>OX401972.1:2349007-3549007 GCA_947859335.1 Tortricodes alternella
CACTTTCAGGCAAAACCAAGGACAAAAAAGAATCTTTCAGGTTTAGCGGGATAATACTTTATATTCTGGCAATAAAGCTTGTTAACCTCACAATCAGCCCCCGTAGCACCCAAATTTTTATTGCGCACATAAAGCATTCGTCCCTTTCGCACCCACGTATTAGTTAAAAAGTGACAGATGCTTTATATGCGCGATAAAAGGTAGTGTGCTAGGCCCTCAGTAATCTTTTAGCTAATAGACAAGGGTGTGCAAGGTTTGTAATGTTTCAAAGAAGTTATGAAAAGAAAAATAACAATCAATGTCAAAGTCAAATAATACTAAATAAAGTTAATTAAACTTAAACAAAAAGTAAATTAAACGTAAAAAGAAAACAGATATCTATATTAGCTTTAGCTCCCGTAGCACACTAATTTCTATTATCGTTCTGTCAGTCCCTGTATAAAATACACTGCACAACTTGTAGGTATTCATAATATGTGATTCATTTAGTATCTCTTACCAGTCTGTGGTATAAATACAAATTGCTCAGCTGTGCAGTGTAAACAACGATTATTAGCGCGATTTTAATAAAAATGAGAGGATAATGACCCGCGGCGGACCTTCCAACTTTGTCTCTCATTATTAAGTCGGATTTTTCTACGACTACACACCGTTGTAGTCACTCAAATCTTTTTGAGTTGTAGTAGTGGTGGTCAATGATGTACAATTAATTAGTGATTTAAATAATTTTAACATAACAATGAAGATTAAAGTAGACAAGAGTTTGGTGCCTATTAAGGCGCATTTTTTCTTCTTCTTCGCTGGTGAGTGGGTGCTATTAATTTATGCAAATTTTATTCATATCAGAAACCAGGCTACTTTCTAATTTTTCGCTTCTAGCAAGTTATATATTAGCATTTAGTTACTACTTTAAGTGCGACCAAATATGCAGTATTTTCTTTCGTATGTTCTAAAATATCATCAACAGTGGAGCATACTACAGCAGAAATTGTTTAAATAATATCAAATCAATAAAACCAATCAACTGAAATATAAAACAAGGCACCCTCATAATCAGTCCAGCCGAGAGACGTCCAGTGCTGGACATAGGCCAAGGCAGCATAACCATATTTCTCCCAAAATCCTAAAAGTACAAAAATACTTGAAAATAATGCGCATATGCCGATGTCAACTATTGAACTTTTTCCAATGTAGTTTTTATTCACCTATCTATAGTCATTCATCAAACAGCTGATGAGCTATTTAGTTCTACTCAATAATAATATATATATAAATTTGTTTTTTTCGCTAAAACTATTGCTGGGTTGCCAACAAGCCATAGAACTTTGCTGTTCTGTACGTTTTAGTGATCTAATAATCGAAAACTGCTGACATACTGACAGGTGTAATGGAAAGTTAGCATCTCATTAAATAAAGTAAAAATGAAACTGAAAATAAATAGAACTATTGACCAAAATATCAAGAATATTGCTCTGTCACTTCCAGGCAGTACAGTCTCTGCGTATTTGTTGCGTAGCCATTGAAAACATTTGAAATGCTATTCAGTTCTCAATAATATGTAGCATACCACATCACCTTATTTTTGGATTCATTTTTTTTGCTAGAACTATTTCAAACTTCAAACTTCAAATATTATATTGCCAGATTACCACCAAGCTATAGAACTTTGCAGTTTTGTACATATTTATGATATAATAAGCGGGAACGGTGGAGATGCTAATAGGCATAACACGATATTAGCATCTCATTGAAAGAATAAAAAAAAATACCTGAAAAGCTAACAGAACTATTGAAAAAGAATATCAGGAACTGTAGAACTATTGAGGATCTTACTAGAACTGCCATTACTTTTTGAGATTGCAGAAATTGATATGCTCGGTTCACACATCGCTGCCAGGATTAGAGGCAAAAAACGATAAGTGGCAGAATTTGAGGAAGACGAGGGTAGCGCATAACGTTGAATACACCAATCACAGCGCTTTAAAAACCGTGCGTGAAAGTTTGGCAGCTTTATTTGCTAGTAAAAGTTAGTCTTTAGGATTTTTGTTCTGTATTGTTGGTGGGCTATATCCAACAGTGTACGTCTTTCGCCTGTAATGATGATGAAGAATAATTTAATAATGTAATTGTAATTCATATTATCTATTTGTAAATGTAATTTTCATAAATTGCGACAGTAAATACTCCTAATCTTGTTATCAAGTATCATTCTATTACTCGCTTATCTTAATAATGTCTCCTAAAGTTGATTAGCGACGTTCTGTTGCTGTGCGTTTTATTTAAATAAAACGTTACCTACTCTTTACCCGACTGCGAAAAAAAGGAGGGTTATACGTTATGCGCGTACCTATATTCAGGGCCGGATTAACCATGTCGGGCCCCTAGGTAATCCAAATCTCATAGCTGTGCACAAGACCGTATATCCATTAATCGTTAATTAACGAAGTTAACATTTCGAGTAACGGATTAACTTTTAAGTTAACTTTAAAATTTGTTAACGGACTCATTAGCTTGCGTTAAAACAATTAAAGTCCGTTAATCGTTAATAAAGTACCTACTAATTCCCAAAAGGACTCCGCGCAGGTAAAACTATGGTTACGCGCGGCCTCTCGCGTCGCACCTCATCTCGCACTTCGATTGAGAACCGAAAATGTGTTCTGCGTATTCAAGGTCATATTTCAACTTACGTGCCGCGAAGTAACCATAGTACCCTAGGCATCAGCAGGAATAGAATCATGCGAAATGAATCAGAATTACGCGTGCCAATATGGACGCGTTCCCATACCAAGAGACGGTTCGGAAGTAATTGATGACATAACATGGCAGGAAACTGTTTAGGGGACCTTGGCACTACTTGGCAGTGAATTTGATGCCACCATGTGTCTCTGATACTGACACTGTGTTGACATCAGCAAATAACCACCACTACACACCACTATATTCAGTGCTGGATTTATACTAGGGGTAGTCGGGGCTAGTGTCCAGGGCGGCAAAATTTCTAGGGCGGCAAAATTTGGAAGATTTGTAACCTATAAGTTTGAGTAAAATTTCAGTAATGGGGCGGCATTTTTCCGGTGCCCAGGCAGGGGCGGCCTTAGGTAGTAGCGAGTGGGGCAACCGCCGGGGGCCTCGCTCTTGCAGGGGCCTCGCGTATCGGCCTGCGCATCGGTATGCGATGCTTTGAAGGACTTAGCAGAAAATACGACAGATTGTCTTTTGATTAGTGTGTATTTTTTTTTATTTCTAACTTTGCATTTCTCGTCAAGCATCATCATTAAAAATAATTCCACAATGACAACGGCCTCGCAAAGATCTACTCGCTCAGGGGCCTCGCAATGGCTAAGGCCGCCCCTGTGCCCAGGGGCGGCATAAATGCTAAATCCGGCCCTGATTATAATAATAATAATAATAAATCATTTATTTTCAGGCATCTAGTGGCCCATACATAAATACCTTACAGACTAACATACAAATTAAAATACAATTTAAAATTAACATTATGTATATGTACTATATTACTAGTGGCTCTGTAAGCTGTAAACCTCGAGAGTTAATATGATTGTTTTTACGTTTTCAACCCCCGTAACTCCATCATGTTGAAAAAAACCGGAAAAGTGCGAGTTAAACTCGCGTGGAGAGGGTTGCGTGATTACATGAAATTTTCTATGTTACTTTAAATACCATAGACTTCTTATAGGTTTTCCTGTAATCTGTAGGAAAAGAACTAATTTCTGTATTTATTTCTAAATTTTAGCCCCAGTACTTTCGGAGATAAGGGGGGGAATGGTCAATTTTCGCCTATTTTCCTAAATAACTTCAAAACCATTTATTTTACAATTATAAAAAAAAATATTTAATATCCTCACAATAAGCTCTTTCATTTGATATGTAATACAATATAGTTTGCATAACTTTTTCTATTAATTTTCTAATTTACCCTCCAAAACGCCCCCATGATCAAAATTCATTTATTTACGTTACATGTCCGTGTTGCGATCACCGACTTACATATGTGTGCCAAATTTCAACTCAATCGGTCCAGTTAGTTTCGGAGCAAATTGGCTTTGACAGACAGACACACGAGTGATCCTATAAGGGTTCCGTTTTTTCCTTTTGAGGTACGGAACCCTAAAAATAAACAAACCATTACCAACACGTGTACTATTTGTATACGATTAAATCATGACAATGTATGATGATAAGGATTCTTAGCAAATATTTATGAATAAAATAATTTTAAACTGGGTCTATTTGACATTGGACACTTAGTACTATTATTTATTCTGTGATTGGACTAAGTAGGGACGAAAATGGGCGCTCACCCACGGCGAATTTTACAGCGATGCAGTCGCGATACTGATAAAATGATGTAAAACTCATTATTTTTAATGTAAATATAACGGTATTACATTATTTGTATTACATCATTTTATTTTTAGTAGACTCGGCATCAACATCAACGGCGAATACACCTTCGATTTGCCGAAGATATTGTGGTCTTGGCAGAATCGATGGAGGATCTCAGCACGATGCTCGAAAGCCTCAATCGAGTCTTCCAACAGGTGGGCCTTAAGATGAACATGGACAGGACGAAGGTCGTCTCAAACATCCATGTTGTGACCACCCCATTGCAGTATCAGTTGGGAACTCAGTTCTAGAAATTGTTGACGCGTACGTCTACCTAGGACAAACAGTCCAACTAGGCAGGTCCAACTTTAAGAAAGAGGCCAATCGACGAATCCAACTCGGCTGGGCAGCGTTCGGTAAACTTCGCAACGTCTTCTCGTCCAAAATACCTGTGCCTTAAGACGAAAGTCTTCAACCAGTGTGCGTTGCCAGTGATGAAAGTGATGAGATCGAATCAGAAATGAGGAGATCCGTAGACAAACGAAAGTTACCGACATAGCCCACCGTGTTTGCAAGTTGAAGTGGCAGTGTGCAGGGCACAGCACGCAGAACAAATGGCCGATGGGGCCGAAAAGTTCTCGAATGGAGACCACGGACCGGTAAGCGCAGCGTACGACGTCCACCCACAAGGTGGACAGACGACCTAAAAGAGACCGCAGGAAAACGCTGGATGCAGGCCGCTTACAACCGGCCCTTTTGGAAATCGATGGGGGCGGCCTATGACCAGCAGTGGATGTCCTTCGGCTGAAATGATGCTGATTTTTAGTAAAGTTGATTAGTAATTTTTATGTATATATATATATATAAAACACAAAAGCATGGTGCAGTGACTTTGCTCCCGTCTACGCAGGGTAGAAATGAATTCTTTTCGAATATGAGTGAAACATACAATAAAAATATAGTGTCTCGCATTTCCTCTAAAACATCTTATCAGTTACTATGTCTAGTGGAGTGCGACGCGAAAATATCATTGAATTAAACTCATAATAAAGTTTTATAACACCTATCTATGCTATGTCAATACAGATACTGAACACTTCATAATCACTCCTTAACGAGCTATAATGAGCCATTGTTAAATGTTTAAAGGGGATATTTACTACCTACGGAAAACACATATTGTTGATACAAATGTCGGTATTTGGCACATAATGTTTCTCTTCAGAGTTTGGGTTTGTCGCAAAAATCAGAAATACAATAAATCAAATCAAGTCATACATAAGGCAGTCGGACATAATCCATACATTCTGTTAGTTACACAACACTTATATATATATATATATACAAAACTTATATGCTAGTACTGTGGACCCGCCACAGCTTCGCCCGCGGTATTTTCCATACAAACTTTATCGCCCCTTTTCACCCAATTAGGGATGTAATTTCAAGAAATCCCTCCTTAGTGCACCTCTAGGGTACTCGAGGAATGTATCGTCCAAATTTCAAACCTCTAGGAGCACCCGTTTAGGCTGTGCGTTGTCTATAAGTGAGTCACGGTACTGTTTTATATGTATTAGTACCTACAAACCATTTACATTTTAATTTACATCTATTTATGCAACAGCGTATGAGCGTGTGCAATAAAGTATGATAAACCAAGATATTAATACTGTTGGAGCAACAAATAGACCTTAGATTATAGAAGTAAAAGATACGCTGTAAATTAATTGAACCTACGACTGTAATGCTACGCTGCTCCCGCAAACATCAGTGCCCTAATGAAAAAACAAGATGGCTGTATTTTATTAGTACGTTGATTTCAAATATGTTTTTTCGCCTTACGTCAGCTAGTGGCAGTATGACCAAATTAAGAAGATTGTAATAATGCTGTCACAAATAAACACTTAATTGCCAATATTATAGATGATCAAACGAACTTGCAAAGTGAAGTTCGATCGTTATAATATGAGTTGCTTCTTTCGAAGATATAATCACCAATATATGTTATATATTATTTGTTTATATGTTAACAACGTAGTTTCCTAAACTTACAGGGCAACTTGCACGTTTTTTAAAGGTATCTCAATAGTTTTAAATGAAATGTACGCTGTCTGTACCCGCCGCCGCCGGCCGGGTCACCATTGCAAGCTTCATTCTTTTCAGAGAGATCAAAACTTTCTCTCATGGGTACTATTTTGTTTGTCCCAAGGGAGGGAGGGTAATTCGTATATCTTCGAAAGAAGCAACTCATATTATAACGATCGAACTTCACTTTGCAAGTTCGTTTGATCATCTATAATATTTCGTTGCTTCTTTCTTCAGATATAATCACCAATATATGTTATATATGTTGGTTTATATGTTAACAACGTAGATGTTTAGAGAAGAAAGTTTTGTTAATAAAATTCGTTTCAATATCATTCCTGATTTATTTCGATTTTAATCGTAAATCAACAAACAAGTATGTTTAAATTAGGCTTTTAACGAATCAATTCACAAACTACGATCAGTTTGAGAAGACGATGGTAAGCAAACAGATCGAGCGAAGCGATCTTCGCTTGTAACGGTTCTATGATGGAACTTGGCAAATACATTAGACGTACTGGTCCAGAACGTTGTCGGCACAGTCGTTGTAACTGTTTGCGATACACCGAATATCGGTTAAGTAGATAACTGATGTTAAGCCACGCATTCTGAGAGAAGAGGCAACTTCTCTCGTTATTTTTGTAAAGACACGCGTCGCCACTGAAAGGCTGTAGGGCATGGCTGTAAATTTGTCTTCGAGGAATGATTCGACTTCGATTTGAATTTTACCAGATTCGAATTCAAAGCGTAAATACTTTATTTGAGATTTTTTATAAATATATATTATAGAATTTATAGATATGCTTCATGTAACTGTAGCGTGGCTATTTACAAGGATGAATACTTATTTATTCATCCTTAAGAATGATTTTTAAGCATCTGTGATCGACCTATTATTCGGCGGTATGAATGTATTTAGTAATTTTAAATTTCATACTTTTCATGACAACGAACTTCTGGGTACTAGCCCTGGAGTCACTTGACTACTAAAGGAGATGGTATAGCCATTAATTATCCAATCCAAAAATTCAATCCCACTAGTTTGTTATCTGTAATTTTACACCAATAGTTGTAAAAACGTTGGATTCTACCTGCATGTGGTACCTGTATTACTGCAGGGTTTTTTGAGCACAAGGGGGTTTCGATTCAACATGCATCTTATATGAATGTTAAAAAACAAACTCTTATGCAGTCTAGGGGTAATTAATTTGACCATTGCTTGAGTTTTCGCATAATGCCGATCATTCCATATCCGACACGCCTCACCCAAGTACTTAATTGCTTGTATTAGACTTAATATCCATTTTTCAATTTTTATTGAAAAAAGTGGGTAAATTAATAACCTGCGCGTTAATTCGTGACTAACGCATAAGTAACGTTTTGTTAGGTCCATTATACAATCCTTGCCATGGCGTTAATTATCGATTAACCATCCGGCGTAGGTATAGGAGAAATGAACGATCGCCATTGTGTTGATTCACGAACAACCTCTATTAATAGTTAATATTTACAGTACAGGAAAATAATATTTTGCACAATTGCCAGCGTAAGGGCTATTTTATAATCACTTTAAAATCGACGCCCGTCAAAAAGTACGGGGATCAATATATCCTTTAAGAATTTTTTATTTAAAGGATTTAAAGGATGTCATTGTCCAGATCGATAATTGGCTCCTGCCTAGCGGCAAGGGTCCCTATGCCACTTGGTGGTACTTCGTGTTTACTTGGATTTATTTTCGATAACGGTTCAGCATGAGATTCCGCCTGTAAAGTGACACACTCCTTGGGTGGTAAAGCGTTGACATCGTGTAACGTGTAATATACATGTAACGTGTTGCATACGGTAATTTTACCCAATTTATCACGTGAAAAGTCTAAATATCCATTTTTAATTTTTTTTATTTTAAAATGTGAATAGATTAATAACCTGCGTGTTAATTCACGGCGAAGGTGTGGGTTAAAGTTTTGTTAGGTGTATTGTTCAATCCTTGCCATCGTGGTAATTCTCGATTAACCTCCTGGTATGTAGGATAAATGAACGATTTACATTGTGTTGGTTCTCGACCAACCCCTGGGAATGGTTAGTATTTTGCACAGTTAACGGCGTGAGGGCTCTCAGCCAACACCGGGTATGAAACGTGAAATAATAATAAGTATTTAATTTAAAATCTCAATTACCGGCGTGAGGGCTCTCGGCCGACACCGCGGTATGCAATGTGAAATAAAAATAAGTATGTATTTGTAAAATCGCAATTATCAGCATGAGGGCTCTCGGCCCACAACACGGTGTGAACCGTGTAATAAGAATAAGTATGTATTTTAAAATCACAATTACCAGCGCGAGGGCTCTCGGCCCACACTACGATATGAAACGTGAAATAAGAAAAACTATGTATTTTAAAATCACAATTACCGGCGTGAGGGCTCTCAGCCCACACTATGGTATGAAACATGAAATAAGAATAAGTATGTATTTTAAAATCACAATTACCGGCGTGAGGGCTCTCAGCCCACACTATGGTATGACACGTGAAATAAAAATAACAATCACAATTACCGGTGTGAGGGCTCTTGACCCACACTATGAAACGTGAAATAAGTATAAATATGTATTTTAAAAACACAATTACCGGCGCGAGGGCTCACGGCCCACTATAGTATGAAACATGAAATAAGAATAAGTATGTAATTTAAAATCACAATTACCGGCGTTAGGGCTCTCGGCCCACACTATGGTGTGAAACGTGAAATAAGAATAATAATCACCATTACCGGCATGAGGGCTCTCGGCCCACACCACGTTATGAAACGTGAAATAAAAATAACTTTGTATTTTAAAATCACAATACCTGGCATGAGGGCTCTCGGCCCATACCACGGTATAAAACATGAAATAAGAATAAATATCACAATTGCTGGCGTGAGGGCTCTCGGCCCATACCACGGTATTTAAAATCACAATAACCGGTGTGAGGGCTCTCAGCCCACACTATGGTTTAAAATCACAATTACCGGCGTGAGGGCTCTCAGCCCGCATCGCGGTATTTAAAATCACAATTACCGGCGCGAGGGTTCTCGGCCCACACTATGGTTTAAAATCACAATTACCGGCGTGAGGGCTCTCAGCCCGCACCGCGGTATTTAAAATCACAATTACCGGCGTGAGGGTTCTCGGCCCACGTTGCGGTATTTAAAATCAAAATTACCGACGTGAGGGCTAAACGTAAAAAAAAATATTAACTATGTATTTTAAAATCACGTTAACAATTATAACGGTTAAGCACTTACTGAATTTAACTGCATCCACCGAGGAATCCGTAGGTGACAAGATAATAAGTCGTCGAAGCGGTTTCAGACTTCCTCAATTCTTAATTTATATTTTTATGGTATTCGATTTGTGCCTCTTAGGCAATTTGACACACTGCGCTTGCTACCTCGCACAAAAAAGACGATAGAAATGACAGTCACCGGAAATTGTCGGAAAATCATTTCTTTAAATATTGTGCGAATGCTACCTAGTAGAACGAAGTATTTGTGAACAATTTTTGTATCGAGAATGAAATAACGCAATATAATGTGTTGTTTCATAAGATTTTCTTTAATCTCCTTTGTCAAACCCTTCTCTAAGACAGGGAGCCATAGCTTGGCTAAGCTCTCGTGAAGTGCTTTACCGTATTCCGGTACACCCGACGTAGATTCGCTTAAGGCTAAGAGCAATTCGGGGTCCAGATCTGTTTCCACCAAAGAAGCAATAATATCATTTGACGAGGATGGCTCCGTTTCAGGGGCTGCTGTCGGTCCTGAACCAGGACTTATATTATCTGGGGCCATAGTGGGCTCCGGTGATCTTGGTTGTTCAATATTCGACAGTTCCACCATTTAAAATGTGAGAATAATATCGTTTATTATTTTTATGAAATAAAAATGAGGGTAAATTTACAATACCCAGAATAAAACGTAAAACATACGAAAAATTATTGTAAGTTACTCGAGTTTATTCAAAATGTATTATTTTATATCATAAGCGTGAGTAGCTCGCAGCTAACCACGTATTATCGTATGGAATCGCAGTCAATCACGACTTTCTTATTAACAATTTCGTTTTTATTCTTATAAAATAACAATGAGGGTAGACTTACAAGACCCAGAGTAAAAAGAACCACATACGAAGAATGATTGTTAGTTACTTGAGTTTATTCAAAATTAATTATTTTGTTTCATAAGCGTCGGTAGCTCGCAGCTAACCGCGTTATCGTATGGGTTCGCAGTCAATCACGACTTTCTTATAAATAATTTCGTTTTATATTGTTATAAAATAACAATGAGGGTAGATTTACAAGACCCAGAATAAAACGAACAACATACGAAGAATGACTGTACGTTACTTGAGTTGATTCAAAACTAATTATGTATTTTGTTTCATAAGCGTGGGTAGCTCGCAGCTAACCGCGTGATCGTAATGACTCGCCATCAAACACGACTTTCTCATTAATAGTTTAGTTATTTATTTTTATAAAATAACAATGAGGGTAGATTTACACGACCCAGAATAAAACGAAAGACATACGAAGACTAATTGTAAGTTACTTGACTTTATTCAAAATTAATCATTTCTTTTTATAAGCGTGGTTAGCTCGCAGCTATCCGCGTTATCGTAAAGACTCGCAGTCACTCACGACTTTCTTATTAATAATATAAGTTCGTTATGAAATTAGTGGGTGTGATGAGATAATATCACACTAATATTAGCTATAAAGCCAACGTGTTTAGCTCGCAGCTACCCACGATATCGCAATTGACTCGCAGTCAATCCCGATTTTACGATTTTTTAGTGAAGTGAAATTCACTAACGTTTTTCAACGTTCTATTTAACTCGTAACAAAACACTTAGAATTAACTCGCGTTTAATCCTAAGGTGCGTATTTTTATTTCGTAAAAAGATTTACAGAAGCTAAATTCAGTTTTTATAACTGATTAAGAAATGACGGTCACGAGTTTCACTTGAGCAGTTTTAATAAATAAGATCGGCTATAAAATAGTGATCACTGAACAATAAATACCTTGCTGGTTTTCTTCGTCGGATTCTGAGGTTGACGTCCTTAACCTTTTGCGACATTGCACATTGCGTTGTCCTAATCTTGCAATTGATTTTTAATTTTATTCTTCAATACTGCGCTTAGGCATTTTGAAGAGCGTGTGCACTCGTTGCCTGCACGAAAAGGAATGAAGCTTGCAATGGTGACCCGGCCGGCGGCGGCGGGTACAGACAGCGTACATTTCATTTAAAACTATTGAGATACCTTTAAAAAACGTGCAAGTTGCCCTGTAAGTTTAGGAAACTACGTTGTTAACATATAAACCAACATATATAACATATATTGGTGATTATATCTGAAGAAAGAAGCAACGAAATATTATTTAGTATCATAACCTTGCAGGCCAAACAAATGCGCATATGTTTTGTATGAATCCGTGGCCTGTATAGTTGACGTTTTAGGCGGCATGGCTTGACGGTTTCATCGTTTACTCTATTAGTATGCTATACTCTAAGAAATAGACATACATACCTACCATTCTACGTTTATGAATAGCGCACCCCGCAAGTTACCTGCGACACGATGATCCCAGTTTGAGATGATGTTCTTCAAACCGTACAGATACCCAACCTCAGAGCTTTATAAACTTTGTAAGATACTGGGTATGCGCAAATTGTACATAATCTCGGTAGTATTGAAGCCCTCCACTTTCTCTCACCGGTCTACCAGACGCTGGGAGGGCTTTCATCCGCATGTGGTTCAATTTCCATTGGTGCGCACGAAGCGGTTTGCTTCTTCATTCATTATTCGTACAGTCAAGGAGTGGAACGCTCTCCCTGCGTCTGTATTCCCGGAATCGTATAAACTTGGTGTTTTCAAGGCAAGAGTGAATAGGCATTTTCTGGGTAAGCGTGTACCACCTTCGACCTCGTCGTCACTTAACATCAATCAGGTGAGACTGAGATAAAACGCAAACCCATTTTTGATAAAAAAAAAACCTTTGATTGCTATAGTCGGCTGTATTCCGTGCCCCTGACGCCACGATATGCCGTTTTCCATACATTTGCGTCGGCTACAGCCGTCGTCAAGTGCTCGTGGCACGCTTTTTAGCCGTTAGCCTTGGCGCTCAAAAGGTTAAATAGTAAATTAGACTTTACAATCTGTCGGTATATTTATATGTGCGTGAACCGAGAGAATAGTGTTATCTCCTTTTTAGGATTCCGTACCTCAAAAGGAAAAAACGGAACCCTTATAGGATCATTCGTGTGTCCGTCTGTCTGTCTGTCTGTCCGCCTGTCAAAGCCAATTTGCTCCGAAACTACTAGACAGATTGAGTTGACATATGGCACGCCGATGTAAGTCGGCGACCTCAACACGGACGTGTAACGTAAATTAATGAATTACAAACATTTGGGGGGTTAAAGAGAAAATTTAAATAGTAGTTTATGCAACGGTTGCATAATTATAGGCCTTAAAACACTAGTGCGGTTTTCATGAAACGAGCTTTAGCGAGTTTCATAATAAGATCGCACGTGTGTTTTAAGGCCAAATTATGCAGAGTTGCATACATAACTTTATCTACACACATATTATATATCCTCCATGATGGGTTCAGAAACAATATTTTCTGGCAACAAGTTATTTGTTGCAATCGTGGCTGCATATTTCCGATATCTGGCGTATTTTCACATCACACACACTCCGAGACTACTATTCATATTTTCAACTAAAATGTAAATTACAAACAACTTTTTCTATTCAATTCAACAACAATTCTACTTTCGTTCTGCAAAACACCAACATAATGGCGGCAATTCGATCCTCCGTCAAGACCATTTCTTTTTTTAAATCAGACAAACGAATGAAGTCTCTATTCTCACGTCACTCGAGATCAAATGTTGTGCAGTTTATATTAAAAAAAACATACTGAATTGACGTTTCGTATCAATAACTGTTTTAATATCTATGGATACTAGAATAGAGACCCACTTGAGTTTTGACAGCTGTTCCAAATTTAATCTCATTTCTATACTAAAAACGATACGGGAATAACATTGCAGCACTCGTTTTACCTAATTGGTTGTCAAAATGGTGGTCATTTCCTACGGTTTTTGATTACACTATGGAGGTTTTATGATATGGGTGTAGATAAAAGAAGTTTTCAAACTATGGCGAGTGAGAATCTTAAATATTTATTTTTTTATAATTTTAAAATGAATAGTACTATTTTAGGGTTCCGTAGGTACAAGGTACTGTCTATTTTTCATAGGTAAATACGGGACTCGACGCGCGAGTCAGATTCGCCCTTGACCGGTTTTAATGCCACCTCCGTAGAGGCCTGTGCTTTTGACGGGTTGTATTATGTGTTATAAGGCTGGTAATTAATGCTTTCCCACTGTCCCCAGCACTGGGCCCGCTGCTGCCGCAGATGAACGTGTTCGGACGGCAGCTGGGCGTGTCCCCAGCTGCCATGGGACTGGTGACATCGGTGCTGCCTCTGCTGTGGGCTGCTGCGAAGCCGCTGTTCGGTTATGTTGTGGATTTCTGGCCGGTTAGTATCTTGTACGAAAAGCCGTGGGTTCACACTCCTCTTAAGTATAGGGTCTTGAGGGACACAAAGGAGTCTTGACTTTGACTTTGAAGTGATACGTCTTTCGATCCGTCTGTATGTCGCACGTCATTAATTTTTCTAGTCTTGACAGCAAACAAAACTGTATTATTCGTCTCAATCCTCTAATAGTCTGATAATCTTTACATACAATAAATCTGTATAAATTAGAAAACGAAGAAAGGGATTTTGATACAATTTTAATAAGACATTGTAATCGACTGACTATTAAAAATATACAGCAGTTTTAACTTTAATGTACGCCGTTGCAGGCCCAAGAAGTTTATGAAATTTAATAAAATTTTCAATTGTTTTCAGCGCCACAGAAAATTGGTCTTCATGCTTCTAATAGCAACGATGACCGGCTCTTACTGCTGTCTATGGTTCCTCCCGATGCCGGAACCATCACCACAGACAACGCAACACATATACAACTTCAACGACACTGTCTACTTAAAAAAAGTCGACAACGCAAGCATAGACGAAGAATTGTTACAAAAATATAGCTGCTATTGGACGTGTTCTATGAACAACAGCGTTGATTTTGACGTCTATCTGTCAAACACGACGTATGTAAACACTGTGTTCGTGGATGATGACGTTAGAAATGTATCGTGCTCGCTCTTTTATATGGACTTTGATGACGCGAGAGAGGGAGAGGTTATATGCGCACCGAAGAGCGACTGCAACTTAATATGTATGGACAATGATTTGAACAGTACAAATTTTAGAAGCAACACGAATGAATCTTTGGAGGGAAATCGTTTTGAAGAAAATGCCGGTTCCACAGATAATCTATATGTAACGGCCGCATTTTGGGCATTCGTTATTTTGATGTGTGTTGGTACAGTGGCGTTCAATGTTGCCAACTGCATAGGCGATGCTGTTTGTTTCGACGTGCTAGGTAAGTTTTTTTTATTAACTTATGTTATGCTGCTGCATTGCCAGCATTAGCAATAAGCGAATGCACCAATCACAGCATACCAAAAGCTCCGCGCGCTCCGCAAGTTTGGCAGCTTTATTTTGTTAGTAAAAGTTGTGTGGAGTGACATTTTCATGTTAGCTTTTTAAAATGTCGGGTTTCATAGTGAAACACTAACATTCCATCTGAGATGGAAAACTGCCCGCCGCCTGCGGAAGAGAGGAAATCTTCAAGATTGTATGTCTGTCTATGGCCAGCTGTCAATTTTCATAGCACATGCTTCAGCATAATTCCATAGTATAAAGAGGGAGGAAGTAGGTTATCTTCATACAACGCACCGCGCGCGGCTTGTATGGCTGCGCCAAAGTATCTATGCGTCGCCGCACGCACACTTAAACAAAATCTCGACTGTTCGCACTGAGAAACGGGTCGAGATTTTGTTTAAGTGTGCGTGCGTGCGGTGTACTTCCTCCCTCTTTATACTATGATAATTCTCTACTCTTGCCTGTGTAAAATCAACAGGCTTGGCTGTATGGGCTAAGTGCCCTTTGCCTTCCCTCTGAGGTTAAATGAAACAAAAACTGTCTATGTGTAGGAATAAATACATTAGTATTTTTTATTGTGATATCGTGTAGTAGATTCAAACTAGTCTGACATAAACATAGCAATTGCCCCCCTTCCCCCCTTAACTCACGCTCTAAGTTCCCTATTCCTACCATTTTATTGATTTGGTCTTATTTTCTGGAAGGGCACCGGAAGAACATACAAAAACTTCTCCTCCTCCCAACAAAGACCTGTCTTCAGGGCCGGATTAACCATGTCGGGCCATGCAATTTTCGGGGCCCTAACCAGTAATGTCTAATTCAGCCCTGCCTATGTCCGCACTCGAGTGTGACGTTGTTTATAATCTCGCATAGAATCACACCCCATAGAAGGATAGTTCACCTACAACCGCCCTGACATTTGACACTATGGGAGCGTCCCGGCGTTTGTGTGAATTCAGATCCATAAATGGCTCATTTGTTGCTTCATATTGTGCGCGCAGACTTGGTTTCTATTGCGTTATTATTCTAAGTAATCTCTTTTGTAGGGCAAGAGCGCGCCTCAAAATATGGCGCTCAACGCGCGTGGGGTACGGCTGGGTACGGCCTCACGGCGCTGTTAGGGGGCGCACTCATTGACTGGGTGTCGGGTGAGCGCAAAAACTTCGCTCCCGCGTTCGTCATAGCGCTCGTCGCTACCGCCGTCGACTTATACAGCTGCAGGGCTCTCAATGTAAGTAGAATTGATTACAGAGACATCTAGCGGCAAGCGAAAAGATTACTTACTATGCTAGG
Source organism: Tortricodes alternella (assembly GCA_947859335.1). Classification (NCBI taxonomy): domain Eukaryota; kingdom Metazoa; phylum Arthropoda; class Insecta; order Lepidoptera; family Tortricidae; genus Tortricodes; species Tortricodes alternella. Next base: position 2,365,342 of record OX401972.1, read on the forward strand.
ACTTAGAGCCATCTAGCGGTATGTGGACAAACTACCACGCCATCAAATAGCAGTGTCATCATTTGAAGAGTTGACGCATCATAACGCCATGCTGTCATTGATGACAGAGACATCTAACAGCGAGCGAAAGGACCACTACGCTGGAATTTAGAGCCATCTAGCGGTATGTGGACTAACTACTGCGCCATCAAATAACCGAAAGTGTCATCGTTGGAAGAGTGGACGCATAACGCCATGCTGTCATTGATTACAGCGACATCTAGTAACTACAACGTAGGATCTAGCCAACATTATATGGACCATGTTGCGAGTAAAGTAAAATGTGAAATATGACGTTGAAAAAGAATTATTTTTGGATAGCCCTTTGAAAAATAGTACATTGTGCATCTAGGGCCGTAGGAAGGGGATAACTAACAAGAGTCTGTTAGAAGCCCGACGCCGATAGGCGAGGGCTTTTATGACTCGAGTTTGTTATCCCCTTACTGCCCGTGATACACACAATGTTTTTCATCACATTTGCGAGGAAATGAAATAAAAATTAGACAAAAAAGAGTATATATATTAATTTTATTTCCATTTTACATCGTGAATTACCATGAGGTGGTGTTCATAAACTGAGCGTACGTTGCGATCAGCGCGGGGCAGCTCCGCCGGCTTGCGGGTCGCCCCGCCGTCAGCGGGAGTTATAACCCATACAAAATCCATAACGGCCCTTGGGAGGTAAGTAGGCTACAGCTGCTCTGTATGCCTGCGTATAATAGCACCCTTTCCGAGCAAGTGTGATGAAAATATTATAATTATATTATAATAATAACCGTTTAGGAAATATTGAGCGCCCCCGCAGGTTAAACTGACAATTTAAAACATATAAACGATACTTTATGTACCGAAGTTAAAAGGAAAACTATCACGATGAAGCCCCCAATTCTCGGTGCATTCGAGATAATGTCGATTGCGAGATAAAACGTTAGATTCATTATGTGGTTTTTACAGCTGCCTTCCTTAACAAGCCCCGAGGACTCCGGCAAAGCGCTACGCGATGTCCTGCGCATCCCTCGCGTGATCGTGTTCATTCTGTTCGCCGTGGTGGCCGGGACATTTGATAGCTTCATCATCTACTACATGTTTTGGTGAGTAGCACTTACAGCTAGGCATAAGACCGTTAATCCGTTAATCGTTAATCAACGGAGTTAAAATTTCGAGTAACTTTAAAAATTGTTAACGGACTGATTAACTTCCGTTAATACAAATAAAGTTCGTTAATCGTTAATTAAGCAACTACTATTTGCCAAAAGGACACCACGCGGACCGAATTATATTAATGTTTATAAAATTAGGTAAGTATTATTACAAACTGTCATGTCCTTCTATAAATTTCTTCATTCCTTCATTTCTTTCTTTTTAAGGTTCCGTATCCAAAGGGTAAACACGGGACCCTATTACTAAGGCTCCGCTGTCTGTCCGTCCGTCCGTCTTTCACCAGGCTGTATCTCATGAACCGTGATAGACAGTTGGAATTTTCATAGATGATGTATTTCTGTTGCCGCTATAACAACAAATACTAAAAAACGGAATAAAATAAATATTTAAGGGGCTCCCAGACAAGTTTTTATAGATAATGGTACGGAACCCTTCGTGCGCGAGTCCGACTCGCACTTGGGTGGTTTATAAATTTTTCATGTCCTGCCTACACTTCCATAACAAATACAATTTTTTTTATCAGTAAATTACTAACGAAACGACAAAGAAAATGCAATTTCTATCACGAGTTAACGGTTAACGTTAACTTCCGTTTAATTTTCCGAAATGTAACGCTTTAACGTTTAACGAAGTTACCTTTTTTAGTGACGGATTAGCGATTAACGAAGTTAACTATTTGATTAACGGTGCCCAGCTATAGTATATGGTTTGGTTTGATCCAAGATGCCTTATGACGGATTCTCTGATCAGGTTTTTGGAAGAGCTAGCAGAGGAGACGGGGTCGATGGCGCAGATAAAGCTGATCGAGGGCGTCGTCGTCGCCGGCCAGAGCTTCATCGGGGAGCTGTTGTTCTTCTACTTCTCTGGTAACATACCTATTTCTATCCGATTGCGCAAGCCAGGGAGGGTAATGAGTTTCGCGCGTATGTTTCCTAAAAGTTTTGCCTCAATGGATACCAATGAATAAGTTTATCCAAACATACCCAGTTTGGGTACCTACTTTCGCTTTGTAGGGTTCCGTACCCGAAGGGATCCGACGGGACCCTATTACTGAGAGGACAACGTCCGTCCGTCCTAGAGGCGAAGCGTGAGGGTAAGCCGGTTATCATTACTCGTTCTAAACATTATATTATTACTCATTAAATACATGCATTTTTTATGTTACTAATACAAGAAGTAATGAATAATAATAATAATGTTTGAGTTAAGAAATTATGCACCGGCTTACCCTCACGCTTCGCCTCTGGTCCGTCCGTCCGTTTGTCAGAGGTCTCTAGCTCAGCAACGGTAAGAGGTAGAAGATTGGAATTTTCACAGAATATGTGTTGTTACGGCAAGATATAACGGCAAATAATAAAAATAATAAAAAAGGTTTAAGCCTGAGAAGCTCCCCATACACTGATACCCTCAGAATTGACTGATTTTAGACCAATTTTGTTCCAGCTGTATTTCCAAAACTGCTTAAGTTTCAGCCATCAAATTTGATTTTAGTTTATACTCCATAGTTAAACAACAAATACCTCCTCTGCTGCACTGGGAGTGAAGAAATAGCATAGAATGCGTGCAGATGCTTATCATCCTGGCATGTCGTAAAAGTCGACTAAGGGACGGGTCCTCTCCAACATGGTGGACTATCTGTATGGGCGATGGGCTGATCACCTGTCACCATACGGTTCATCATACCATCTTAGGACTAATTAATCGAACGTGGCCACAAGTAGTCTTGTGACTCTGCCCACCCCATTAGGGATTTAGGGCGTGATAATATGTATGTATGTAAACGACAAATATCAATTCAATGGTGTTCTGTTATAAAATGTGAAAAATTAATTGAAATAGAACGAGAAAATTATAAATCGACCATTGTAAAAAGTGTCTTTTTAGATTGGGTGTGGTATACCGCAGCAGCTTAACAATCTGTCAACTTATTTGCAACTGTCAAAGTTCTTATACGATTAACATAAAGTCTACTATTGATTGGTTGAAATCATGCCCAATTGGCGTAGTACGGAATCGCGAGTCCGACTCGCATCTGACCGGTTTTTAACCGACTTCAAAAAAAAAGGAGGAAGTTCTCAATTAGGTTGTAATTTTTTTTTTAATATTTATTACTTCAGAACTCCGTCATTTGTAAACCGATTTTGAAAATTCTTTTTTTAATCGGTAGGGTATACCTCCAGTTTTGTCCCGTTGTAGTCAACGTTGAGTTATGATGAGAGGATCTATGAGGAATCGATGGAACTCTTCAAATATTATAGGCAAGCATAGAGCAATTTTAGTATTTTCTGTAATAACTCAAGCAGTTACGTTCCAAAACCGTTATTTGGTGAAGTGGAACTGTTGATGAAGACCATAGATGATCACCGGAACTCCTAAATGTTGAGTATTTCACGGTTGGCGATTAAATGTCTGTATAAAGTTGTGACGCAACTTATGTCCATGAAAAATCATGTAGTAAAATTAAAGAACCAGGAGAACTCTTCAACGATTGACATCCTTGCACCGTGGATAGCAACAGTTTGTAAATGGTGATGAGCAATTGGCATTATGCTATTGTTACTTGATGTAGTAAAGGTGTGTCGTTAAATCACAGGATAATAAATAAAATGTGAAGAAAAAAACTTACTCTTCAAAGGCCATTGCCAGAAGTTGGTTTTTTTTATTTTATAAACTATAGATTATATTATTTAATTATCTCAGTGAACAATATTGCAGGCTTTTTTTATATTTTATCCTTTTTTGTGCAGGTAAAATCATAAAGCGACTCGGCTACGGCACGACGCTGACGCTGACTCTCTTCTGCTACGGGATCAGGATGGCGCTCGTCTCGCTCATACAGCATCCCTGGCATCTCGTGTTCATAGAGGTCAGAATATTGTAAAAAAAAAACTACCACAATAATCCTTACATCTCCATCTTTATACTTGACCGTGGAGACTGTTTACACCTCCATTTAACCTATATTAATCGATTTAGATGTTTCTTTGTTTCAATTATTATTTTTATTCTTATGACCTCAGGCTTTATACATCTCTAATGGCCGAATTCAGAAAGGCCACTCAAATTGATCTTTAATTAAAGTGACGTTTCAGGTTGACAAATAGTTGAGGGACATTTAACTACTCAAAATCTAGTCAAATGCTTAAGTGGCGTTTCTGAATTCGGCTATAAGCCACTTACCTTGTCCAGACGCGAAGACTATACATCTCCCTTATTAGTTATTTATTATAAATTCGTTCGAAAAATGGGGGTTAAAAAGTTTCTAGAAACATCACATGATTAATGGGTTTAAAATTGACTTCTATCTTCTATTTCTGACAAACTACTACTGACTATTTATTTATTTATTTTTTGTCATAAATAGTTGACACTAGTTGTGTGTGTTGTTACTTTGACCGCGACCGCACTCAACCCCTGAAGGGCTCCATACGAGCCCGAAACATGTCCTACTATATCTGAGAATAAATCGTGAGTAAAGCCGTGCTTACTTCTAGTCTTCATAATGTCTCACGAAAGTGTTAATCTGACTATTAAAAATGTCGGTCTGTTTGTTCGCAGTCGGTGATGCAGGGGCCGACGTACGCGCTGTGCTACTCGTGCATCGTGGGGTACGCGGCGCGCGCGGCGCCCGCCGGCTACTCCGCCACCGTGCAGGGCGTCGTCGCCGGCATGGACGACGGCGTCGGTGCGTACGCGCATTATCATCCGTTAATCCGTTAATCGTCAATTAACGAAGTTAACATTTCGAGTAATATACATTTTTAAGTTAACTTCAAAAATTGTTAACGGACTCATTAACTTCCATTTAAACAATTAAAGTCCGTTAAACGTTAATTAAGTACTGACTTTTTGCCAAAAGGACAACCCACGGCTAATGTCAGAGAATTTGATCTCTAAATAATATATACAAATTGATTATTTATAGGCTATAGCAAAAAACGTCTTAGGCCTAAGTATTGACTTAAAGAAAGCGTTTGACACGGTTACCCATTCATTATTATTAAAAAATCTCGATACTATAGGAATCACTGACAAAGTGTATGAAATGTTTAAATCTTACATAACCAGTAGGTATCAATCAGTAAAATATAATAGATTTTTTACAATTCATCAAAGGGAGTTGCTGCTAATTACTTGCGGCGTTCCACAAGGTTCGATATTAGGACCTCTGCTTTTCCCCGGTAATAAAAATGATATTACGTCAAGTTAGGGTTTATGGATGTATACATATGATGTCCGCAGGATTCGCGCTGGGCTCGCTGGTGGGCGGGCAGCTGTACGCGCGCGCGGGCGGGCGCGGCGCCTTCCGCGTCATGGCCGTCGCCGCCGCGCTGGCGGCCGCCGCGCACGGGCTCGTGTTCCACTTCGTCTCCAAGGAGACAGGTAACTGCTATACAGCTATGAGATCCTTAATCTCAGCCAATCTGAAGCCACAGCTTCAGTTACCTCAAGATGCAGCGCCACCGGCATCCGATATTCAACGCCCGACATCACGACGACCATGTGGAGTTCCTCCAAATATTACCCTGATCAGGATCCGGTTTCTTGATGTATTCGTTTTGAGCTAGGCTCTTCTGCGCCTGCGTCATTAATTATGCATGTAAAATGGAGTTGGTTTCACAAAGACACGCATTATAACAGATGCACGAAAAATAGAGCGGGGCACGCTTGTCATCTTTTCTTTTTATACATATGAAACAGTACCGTGACTCACTTATAGACAATGCACAGCCTAAACGGGTGCTCCTAGAGGTTTGAAATTTAGAGGAGACATTCCTCAAGTACCCTAGAGATGCATTCAGGAGGGATTTTTTTGAAATTGCATCCCTAAAGGGGTGATAAAGTTCATATGGAAAATACCACGGGCGAAGCTGTGGCGGATCCATTAGTATTTCATATTAAAAGTACAAGTCTGTCACTAACAAATAATTGTCCCGGTACAGGTTAAATTTTAGTCGAAAATTAACTTCTAATGATTGACAATAGTGACGGTAAGGACGGATTTAAACGCCCCGGAGGACGCGTGAACTCATTTCTAACTCGCACTCGTATCTTGCTAATGCGTTGTTTCGAAACTTGGATTTTATTGTATCAAAGAGCCGGACGACTTCCGCTGCCAACATTAGAGGGACAAAGCCATAAGCGGGCTACAGGCGCGGGAGCACATAACCACTAACGCACCAATCACAGCGCTCTGAAAACCCCGCGCGCCCCGCATGTTTGGTAGCTTTATTTGCTAGTAAAAGTTAAGCGAAGCAGTGTCTCCAGGATATTTGGTCTGTGCATTATTGCTGAAAAAAAAACGAAGTATAACCTGATTTAATCTAGTCGTCCTTTTCTAACTACACCAATAATACATTATAATATTATATTTCCGCAGAGAAAACAGTAGAACGCACCCCCGAGGAAGGCGAGAAGATGCTCGAAGTCGACAATAGTGTCATCTATCGGGCGACGGTTGTACCGCTTGGCGACACGAAAATTGCCAGCTAGCCTGAGTTGTTAGTTGCGCTATCTGGCGAGAGATGGCGCTGATTGTTGAATACATTTTGAGATAGGGTTTAGCGGCTAGATAGTGACTTTTTTATTAAGTGACGCTGCCATTTATTGTTTTATATTGTTACGAATTTTACAAACTTAAATATGGCTTTAAAGGTACTACGATTAAGAGGGTATATTCCAAAGTGACAGAACATGCTGGCAACGCTAGAAATGTCTATCAACTGGCATGTTTCATTTCTAAATGATAATTCTAAATGTCATTTTCCAAAAATTCAACTCATTTCTTACGCCAAATGCGATAGCTTTATGAGGATTTACAAACTGAACTAGTTTATTAAGGGGGCGCCGAGCGTTAAGTGGCGCCCTCATCGCTGTAATTGTGTTTTCTATTGAACTAAAGTATTTTATTAAAATCGAAGCCAGATAAGTCGTCGCGCAACTTAATACACAATTTATATGCTATGTAATACAGCTTTTTATTCATAATTTTCTCCGTTTACAGTTTTAAGTAAAAAGTGCCCCCCCCTGGACGCTCGGCTCGTTAAGAAAAATCTAAAAAGTTATAGAATAAAATTTCGAATTATTCAGAAATGATACGATACATTTAAAGTACTCTTGTAAGTTGACAGCTATTTCCGAAGTGGACAGCATGTGCTGTCAGTTTAGAATATGCCCTCTTAATGGTTTAAGATAGTAATAATAGCATATTATTACAGGTAATTATAAAAAATACGTATATTTCATAATTAAATATTGTCAATTTGTTTACATTGTTAATTGTTTTTATATACCTACGAGTATACTGTGTTATTCATACTTTTGTTGAGGGGGCATGTGCAGGGTCAGTCTACTATTTGAATAGAAACCCTACAAGCACTTTCTCCCAGTATTTTTTTTTAATTATTTTTAATTTGTAATAATATTTTCATGGTATCGATGAATTAGACAAGAGGACTGAAAATCGCCTTATATAGATCGAAGTTTGGAAATAAACCAAAACTGTTAAAACCCAGTTAAACTAGATGGCGCCACAAAGATTGCTCGCGGGGCATTCAATCAAATATAATGAAAATAAATCATTTATTGAGCAAAATGTGCGTGAATGGTGCTTTTATACACGTAATTTGTGAAATCAACAGCTAGGATGAAACTATAATTTTTTTGAACGAATTATAACCTCATGGCTACTTGACTATAGTAACAAATATTAATATATCTCTGTGGAACCGCAGCTTAATCCAAAATATTACATAATATAATAGGATTTATGTACAAATAAATCAAGATTATATAGAATTTAATAATTTAAAAAACTTATTTTTTAACTGACTTTAGCGGTTGCCTTCCGAATTACGCTGCCCACCTAAATCGTTATGAGCACTGTGAGTGTTATTCGGCCCGCACCCTCATACAGACTATGCTTTTTGTTGACATTTACGACCGGTTATAGTAATGTCGTCGCACGCGACAGCTGACAGTAAGATTTTAGCGGCAAATTATAAAGTGAAAAACTTATAAGAGCTTTTTCCTCGTAAATTTAAAAAAATTCGTCGCGAAAATATTTTTACATAATCTAAAATGAGATAATAAGCAGACAAAAATATTTAAAAAAAAAGTCTAGAACCGAATTGAAGAAATTCACCGATAGATGGCGTTACAAGACCCGAACTGCGCTTGATTCAACGCGATTGACACTCCTCTATATCCATGCAGCAAGAACTAAACTTCGATCAAATCGTTATACCGTAGAATGCTGATAGTCGAATTCACAGAGGTAACTCAAATCGATACTCGGTTAAAGTGACCCTTTGATTGATGGAGAATGTTCTAATGGCAGTGAATTCGACCATGAGTGTTTTTTGTATAATTTAAACGTAATATTGAAAATTAAATGACTTTGTGCCATACTGCGATTTTATTAGAATTCAAGTTTTGTCATATTTATTCCTGTAACAGATAGTTTTGTAATATTTTAGTTTGTACTTTGTTTAAGTATATTAAGGGTTTAGGTTTAAGAAATTCACCGATAGATGGCGCCCCGACGTCCGAGGAACGCTCGATTGGGTATGTTCCACTTAACGTAAAGGCCGCGGGCGTTGTAGGCGAAAGTTATAGCTAGGGAGCTGGTTGCCAAAACTTCTATATGATTTGTTCGCTTAGCAGACCTGAATTGTTCGATTAATGACCATGTAAAGAACCACAGAAAAATTGTCTGCCAGCATGGTAGCGCTGCGTTTTCAATTGACAGCGTTTCAAAAGTTTAAAAAAAAGGTGTGCCAAATCATTTCGGCTGTGCAATTTCAAAACCTAGTAAGGGACACGTTTTTTTTATAGCTGTCCCAACAAAATCGATGCTTTATGGCCTAGTAAGCTGTAAAATGCTAAGATCCGTTTTTTCTTGGTGTCCCTTACTAGGTTTTGAAATTGCACAGCCGATTTGTTCGTGTCTGCTTCTTGGACTGATGGTCAGAATCATCCTCAAAACGATGAACATCGAAGAGGCAGACGTGCAGGGCTCCGTTTTATAACCGGACGTAGTTGCAAAAATGTAAATGAAAAAAGCTATACCAAATCATTTGTTCGTCGTTCTCGTTGCGTCCATTCGATTATTTAGGACTCCCAGAATAGAAAAAAAAGTTGGCAGACGTCTGGGTCGTTGATTATTTTATGTATGATTTTTTAAAGTTGTAACTCAAATCGTTGGGACGTACGACTTTCATTTACTGGACCAAATCGATTTGTATTGACATAAACTTTCATCCCTAACAATATGAAAGACGAACAAATCATATACCAAAATGGCACCCAGCTCCCTAACTATTATAGGTGGAACGCACATCTCGAGCGTTGTATGCTCACAATATGGTGAAAACGCATTGGGATACAATTTAATTCAACATGGATTTCCGTGAATTTATAGTTGCGTTTTTGACAAAACGAATGAGAGATAATTGGCCGAATTCAGAAACGCCACCGAACCATTTGATTACATATTAAATAGTTGAATGCCCCTCAACTAGTTGTCATCCTATACAAAAACGTCACTCAAATGTCACTTTAATTAAAGATCAATTTGAGTTGCCTTTCTGAATTTGACCAAAAGTGTCAGTTAGTTACCTCCTTATTTGAAGCCTGTTTAAAATCTTTATTGGATTTTTAAACACATTTTTTTTCTTTTAACCCATAAGTTTATTAAATTTTCCTTGTATAAATGTTAAAATGTATATAAATAAAGTTAATCGCATTGCGACTTGAAACAAAATAAATGACGATTTTTTTTAATACTAAACGTAATTAAAAATATAAAAGAATACAAAGATTTGTATGAAAATTTATTTGAATTTAAAGTTACAAAATTATTCAATGAATTGACTGAATTTTGATAAATTGTTGTTATATTAAACTTTTAATTACGAATACACGTTATTATTTTCAAATTATATGATATTTATACTTTTACCCTTTTCGCCACACACCATTTCCAGCGTGCAGTGCCACCAGTGCCAGGCCCTTCAAGACGAAACTTCTTTTAACCTTTTGACGACAAGGTAATGAAGGACTTACCCTGTATCCGCTGACGGCTGCAGCCGACTGTGGCGGTCAAAAGATTAATAGACTAGGGCCTAGTCTAATCTAGTCACTAGGGTGAAGACACGATTCGCTTAACCCTTTCGGCGCGCATGATGCACATGTGCATCATGGGATTGCAGCATCGCGCACGCGCATGATGCACGTATGAGGCGGTCGCGCGGGTGGATTGCAGCGCGCTATCACATGCTCGCGCCGAAAGGGTTAAGAGGAGTGTGAACCTACGGCTTTTCATACAAAAGGCGATAACAATTTCCACCACTGAAATGTTCACCAATGTGAACATTTTCACCAATTTTTGATAGGTTCTGATTGATTCACTATAATCAATAAATTCAGTTTTATCGTGGTTTCAGTATTCTCACACAAAACTAATTTCGGAATTATTTGACTTTTTTGTTCTTTAATCAATATTCAAAAAACGTATAAAACCAGATTTTGTTCTGACTGACATTTAAGGGGTGGAAATCGTTATCGCCTATCCTATAGTATGAAAAGTGTGTTTTTGCCGTTGGTTCATAGTCATCTTAAGGCGATGAGTAGGGCAAAACCGCTCCATACGAAGTTAGTGCAAGTTGGTTTTTCAGTATTTTTTTATTTTTTATCTTTTTATTGCACTATAGGTAATCACGGTTATTTTCGCCAGTTTTAATATATGTATATAATATGTATCAATACATCATTTGTGGAAAGCCCAGGCAGATTTTTTTATCAACGTTTGTGTCGAAAGTGCCTTCCGCTACCCTTATACTATTTTGATTAGAATATTCATGCTGGTTCTCGTTTGGGCCTATAAGTGTTAGTGTGATTCAAACAAGTTTAAATTTATTAAATTTAATGATAATTAATACCAAATAACAAAACATATAAGTCTTAAGAAATTTTAAAATATCTTTTGATGCATGTCCTTTTTTTATATCACTTTTTTATGTCGTTAATAACACGATCAAGGTTCATGGAAAATAACCGGGTTTATTTTCCGGTTGTGTATGAAACTTTTTGAAAATCTCTGAATGCAATTCTTTGAACAAATTTGCCTATCTCTTATAGTTTCAGACTTGTTCCACTAATACAGATTTTTCACCCTGTATAAACCTTTCCGCCGCCAGTCCATTTGCAAGGGCAGAGCCATGAGCGCCCGGCCCTTAAAAATAGCAACCTTGTTTTAATCAAGTATGGTATTCACATACTTACAGGTTAACCTTATGAACGCCACAGTCGGCTGTGGCCGACAGCAGATTAAATGCCGCTGACGCCACGGCATGCCGTTTTCCATACATTTTGTCGGCTACAGCCGTCACTCGGCGTCTGTACCGGGCTTTCTCTAAAATTGGCTGATTTAATTCTGTGGCTCTCGTGACACTACACGGGCGCTTTTAGGAACGCTTTCACTGAAAAATATTGACGCAGTCATGCCGTCGTATTCCGGCCATTTATTTATAACCTACAAATTCTGGATGGTGAGTCTTTATATGCCCTTTCAGACTACAATTCTGCACAAACGCCTGCCCACAGACAGCACAAGAAAACCTTCGGTCATTATTATGTATCCTCATATGTTCCGTTAACGTTTTCTTCCTAGCGTAGGCCTTCTTGCAAACCTTGCATTCGAACACCCGTTCACCGTTATGCTTAACCATATGGGATTCCAAATCTCTCCGAGCGAAGAACTTGTTAAAGCATATGTCACACTGAAAATGCTTCTCTTCTAAATGATCACGTTTCATATGCCGAGAGAGCATATAACGTCTCGCGTACACTTTCTCACAAACATTACACTTATATTCCAGTTCGGGGACACCGTGTTTTAAAACTAAATGCTGTTGCCTTTTAAAATAATCCGTAAAACGTTCACTGCACTTCGGACACTTGAAACGCTTCACCATCTTATGAACTGTGTCAACGTGGCTCTTATGCTTTTGGTATGACGGGAAGATCTTTTCACAAATTTCACAGCGGAAGCTCCCTTCAGCATGCATCGTTTTGATATGCATTTTCATTCTATAATTCGTCACAAAACCAGTGCCGCATTCATCGCAAATATAATTTCTTAAATGCGTATTCATATGACGCTCTAAAGAGCCAAACGTCTCATATTTGAACCCGCACATTTGACAAATGAAATTATTATCCGAAGGCATTTTAAAAGGTACAACTCTGTCTTCGATCTCCGTGTATATCTTTTTACTGTGCACTGAGATTAGGTGAGATTTTAACTCCTTTAAATTAGCTATGTTAAGATCACATATAGTGCATTTTAAATTGGATATATCAATGTTGATCACTAGACAATCGACGCTATGCGAGGTTAAGCACTTCCTGATCTCTCCTGGACTATGTTCCTTCTGATGGGATCTCAGTTCTTCTACGTTGTCGAAAATGCCTTTACAGTAGTAGCATGGTAATCCGTTTCTACTTTTGCTTTTGAAAGGAGCTACGTTTGAATTTTCCAAGATGGCCGCCGCATTTGCGACGTGCGCGCGTTTCTCTGTGACGAACCGTCTTTTTCGTTTCTCTATAAGTTTTGTCGATTCTTCGTCCTTGTCTAGCAAAGCTTGTAGGTCTTTTGTGCGGACTTTTTTCCCTGTAATGTAAACAGAATTACTAAATAAAATAACGGCCAAAGGCGAGTCGGACTCGTGCATGAAGGGTTCCGTACCATTATCTATAATAAAGCAAAAAAAAACACGTTTGTTGTATGGGAGCCCCCCTTAAATATTTGTTTTATTTTCATTTAATTATTTATTTTTAAAGTGAATATATAACTAAATATTCTGTGAATATTTCAAGCGTCTACCTGTTGCCGTTATCAATATCAAGCAAAAACGAGAAAAAAGATCACGTTTGTTGTATGGGAGCTCCCTTAAATATTTATTTTATTCTGTTTATTAGTATTTGTTGTTATAGCGGCAAAAAAATACATCATCTGTGAAAATTTCAACTGTCTAATTATCACGGTTCATGAGATACAGCCTGGTGACAGATGTACAGACAGACAGCAGAGTCTTAGTAATAGGGTCCCGTTTTACCCGTTGGGTATGGAACCCTAAATACCCTATTATTCATTGTACCTCGAAGCATATCCAGATGCATCACATATTTCGGGCACATGTCATACAGGGTGTTACGAGTTGGCAGCGTCCTCACGTTCTCCGGGGGGAATCGGGCCAGTAACTTTGTCTCTTCGGCTTCCAGACTGTTGTTCGTTACCTCGCTGTTTGATCCTGTAATGAGAACATAAAATATCATCAGCTAAGTAAAAAATCGGCATAACATAGCGAGGTGGAAGAAAACTGGAGTAAATGCCCAGACGGCCCACCTGATGGAAAGTGGTCACCGTTGCCCATGGATGGCAATACCAGAGGTGCTGCCAATGCGTTGCCAGTCTAGGGAGGGGGGGAATGGGGCTGGGATGGGGATGAGGGAATAGGCCTCCGGATCTCACTTTACGCCGATATTCTGTGAGAGTGTGGTACTGCCCTGGTCGAGCCGGCCCATTCGAACAGTAATCATCTAGTGAGGACTGTTTGACTCTAAGGCAGGTTGCAGTCAAAATCAGGGTGGTCTGCAACGCTTCATCCTGGTCTGAAGCTCCAAATGCAACAAACCGCCTAAAATTCTATATGTAAATTTACTGAACCTAGCCTAAACGAATTGAATACTAGCCGGAGAACCTAACTCTAAGCCTAAGTAAACTAGCTACTGAACCTGACTAAATTATTTGGATATATTTACTATAATGCCTTATCTACAGTTTATTTAATTAAATTAAACTACTGAAGTTTGGCTGAGTTTTGATTGAAAGGTTGGCCTGTGATCATTCTAGTGTGTATAAAGTAGGACCCCAAGTTATGAACCGTGGACAGTATCCCAAATTCTTTTTATGGAGAATATTATGGCTTTTAATTACTAACAAATTTCCTACCTGTTATCTACCTATCAATAGTTACAATAATAGATTATAATACTATGAGAATTCTATCCTAGCTCTATCATTCTAAAGGCAGCTATATTAATCAGGGACAATATCACTATGATTTTCCTAGTTACTTAAACCTATTTCAGTACTAGTTAAAGTTTTAAGTTGATTTGACCGTTGGCAAGGTCGGTAAGTATGTATGAGTTCTTATGAAGATTTCTAAATTAATTATATGAGATAATCAGTGTTTTAATTATAGGATAAGTTGTGATTGCTTTCAAATAGTCAATTTAACAGTACAGATTGATTTTAAACTTTAAATTATGTCCAAACATTGTATGGATACTTTCCACAAAATAGTTTAGCGACTGATTGCCAGAGTGCTTCCTTACTCTAAGGAGCAAAGAGTTCTTTTCCTAACTATTCCCCAACCATGCGGCCAGTTAAGAGTTGAAGGAATTTCGATATTACTGTATATGAAAGTAAGTATAACTAAGTCAAGGATATTCAACTCTTGGTTGAAATGGGTATTTTCTTTGTTGATTCTCTTATAAAACCAATCCAAATCCGTCCAATTCCTGGATAGGGTAAGGCCAAAGTATTTGTATTTTATATACAATTGTGATCATAGTATTTAATAATCTTTAAATTCAACTTTTAATAATACTTGTTACCGAGTCAATTTTTCAATTCTTTAAGTACAAATTCTGGTGTTCAGAACTAAAGGTAATTAACAACTAGACTATATTATATGTCTAGATATTTGTTCTTACTTTTCATATCTTTTGTATAGTTTCAAAATAAAGAGTGTAGCAGTATAAGAACGGGTCAGATGCCCCTGGGAAAATTTATGTTAAAAATATTGAAAATGAAATCACCGTCTTAAGAGAAATATTTTCCTAAGCTATCACACCTCTGAATGCGTCGGGTTTTCAAAAAAAAAAATTTTTCAAATTTTGAAAAAAAAAAATTTTTTTTTTCTTACAACATAATATTTATTTGTGATTTTTCTTACAAACACTAGAAACACCAAAGAAGCATTGAATAAGGCATTTTCGAAGTCTCTGCAGTGATTTATATATCAGAATATCACCAATTCAAAATTTTAAAATTCAAAATTTCACGTATTTTAAGAGACACTATTACGATTTTTTTTTTATAAATAGCCCTTACTATGCTCTACAACATATATTTTTTTCAAAATTTTATCCAGGGTAGAACAGTCTTAAAAAAATATTATTACTATTCTGATATGAATATTTGAGCATCTGAGCAAGTAATTCTGCTTTGATTTTTTAAATATAATTTTTAATAATAATAATAATAATAATAATAATAATAATAATAGTAATATTAATAATAATAGTTAATCTTCATCACTGTCTTCTTCAATCGTTACTGTAATATTGTTTTTTGAGAACAATTGACTGAGTTTCTCAGCTGGGCGAGGAATACGAGACTGATACCGTCCAAATGATAAGTAATAAATTGTCGCTGCCAAGTGAGAGCAGCAACCTACTGTACGACGTCCATTAGGGCATTCACAAAAATACCGAGTGATTCCATCACAATCGTTCCTTTGAGAAATATATTCAATAAAACATTTATATGTCTTTCGAGCTATATGTCTTGATCTTACTTGTAGTTTTAAAATATTTGATTGATCTTTAACAAAATCTATGTGTAGCGTATTATTGTCGTCTAATATTTCAGCAAGATAAGCAATTGCTTGACTGTATTGATACGATCCAGTAAATAATAATTTTAATTGAGTCTCATCTAGTTGTGGAAAGTCAGATAAATCATGGCTACGCCTAAACGGCGTTGAAACACGATTTTCTTCCTCAACCATCCTTTTTCTTCGACCTCTATTGCTAGCGTGTTATCGGTATCTTTAAGGCTTTTCATACGATCTATGATTTTTAATGATAACTCATTATTAACAGTGATAGGTTTTCCGAACTGGTTAAGTAAAAATGCTGCGATTCTATACAAGGTTCCAATTTGATGAAGCATTTTGTTGTCAAATGTGTGGTCTAAAAGCCGGTTTTTTTGTTTTATTACACCATGAACCCACTCTACTATCCAACGAAGTTTTGTGACAAAACGAGATTCATTGCACTCTTTTGTAGTTAGTTGTTTGCGATTTCCTTTTAAAGCTGGCATTAATACTACATAGCCCTTAGATTCTAAATAATTTTGCACATCTCAGAACCCTCGGTCAAGAACGAAGACATCTCCTGGATTTAAAATTTTAGATAGTTGATTTGTGTCCATAAGGATTTTTAAAATACTGGCATCGTTCAAATTCAAAAAAACCGGCTTTTAGACCACACATTTGACAACAAAATGCTTCATCAAATTGGAACCTTGTATAGAATCGCAGCATTTTTACTTAACCAGTTCGGAAAACCTATCACTGTTAATAATGAGTTATCATTAAAAATCATAGATCGTATGAAAAGCCTTAAAGATACCGATAACACGCTAGCAATAGAGGTCGAAGAAAAAGGATGGTTGAGGAAGAAAATCGTGTTTCAACGCCTAAACAGCCATGATTTATCTGACTTTCCACAACTAGATGAGACTCAATTAAAATTATTATTTACTGGATCGTATCAATACAGTCAAGCAATTGCTTATCTTGCTGAAATATTAGACGACAATAATACGCTACACATAGATTTTGTTAAAGATCAATCAAATATTTTAAAACTACAAGTAAGATCAAGACATATAGCTCGAAAGACATATAAATGTTTTATTGAATATATTTCTCAAAGGAACGATTGTGATGGAATCACTCGGTATTTTTGTGAATGCCCTAATGGACGTCGTACAGTAGGTTGCTGCTCTCACTTGGCAGCGACAATTTATTACTTATCATTTGGACGGTATCAGTCTCGTATTCCTCGCCCAGCTGAGAAACTCAGTCAATTGTTCTCAAAAAACAATATTACAGTAACGATTGAAGAAGACAGTGATGAAGATTAACTATTATTATTAATATTACTATTATTATTATTATTATTATTATTATTATTATTATTATTATTAAAAATTATATTTAAAAAATCAAAGCAGAATTACTTGCTCAGATGCTCAAATATTCATATCAGAATAGTAATAATATTTTTTTAAGACTGTTCTACCCTGGATAAAATTTTGAAAAAAATATATGTTGTAGAGCATAGTAAGGGCTATTTATAAAAAAAAAATCGTAATAGTGTCTCTTAAAATACGTGAAATTTTGAATTTTAAAATTTTGAATTGGTGATATTCTGATATATAAATCACTGCAGAGACTTCGAAAATGCCTTATTCAATGCTTCTTTGGTGTTTCTAGTGTTTGTAAGAAAAATCACAAATAAATATTATGTTGTAAGAAAAAAAAATTTTTTTTTTCAAAATTTGAAAAAATTTTTTTTTTGAAAACCCGACGCGTTCAGAGGTGTGATAGCTTAGGAAAATATTTCTCTTAAGACGGTGATTTCATTTTCAATATTTTTAACATAAATTTTCCCAGGGGCATCTGACCCGTTCTTATACTGCTACACTCTTTATATTTATTTGTTTACAAGTAGGTCACCAACTCATTACTTGCTCAATTTTGCATCTACCAGCGCTTCCCAAACCTCTATCTGCTGAGAAGAAGCGCCGCAAGAAACTCAGCAGTTTGTCCTTAAGATATTATACTGTAAGCAATCATAACGTCCAAAATCTGATACATAATAATTATATTTAGGTTCGAAGAGATAAGCATAGATATATTATGCAAAATCTGGATTCTTAGGAGCTTTGTTAGGTTTAAATATATTCTCAGTCCATATTTTTAAGACTAGAATTTACTTCAATTTTCTAGAAGTTTGTTTTGTAATGAAAACAGAGCCTCTTTAAGCTAGATCAGACTTTATAGCTGACGAACAAAATGTATTATATTTACAGATTGATTTCAATTTCTTATTGAATATAGGTTTGTTTGTATGACAATAAAGCTGTGGTTTTCTAGCTTGATTGTTTCAATGATTATTCCAATGGATACTTTGAAGATGTGACATTGCCATTCTTTTCGTTGGGCAAGAGGCCACTGGCTTGCTATATGCTTCGCCCAGTATCATTGAGAACGATCATCTAATTGTTTTAGAATATTTGTTAATTAGTTAGACACTGGAATCAATCTTTGTAATAGGTATTTTCAATATTAACACATAGTAGTTACAGAGAGGCACTTATTTTTGATCACAAACAACTTTGATAATATTCAATAAGTTATAAAGCACTGAGGATATATCAAACACAACACTTATGACGTATTTTCCAAGCTCTGGAAGGTAAAACTAGTTAAGGCTGAAACAAAGGGGTTAAATAGGCCCTAACATGTATGCGAACCTAAACTTCTGTGATGACTCAAAACTGGAGATCAGATCTCACATTTAAAATCTAAATTCGTGATGTGTACTGAAAGGTCCTTACGGTGCAATAAGGAATCCTTCTAATGAACTAAACCAGTTGAGATGCGTCTGTCTCGTGAATACCTAACAGTAGCCCTGGACGCATAAAGTTTTTGGTCTATAATTCAGTGGGAAGGAAACGAATTACAGACCCCTACTATTTTCGTGTATATATAAATATATAGATAAGAGGAACTGTCTCTAGTCCACGCAGAACACCAGACTCTGGATCAGATCACTTGCTAGACCCTCACCGCTCCGAATGAACACGTGTCCTAGGCACAGTGAGTCTAAGATCAACAGCCCTCCGCCGGCCAGGATATAAGTTGATTGGTCGCTGACTCAAGCAAACCCCTATCTCTGAAATTCCCTGAGCTTCGTAATCTCCATTTAGGTATCCACTCAGAAAACCCGCCCACTTTCAGGCGCACTCACCGGACTTCGAGATAATGCACTTTTTAATTACCCAAATGATAACTACTGAAAGCTAATTCTAATTCATTTACATATGTAATTATTTTACAGATAACCCCCCATTTTAAACACAAGGAATTTAATAAACTATCCACAGCAAACAATTAAATAATAAATAAAATATCACTGGAAATTAATCCTTACATTTTACAAATAAACGTATCGTGCCTCGAAATACGGTGGTCCCAGTAATGGAGAGAACTTCAACAGTTGCCGAGCGCAAAAGTCAAAAGAATCCCGATTTCAAGCGTCCCTACTATTTATTCCAACCCGGTTCACAGTACGCGCGGCTATCACAGCTAGCCAGGTTAAATTGGAGTTCCGTCCAAATTATCCTCCCAAGTTACAATAAACCTTATTATGTTCTATTAGAAGTTAGATTCGTAAACGTATAATTCATCCCTTTTTCCATACCAATATTGCGTAATAAATATTATTAACTAACTATTTAATGTGAAACGAACCTAATCTTATACAAGATAAAATTCATATTTGTTTGATGCTATATTGCACTATTAGGTAAACACGTCATACTGTGTTGCCACCTTTTGAGTTCGTTGAATGATTTTGTGGAAAGAAGATTTATGAAGCTGTTATGCCTAAGAGAATTAAACCAATTAAAAGTGCATTCTTATATTATTGTCGAATTAAATCTATATATTAATATTTCACAACTAAACTAATGCTTTAATAAATTTGTGTATGAGCCGGTAGTCAGTTTATTAACAAACTATCGGCACATAACCCCCCAAATGTATGCGAAGTCGGTCAACCATTTAGACGAAGCAAACATTTCTAATTCCTCTGCGTACACAAATTTATTTCGACTAATTTAGTGACTCTTTCTCCAGACATGTAATCTGATGTAGTATGTTTTTAAACCCAATGGTAAACAGATATAGCCGAAGTTAAAGGTCCCGGACTATGAGTATGAATATAAATATGAGTATTACACCAAACCATGAATGTACATAGACCCTCACAAGATCCTCTGAACTCAGCAAGAGAACGCAAGCTTGTGATTTCAAGCGTCAGACCGAATGTCAACATCCTACCGCCTTCACGTTATATTTTTTCATAACTCCAACCCGAAATTCCTCATTTCTACAGAACCCGGGAAGGGAAAACGATACGATGTCTCCTTCCGAGATCAGAAAACGTTATAACTAGTTACGGGCGATATACACGCATAGCAAAGGCGCTCATCCTGAACCATCACCCCAAACTATAGCTATCCCCATTGGGAAAATGTGAAGTTGCCGAAATCCTTTCGTTTTCCTACCAGTGTAGTCGAAAATCTCCTGTTACTTCCGGCCTTAAAGCCGCGATGCCTTTACATGCAAAGATTTAAATCCTTGCAAATAGGGCCTAACCTAACACCAATTTTCACAAGAGATTTTTGTTTGCCAGTGTTGTGTCGTCTAGATCAAGAATCAATAAACTACTTCCACCCCTCTGATTATTGTCTAACCATTGCAGCTCTAAACAGATTACAAAATTAAACCCAAACACTCACTCCAATGCACTCAATTCACTCTTCTCTTTTATACTTTAACAGTGATTCTAAGATTTTATGTTCAATCTCGATTATCATTCCTCATTCGCTCTTCCACCCGCCTGCAATGGTCTTTCAACTCAGTCAGTGTGGAATCTTGTTTTAAATTGATTATTATTATTAACGAAAAGTTAGTTAAGTCATGGTGAAAGGTAAGCTTCGAATAAACAAACGAACGACCCCCACTAATTCCATGCAATTGCAATAATTCACTTGTACTTAATACCTCATACTTAATTCAAAAATAAAATTCAAACTAAAACCATCCAATGCATTAATTAGTACCTATGTTAAAAATTTAAATGAATTCCTATAAGTAAGTATCCCTATAAGTCTATATACTATTATATATCTTTCAATTTAAATATTAGTTCCGCCATTATTAAAAGATAAACTTTAACTTAAAAATCTAGGTTATCCAACTCTTATGATCCAACAGGGGATTCTTGGAAACTACAAGTATAAACACTAAAAAAAATGTTTAAAAAACTGACTATCAATTCTGAAGATAACTATTTAGGAACCTAATTAACACGGCTATATATATATTGTAAGATAAGATAGGATAAAATAAGATAAGATAAGATAAACATTTATTGTCATGTGTAGAAGTAACCAAGTGATAATAGTTTTATTTAAGAACATAACTTATTTTCCTACTCGTATATACCATAAATGTCATAAGGCTAGATTTCGTTTTTTTTTTAAATATGAAATTCCTTTATTCTCTAATAAATTTAAATTCGGTAGGTTCATCATCATTATCATCATCAACAATCATCATCATCATCATCATCATCATCATCATCATCATCATCATCATCATCACCATCTTCATCCCATACACTTCCCACCGCAGAGCACAGACAGTCTCACCGTGAGAGAGATCGGGCAGTAACTCTTAAGTAATTTATTAACTTCATATTGTATACTCTTATCTTACTCGTTTAAAGTTTAAGTAGTACTTAAGCTTAACTTCTCTTCTAAATCAGTAAATAACCTACGACGTGTAATGCTTTTTTTTTTTTTCATTCATCTAATACATTACTTCAATGTAAACAAACACACCTACAACCATAGAATAAACAGCGGACGGCATCGATCGTCAACCCAGCCTGGATCATACTTCCTTATCCGAAATAAGGTAATTGTACACATATCGCCCGTCCATAAAGGTAGACCCATAATAAACATTGATTACTATAATAATTATTCACTACGTGATTTAATTTATCATTTCGCATTATGAATTTACCTATGTATCGTTATTTAATAAAATAAATATTCAATCTTGAATCATTAACCCCGTATCAAAATATACGTTTCTAGCGAACGAAACGCAATCGCTCCGATTGGCCAACATTTTTCGACTGAATTACGCTAATTGGTTGGCTGTCAATATGACGTCTGTTTTGGTTTGACCAGATATTTACTTTTTATTGTAGACAACTATTTACTAACATGCTTTTATTAGTTTAAACATATTATAAGAATTGATAATTTCAAAGAAAATTGGTTACTAGAAATCAAATCAAATCCCAGGTATCGGCCACTCTCACGGTTGAAAAGACAAATGTCATATTGGTGAGTATATATTGCTTTATTTTCGCTTTGACTTCTTAAAGATACCAAGAACTTAACTTAAAATCTAAAAGCTTAAAACATTTCATTTAACTACAAATTAACCATGACCGATAAATAAACCTATTCCTTATTTCAGGTTGAAACTAGACCAGTTTGTCAGGCGGCGCTCCACTTATAAATATTACAAAAATTCTAAGTGTACTCAAAACGACAAATTCTCTATCTTGCAAGTTCATCCCAGGTACGTTTAATGATAATTTCGTAATTCTCGTCTAAATTCTTCCAAAACAAAAGTTACGATAACTCTTACTCATTTGAAATTGTCATAAAAGAATGCAATGAAAATAATAATGTAACACGGAAGTGTTTCAATGTTTCAACCAATTCGTGTTACCTTGACAAAGGCTCACACCCACCATAACCATAACTGGACTATCGAATTCAATATGCTTAATGCATTTTCCTTATATTAGCATTCTTCTTTACTTAGTCAAGAATCTCAAAAATTGTGTGCCTATTACTTGAACTGACATAACCATCTAATACTTAACTATAGAATTGACTTATTAATTTAGACAAACCATTTATTTAGACAATTTATTTAGAAATTATTCCTTTTCAGAACAGTACTTATTTTACCGAGGCGTGAAAATGTGCAAACACTACCGAATGGCTTAAATGCTACCGATATCTTAGTCTATTTGAACTGATATTTTAATAGTGGAAGTTCCTTAACTATAACACAGTATTGAACTCCTGTCATTGTAATTGAAGCTCATATTTATAACTAAGATCTGATCAGATTGTTAACATCAAAATCCAAAAGCTCCTTTATACCTAAATGTTACTTTTGTAATTGTGTTTTGTTCAATACTAAATTATTCTAATTTTCTTCTCCCATGTCTTTAAAAATTCAATCTAGTAAAGCAACTGCTATAATCTTTCATCATATTTCCCATTAAATTAGTTCAGTTAGATTCTTTCAAATAAATCTAAGTTTAAGATGACCTTTTAACCAACTTCATCTGAAATATTGTTTATTTTTCAGTTCGCTGGGTTTACTCCTGTCTTTAGAAGAAGACTTATTTTATGAAGGATAACACAATACTCTAAGATCAACAAACAGTTATCCGAATGGAACCTATAATAACTAATTTAAACTTATCTGCTAACTTATAAACTGCGAGTTTACTCTTAATTGGTCGAACTAATTCTAAACTAACAGAGTTATTACCACTGTATTTGTTCTTTCTCAAAATGTAGATCCACACACACATACATAGTTACTATGGTATTAGGAACATATTTACTAATAAATCAAAACTAATTGCTTCTATAATAAATGATACTTAAACCTATATCATTACAAATCCTGACTTCTAAATTTTATAATTATTTATTGTTTCATGCATATAACTTTTCAGCAATATTATTACAGAGTGCATTTTTCCTTCCGAGCAAGGAAACTAGGTTTATAATGCTGTTAAAAGAACAGTCATCATCACCAATGAATAAAGTTCTACTCTTCAAAATTGTTTTCATTATTTTAACTATCATAGCTTTACCTATTACCCTCTTCATTCATTAGTTCTTTCATAGTTTGATATAAAAAACCCCCCCATGTAAATGACTTTAAGATCTTATAACTATTAGAAAATGAAGAAGTTGGAATCTAGCCTCCTATAAATACATACAATGCCTCCCTGCCCTAATAATTCATAATGTAATTATAATTTTCTTACATTGCCTTTCCTAAGTTATTTCTAGGTAATCCAAGAAATCAATCCATCTTCAAATGCATAACTGACAAATCCTTTTTTTTTTCTTTCAATAGTTATAGACATGAATAAGATAAAAAATATATGAATATGCTCCTTCTTTTCATTACTAATACCTACTAATTATATCACCTTTGTACAGGTACCGGCACGAAATTATTTTAAAATGTAAATAGTAATGCTCGTTTATGATCAATACTTCATTATTATTTTTGTTACTAATGACCCAGTTGAGTCAAACTGAACCCAAACTGACCTAAATTGAAGCAGACTCGTGAATATGTTCAAATTCCAACCTCCTAAATACCACGTAATAACAGATTGCTTTGAAGTCCGGTTAAATCTTTTAAGTAAGTAATCGGTTTCTCGGAAACGGCTGTAACGATTCGGATGAAATTTCGCATTTACTTTGATAAAGTTTTACTTTCCACGTTTATCCAGATACCAGTCATTTCTGAGAAAGAAAGTAAGAAGAAAGACGCCAAGCGACACTGTCGCCCAGGCACTTTACCATTAAATACATTGTGGTTTTACGCTGTAATATTCGCTCGTTTGTTAAGTAATATCAGTAACGCATAACATACGGCCTAACCCATAATGTTCTTAGCTCAAAATAAGATAAAAATGAAAATAAATTAAATTCAATCAAAATCCATGATCATAGCTTAAGTTAACATCTGTAATATATTTACATTGTGGAATAGCAATAAAAATATTGAATGCCGAGTATTGAAAATTCTTCAAAACTTATGCCACAGCCACACTTTCACTAGGAATTAGATCTCATTCGATTATGACCGTTAGTACAATGCAAGTCGATTATTGACGCTAGTAATTCAGAATCGCACATAACTACACATAATTGGAACACAACTTCACTTCTATCTACATATATCTAATGCCAGCACCACACGACCTCGCTCGCACGGAGTTCGGTTACAGTTATTTCATTGTGATCCTTAAAATACTCCATCACAAAAAGTAGCTGACCTATCATTCTAGACTATAATCTATCTCTGTGCCAAATTCCAATCCGATCCGGCCAGTTGTTCTGGCGTAGTTGAGTAACAAACTTCCATACAAATTTTTGCATTTATAATATTAGTAGGATTTTGTAAGCTAGAAAAACTTCATATTGCTTTATTTTGTTTTACGTAACTAAAATGTCGTCTCTAAAATATTTTAACAACATATTTATCTACCTAATGACTTGAGACATTATGTTTTAAAATTAGAATTACAAACCGTAAATTGCGTTATTATTCTAAGGTTTAAAAATGTAGTAAATTCATACAATCTACACTACCTATGATTTTCCTATACCATTACAACTAAATGTTCTGTGTCCTAGATTCTAACTACTTAAACAAACAAGCAAACGAACAAACAGCCCTATTGTTGCCATAATATTATCCAATATCGATTTCCACGACAACAAATGCAAGCCGAATACCGGCTTTATTACAATCAAACTCAGCCAAAACTTATATAACACTATTAAACAAAATTGGTATAACTAAAACAAACAGGTAGAAACTATTGCAATAACTTTAAAATAAAAAGGTATAATTTGAAACATACATAACATACTATTTTCATTTGAAAAAAATTCTAATCTAGTATTCTTCGTTAATTAAACAAGTCTTATGTCCTAGCCTTATGCATGCGAATCTTAAATATCCTCCTAATAACCCCCCCATTATTTAAAGTTAAGACGGGGTGTATGATTTATGTATCCAAATTAAACACAACTATAGTCAAATAGATATTCTAAAACGGTAAAATTAACCCGAAATAAACCCCCCAAACTATAATAAATCTGGAACGTACCTCTAAAAACGCCTTACGCTATATTCTATACGAACGCGGCCATAGAAAAACTAAGTCTATTTTTGATGCTGTGGCCAGTGTGGACGCAACGTGAAATAATATTACATAGTACTACATAGGTTTAGTAATCTGTGATTTTGACTGCAAGTGAATTCGTGAATTGATCGAAATGAGCCGAAATTGATCAATTATTCAAAATAAGTTCCCATAGGAGTGGTATAAAACTAAGTGAGCTTATGGTGCTATCGCCGGTTTTCCGAAGTGCTAAAGTGTCAATTTAACCTCGCTATGTGCTAAAACCAAGTGTAACCAGTAATCGCACGCAACGCAATTTCGCTTATACTAACAAAAAAGCAAAGGACTAAACTCCTAGATTCATACTTTGAAGGAAAATGGATACATCGTGGAAAGAAACTACCATGACCTCGCTATTATTGTAAAAGTTCATTTCGCGATTGATTTGACGATTTACGAAGTGACAAGAAACTATCTGTTATGTTTATGTGAACAACCTATCTAATGTATAATCATGAAAACATGTAAAACTTAACTGTTTGTGTTATGTTTATTTCTCAATCCCGATACTCCTCGCCTTATTGGTAAATTAATCAGTCAGTAACGTAGAATGTCATTTAAAATATAAAATGAACTATCCTAAACATAACAGTATAAAATAATAACTAAATGCAATTCTTAGTAACCTACAATAGCAATGAAATTTCTAAATATTCTAGTCTGTCTGAATTACTGCAATGACTAGGTAATTCTGTACGTAATTCTAAATGTAAAATTATCAAAATGAATAACCTTATCCAATATCCTGGGCTAACGGAACCAAATGCAACGCTTCATCCTGGTCTGAAGCTCCAAATGCAACAAACCGCCTAAAATTCTATATGTAAATTTACTGAACCTAGCCTAAACGAATTGAATACTAGCCGGAGAACCTAACTCTAAGCCTAAGTAAACTAGCTACTGAACCTGACTAAATTATTTGGATATATTTACTATAATGCCTTATCTACAGTTTATTTAATTAAATTAAACTACTGAAGTTTGGCTGAGTTTTGATTGAAAGGTTGGCCTGTGATCATTCTAGTGTGTATAAAGTAGGACCCCAAGTTATGAACCGTGGACAGTATCCCAAATTCTTTTTATGGAGAATATTATGGCTTTTAATTACTAACAAATTTCCTACCTGTTATCTACCTATCAATAGTTACAATAATAGATTATAATACTATGAGAATTCTATCCTAGCTCTATCATTCTAAAGGCAGCTATATTAATCAGGGACAATATCACTATGATTTTCCTAGTTACTTAAACCTATTTCAGTACTAGTTAAAGTTTTAAGTTGATTTGACCGTTGGCAAGGTCGGTAAGTATGTATGAGTTCTTATGAAGATTTCTAAATTAATTATATGAGATAATCAGTGTTTTAATTATAGGATAAGTTGTGATTGCTTTCAAATAGTCAATTTAACAGTACAGATTGATTTTAAACTTTAAATTATGTCCAAACATTGTATGGATACTTTCCACAAAATAGTTTAGCGACTGATTGCCAGAGTGCTTCCTTACTCTAAGGAGCAAAGAGTTCTTTTCCTAACTATTCCCCAACCATGCGGCCAGTTAAGAGTTGAAGGAATTTCGATATTACTGTATATGAAAGTAAGTATAACTAAGTCAAGGATATTCAACTCTTGGTTGAAATGGGTATTTTCTTTGTTGATTCTCTTATAAAACCAATCCAAATCCGTCCAATTCCTGGATAGGGTAAGGCCAAAGTATTTGTATTTTATATACAATTGTGATCATAGTATTTAATAATCTTTAAATTCAACTTTTAATAATACTTGTTACCGAGTCAATTTTTCAATTCTTTAAGTACAAATTCTGGTGTTCAGAACTAAAGGTAATTAACAACTAGACTATATTATATGTCTAGATATTTGTTCTTACTTTTCATATCTTTTGTATAGTTTCAAAATAAATTTATATTTATTTGTTTACAAGTAGGTCACCAACTCATTACTTGCTCAATTTTGCATCTACCAGCGCTTCCCAAACCTCTATCTGCTGAGAAGAAGCGCCGCAAGAAACTCAGCAGTTTGTCCTTAAGATATTATACTGTAAGCAATCATAACGTCCAAAATCTGATACATAATAATTATATTTAGGTTCGAAGAGATAAGCATAGATATATTATGCAAAATCTGGATTCTTAGGAGCTTTGTTAGGTTTAAATATATTCTCAGTCCATATTTTTAAGACTAGAATTTACTTCAATTTTCTAGAAGTTTGTTTTGTAATGAAAACAGAGCCTCTTTAAGCTAGATCAGACTTTATAGCTGACGAACAAAATGTATTATATTTACAGATTGATTTCAATTTCTTATTGAATATAGGTTTGTTTGTATGACAATAAAGCTGTGGTTTTCTAGCTTGATTGTTTCAATGATTATTCCAATGGATACTTTGAAGATGTGACATTGCCATTCTTTTCGTTGGGCAAGAGGCCACTGGCTTGCTATATGCTTCGCCCAGTATCATTGAGAACGATCATCTAATTGTTTTAGAATATTTGTTAATTAGTTAGACACTGGAATCAATCTTTGTAATAGGTATTTTCAATATTAACACATAGTAGTTACAGAGAGGCACTTATTTTTGATCACAAACAACTTTGATAATATTCAATAAGTTATAAAGCACTGAGGATATATCAAACACAACACTTATGACGTATTTTCCAAGCTCTGGAAGGTAAAACTAGTTAAGGCTGAAACAAAGGGGTTAAATAGGCCCTAACATGTATGCGAACCTAAACTTCTGTGATGACTCAAAACTGGAGATCAGATCTCACATTTAAAATCTAAATTCGTGATGTGTACTGAAAGGTCCTTACGGTGCAATAAGGAATCCTTCTAATGAACTAAACCAGTTGAGATGCGTCTGTCTCGTGAATACCTAACAGTAGCCCTGGACGCATAAAGTTTTTGGTCTATAATTCAGTGGGAAGGAAACGAATTACAGACCCCTACTATTTTCGTGTATATATAAATATATAGATAAGAGGAACTGTCTCTAGTCCACGCAGAACACCAGACTCTGGATCAGATCACTTGCTAGACCCTCACCGCTCCGAATGAACACGTGTCCTAGGCACAGTGAGTCTAAGATCAACAGCCCTCCGCCGGCCAGGATATAAGTTGATTGGTCGCTGACTCAAGCAAACCCCTATCTCTGAAATTCCCTGAGCTTCGTAATCTCCATTTAGGTATCCACTCAGAAAACCCGCCCACTTTCAGGCGCACTCACCGGACTTCGAGATAATGCACTTTTTAATTACCCAAATGATAACTACTGAAAGCTAATTCTAATTCATTTACATATGTAATTATTTTACAGATAACCCCCCATTTTAAACACAAGGAATTTAATAAACTATCCACAGCAAACAATTAAATAATAAATAAAATATCACTGGAAATTAATCCTTACATTTTACAAATAAACGTATCGTGCCTCGAAATACGGTGGTCCCAGTAATGGAGAGAACTTCAACAGTTGCCGAGCGCAAAAGTCAAAAGAATCCCGATTTCAAGCGTCCCTACTATTTATTCCAACCCGGTTCACAGTACGCGCGGCTATCACAGCTAGCCAGGTTAAATTGGAGTTCCGTCCAAATTATCCTCCCAAGTTACAATAAACCTTATTATGTTCTATTAGAAGTTAGATTCGTAAACGTATAATTCATCCCTTTTTCCATACCAATATTGCGTAATAAATATTATTAACTAACTATTTAATGTGAAACGAACCTAATCTTATACAAGATAAAATTCATATTTGTTTGATGCTATATTGCACTATTAGGTAAACACGTCATACTGTGTTGCCACCTTTTGAGTTCGTTGAATGATTTTGTGGAAAGAAGATTTATGAAGCTGTTATGCCTAAGAGAATTAAACCAATTAAAAGTGCATTCTTATATTATTGTCGAATTAAATCTATATATTAATATTTCACAACTAAACTAATGCTTTAATAAATTTGTGTATGAGCCGGTAGTCAGTTTATTAACAAACTATCGGCACAGGTCTCACTCCGCACAGGTGGAAAAAAACTCGAATAAATGCAAGAGGCATGTAGACAGGTTGTAGCCAAAATCAGGGTGGTCTCACTCCGCACTTAAGGTACGCTCAGACGTCGGACAGTACAGCTCGGAGCTGTAAATCGCAGTAAGTTGCCGCTCAACAAAGACCATTTTTAGGGTTCCGTACCTCAAAAGGAAAAAACGAAACCCTTATAGTATCACTCGTGTATCTGTCTGTCTGTCAGCCAATTTGCTCCGAAGCCGAATTTGGACCGAGTTGAAATTTGTTATACATATGTAAGTCGGTGACCGCAAACCGTACGCGTGACATAAATATATGAATTTTAAGCATAGGGGCCACTTTTGGGCGATAAATTAGAAAATTAAAAATAAAGTTATGCAACCTATATCGTGTGACATATCAAATAAAAGGGCTTATTGTTAAGATCTTAAATATATATTTATATTAATTTTAAGTAAAATAGTTTGGAAGTTATTTAGGAAAATAGGCGAAAATTGACCATTCCCCTCCATTTCCGAAACTACTGAGACTAAAATTTTGAAAATAATACGAAATATAGTTCTTTACCTATACATTACAGGAAAACCTATAAGAAGTCCATGGTATTTAAAGTATCCTAGTAAATTTCAGATAATCATGTAGGGAACCCTCTCCACGCGAGTTTAACTCGCACTTAAAATTTAAAAAAATATTATTTTATTTATTCCTCTTATACTTACCAATATCTTTGTATTCAATTTCCATTAAATGCTGCATGGTTTCATCATCTTCTGGCTCCATCTTCAATTCAATCCGTTCCTCCTTTATATTCCAAACTTGTCCTAGGTCTTTTACTGCAACAGAATACAGTCAGCACAAATCATGGTGGGTCTGGTGGGGCAGTGATTAGACAGCACATATAGTGCACTGGTCACATCTCTTTAAATATATTTTTATAAAATATGATTAGAGTTGTAGAGTGCCCAATCAATACATATAAAACAGTACCGTACTAGAGGTGCACTAAGGAGGGATATTTTGAAATTCCATCCCTAGAGGTGCGAAAAGAGGTGATAAAGATTGTGTGGAAAATAATGGGTAATAATGCGTCCACGAACTAGTATGCACTAGACACATTTAAAAATAAGCCTTTTATAGATTTAAGTAGTGGACCTGCCACAGCTTCACCCGCGGTATTTTCCATATAAATAAATAAACCATTGGACAATTTTTATTCAAATCGATAAAGTCCTAAAGTAAGCCCCATATAAACTTTATTACCCCTTTTCACCCCTTTAGGGATGGAATTTCAAAAATCCCTCCTTAGTGCTTCTCTAGGATACTCTGGGAATGTCTCCTCCAAATTTCAAACCTCTAGGACCACCCGTTTAGGCTGTGCATTGTCTGTAAGTGAGTCACGTACTGTTTTATATGTATTGATGATCAGTTCAACCAAAATAAAGTTTGAATATATAACAATCATACTAAGAACTATTAGATTTTTCTTTTATTTTATTTTAGTAAACATACCAGCTACAAACTCGTTATCATGACATGACTCCTGCAGCTTCTTCTCAGCATTGACAACCATAATTCTGAATGTGTTGGCGTCTCGTAACCTCTGGATACATTCAAGGCAGATCAGGTTGCTTGTGTTGCTCAAAGTGGACAGCTGTGGACCAAAAGAAATTGGCATAAGCAAATAAAATGGAAATAAATTTATAAAGGCTAAATAAAAACGGAAACTTAACATTCTAAGACCTGCACTATGATAACAGATCCAAAAACATAATACAAAAACACACAAAAACCAGACCCCAACCGCAAGTACATATTATTATTAGGAATGCGACCAGCAATCTCAAGCTTCTGAGTCAAACATTAGAAGCATTAGGCCAACCAAATTGTGCTTAAATCATTGTTTTTACTAGAGCTGCAACAGAAAGTGGTTATGCCGGATAGCCGGATATTCGGCTGCACACGAGCTACACTCTAAAGTTGTGTCGCTTGCACGGCGTTCGCGCGGCAAGCAAGTTTCAACTTATTACGAATTATAAGTGCGCGGGGAGGCCCTTTAAATACGCGCCTTCACAACTGATGCATCAGTTGGGAATATTCGAACATGCACAATGAGATGTTACGTGTTAGTGTTATACTTAAATAAAAAGAAAGTAAGTTTAAATTTAACTACTGACACTGATTTTGTTTATTTCTGATGGCTTTTATTTGTTTTAACGTATTTCTGATCCAAGGTTTTACTTTCCGGTATCCGGCCGGATACTGACTCACTTTCCGGTAGCCGGCTGGATAGTAACCAGATATCCATTGCAACTCTAGTTTTTATCATCAGTAGTAAAATAATCCTTTAACTAATTATTGACAAAAGGGTGAGAATTCACTTAACTATTATTAATAGTAGTTTGTGAGAGACAGGGCAACTTTATTTAGCCATGTTTACTGTAGCGACAGCTTTTCTTACATAAAACTCATTATATGAATATGGTATTTTTTTCTATTATTGCTTTGTAAATATTGAATCTATTATGTACTGTCTGCTTGATTGCTTTAAAAAGGTTTCGGAAGGCTTGCAGTATGCTCGAAAGTTTCTAAAAGTCTGCATCATACAATGTACTTACAAAAACATTAAAACACTCTAAGAACATATCAAAATACACTTCACGGTTGCCTTTACTATAATACTCTTTCATTACATCGCGGTGCTCGCCCTCCACCAGGCAACAACGGCACTTGCCGTACGTCACAACCGAATCCATATTTTTAATATTCTTTCATAAGTTTTCAGTCCTTTCTTGTAATAAATGTAATAAAAACAGAAACCAACACAACTCGCGATTTTGATTGATTGACTATCACTGTTTTTTTTAAAGACTGAGTTGCTAGTTTCTTAGACAAGAAATCCCCTAAAAAACTACGATTTTATATAAATATTTTGTGGAACTTTTCATTTTATTTCTTAGTTATGATTCCCATTAAAAAAAACTTCGTTGGACTATACAAAGAGAATATAAACTTCTTCCTTGTCTAGAAAAAGGTTTTGCTATAAGAATTCTAGTTTGCGTTGCAATCATACAGAAATAGTAAATTTAGCGATAGGCAATAAACTGGCAAGAACAAAACTGACATTTCTAGAGTTGTAGCATGTAGAAGGGAAAATACAATCGATCGATTAAAGCGTTTGCAGAATCATTAAAACGTTAGAATTTGTTTTCTAGTGTTTTATTATACATATTACACAGGTTGACATCGAAGACGTGATCAGAACCCAGATTTTTAGACTCAATTACCGAGTCTGAAAAACTGGTTTCTGATCACGTCTTCGAGTCATCATCTACTTTACTGAGCTTTATTATATATATATATATTATATTATTATTACACCGCAATACGTTAGAATGTGATTGAGATATCTAAATACGTATCTAACGTATTGCGCCGTCCCTCTCGTAAGAGACTAAATTTAGGAAGGTGTTCCGGCCTTTTACGGTGGCTTGTATCTAGGCCATAAATGGTCAAAACAAAACGGAAGTTGTCAAGTAGCTGTTTATATTTACTTCTGTTGTAATTTGTAATTTAAGACAAGGCAGCATGGTCTATAACCTAAGCCTATCCAAAAGGCCAAATAGAGAAAAAACCCTTAGGCCGTCAATGTCACATTGACAGTTTGTACATTAAGAAAAATTGTCATTTTTAATTCGTTTTGATTGAATTTTAATATTTGAAATTGTG
The DNA here is from genome assembly GCA_947859335.1 of Tortricodes alternella. Taxonomy (NCBI): domain Eukaryota; kingdom Metazoa; phylum Arthropoda; class Insecta; order Lepidoptera; family Tortricidae; genus Tortricodes; species Tortricodes alternella. Next base: position 2,399,073 of record OX401972.1, read on the forward strand.
TAGTCAGTAAGCTATGGAGAATACAAAGCCCTTAACTTATGGTGAATGTCGGTGTTGTTTGTCCAAAGGCCAACATAGGGATATTATGAAGGAATACTTCAAAAACGGCATTCGGGAAGTGTACTACAACATGTTTACAGAATGTTTTAATTTATATGTTAGTTTTAATTTCTGTTTTTATTTTAAATTTGATTAATCGAGATAAATAGTCTTTGAAGTCACGTTTCAAGATTAATTAATTAATTCACTCTTCTGTCTGTGTTAAATGGATATTTTGTTCCCGCACGAATATTAAAATTGCGGAAGACGTACGTAACGTTTTGCGTTCTTCGTTTGCTATCAGGCATCATGGTCAAAGAGTACACTGCATTAGAAACGGGAGAAAACCCTAGAAAAATAACACTAAGGTTATTTAAAAATAATATATTTTCATTTATAATTTCAGATGTCAACAAACACATTTATCAGCTCCCTTATATGCTCGTCATGCGTACAACGGCTGCGGGACGCTAACGACTTCAAGTCCATGGTGGTCAGTGCAGAGCAGCAGCTACGGCAGGCTGTGGAGGGCCAGGAGACTGTGTTTGTTAATGGTATAATGGTTCATTCTGATTAAATACAATGTTTTTTCAATACAGGTGTTCTTTACTTTAATTGGGCCAGTTTTTATAAAGGTTCATTACACCGAATTTCAGACCAGTAATGTTAAAGACTAATTGGGTGTACTTCTGAAAAGTGCATACTGCCAATCGATCTGAAATTTGGTATAGTAACGTAATTTTTAAACACACAAGTTCTGGGGAAATCTAAAATAGTTTAAATCGGTTAGAAATGCGCGATTATGCATGCTGAACGGAAAGAGGTTTTATTCAATTTGCATATTCAAAATGGCGTTTGCGCCAATTTTCATTATGATATTTGTAATTAGCTCAAAATACGTTATTATACCAAATTTTAGATCGGTCGGCGGTATGCGCTTTTCGGAAGTTTATCCGACTAATTTACTGATATTTTATCTATCTTTATATGGTTGCATCAGGTTTGTTTGAAAAGTTATCAGTTTAAGTGTAAATCAAATTATGTGGAACAGTCATTATGCACAATATTACACTATGCATGGCAATAATTATGTCATCCAATACCCTGTTAGAAACTAAGCAGGAAGCTGGCTATCCACCAGAGATATTTGAGATAATCCACCTATTTGAATTGTATGCTGTAAAAAGATAACAAATGAAACCTTTTAGTGGATTTTTCTAGCTAACTGCTCATTTACCTTGCACAACCCAGGCAGGCAAGCAGCCTGACATTGATGTTATGTCTCTTTTGCTTATTTTTAGGGTTCTGATCCTCAATAGGAAAAAAATGGAACCCTTATAGGATCACTTGTGTCTGTCTGTCTATCTGTCTGTCACAGCCAATTTGCTCCGAAACTACTGGACTGATTGAGTGGAAATTGGGTACACATATGTAAAGTGCTTATTACACCTTACTAAATTTAGTCACTTACGAGAAGGACGCCCTAATACGTTGGAATGTGATTGAGATATCTCCATACGTATCTAACGTATTGCAGCATCCCTCTCTCGTAAGTGCAATATGGACGTGTAATGTAAATAAATGAATTTTAAACATGGGGGCCACTTTTGGGGGGCAAAATAGATAATAAAAAAAAAGTTTTGCAAACTATATTGTGTGACATATCAAATGAAAGGGAAAATTGACCATTCCCCCCAAAACTACCAGCCTAAAATGTTGAAAATATACAGAAAATTGTTCTTTACCTATAGATTACGGAAAACCTATAAGAAGTCTAAGGTATTTAAAGTAACAGGAAAGTTCATATAATCACGAAACAGTTTCCACGCGAGTTTAAACTCCACTTGTCCGGTTTTTACTTTATTTTAATAAACTTCAGTGGGAGAACACACGGAACCAGAGTCAGAAGTGAAGACGGAGCAGCAGATTGAAATAAAAGAAGAATTGAGCGACCATGATAATGAACCGGATATGTACTTGTCTGATGTAGCAGTGGACAATAATGGGGGTAATTATTATTTACTCGTGTAATACTGTCCCTCTTTGGGTAAAGGTAGTCCTCACTTCTGGTAAATCAGTTAAATACGTCCAAATTTTCCTTCAATCTTTGTTTAGGCTTCGCTCATCGCAGATGATCATCTTGTGGCACCTGCTGTGACTTGGACAGATGGACAGCCCAGTACCTCTTTAACAGTTGGTTTATTTAGTCAGAGAATCAGTTATCTTGCATCTTTTCACAAACCTGATGGTAGCAATTGGGATGTTGCCTGTGTATAAAAATTATAATTCTAATTAGTCCGTCAGTTAGATTATCAATAAATATTGATATATTTTTGCTTTATCAAATCAAACAAAATTGACAAAGATAACGCGCATCAGTTCGGGAGTGGGGGCTAATGACGTCACTTAATGGTAAAAAGTGTGCAAAGTTGTGACGTCACGCGGAACTTCTCCCCACTATATCTTCGTAATTTTTTGTTTAATTGACAAAAAAAAATATGTGTTCAATATTTTTTGATAATGTAAATGACGGACTAATTAGAATTTTTGACGAAACATGCCTATTTAAAATCGGCAAATATATTTGTTATGTTGATTTTGTAAACCTCTCTTCTTCTTGTTCCATTAAATCAATTGACTCACATCATTTTCCAACCGTTTATAATTAAATAAATAAGTAAGCTCCAGTTTTAAGCATTTAACCTGTACTTTCAGATTCTTCAAATGATAGCACGGACATTACAATGGACGCAGAAGCTAAATTGCTCGCGCGGTTTCCCCGCGGCACGCTCAAGGCTCTGCCCACACGGGACTCGTTGTACAGCAGCTGTACCGCCTACGTCAGACATCTGGACTACCTTAGAGGTAAATTGAGAGGCGTAATCAAAGATTAAGCGCCCTGGGCCAGTTAGCTTTGCCGCCCCTTTAGGGGTCACCCATAAAGTACGTCACACGGGGCGGGGAGGGGGTCAACGAAGTGTGACATTGTGTGACAAGGCGTGGGAAAGGTCCTACGTTTCGTGACGTCACATTTCAAAATCTAATCATATAATCATCAATACATCTAAGTGTGCCTTTGCCTTTGAACAATCAACGAAAAACTTAAAAATATTTCCTAGTCTGTCTGTATGGATATAATGTTAACATTGTTTTGTTGGCGAGTTCACACTCGCTCTACTAGTGACAGTGTTTTTCAACTGTTTGATTTGATGTTGTGTATATTAAAAATATTTTAAATAGAAAAATACTCATTTTGGAACAGCTGATTTAATTTTATAATTTCTAGATGTAAAATTGCAAAATATGTGACGTCACACTAGGGAGGGGGCGTCTCACAAACGTGACCAACTGTGACAAGGACGGGGAGGGGTCAAAAAATAACGGAATTAGTGTGACGCACTTTAGGGATGACCCCTTAAGTAATAAAAAATATTGTAGGTAAGCTTGACAATAAAGGCTCCGCCCCGGGCCATGACCCCCTTGGCCGTAGGGTAAATTACAAATTAACCTGGACCTGTAAAAGAATCTGTGTTTATGACCACACGATACAAGTGAAATCTTACAAAAGAAATATGTAAGCACGACTTAGATCGCACCGCAGAACCTTTTACAGGGAACCCTGTTTTACCAGTAGGGACCACAGGAAAGTTCCGTACCCAAAGGCTAAAACGGGACCCTATTAATAAGGTTCCGCTGTCCGTCTGTCCGTCCGTCCGTCTGTCACCAGGCTGTATCTCATGAACCGTGATAGTTAGACAGTTGAAATTTTCACAGATGATGTATTTCTGTTGCCGCTATAACAGCAAATACTAAAAAACAGAATAAAATAAATATTTAAGGGAGCGCATACTACAAACGTGATTTTTTTGCTCGTTTTTGCTCGATATTGATTATCACAGCCTAAGTATAGCCAGCGCCATCTATCGAGCAGTCTTATAGTTAAAACTTATAAATGTTTATTAGTTTATCGGTGGCCGTTATCGGCCACCGATATACGATATCGGGGCAAGTAAAATGTATAAAATATGAACCTGCCTTTCACATTGTCCGATCCGATATCGGATATCGGAAACGCACGGATAATGCTTGTATGTGTGCTATAATGTACCTATACATTTTATTTGGTGTGTGCGTGATAGAGCCGGCGGCCGGCGGTGGCCAAATCGGAACGATATTATCGAACATATGTGAAAACACGACACGATATCGAATATCGGCTATCGGCTTTCAGCATCCGACACCGATATCGTATGGGATAATGTGAAAACGTGATGAAAAAATAAAATAAAAATGTCAACAAAATTAATATTTCTTTTGTTGCGCTGGGTATCTGCGGATTTCTCTAGTTTCAAGTACATATGCATTCAAGTACATTTTTTTCATGATTTTGTTGTAACTATTTTTGTTACGTAGAAAAGGAACTTTAAAGAAAGAAAACCAGAGCCAATATTCCAAAATCATTCGCTGTTTCATCAATTGTTAGTATCAAATTACTCGAAATTATTTTAATATCCAGAGCAACAAAAACAAATATAAACTTACTTTTCTCTTTCCAGGGCAACTGATATTCCCGAAAATGCTGACAAAACTCCTCGACCAATCGAACTATACGAAAAAACGCAAGACCTATATAACGGAGAAATACGCTCATATAGTGAACGCGTCGACAATTCTAGAATGTTCCAACGCTACACCCTTCAAGAGCAAAAGCAGATCCGGGTTCCCATGCTTCTACTGTCGAAATATCTTCGAAAATCTGGACCAAATGAGAGAGCATCAGAGCAAAGAGCACAGAAAGAGCGAAGCGAAGAAAATACTAAGCACTTACGGAGCTGAGAGCTTAGTGCTTTACGTTGATGTGACGGATTTAAAATGTTCCCTATGCCACGAGAATGTGCCAAATTTGAACCAGTTAAAATCTCACTTGATCAAGACGCATGGAAATAAAATGCATTTGGAATTTACTGATAGGATCATACCGTTCAAATTGTCAGTGAACAATGTTTTTGAGTGTCAGTTATGCGGTTTTAGTTTCGAGACGTTCGGCTCTATAGAACGACATATGAACACGCATTTTAGGAACTACGTCTGCAAGGACTGTGGGACTGGGTTCGTCACTAAGTATAGATTAAAAGTTCACATAAAAAGCATGCACGTCGGCGGTAGCTTCCCTTGTGAAATTTGCAAGAAAGTGTACACGACTCAGCAGAAATATAAAAATCACGTGGACACAGTGCATAAGTTACTGAAGAGGTTCAAATGTCCGAAGTGTCCGGAGCGTTTCTCGGAGTATTTCAGACGTCAGAAACATTTAGTCGAAATCCATAATGTGGCACCGCTTCAATATAAGTGTAACGTGTGTGATAAAAGTTTTGACAGACGGTATACACTGTCGAGGCATATGAAGAGAGATCATTTGGAAGAAAGAGACTTTCAGTGCCAACTTTGTGCGTACAAGTGTTTTACTAATAACGAATTAACGGTGCATATGATAAAGCATAACGGTGAGAGGATTTTTGAATGTAGTGTGTGTAAAAAGTCTTATGCAAGGAAGAAAACTTTGAAGGAACATATGAGAATACACAATAATGATAGGAGGTTCACCTGTGCGGTTTGTGGGCAGGCGTTCGTACAGAAATGTAGCTTGAAGGGGCATGTTAAGACCCACCATATAGAGTACAGTTTGAATGACGTCTAAGTTAATGTCTATGCAAAATTAAATTAATTTATTTCTGTAATGATCTAGTTTTATTTGTGTTATGTTCTAATCCAAGATATACTCTATCTGTGTGCCAAATTTCATCAATATCCGTCCAACCATTTGGGTGAGATTAAGGAACAAACATCTTCATGTACTTTCAAATTTATAATATTACTTGTAGACCCGCCACAGCTTCGCCCGCGGTATTTTGTATACAAACTTGATCACCCCTTTAGGAATAGAATTTCAAAAAATCCCTCCTTAGAGCACCTTTAGGATACTTGAGGAATGTCTCCTCCAAATTTCAAACCTCTAGGACCACCCGTTTAGGCTGTGCGTTGTCTATAAGTGAGTCACGGTACTGTTTTATATGTATAGACTAGGTTTTGCCTGCGACCGATTGGCGTTGAATTCGGTTATAGTTATTCCCTCGGGAACTTTTGAAATTCTCGGGATAAAAAGTAGCCTACATAGGCTAATCCAGGGAATAATCTATCTCCATTCCTTTTATCCAAATCCGTCTAGCCATTGAAACGTGAAGGAGTAACAAACATCCATCATCACAAAGTTTCGCGTTTATAGGATTTTGACATACATGACATCGCGGACTTTTCTCTAGGCTTTTTAAAGAACAAGAATTATTTAGTACATTATTTTGATAAAGAGCCTTTAGGCAGAGTACCTAAGTCATGAAAGCGCCAACAAATTGATATTTTTGACGAATTGATTGAAAAACATTGAATTTTCTATCCTTTATTAAAATTTATTTAGAATATTATATATGTACATTAAAACCTTCCTCATGAACCACGTCGTCCATCGGTGAACACGGCATTAAAATCCGTTGCGTGGTTTACGAGGAGTTAGTGGATATACAGACAGACGGACGCGGAAAGCGGCTTTGTTTTATATTATGTAGAGATCTATCTATAAAACAAAAACTTTATAGAAAGAATCCTTTTCTTTACAACGAAAGGCTTTCTAGAAAGAAAGAAAGAAACGATACGATCGCAATAGCGATAACGACAGCGATAGTATAGCGAAAGCAATAGGGATAGCGATTGCGGTAGGGTAGGCGATAGCGTTTGTGATAGAGTTAGCGTTAGCGATAGGGTTAGCGATAGCGTTAGCGATAGGGATAGCGAAATCGAATGCGATAGCGATATAGTTTTTCCCTTTAACTTTTTATCTTTAAACATAATTAACGGGCCGCTATTTGTAATGAGTTCAGAAGCCCTGATTATGTATTTTTTTTATCAACTCTCGGCGAACAGACGTATTTCACTCGAGTTCACCAATAACTAGATATATCTACCTCCTCAGACCGAATGCATAGTATAAAGAGAAGGAAGTAGGGTATCTTCATACAAGCGCACGGCGCGCGGCGCACGCACACTTAAACACGGCCACGACCCGTTTCCCCTTACTACGCTCATTTAAGCGGGTCGAGATTTGTGTAGGTGTGCGTGCGGTCACGTTCGGCGACGCATAGATACTTTGGCGCACACATACAAGCCGCGCGCGGTGCGCTTGTATGAAGATACGCTACTTCCTTCTCTTTATACTATGCCGAATGTCAGTTAATTTTGAACCCTGCCAAATTATCCAGAACCTATAACAAACCGAACGCAACTTTAGCAGCTGTCACTTTGACAGTTTGATGTAAATTTGATTCTTGACGGAGTTGACTTTTTTCGACATAATATTACAGAAAGGAAAACCAATAATAATTTATAAATATATATTTATCTGTAATTGGCTTTGTTAACAAAAATCTGTACTGTTTATATACTTACTTACATTGTAATGTGCCGTTGGATGTCCTTATACAAAAAATAAATAACGCAGACGGTGCACACAAAAGGTGCACATGCGAACGTATAATGTATCTATAACATAAACATCGTTTGTGTTATTGTGGTTATTTAGGTGCGTACGAAAAATAAAGAAACAAATTGAAACAAAATCAAATAACGCGCAAAAAAACAACTTTTAAAAGCGCTCGAGTTATAAACATCGCAAGTTGAAGAAGTTGTGAATGAAAAATAAAACGACAGAATTAACTGAATAACAAGCAAATGATGAGCTCGTAAAATCAAGAAAGAGCAGTGAGAAGTCGAATTTACATTGTTTAATCAGTTTTGCGTAAATTATGAGTGAACAATTTTTCGGGCAATGCCGGTGCTGTCTTGCAGAAGGATTACACAGGAATGCCAAGCAGGAATACTTCATAAACGGCGCAAAAGAAGTGTATTATGACATGTTTGTGACCTGCTTCAATTTACATGTAAGTAGTTCTAATACTAAAGTATTTGTCCAATTTTGTCAAGCAATAATTTATTTAATTATAATAGTCAAAAATGTCATCCACAACATGCCAAACAGTAACAAGGATAAAATCCGCTACAGGCTTCGTCAGCTGTAAACAAGCACACAAATAAAAATGAATAACTAAAAACATTTATACACACTGCCACACTTTATTTACTTACTTACACAATTATAAAGATACGTGAAGATTTTTAAATAGAAGTAAACTAAATTGCATTCCCTCGCTGGTTGGTAAGCTAAGCGTTTGTGCTAACAAGCTGCCTGCATGTGGATCGCCCGTCACCTCCCTTAGGCGCTTGCTGAGCTGCTTAAAGAGCCCAAGCGTACTTGGATGGTGTACCTATCAACCTCAAATGCACTAAATCCTATTGGAAGCCAAGACAACTGTATTTAATTCCAATTGTTGCACCCACTCCCAGGCGCGGTAGGAAGGGGGGCTCACAGGGGACATGACCCCCCCCCCACTCAAAACCGTACACGTCAAAATAATAAATCTTCTAAAAATTTACAAAATAAAAAAGTCTAGTCTAAAAGTAAAGTCTAATTTACTCAACATAATATTTTATTATTAGTGACCCCTCCAAAACTTTAGGCTGTGACAGCGCCTGCCCACTCCCTTAATAGTCACTGGAAGAAAGGTCCCTACCGTGTTATTAATTATTTTTTTAATTCCAGCTATGTCACAACATAAGCAACACTCTAATTTGCTTGTCCTGCGTGCAACAGTTGCGAGCCGCAAGCGATTTCCGAGCCAGGGTGCTTGACTCCGAGCAGAAACTGATGAATGCTTTAAAGAAGAGAACATTGTTTGTAACCGGTAATCATTACAATTAATAAATAAAATAAAATATCCTTTATTTCTCTGACCAACTTGTACATTATATATTTATTTTTATTTTTATTTATACTTACTATTTATACTAATAGTTTTAGGATTCTGTACCGTAAAAGGAAAAAACGGAACCCTTATGGGTCCCGCTGCTTGCTGTCGGGCTGTGATGATCACCACAGGATGTAAAGTTCAACCATTAATAAGAGTTATCGCGGCGCGTTCAGATCGTGAACGTAGCGAGCGGCGGGCGATCGTAAGCGAAGTCAGTGTCGAGCGGGTAGCGGCGAGCCCGGTCTGAGCCGCGCCCTGGCTTCACGTAGGCGAACCGGCAGTATCGTCGTTAACACTCGTGTGTCTGTCACAGCCAATTTGCTCCAAAAATACTGAACCGATTGAGTTGAAATTTGGTACACATATGTAAGTCGGTGACTGCAACACGGACACGTAACGTAAATAAATGAATTTTAAGCATGGGGGCCACTTTTTAACCATTAATGTCCGTTAATCGAAAGTACGATTAATGGACATTAATGGTTTTAACGGGAGTTAATGAGTCCGTTAACAAATTTTAAAATTAACTTAAAAGTTAACTCGAAATGTTAACTTCGTTAATTAACGGATTAACGGTCTTGTGCCCAGCAATGCTAATACATACATACATACATATATCACGCCGGTTTCCTAAAGGGGTAGGCAGAGACCACGGATTTCCACCTGCTACGATCCTGACACACACCTTTTGCTTCGTCTACTCTCATTAAGTTCTTTATGCTTGCTCGACGGTTTAGGATACTCTTAACCTGGCCTTTCTTAAGAACCTCCTCGATCTGGTTTTGGTACGTTCGCCGAGGTCTTCCCTTTCCAATCCTATCATGCACACTCGCCTTACAAATCAGCTTCGTTACTCTTCTATCATTCATCCTTTCCACATGTCCAAACCATCTAAGCATACCTTTCTCAATTTTCACGACTACCACTTCTTCCGCACCACATCGTTCTCTTATCACGCTATTCCTTATCCTGTCACTCATAGAAACTGTCACTCAAAGATATAGGTTAATGTTCAGTCTACACCAGTGGCGAAGCGTGAAATATTTCCTAAGGGAAGCCGGAAGAATTAGAGCCGTACGTGCGTGTCTGTCATTTCGTTAGAGTAACATGGACTTCAATGACAGCTAGCCGTAGCTTTCCAGCTTGGTAAAGCCGTCAGGAATCGGCTTGTAGGCAGGCTTCGCCACTGGTCTACACAGATTTATCATTATGATGGAAATGTTTTCTTGTTTTAGTGAAACCCCTGGAGCTGACAGAGACAGAAGTTGACATCAAAGTGGAGGTAGTCAGCCAAGATGTTAAGGAGGAGTCGGACTTTGAAGATGAAGACAGTGGATTATCGCTTGTCCAAGTGTCAAAGTAATGAAAAATATTGAGCCAAAGGTTTCTAAGGCTGCATTTCCACGTTTTGCCAACTAAAATATTAAACGGTTTGTGACAGATGAACCGGACGAGTTGGTGCATGGCGAGGCGGAGTTGTTAGGTCGGTTCCGTGATCTGCGGCCGCTTCCGAGACGCGACTCACTGTACTCCATTTGCGGGGCGTATGCGTCGCATCTGGACCACCTACGAGGTATGTCTACATTAAAAAAAAACCGGTCAAGTGCGAGACTGACTCGCGCGCCGAGGGTTCCTTACCTATGGAAAAGCCACAGTGCCTTGTAGGTACGGAAAAATTAAAAAAAATAACAAAAAAAACCGACTTCAAAAACCCTTTGAAAAGTAAGAAATAATGCCCTTTGTAAATAAATTACCTAGAAACGTAAGATATATTGTTGATTAAGTGATACATTAAATATATCGAAGTCGGTGGCAAGTAAATTAGGTAATCCATCCCTCATACTGTGTTCAACATACATATAAAAAAATATGGTAAAATACATATGGTAAATTTTCGCCTATTTTTCTAAATAACTTCAAAACCGTTTATCGTAAAATTATAAAAAAAAAAAAAATTGTGATCCTCACAATAAGCCCTTTTATTTGATACGTCACACGGCATAGTTTGTAAAAAAAAATTGTAACTTTTTTACCCGCGGCGTGGGGAGACATCTTTTTACGAGACTGCCCGGCGCTCAAACGGCTAACGAAGTTAACTTTTTTAGTAACGGATTAGCGATTAACGAAGTTAACTATTTGATTAACGGTGCCCAGTTATGCACCTACTCAAGCCTGACACGCGTTAGTAGATACTACTTACCTTACTTACCCTAAATTGTAATAAACCTTCTTTCCAGGTAAAGACATCCCTTCAAAGAAGATATTGAAACATACGAAACGTTCTAAACCCACAACCGAGGGTAGTTTAACAAAAAAAATAACACAAGCCGCTAACTTTAGTACCTTACTAGAGAATTCCAATATCACCCCTTTCAAGAGTCGGTACGGAGCTGGTTTTCAATGTTTTTACTGTAAGAAATTATGCCAGAATCTACAAGAAATTAGAGACCATCAGAGGAATGAAACAAAGATGGATATAAAGAGGTTACCAATTAACAGGTATGGTGTCGAAGGCTTTGTAATATACGTGGATGTCACAGATTTAAAATGCACCATATGTAACGAGGAGATAGATAATTTAAACAATTTATTTGCGCATCTAAGTAAAGAGCATAAGAAACAATGGCAAGGTGATACAGAAAACAGAGTGATCCCCTTCAAATTGAGCGAAGGCAGCTTCGAGTGTCAAATTTGCAAGTTCACTTTTGAGACTTTCGTGTCGATAGAACGACATATGAACGTGCATTTTAGGAACTTCATCTGTGAATGCGGTTCTGGTTTCATGACGGAGCAGAGATTGAGAGTTCATATGAAAACTGTGCACCGAAGTGGTACGTTCCCTTGTGAGCAGTGCGAGAAGATTTTCACTACGTCCTACAAGTACAAAATACATGTGGACGTTGTTCATAAGAAGGCTAAAAGGAGCAAGTGTCCGAAGTGTTTCGAGCGGTTTTCGGATTGCTATAAACGGCAAAGACATATGGTCAAAGTTCACGGTACGGTGCCTGTAGTGTTTAAATGCAACATTTGTGATAAAAGTTACAACCGAAAGTACCATTTGACCTGCCATATGAAGCGAAGCCATTTGGCCGAGAAAGAAGTTAAGTGTCCGCTTTGTCCGTACATGTGTTGTACTAACAGTGAACTCAATAAGCATATGGTCTCGCATAGGGATTCTAAAAATTTCGAGTGCGATGTCTGTAAAAAGGCTTACGCTAGGAAGAAAACTTTGAAGGAACATATGAGAATACATAATGATGATCGAAGGTTTTCTTGTGGTGTTTGTGGGCAGGCGTTTGTGCAGAATTGTAGTCTGAAAGGGCATATGAGGACGCGGCATCCAGAGTCTTACATAAGGGCTCGTCCATAAAGTACTTCACACGTTAAGGTTATCGTTTAAGGGGTCGAAATCGTTGTCACCTTTTGTACGAAAACGGTTTTTCACACTCCTCTTGAGAAATTATGTCTTCACTTACAGAGAAACGCAATTTAAAACTAGAAATAGTGTGTTTTAAAATCTAGGTACTGGAGATGGGACGCACCATTAAAAATTACATTTATAATAACTAGTCTTTGCCCGCGGCTTGGTCCGCGTGGAACTCTTTTATCGCGAGCAACGCCATCTACCGAGGAGTAGAATTTCTCAAATTTCCTGTATTTATAAAGATTCCTGCAAATCTTTCCACAATATCGGGATAAGAAGTGAGCTATGTCCTTCTCTGGCCTTCCAACTATTGCTGTGCAAAAAGCAAGTCAATTTGTTGCGTTTTAACATGAAAGAGTAATAAGGGGTCATCCTTAAAGTACGTCACACGTAAAGGGGGGGAGGAGGTCAACGACGTGTGACATTGTGTGACAAGGGCTGGGAGTCCTAAGTTTCGTGATTCCAAAATCTAATACATCAATCGGCATAAGGTTTAAACAGTTTTGTTGGCGAGTTCACACGTACCAGTATCATGCGCCGGTGGCGTTTTTTCAAATATTTGATTTCATGTTGATAATATTTAAAAAAAAAATGGAAATAAAACTAATTTCGGAACTGCTGTTTTAATTTAATAATTTATAGATGTGAAATTGCAAAATATGTGACGTCACACTAGGGAGGGGGGGTCTCACAAATTTGACCAACTGTGACATCTCGCGTAGAGAGGGTTCCGTTCCCTACATGATTATCTGAAATTTTCTATGTTAGGTACTTTAAATACCATAGACTTCTTATAGGTTTTCCTGTAATTTATAGGTAAAGAACTACAGAACAGACAGACAGACAGACACACGAGGGATCCTATAAGGGTTCCGTTTTTCCTTTTGAGGTACGGAACCCTAAAAAATAAAATAACCGAAGTAAGAACCTCTTTTTGAAGTTGGTTAAAAACATATGGAGTTTGCATTGAATCATAGACATTTAATAGTAGTAAAACTTTATTAAAACACGAATTATGTAATCCGTGAACAGAATATTTTTTGTAAACAAAATTAAGCAGTATTAATGTAAAATTACTTGAAATCTTTGTAGGTTAGGTAAAGTACGAAATCAAGCTGTTTACTAACCCTTAACCTTTTCAACGCTACGTCAAATTATTATTATTATTGCTGGTTAACTGGGCCATATATGTGGCGCTTCGACCATTGCTGATCTATTGTGGCAGCCCTTTATAGTTCACTGCTTAACCTTTTGACCGCCAAGAATGTCTGAGAAGTAACACGAATTTCAACTTTAAGTCAAGGTAATGAAGGACTTTTTTATCCTGTATCCGCTGACGGCTGCAGCCGACTGTGGCGGTCAAAAGGTTAATCCCGCTGCATCCAGGAAGTGCCAGTGATCTCTTGGGGGTGCACAACGTGCCCCAGCGGCCCTAACATGAATGACACAAAGATAAGATAGACCGCCTTATCTCAAAGTGCATCTCTCTCCTCACACTAGTGCCGACGAAAGAGATAGTCATAGAGATAAACGCATTCATGTTAGGGCCGCTGGTGGACACTTCTATTGCGCATGAGTGGTCCATATGAGCAGAGGATGTGCACAGCTGTTTCCTCTGTCTCTTGGCAGAATTTGCACATTGTGTCTTGGCTCATGCCCATATTTGGGGCACGTCAAATACAAAAATAGTCTATCACACGCCAGGCATAACTAAAAAGTGACACGAACTAACCTTGTCAATAATATATGCCTGGCGTTTGAGGTGACTTTTTTGTTTGACAAGATGTTGAAAAGGTTAAAACAGAAGTTCGCTTCCAGAGGTTGGTAGTAGGGCTTGCAATCCCGGGATTATCATGACTGGTTTTTGGAGTTTACTCCTTAAGAATCGATTTTTATATATGAGCCCGGGGTATGAAAAATGATGGGGAGTAAAATCAAACTACGATGTCACACTGTCACACGGTACGGAGTCACACGAAGTCACACGAGGTTAGCCGAAGATGCGTCGGTCGCTTCGCATTGCATACTGATAATATAGTGAATAATATGTTTCCATCGGTAAAACTCGGATCTCAATCGGAAGACGCCGGGACTCGAAGTGTCAATTAATTATTGTATTGAAAATTAAAATGAAAATGAAAATATTTATTTTGCAAGTAGGCCTCACGGGCTCTTTTACATGTCTGAATCTACCAGCGCTTCGAAAGGTGACATGTGCTGAGAAGAAACGCCGCAAGAAACTCAGTTCTATTCAATCAGTGACATGTTTATATTCATTAATATGAAACTTTATTATTTACTGTCAAATGTCAAAATGAAAAATGACAGCATGGTATGATGGGTACTGGTTTATTTTATAATCGTTCGTAAGGAGTAAACTCCTGTCGTGAGTCGGAGCTGACACACACACATTATTTTAATGAAAAATGACGAAAATTCCGGGACCGTGTGAGAATGAGTACCGGATTTGCAAGCCCTAGTTGGTAGGCTCTCTCTGTCTCATTCTAAGATTTACAGTTACAATTACAGTAGTAATGAGTGGACGGTATTACGTGCGATCCATATGGTCCAGGTGGTTGGTAGTTACTGACAAAAGGCAACACGGTAGTAGTTCCTCTATCTGTACCGATTTTTCCTGTAGTAAAATCAACTCTTCTATCACCGTTTCCTCCTAACTCCACTCGACTTGTATCCATACCAGCTCCTGTGGTCGTTTCTACTCTATCCATTCCTGTCACTGAATCCTGTTCTGCTGCGCATTCCTTGTCGACATCGGGTATGTTGTCCTTAAGGAAGGTTCTGTGATCGTGCAGATGGGTAAAGGTGGCTATAGCAAAGGCGTTGCACAGGTTGTCGTTGCTAGCGGCTGTGGAAGCGACCCCTCGGAGGTAGGGGGTGGTTCCGGAGAAGAAAACCAGCCCTCCGCCACTGTCGCCGCGGCAGAGGGCTCTGCCTGAAAAAAAAACCCAGTTTGTAAGTTGGAAAAACTTCGATCTGTTAAGGATTTTTCTTAGCATTAAACCTTATTTTATAAACGAATTGAAATCGGTTTAGCCGTGAAAACTTAACAGCCAGACAGTCAGGTGGGTCTCTCTCCGCATTCTAGGTACGGCCGTTGGACTGCTCGGAGTCATCAACTAGTCCAGATGTTTGGTGTTGTTAATAATAAATTAATAATAATAATATTGGGTGACGCAGATAAAAAACTGACAACCCTAGCGTACACGAAAGAGCACGTTTTATGCGACGGAGAGAGAAGACATAATTAGGCATATTTTTGTACCTAAAGCCAGGTTTAGACAACAGTGCACAAGACAGTATCGGCGCCGAACTAACCTCAAAATATTCGTGTGCGAACATACAAGTCAGCGCTGACCTCCCACCGCTGTACTGACTTCAAATCAATTTACATTTGCTTATTCTCGGGTCAGCGCTGACTTGTCTCGAATTCGAAGTCAGTCACTGACCCTGTGTAAACCTGGCTTAAACTAGGCGGGTTTCACTCCGAACTTTAGGTAACCTAGTCGCGTTGCTCGGAGCTGTAGGTAAATCGCAGTAGGTTGCCGCACGTTCACTCGCTGGGCGATTCGATTGTTATCATTGGATGACGCGGATAAAATCTGACAACCCTAGCGCACACGAAAGAGCGCGTTATGTGACGGAGATAGAAGGCATGATTAGGCATTTTTTTGTAAGAGGGGGGCAACCTGTCACGGGTTACGGGGGTCAGACGGCAGTCGCTCCACTACAATAACCCGACCTGCACGTCTAGCACGACCTGCCCGCGAGTCGTTTGTCGCTCAGTGCATCCCTTACATATTTGACAATTTGGACAGAGACGCACTGCGCGACAAACGACTCGCGGGCATGTCGTGCTAGCCCCCCTGCCGAATCCGGGATCATGGTCAAAGCGTACCCCGTAGCGTAAGCGTAGACGGGAAAAAGGGCTAGGAAGAAGAGTAAGAGGGGGGCAAACGAGCATATTGGCATATTGTTATACCTAAACACCGTTTTTGTGAGAGTGCTTCTTCTGTACGTTAATACTATTATATATTCTGTGCCTAAACACTATACTTAATAATAATAAATCATGGGAAGATCTTTACGCAAATCGATCTAGTCCCTAAGTAAGCTCTAAAGGCTTGTTATGAGTACTAGACGACGATAAACATACTTATATAGATAAATAAATAAATACTTAAATACATAGGAAACATCCAAGACTCAGGAACAAACATTCATGCATATTAGCTCTTACCGGGGATCGAACCCAGGACCGCTAGCTTCGGAGGCAGTGTCACTACCACCTAGGCTAACCGCGTCGTCGTAACACTAGTATGAGTATGGATGTCATTTACCACTCAGCTGGTCTCCTGCGCAGATCTTGTCATTAGTGATGTACTTCACGAAGGTTGAATCAGAGCTTGAGAAGCATTGATCAATATCAACGTAGGGGAGTGTCAAATAGTTGAGGCGCTGAGATGGTCTGCCATTTTCTTCTGTGAGGCCCCAGCCTGCCACCTGTGGATATTTAAATCTTTTTAGTGTTACGTAGCCAAACTAGTTTTATAGTAGTTATGTCCGAGTCTGTTTGTTTGCATAATTGGAGCACACGGCAGTTCACAAAGGCCAAGTTCATAGGAACGGCCAAGCATTCCTTACAGGAATTGTTTGGAGCCACTTTAGACCAGTCTGTATCCCAATTTCTATTTATTCATTAGCAATACTCGTAAAACTTTTAACTTAATACTACTATTTTCATGCAAAATACCGAATCGAGTTCATGTGTCTTCAATAGATCCCAGTTTAAACGTCTCATTTTCTTACTTATACGCAATAAAACATATAAGGTACTTCTAGTTGTTCTAGAAACTTAATTAATAGTAGATTGTTGCACCAAGCAGAAAGTGATTCATTATTGCGCCGAGTGTTGGTTTGGAGCCCGAACGCAAGTGAGGGCTCTAAAAACACGAGCGCAATAACAAATCACTTTATGCGAGGTGCATAATCTGCTTTTCTTTCTACTACTGCTAAAAGTTGGTAAAAAAACGTAAAGGTACAGTTAAACCCAACTAGCGAAGTAAAAAGGATTTTGGCGCCTGTTATGACGCACCCTTAGATTTTTTATATAGCCTATGACTCTCGCACGTTCTCCCGAATCTTAAGATTCCCTATTTATTAACATCGGTCTATTGGTTCTGAAGCTAAACTTGTATGTATGTAACAGAAACCTTGTATCTAGTCTATTAATTGTCATATTATGCCAATTTTTTTGTAACCCATACTATCTTATCAGCCAGTACTTTGAGCATAACATTTTAGACTAGACAATCACAGTTCGATATGGCTGCCGATATGTGGCCTGTTTTTTTTTTTTCCTATCAGTAAGAAAACATAAAAGTGGTCGGCTGTCGCATCAGACTGTGAATGGGTGGATTGGGTAGCTGTTGGTGTAAACTTCTTGATCAACCAACCAAATTAAAAAAAATACAAAACAGTGCAATAATGAAATTTGTATGCAACTTTATTTGCCCTAGAGCAAATAAGGGCTGCTTTGTGCTGAGTATTTAAGGCGATTATGATGAAATTAAAGCGTAGTAGGAAGAAAAAGGTTTTATTTATTACTGGAGAAGTCGTGTTGTTTATTTATTTATTTATTTAATGGCTCACAAAACAAGTTACAGTCGGTAAAACACAGATAACATGATTAAGTAAGTTGTGCCAGTTAATGACTTTTATGTAATTGCATGATTATAAATAAGTACATTATTTTACTTGCCCCGATATTGGACAATGTCATTGCAAATGCTGTTCCATTAAAAATGTTGATTCACATTGTTTTCAAAATAAAATTGAATATTTAGGTGGAATTAATAATCATACTACATGCCTAAAACAAGGGACCATTATGTATGTATATACTCCTCTTTATTGCGCGTAAGTGATACATAAAAATGTCCATGGGCAGTTTAAACACCAACTTTTGCAGTGCGTGGACAAGATACATAACTAGTTAGTCAATGTGGATGTGATGTCGAAAAGTGAGATAGATGTGAATATTATACAGTGCGGACTAAATAAATGTATTTATTGCAAAATGTTTAACGAATTAACAAAAGTTAATTACAATACTTTTATTCATTTGAACAATTAACATTAACTTAACTGAAAATAAAACAATGTGTCTTATTTATTTCTTTATGATCCAATTGGTCTGGTTCCCCGGATAAGGAGGTCAGAGGTCAGATGTCTCCGTGGGCGAGTAAGAAAATCATAATATGGATATTAAAGGCTGCAGGAATCCATTGCATTTGCAGCGCAAGACCGAGCATTGCAGTTTATGATAATTTTTGGCGGATCTGTGTCCAGCAATGGATGTCTTTTGGTTGAGATAATGATGATGTCGATGATTATATGAATTAAGCTTTACTTTAAAATTACTTCAAAGTAACTTACTACCTATAGGTACTCATTGCAAAGAAAAACGCAAATCCCCTTGTAACGAAACGATTCTCCATTGCTTATAATAAAAACAAAACAAAGTTAGTATGTAGTATAGGTATGTATGTAACAATGTCAATGTCAAAAAATTACGCTGACAAGATAAGTGCTATTTTTTCATTCCACGCATGAAACGTTTCAACGAATCAAGCTCTTAAAATCGATACAAAATATAAAATATAGATGTAACAAAATTGCATTTATTGCTGTTAAAATTATATTTATTAATCACCATAAACTAAAACAAATTAAAATGATTAAATTCAATAACCTCAAAGTGCGCAGTTTGAAACGGAACGTTGAAAGTGATGAGCTGACCGTTTACTATCGAACGAGTGGATCTGTCATCTTGTCAAATCGCTATCGGTATGTATAAATCATACAAAAACCGATTATTATTTCCCATGAAAGCGTGCTTCTACATGAACATCTAGCAACTTTTTAATTTAGATATGGCAATACTGCTCGCTGACAATGGCCATCTTATGGCCATAAAACACAGTTTTACCCCTAAATTAAGGGGCAAAGTAATGGCCCGGAGTTTTTTTAGACGCAGAACATTCAAGATATTAAAAAATGTTTCATAATGGTTACAAAATTGAATTTAAGTTTGAAAAATGATAGTACTTGTTGCTACTTTCGTTCGTTCCGCATTTATAATTTAACAGTTCTTTTAAAGAATACTTGTCCGTAATTGACATCGTACGTACTGATAACAGTGACAATAGTATGGTATGGTATGGATTATAAAGTCTGAGTATAGAAAACGGTGTTGTCGACTTGTTTTTAGGGGTAACCTCTTTTAAAAGTTGGCAACCCTGATAAAATATCAAACGTAGTATCTTCTAAGTAGTATCTATTCTGTGAAAATATACCAAGTGAATGTTCTGACTGTATTACTATTTCCGTAGTTAAGTTGAGATTTATTAATGTATTTACTTCCTACGCTAACTTGTTCAGTTATTTAAATGGGTCGACCCGTGACGGGGGTTGACTGGAGTCCGGAACGGCGCCGCTCTCGTTCTCGAGAAAGACATGAACGGGAATCACATAGCGACAAAGTAAAACGCCGCGAGCGGTCCAGAAGCCCGGCCAGAAAAGAGGCTGATCGCACTCGTAGCCCCACAAGAAAAGATCCAGGACGCTCCCGTAGCCCTATAAGAAAAGACCGCGCTCGATCGAGAAGCCCTAAGAAGCGAGACGGGAAGGATAAAGAAAAGGATAAGCGACATGACGATAGGGAAAAATCGAAATTGAAAAAAGACGATAGCAAGCAAAATGAAAAGTCAGAGTCCAAGAAGGAAGAGGAAGAACTGCCGCCGGTTAAACGCGAGCCTCTATCTTTGGAGGAACTTTTAGCCAAGAAGAAGGCTGAAGAAGAGGCAAGAAGTAAGCCAGTCTTCTTAACAAAAGAACAGAGAGCTGCACTCGCATTAGAAAGACGACAGAAACAAGTGGAGGCTATAAGAGCTAATACTAATAAACCTACCATCACTACTATTGATCTTACAGGTCCCTCCAAAAGAGAAGAAGACAGAAAGCACAGAGAAGATAGAGACCGTGAGCGGGAAAGGGAAAGAGATCGTGACCGGGAAAGGGAACGAGATAGAGACCGCGAGAGAGAGCGAAAATATGAAGAGAGGAAGTCTGGTAATGATCGCAGAGATGACAAGAAGGAAAAGAATGAAGAACACGGCAAGAGCAAGGACAAGGAGCGCGAAGAAGAAGCTATTAAGGCCCGTTATTTAGGAATAGTGAAAAAGAAAAGGAGAGTTAGGAGATTGAATGATCGCAAGTTTGTATTCGATTGGGATGCATCGGAAGACACATCAAATGATTACAATACCCTTTATAAAGACAGACATCAAGTTCAGTTTTTTGGTCGTGGACACATAGCTGGTATTGATATAAAATCTCAGAAAAAGGATCACAGTAAATTCTATGGGAATCTTTTGGAGAAACGTAGAACAGAGTTAGAAAAAGAACAGGAAAAGATGCGTCTGAAAAAAGTCAAAAAGAAAGAAGATAAACAAAAATGGGACGACAGGCATTGGTCTGAAAAAGAACAGGATGAAATGACTGAAAGGGATTGGCGAATTTTCAGAGAAGATTATAATATAACTATCAAAGGTGGAAAAATTGCTAACCCGTTCCGGTCATGGAAGGAAGCTGGGTTTCATGCTGATATCATGGAAATTATCAACAAGGTTGGTTATAAAAGCCCTACACCGATCCAACGCCAAGCTATCCCTATCGGTTTACAAAACAGAGATATTATTGGTGTTGCCGAGACTGGCTCTGGTAAGACTTTGGCATTCTTGATTCCACTGCTCACATGGATTCAGTCACTTCCAAAGAGTGAACGTATGGAAGATGCAGATCAAGGACCTTATGCAATTATTCTAGCACCGACACGTGAGTTGGCACAGCAGATAGAAGAAGAGACAAACAAATTTGGTATCCCACTGGGAATTACATCCGTAGTAGTTGTTGGTGGTCTTTCTAGAGAGGACCAAGGGTTCAAACTCAGATTGGGCTGTGAGATTGTCATCGCCACTCCGGGACGTATGATTGATGTGCTAGAAAACAGATACTTAGTATTGAATCGCTGCACTTACGTGGTACTGGATGAAGCTGATCGTATGATAGATATGGGTTTCGAGCCTGATGTGCAAAAGATATTAGAATACATGCCCGTGTCAAATATTAAACCTGACTCTGACCTAGCTGAAGATGCTTCTGTTTTATTAGCCAATTATAATTCAAAGAAGAAGTACAGGCAAACTGTCATGTTCACGGCTACTATGCCACCCGCTGTTGAACGGTTGGCTAGAACATATCTCAGAAGGCCAGCAATTGTCTACATAGGATCCGTAGGAAAGCCTGTTGATAGAACTGAACAGGTTGTTTACATGATAGGTGAAAGCGAGAAACGTAGAAAGTTAACAGAGATATTACAACGGAATGTTGAACCACCAATAATTATATTTGTGAACCAAAAGAAGGGAGCCGATGTTTTGGCTAAAGGTCTCGAAAAGCTTAGCTTCAACGCTTGCACTTTACATGGGGGTAAAGGGCAGGAGCAACGTGACTTTGCGTTGGCAAGTTTGAAAAACGGTTCAAAGGATATTCTTGTGGCTACAGATGTAGCGGGTCGTGGTATTGACATTAAAGATGTCAGTATGGTAATCAATTATGACATGGCGAAAACAATCGAGGATTATACTCATCGTATTGGGCGAACAGGTCGCGCTGGTAAGACGGGTAAAGCAGTTTCATTCGTAACGAAGGAGGATTCAGCATTATTCTATGACCTCAAACAGTTATTGCTTCAAAGCTCGGTTTCTACATGTCCACCGGAGCTGATGAACCATCCTGAAGCTCAACATAAGCCTGGCACTGTTGTCACCAAGAAAAGAAGGGAAGAAATGATATTTGCATAAGTTTGTATTTATTTGGGTGAATCTACTTTTTTTGTCGACTTGTTTTTTCATTTTCATCCACTAAAAATCCAAATGTCCGAAAGAAATATACTTAGGTTGTCCAGCGGCCCTAGCATGCTGGACAGGATGATAAGTTGAACCCGTTTATTTCTCTATCTCTTTCTTCGGCACTAGTGTGAGTGAGACGCTGGAGACAAACCACTATTTTCATTCAAATTCTGGGGACAATAAGTCTCTTGGACAACTTGCAGAATTTAAGGTATTTGATATATCTGTTAAGACAGCTTCTATAATGTTTCATAGATTTACTAATAAACTAATGAATATAATGTCGTTTTTTTGTTATTTGTTATTACGCCAACTGGAAGAAAGATGGTGGTCTGTGGGTGTTAAAATTTGTATGTCAAAAACTGATTACATGACTTTACAAACTTGAAACTTGGTATAAAGGTTGAAGGAAAAATATAATTGTAAAAACCGGACAAGTGCGAGTTAAACTCGCGTGGAGAGGGTTCCGTTCCGTACATGATTATCTGAAAGTTACTATGTTACTTTAAATACCATAGACTTCTTATAGGTCTTTTTGTAATCTATAGGCTAAGAGCTATTTTCTGTATTTTTTTCAAAATTGTAGGGATAGTAGTTTCGGAGATAAAGGGGGGGGATGGTCAATTTTCGCCTATTTTCCTAAATAACTTCTAAACTATTTTACTTAAAATTCGAAAAAATATATATTTAAGATCCTCACAATAAGCCCTTTCATTTGATATGTCACACGATGTAGGTTGCATAACTTTTTTTTTTTAATTTTCTAATTTACCCCCCAAAAGTGGCCCCCATGTTTAAAATTCGTATATTTACGTCACGCGTCCGTGTTGCGGTCACCGACTTACATATGTATACCAAATTTCAACTCAATCGGTCTTGTAGTTTCGGAGCAAATTGGCTGCGACAGACGGACAGACAGACATACAGACAGACATACAGACACACGAGTGATCATATAAGGGTCCCGTTTTTGCCCTTTGGGTATGGAACCCTAAAAACGAGCAAAGCTCGGTCATCCAGGTACCTCCGCTGTCCGTCTGTCCGTCTGTCTCCAGGCTGTATCTCATGAACCGTGATAGTTAGACAGTTGAAATGTTCACAGATGATGTATTTCTGTTGCCGCTATAACAACAAATATAAAGAAACAGAATAAAATAAATATTTAAGGGGGCACCCATATAATAAACCTGAATTTTTTGCTCGTTTTTCATCGATATTGTTAACGGCAATAGGTAGACGCTTGAAATATTCACAAAATATTTCGATATTATATTCACTTACAAAACAAATCATTAAATTAAAATAAAATAAATAGGAGCCCCCATACAACAAACGTGTTTTTTTTTTGCTTGATGATAGATAATGGTACTGAACCCTTCGTGCGCGAGTACGGTTTTTTTGGTATGGAATTTTATGCGTTGATAAAGGGCTCCTAATAATAGCTTTTTGTCACAAAAGAAGGAACTTGAAAAAAAAGGGAAAAAATAATCATCTGGTCTCGAACTGGGGTCTTCTGGTTGCGGGACCGCCTGATTTCCCGCCTGAGCTATTACAACCTTGTATATGTGGCTAAATTTACCTTCGTATTTTAATGATATTGTAGCAGTTTTTCATTGCCTGAAAACACGGATAAAAGCACATGTTCTAAAAATGAAACTTAGCTAGACGAACTTATCGAAACCGAAACCCCCTGCATACTAAATTTCATAAAAATCGTTGGAGCCGTTTCCGAGATTCAGATTATATATATCGACTGCAACTGTACTTATACAAGAATTGCTCGTTTGTAGCTTCTATAAGGCCAGGGCCAGATTTAGAGGTCCGGAGTTCCAGGGGCAACAAAGGAGTGGAGGTCCCCTAGCAGTTGCCTCCGGTCTTGGGGGCCCCCAAATGCCTCCGCGTTCTCCTGATCATGGGGTCTCAACTCGAACAAATTATAATTAGTCTTTCTTGAAGAGGGGGGCCTCATTCAGCTTTGCCGCCCCGGGCCTCTGATGGGCTTAGTCCGCCACTGCCCCCTAGCACATTCAGTGCCGGAGACCCGACTATTGGGTATTTTATGATTTCGTTCCCCGATATCGAGCTCTGTTTTTGACGAGCAGGGTTGTCGCTAAACGATATGTGTATTTTTAGGTTTTTTTTAACCTAAACAAACTGAACTGAACAATTGCCAGTGAAATGAAAAGCTGTTTGAATTATGGAAAAAACGGATGTCACAAAAGTCAAGCAAAATTACGTTAATTTAGAACGGCAAAAATCAAAACGTGTGCAGCCGGCTTGAACGGGTTCTTAAAATAATAAATATATGTGTATTGTCTTCTCGCTCTGACAAATTACCACGTGATGGCATAGTAAAAACATAATTTAATTAGCCAACGTTTTTAGCGCAACCCTGCCACGAGACATCGTGAACACGATATCGGGATCTCGGCGTGTAGCGTCGCGCCGCTGCGCTGCACATCCAACGGATTGCTATCGGACGGTTTTGAATGGGCGTTACGGGTTGCATACGGGCACAGAACGCCGTCGATTCGTTTCAGTGGGCATAGTGGAGCGCATTGTGTTGGTTTCCGTGCCTGACACGTTCCTAGCACAGTCATGGTATGATACGGTCTAATGGGGAGAGACCTTTAGGCGGGGTGAACTTATCCTCGAGTCAACCTTAGGACTGCTGAATCCACTACTGGTAGGTCCAGTTACTAAGGTGTAGGTATTAGTTGTTATATGAGAGCGTTTCAAGTATTACGTAACGAATGTGGGGGAGCGGGGGTCTTGTAAAACGTTACGATGCGTTACAGGGGCGGGAGGGGGGTTCTGAATTACGCGCTACGCTACATTATTTTTAACCCTTCAGAACGGTCGCGTAGAGAGATTCTGTCACGCATTTTTTAAAACGTTTTTTTTTCTCAAAACTTCAAATGGAATGACCACTTGTTTTTTTTTTAGATAAAAATGGTCACTTGGTGGTTACGTAACGTTTTACTAGGGGGTTTTACGCGCCGTAACGGTTTTACTAGAAAAACGTTACGGCGCGTTAGATGGGGGGGAGAGGGGTTCAAAAATCTCCAAAAAATTGTGTTACGTAATACTTGAAGGCTCCCTATGGGGCTCTGTTTCTCAAATTATATTAGTTTAATAATTTTAGTGTTTTTCATTTTTCTTTTGTTTCTTTTTTACGAGACAGCACGCTAATACTATTGAAGTGATATGCTTTGAGAAACGGGCCCATGTACACCTACTGTCCCCCGGTTTCCGTTGTCCAACTGACGTCTGTCAAACAGGATGTCAAAGTCCACGCACGCTGGCTGCACTCCCAGCGCGTAAGTGAACGGCGAGCTCAGGCGAACCACGGCAATGTCGGCTTGGAAGCTGGTCGTGATGCCGCGGAAACGGATAGGCAGGATGATTTGAGAGACCTGCAAAGAAATTATCCTTAAGGCGCGGTCACATACAGCGACGCGATATCGTTATCGGCGACGATAGCCGATAGCCGCACACGCTAAAGAAAATGTACACGTATAGCACACATACAAGAATTATCGGCCGATATCGACGGGGAAACGACACGGTCGCCGACATATCGGTATCGGCGCCGATAAACGATATCGTGTCGGCAAATGTGAAAGGCAGGCTAAATTTTACTTGCCCCGATATCGTTGTCGTCTACGATAACGATATCGTCTCGTTAAAGGCTCGGGCAAAGCAAACGCGTTAGCGGCGCGGGCGGATTTACCATGCCACACCAAAGTAGCGCGGGACGCTACGCGCTATGTGGAATAAATTCCATCTATCCCCACCCGGGGACAAGCTAGTTAGGCTATGTGGAATAAATTCCATATATCCCCACCAAGTGAACAAGCTAGTAGGGCTATGTGGAACAAGTTCCATCTATTCAAAATAGTATGGATAGGTGGAATAAATTCCAGCTATCCCTACCAAAGGGCAAGCTAGTATGGATAGGTGGAACAAGTTCCACTTATCCCCACCAGGGGGCAAGCTAGTATGGATCGTTGGAAAATATTCCACTTGTCCCTATTCACTGGGGGCTAGGGTGGACAAATGGACATATTATTTCCATGTATCCCTACCGGTGGCGAAGAATGGAAAAGTATTCCACATATCTCTATTAGGGGGGATATGGCGGTAGGGATAGGTGGAACAGGGGGTAAATCTGCCCGCGCCGTCCTACAACGGCGCGGGCCTGCCTTCGCGTCGCAGACGCGTTTGGTTTGCCCGGGCCTTCAATGTGAAAACGCTCTTAAGGCCCGGTCATATTGCGGGCGCAGCATGACGCCATCTGTTGGCTCGGTCTCGGTTTGGTTTTTGGTGCGACCGCAGCCTGGCGTAATATGTGTGATCTTTTATTACTTCCAAATGCAGACAACTGTTGCGCCCGCAATGTGGCTTGACCTTTTAACTTGGTACTATTTATATATATATATATATATATATATATATATATATATATAATTCTACTGTACGTGTGTATGTCTCTGAACTCCTCCTAAACGGCTGGACCGATTGAATGAATTTTTTTGTATGCGTTTGGGTGGCGCCCTGGCCCCTATTTCACCAAGTTGACAGGTGCGACAATTGTCAAGAAAATGTGACAATTGCAGGTCGTGAAACAAGCATTGTCTAAAATAAGATGACTTTTCTAAATATGTCGGGACAATTGTTGTTTCATAACTCTACATTCTATATTCGATGAATTTCATCGTATGTCGGTTGTTGACAGGCGTCCACTGTTATAAGATTTTACAATACGTATTGCGGGAAGGACGAGACGATTGGGCTTAAATATAATTAAATATTTATAAGGGCGACAGTATCTTATCTTTTATACATTGACACACACACATCACGTGTTGAGTAATTTTCCTTTGATTTAACAAGAAATAATAATTGCTTAGCTGCTCGAACGTCCGATTTTTTTAAATTGTTGTGATAAAAGTTGTTGTACTTTTATCACAGCGGGAAAAATAAACTAATCAGCGTATTGTTTTTTTAGGCTAACCACTGACCTACAATATAACTGTGCAATATCATTGGTTGCACAATTATATTGATTGTCAGTAGATGATATTGACGGTAAATATCGACTACTGTTACTGACGCTCAATATAATTGTGCAACCACTGATATTGCACAGTTATATTGTAGGTCAGTGGCTAGCCTTAAAGCGAACATTCTGCGAACAAGTTAGTTAATCGATACTTTATTAAAATATAGAATTAGATAAATACTTAGGCATTCTATGAAGACTCGACCAAAGGACATAATACTTTTTTTAATTTTGGCTGTAAATGTATCATTGGCTGAATGGGCATTCCTTTAGCTTATTTAAAACTACTCAATTATTTACCGCGGTTTTCACACAAATAGGTAAATAATTCTCAATTAACTCCATCCATAATCAATCACATAAGCGTTTCAATTTAAAATTAATGGATATGACTATAAAATTACGGTGTTAAATTTAATTTCGGAAAATAAAGCAATACTTTTTGGGAAATATGACAACAACTTAACATTTGATATGAAGATCAACTTTTTGATCTTCATATCAAATGTTAAGCTGTTGTCATAGGAGTGTGAGAATTGGAAGGAAATTGCTCAAAAATTACAAGAACTAGGCATTTACGACAAAGATTGGAAGTAGTTAAGGGATACCACGTGGCACAATTGGAGAAAGAGGACAATAGACTATACTTGTTTACTAGAGTTATTTTGCAATTAGTATTTATATAAACGCATTATATCCGTTATGAATGTGTGTGACCTTTGTAAGGTTTAGCACTATTACTATGATTAAGTAGTTAGGATAAATTATTAATGATGCCCAAGAAATCGGATTTGGCAATAGTTGAAGGTATAATCATTCTGTTACTTTAAGAACAAGTACTTAAACAACAACAACAGTACAAAGCAAAGTTGTGGGTATTGACAAAACGCCGCTATAACAGCAAATAGCCATGAAAATATACTATTTAGATAATTGCAATAAAACAATTAAAACTGATTATTTGATCTAGTTATCCCGATTTTTCGAGTCCTTTGTAACACTTGGAACCCTACAAATGCATTGTTGCAAATTACTCAAAATGTCAGAGCATCAAAGCTTTATTTATTGTAGTTGGGTGATATATAACTGCACCGATTTCATTTATTAAATATTTGACACTGGTTTTACTAATTTTTTTTTAATGCAAAGTCATTGATTTCAAAGGAGAAATTTATTCGTTCTTTATTTATTTATTTATTTATTTATTTATTTATTTATTGCATCCATGGTGTTTTTAATGGTCTTAAATGGAGGGTAAGGTTCTATACATGGACCCCTTTAGGGTATAGCAATACTTACAACTAAAATATACAAAACTTATACATATTAAACTAAATATTATAATGCTTATCATAAAAAGTGAGAGGGTAATAAATTAGATTCATGACAAAGGCATCCTGTTTCCATATACACTAAATCTTCTACTGTATTAGAACTAGTCTAAATCGCTATCTCTGTCACTACTAGTGTTTTCGCGGAGAGCTATTTTGTAGCTAAGAACGAAAACACTACAATTGTAACGCAAGACTGACACAGCTCCGATCTCATGTCAAGAATAACCGACAAATCTACAAATATGTCGACTTGGAAAAATTACTCTTGTTTCACAACATTATTGTCATTAAATTAAAATATGGACAATTGTAACAAAATGCTTGTCATGTTTATAAGCACTTCTATAGAAAATAATATACAAAATTGTCACTTGTCACCTGTCGCTTGACAATTGTCACTCGACATTTGTCGAATTGTCAGCAGACATATGTCACTGACAAATGTCAACTTGGTGAAATAGGGGCCTGGATGGTTTAGATTCACAAATCAGCCCGGCAGATGGCGCTGCAGTACGTCTGACGGGTCCGCTAGTATGTATGTATGTATAACTTGATAATATGGTACTAAGTAGGTACAGAGTAAATTAAGTACCTACAAGTACTATATGGCGCCTTGGATTTTCTCGCAACCAGCGTCCAACAAAAAGGGTGAGGCGCGCACTCTGTACGTACGTACGTATCTTCCAGTTGCCCGAATTACGGTGTTATGGCACCAAACGATCAACGTAGATCCGTAGTTGGCTGTTGTGAATGTAAAATATGAACATTGCTCAGAATGAAAGCTGTAGATTCTTGATCTATAAATAAATAAATAAGTAACACGCCGCGCGTCAGTCGCACCGAGCCAAGCAGAGCGCGGGGCGCGCCTGATAAGTTTGACGTCAGACAACAGATGGTTCCTGCCGCGCCCGCAATGTCTCCGGGCTTTAAAAACCCGCCAAACTTGCGACAATGTCAGGCGCGGGGTGCGAGGCGACCCCAACGCATGTCGGAGCGTGTCCGTAGGTACTACTGTTATGTGCTCACGTCAGACCACTGGGCGTAGGTGTCGTGAGTGTCGTTCCATGGACGGTACAGCTTTCCACCCGCGACTGCATACTGAGTCGCTGGCTGCTGCCCTGTTGAGTCCTCCCAGAAGCAATGCGCAGCTGAAACAATAACACACAATAATATACTTAGGTTAAACAGATAAATTCCTCTGCTGCACTGGGAGTGAAGAAATAGCATAGAATGCGTGCAGATGCTTATCATCCTGGCATGTCGTAAAAGTCGATTAAGGGACGGGTCCTCTCCAACATGGTGGACTATCTGTATGGGCGATGGGCTGATCACCTGTCACCATACGGTTCATCATACCATCTTAGGACTAATTAATCGAACGTGGCCACAAGTAGTCTCGTGGCTCTGCCCACGCCATTAGGGATTTCGGGCGTGATGCTATGAATGTATTACATACGTAAACAGATAAAAATATGCAAATGAATAATTACAGGAAGGGAATTTAATACAAGAAGGGTATGTTGTGTAGTTGAGGAGTTCCTATGGCCGACTGCATCATCAGATCAGCTCCATGTCGATTTGTTAGACGGGTTCCGCAAACGCATTGTTTTCGTGTAGCTTTTTTTCCGAGTCGCATTTTTCCGCGATCGATTAATTTCTTCATCGGCATTCTACTCGTGGAAAGTAAAAAAATGGTGGTTGGGTAAGTACTTTATCAAAAGTAAAGACAAAACGCTGGACGTGTTGACAAAAATTAAGTGCAGTTATGATACATTCGTAAAAAACTTCCATCTTTATCGTTATTTGTGTATAAAACATTTTGAAAGTGATAGTAAATGAGTCATTAAAAAAAGCTACGAGTAGGTAGAATGCCCATGAATACGTTTTTGCGTCGCGGAAAAATGCGACTCGGAAAAACGCTACACGAAATCATTATGATGAAGACAATGCAACATACACGTTTCTCTCAAGCTTTTACTCATTGCTAATTACAAAAAAGTTAGTACCCGATATAACGGCATCTCGTTTCACCAGTGACCCTCCACAAATCTGCATATACGGTGTCCAAGTTTTACTGTACACCCCAACGTGCCACTGGTAGGATGGTGCGCTCGTATTACCTATGGGTGCAACTGGCAAAGATCCTGTACTCGCTGTGAAAAATATTTGTTCCTCTTCTTTTGGTTCTTCTACAAATGTCTCATTCGGAAGGATTTGGTCCCCAAACTGATTAGAATTTTGAGCGATTTGGCCGTTGGTTTTATTTTGACCTTCCGTTTGTAAATCCATCTGACTTTCTGATACATTTCTGTAGAAGTCCTGGCACTCTTGTAAAGATGGGGTGTTTTTTAAAAGGAATTTTCTTTCTGGAAGCAGATTACTGAAGCTCGGACTGTCGAATATGAGGCACAATTTGTCTTGTGCAGCGAAAGTTGCGACGCCTCGGAGGTATGGAGTGTATTTGTCGAAGAAAGCGAGACCGCTACCGTCGTCCGTTTCGCATTGCGTTTTGTCTAGAAGAAAATAAAAGATATACATGGATAAAAGATACATCACAAGATGGATTGGCGACTGTTATGGCCCGGCCCCATTGCGAGCGCGCCGGTATCACGCCTGCAACTGCAATGTGACCATGAATATATTCATTCAATAGCTATAAATTCAGATGCTATAATAATTAATGTCTATAATGCTCGCTTAATATAAAATCAAGGGAAGTGTCATGTGAACCTACGGCTTTTCATACAAAAGGCGATAACGATTTTCACCCCTTAAATGTTAACAGTCCATGATAATAGATAGGTCCGTTTGTTAGTTTTTGTCCCTAAGAGCAGAACATTAGGAGCCTTTTTGTAGGTAAATACATCCCGACCAAATTTAATAATAAGCCGCGCATCAACTAGAGGCAGCCTCGGGTCGAGCGGCTGCTTCGCTCCGAGGCCACACAAGTGGAGACGCTGCCTTAACCTGAGGCCGCGCCGTGCCACAGATTGAGGCAGCGTCTCCAATTGTGTGGCCTCGGAGCGAAGCAGACGCTCGACCCGAGGCTGCCTCTAATGGATACACGGCTATAGATTACTAGTGGATCCGCCACAACTTCACCCGCGGTATTTTCACCCTTTTTCACCCCTTTAGGGATGGAATTTCAAAAAATCCCTCCTTAGTGCACCTCTAGGATACTCGAGGAATGTCTCGTCCAAATTTTAAAACCTCTAGGACTACCCGTTTAGGCTGTGCGTTGTCTATAAGTGAGTCACGGTACCACAGGCGAAGCGTGTGTGCAAGCCGGTGCATACTTTCTTAACTCAAACATTATGATATTATTAATTACTTCTTGTATTAACATAAAAATTTCATATTACTTTTTTTATGTAAATACAATATTTAATGAGAAATAATTATAATCTTTAAAAGTAGAAATGATACACTGGCTTACCCTCACGCTTCGCCTCTGACGGTACTGTTTTATATGTACTGATAATGCTTAAATTTTGAATGTTCTGTATTTTGGACATTCGTTCGGTCAAATAATGGTTATAGAAAATGAATATTATATAAAACCAATTTATCTATCCTAAATGTTATACCTATACCATGACTATACGGGATTTTGGAATTTTAAATTTTAAATTTTATAAAAAGTGGCGCTTATAGCTATATATATAACAAAATTAATGATTATCGCAAGTGATTTTATAGCATTTAAATTTGGAGCTTTTATTATTATAGGAAACAAATGATCCTAAAAGGGTTCCTTTTTTCATTTTGAGGCACGGAACCCTAACAATTAATAAGTTTCAAGCTTCTAGCTCTAAGAATGACGATACTTCCGTACAACTATTCATCCCCCCCTTTCAACACCTTATAACCCTTTTTTCGCATTAAAAAGTAGCCTATGTTCTTTCTCAGGCTCTAGACTATCTGTGTACCAAATTTCATTGAAATTGGTTCAGTAGTTTCGGCGTGAAAGCACGACAGACAGACAGAGTTACTTTCGCATTTATAATATATAGTATGGATAAATAAGGTAGACCCTTTACAATCACGTATACATATTATTTTAAACTTACTTGTTGTATCGCCAGCGCAAATCCTGTATACCCTGGTTTGCGTGAACTGTCCTGCGAGTACGGGTTCGCTGCATTCCAGTAATGGTACAAAGGGCAGAGCTGACCACCTCAGCCGTTCGGACGGCGCGCAACCTTCGGATACAACGCTCCAACCTGCGATCTACAAAGGGTATTTGATTTTGTTCTATCATGCCGTCATCATGTCCGCCGCAAGATGTCCACTGCTGGACATGCGACCAGTGGCCCTAGCTAGGTTGTCATGAGGATGCTTGTTGTTTGCTGCCATTTGTGTGGTGAACAATAGCTTTGCAATTGAAGTAGGTACTGATAAAAGTACTACCGTCTTGTTTTTTCATTTGGACGTGATGTTTGCGGGGATTTGGTAGATTGGTGCCTAAAACGCATTTTTCATCGGTAGGATTTTTTCCCTAATCGCATTTTGCCACGATCGTGTTTTGTCACGTTCGCTTTATGTATAATCGTTTTTTATACCTTAAGCAAGTTTACACGAAGCCAACACTGGCTGCCAATAAGACTGGCAGCCAGCGCTGGCTTGATATTTGCCTTGTGTAAACAGTTTTTCAAGCCAAGCCAGTGCTGGCTGCCAACGCTGGCGAGAATAGAGCGCCCGTCTATTTTTCTAGCCAGTGACTGGCGCCAGCATTACGGGCTTCGTATAAAATCTGCTTTAGTCTCCCATTTCATAATCTCAGTTTTTCTAGCCGTATTTAGTCATAAACGCATATTTTTTAATCTCACGTTTTCTCATTGCATTTAATCATAAACAAATATTTTTTAATCTCATTTTTTCTCATCGTTATTTAAATCGTTGTACTTAGTTCTCAATTATGAGTGATACACGTAAAGAGAAAAACAAATTGCATTCTGTCGATTTACA
Organism: Tortricodes alternella; assembly: GCA_947859335.1. Classification (NCBI taxonomy): domain Eukaryota; kingdom Metazoa; phylum Arthropoda; class Insecta; order Lepidoptera; family Tortricidae; genus Tortricodes; species Tortricodes alternella. The sequence continues at coordinate 2,432,810 of OX401972.1, forward strand.
ATAGGGCAAAAAGCATATAAGACTGTTAGGCAAATTATTTATAGACCAAAAAGCGAATCAGACAACATTTTGTAAGGCCAATTCCCCAGAGGAAAATATACGATCAAACATAAAGCACACGTGACAACACGATCGTGGCAAAATGCGATTAGGGAAAAAATCCTACCGATGAAAAATGCGTTCGAGGCACCCATCTACCAAATCTTTGCGGGAGCAGCGAAGCCTTAGCTAAGTTACAGTGCATCTATTATTTTATTATACCTACCAGTCCCATGTTTCCCTTTTTCAACTGTACTTTATAAAACTCCTCGTCGAAATCCAGACAGATGGGCTTCACCGCGACTCCATAACTGAAAGGGGTAGTCAGCGTCAAGATGGCTAGATTAGGCGAGTAGCACGGCCGATACATTCGAGTAATAACTATATCCTTTATCTGTAAATAAAAAAAACGTATTTACTCGTAAATCGGTCCACCCGCTTGAGAGCTACGATGGGACAAACAGACACACACAGAGGCTTCAAACTTATAACACCCCTCTTTTTGTGACAAATCCGCAACTATCATGCAGCCGAAGTGAGCAGGGAAGTGGGCATGGAAGTGGGCAGCGCGAGTATGTAAATGGGTCACTTCTCCTGCTCCTGCCGCTGCTACTCGTCGCGGCGCGCAGTGAGTCAGGAAGTAGCATGTAAATACCCACTGCCTTTGAAAGCATTACGCGGGAATTATTTCTGGCAGCGCGAGCAGCAGTGGCACTGGCTTCATGTAAATGAGGTATAAAGGCCTGGTCGCATTGCGGACGCGCCAGCAGCGCGTGCGATCTTTCCCACTCACACCAATGCAAATAATGCAATACAACATAATGGCGTCGCACCTAAGTGTGCCCGGGCTTTTAAGATGGTCTCTTCAGAAGCGCTGGTAGAGTGGAGTAACTTCAAAGGACCCAGGATATTTTTAGGAAGTAAGGCGGCTGGCAGTCTGGATAGGCTGTCGTTAACAAAGGAGTACACAAGTGTACATTTCCGTAAGGTATACTACGCGCGGCGACGGCCATGCGTAAAAGAGAAAACGAGAGAGCTTCATCTTAAATTGCGACGAGCGCGACAATGTTGGGAGGTGGGGAGTGTCGCTTCTTTACGAAGTAAAAGCGCTGTCAAGTTGTGCATGTGGCAAGAGCGTAGTGCAACTGAAGCGTGATGCCATCTGTTGTCTCGTATTGGAAGTCGTAACATGTCACATATTATCACCCCGCGTTGCGGTCGCGCCAGCCAAGTCGAGCACAGCTGATATGTGTGATGTCTTTTACGACTTCCAATACAAGATGGCAGAGGTTACGCTACGCCCGCAATGTATCGGACCTTAATAATTTTATTAGTATTATTTGGCGGCGTGTATTTGTGGAACTCCTTGAACTTACCTCGGAATACTGAGCGTTCAGGTCTCGTGAGTCGTCCCAGGCTCGATACTGCTTGCCAGCCGCGACTGCAAACTGATCCGTCGGGAGTTGCTCCGTCTCAACCGTCCAGAAGCAAAAGGCCGCTGGAATATTGAAATTATTTAAAGGCTCGGTCATATTGCGTGTGCTGCAACGCGGCGTGATCTATCGCTCTCATACCATGCCGCAAGTCATTATGTTGTATTGCATTGGTGTAATTAATGATTATAGTTCACAAAAACTAAAAAAAAAACATGCTTTTTTCACGCACTAAAATGTATAAAAGACCCTCATCACCATATTGGACTCGTCAAAACAAACCAAACGAGCCCAAACTCGAGGGGTTTACTAGTTTTCATTGAAGAGTTACACTATCTACCTCCTGACTCCATGGTCAGATGAGATCGATGGTACCAAATTATTGTATTGTCATCCGAATTGCATAAACTTGTAAGTAGGATAAAGTATACTTGTAAGATTCGGTAAACAAAAGCCAAATGCAACTTACCTGATAATACCACATCGCTTTTTAACAGTGACCCTCCACATATCTGCTGATAAGGCATTTCGGTCTTATTATATATTCCTACATGCCAATGTGGCCCTGAGATTTCACCAGCCGGTGTAATGACACTTGCTGGTGTCACATCAACCTCAGAAATCGTTGCACTGAAGTCACCAGTAGCTGTATTAGCATCATGAGCCGTCGATAAACTAATGTGACTAGTAGCCATATTAGGTGCTGTTATATCACCAAAAGCTTGCACTGCATTCACATTTTCAGTTATTGCACTAACGTCACTAGATGTCGCTATGCTAACATGATTAGTATTCGCTGCACCAATATAATTAGTAGTCGCTACTTTGACGTCACTAGCAGCTAAATCTTCACTATCTTTTTTCTGAGTGACAGCTGGCACTGAGGGTGATTCAGACGTTGGGGAACTGAAATTATATGCAAAGCGAATATGGTTATGAATCTCGCAGGATGAGAAGTATGTTATATACACGCATAGTGAAAATTTCATGATACTAGTCATAATTTTAGATTCGAGGGGATTCGTTTAAGTAGGATTCAGATGTCAATCGGTGAACTGCCAAGGGGACGAAAGTGCGAATATCCCCAATGGTTAATTGAAAAGAACTGCGTCGTGTGATACAAACATGAAATTAATGGCATCGGTAACCTGATCATGGGTATCTACAGAAACAACCAGACCTGCATGCGCGGAAGAACCTGGCAGATGATCACATAGATGCCAATATGTTAGACCATGTTAGCACCCAACTTTTTGTCTCAAGGATCACACTGCCTTTTCCACAAAATGCCAAGACTTTAAATGTGTTATCATCATCATCATTTCAGCCGATAGACGCCCACTGCTGGACATAAGCCTCCCCCAATGATCGCTTTAAAGGTGCTATACATTATTAATTTTTTCAGTATTGTTGCTCGATGCCAGATAAACCCAAAAAACCGAATTTGTAAATTTGTCCGCAAACATTTGAACCTATTCAAAAAAATAATTGATTGTATTTAAATCATTATATTTTAAGAAGACTGTGAACAAAAGGCAAAAATCACCCTTTTCATACAAAAGGCGATAACGATTTTCACCCCTTAAATGTTAACCGAATTTCGTCAATCTTTGATAGGTTATCAGTCAGAACAAAATCTAGGTCTATACGTTTTTTGAATTTTGATTAAAGATCAAGAAAGTCAAATAATGCCGAAATTCATTTTGTATGAGAATACTGATACCACAATAAAGGGAGCGTTCAAGTATTACGTAACGAATTTGGGCGGGGGGGGGGGGGGGGGGTCTTGTAAAACGTTACGATGCATTCCAGAGGCGGGAGGAGGGTTTGAACTAACATTTTTTTAACCCTTCAGAACGATCGCGTTCTCTCACTAGGGGGGGTACAGAAAAACGTTACGGCGCGTTACATGGGGGGGAGGGGGTGTCAAAAAACTCCAAATATTGCGTTACGTAATACTTGAACGCTCCCAAAACTGAATTTATTGATTATAGTGAAAAAATCAAAGCTTTAGACCTATATTTTGTTCTGACTGACAACCTATCAAAAATTGGTGAACATCGGTTAGCATTTAATGGGTGGAAATCGTTATCGCCTTTTGTATGAAAAGCCGGTTGGAAAAGTTATAAGTGAAATGCGATAAAGAGATGAATATGAATATGAACCCAGCCTATTGCCGCGGGCTGAATCAGTAGTGCCCGAGTCGGTTTTGACGACCTCTTCGATATACCATCTACCAGTTACTCGCTTACCTTGAAGTGGTAGCTTTATGATCACCAAAGCCTCCATAATCTGTCGGTCTCGTTCTTACACGCCGTGTCGTGGTCCACCAATCCTGCTGGCCCCAGGAACCCCAGTCATTGTGCCATGGATGAGAAACGTCCCTGTTATGGGCGCCATGGTTGAATTTGTAGAAGTCGTTGTATAAACGGCCGGGGTCGGCGTACGTGTGGATTAAGATGTCTGGAACAAGATGAAACAGTACTTAAAGGTTAGGCGTTAGCGCGTTAAGCCTCCTTGCAGAGGCGGGTTAAATGTCGAGAACGTCGTATATAGTTAAGCACCCCATCGGCACAATTTTAATTAGGTTTTCTTATAATCGACCGAGCGAGCGAAGCGTTTCCGTTTCAGCTTGGGCGAAAATGCTTTCGTTGTCCAGCGGATGTTCATTTGTTCTCGTCTACAGCTCGCAGTTCTCAACCGATTTTCGTGAAATTTTGTGAGGAGGTTCAGTAATTGTATAATTTTATTTAGTCGATTCACTTTTTTGAAATATTTCAAAATGGCGGAGATATGGAGGTTTTTGCAATTACAAACTTACTGGCGGTGTTGGTAAACTGACTCGACCTTTGTCGATGTATGGGGATATCAGTTTTTCAACGGCAAAGTTAAGTTTGTCGCAAGGCCAATCATTATTTCTTACTTTTCAAAGGGTTTTTATTTGTTTTAGATTCAGTTTTTTGAATTCTTTTGTCGCGAGGTCTACAGCTCGCGGAGCCACTATTTTTAAGATTTTTAAATGGTTTTGTTGGTTACGGTTAATTTTATGGGGATCAGCTGCTGACTTCGAGTCTATTTTTATTTTGCAAAAAAGGGCCATCAGGGCCATATATAACATGGGCACCCGCGAGTCACTGAGGGATTTTTTTAAGGAAATTGAAATACTAACCCTGCCTTCGCTATACGTATTTGAATAATATGTGTCAGAAAAAATCTTTATAATTTTCCTACAAATGTAGATAAGTCAAAGGCTACTAGAAATATCGGAAAGCTCAAAGTACCAACTTATAGACTGGCTAAAACTAAAAAAATCATTTCAAGGAAATTGTACACGTTTTTACAATCAAATACCTAAAAACATCATAGAACAAACAGAAACAATGTTCAAATCTACTGTAAAGCGAATTCTTATTTCTAGGGCATATTACACAGTAAAAGACAACGTAATGGACAGGGACGTTTGGCTTCAACACTGACCTGCACCGGCGATCCCTGGGTCTCGATGAGCGTACCTGCTGTGGTATATACTTAGATTTGTATAAAACTGTAGAAATCATTGTTAATTTATATGTGTACTGTTTTGAAAAAATGATACCTCACCGAGTTTCTTGCCGGCTCTTCTCAGTAGAGGATTTTTTTCCGAACCGGTGGTAGATTCATTCCTTGACCTTCAAAAGAGCTTGTACAAGCCTAAATGCATTGCATTTATTTAAAATGTCACAAAATAAACGGCTTAATAACAGGCTAATTTTGCCTAATGTTAGGAAAAAAATATGTAGAACCGATCCTTGTTATGCTGCTGTAAAAATATATAATAAAATACCAGATAATATAAAATTAGAGCAGAGAGACTCGGTCTTCGCAAAAAAGCTTAAGAGCTATCTAAGCAACCGTTGTTACTATGGAGTCGATGAATTCCTGATAAATACCCTCCAATAGGGAAACTAAGAAACCAAAATTCTGGTCAGCAATGCCTGAACATTAAGCTTGCACAAGATCGCTATAACCTTAAAACCCAAACCCTGTTTTCAAATATGAATAACTTGAAGTTGCTTTATATAACTTACTTACATTATTAATTGCATGAGTCAGATATCACTAGATTTACTTACTAGAATTAAAAGACTACTAGAATAGGCTATATTTTATGAATAATTGTTACACCTCTGCAGAGGTAGCATGTATGACACCCATTTACTGTATTTTCACCATCCTGTAAACTACATGTACGCAATAAATAAATAAATAATAAAAAAAAAAAAATTAATAAATATAGTTTGACTTTGACTTTGAATTTATTCCGGAAAATAGGCGCAAATTGACTGTTGCCCCCCTTTTCTCCGAAAAAACTGGGGCTAAAATGTTGAAATAAAAAAATACGGTAAATAGTTCTTTACCTATATATTACAGGAAAACCTATAAGACGTCTATGGTATTTGAAGTAACATAGGAAATTATATATAATCACGGACACCTCTCCACGCGACTTTAACTCACATTTGTCCGGTTTTTTCTTTGTAAATATGTTAAATGTCAGACATGTCATTGATAAGAATAATACACTTGCAAAGTTGAGAAGAATTTAGCTACTCCTCGTTAATTGAATTCCAGCCAACATGATCCCACCAAGTGGCTGTAGGTGCATACAAAGCGCGCGCGTAGCACATTAACCCCCTTTATCCGCACAATCAGGTATACATTATGTTGAACTCACAACAGCAACTTTTTTCCACATGCCTATTTTGTTGCCAGTTAAAAAATTTAAGCAATATAAAGGACGCGTGTTTGTTTAATTCACTCGAAAAAATGAGTTTTGTAATGTGGTTCTCTACGTCACAGTGACGTTATTTAGATGAGCGACCCGTGCAAGCGAGACGGCCTTAGTATGCGGATCGTCTGAATGACATCACTGCAACAGAATAAACATTTAAAAACAGGTCAAGTGTGAGTCTGACTCGCGCCGAGTGTCCCGTACTTACCTATGAAACACAAACCGTACCTTTAAGGTAGGTACTGTAGAGCAACCTATTTTGCTCTAGTACTTTATTGTAACAGGACAGGCGTATTGCCGATGTATTTGTCTTTCGTATTTTTTAAAATATGAATTTAAATATTATTAGAACGTCGGATACGCATGTCCAGATCTTCATTCCATCTTGCGCCGTTGAAAAGGCACCACATGTAACCTTCTAATGGAAAATATAGTGAAAGTCTCTATTAAAGTGTTTTAATTTAAAGATCAGCGTCCGCTTACTCTCGCGCTACGAGGAAAGCCCATTGTGTTGAATTTAGCTTGAAGAGCAGAAGTAGTCGAGTTACCTCCTTATAGTACAGAGCACTAAAAATTAAAAATAATGCTTTTATCTACACCCATATCATAAAACCTCCATAATGTAATCAAAAACGTGTAATGTTATTAAAGTATCAATTTTAGTATCGTTATGGTCATAACGATACAGATATGAGCTAAAGGCCGGCGCGCCGCCGTCGCCGCAGCCGGAGGGGCCCCATCGTCGCCGTGTCGCCGTTTATAATATGTGTGTAGATAAAATTATGTATGCAACTCTGCATAATTTCGCCTTAAAACACACGTGCGATCCTATTATGAAACTCGATTAAAAGCTCGTTTCATAAAACCGCACTAGTGTTTTAAGGCCTATCATTATGCAACCGTTGCATATAAATTACTGGGTAACAATTTCAAAACCTACGTTTGAAATAAAAAAAAATCTCTATGCAAGTTTCGAGTGTGATTGACTGTGCAAAGTGTACTCCTTTTTATTTTGACATATCGTGAGCTGTAATTATTTGGATCTTCGTTTTATTTGTTCTGTAAAATATACTTAAGTTCCTCACGGTCAAATTTCTGAGTAAAAGGGCGGTCGTTTTTGCAGATTTTTATTAATAAATTGTTAAAAAAAGCCCAAAAAAATACGTATTCAAGCCCTTTCATACGACACTATTGCTTGGCTTTCAAAATTCGACCCACTAACTTGGCCCCATATGCAGAAAGATTTAAATATAATTAAAACATTTTATTCCTTAAATATATGGGGCACGCAACTTATATAAATATTCCAATTTCTAGTTCATAACATTAGTAGTTGCTGAGATAAACGACATACAATTCTCACCATAAGGATTCCTTTTCTTACCGGTGCGTAACTCTAAAATAGTAGTTTATGCAACGGTTGCATAATGATAGGCCTTAAAACACTAGTGCGGTTTTATGAAACGAGCTTTGCGAGTTTCATAATAAGATCGCACGTGTGTTTTAAGGCGAAATTATGCAGAGTTGCATACGTAACTTTATCTACACACATATTATAATCGGCGACACGGCGACGATGGGGCCCCTCCGGCTGCGGCGACGGCGGCGCGCCGGCCTGTAGCTCATATCTGTATGGTTATGGCCATTACGATACTAAAATCGATACTGTAATAACATTACAGTTCAGGTTGTCATAATGGTGGTCATTTCCTACGGTTTTTGATTACATTATGGAGGTTTTATGATATGGGTGTAGATAAATGATTTTTCTCTACGAAAATAGGAGCTTTCTTTCTTTCTAAAACCACAGAATAGATAATACGTCTAAAACTATTGAAACTTTTTAACCAGCTAAAAAAATAAACGTGTGGAAAGAAGTTGTTGCCAAATAACAGATGAATCAGAATGTTAATGCTAGCGGAAATACCTCTAGATTGATTGAGGAAAAGGAACCGGTTGAAGGATCGCCTTGAGCCAAACCAGATGACCATTTTAAACAAGTATACTAAAATAACAGTTCTTGTATGCATTATGATAATATATACAGCTTAAGTATATTTCTTAAAATATTTGAGCACTATCCTTAAGAGGAGTGTGAACCTACGGCTTTTCAGGGGTAATTTCAAAAAAAAATTACGTAATTAAGGCGTTGTTAAGAAAACGTTTAAAAAGTTCCTCTGTGTTACTAAAATTAGCCGTACAATTATATACCTTATTAATTGTAGCCATAAGCCATATAATTCTATTGCTAGTTTTCGTAACACAGAGGAACCTTTTAAACTTTTTCTTAACTACGTCTTAATTACGGCTAAGGAGTGTAATTCCCTGCCTGCAGACTTGTTCCCAGATCGCTACAACTCTGGTCTTTTCAAGGAGAGAGTGAATAGGCATTATCTAGGTGTGCATGCTCCGTCGTCGACCTCATCATCACTTTCCATCAGGTGAGATATAGGTCAAATGTACACTTATCTTCTATAAAAAAAAATATTTTTTTGAAATTGACCCTTCATACAAACGGCGATAACGATTTCCATTCCTTAAATGTTTAATGATTTTGACCAATTTTTGATAGGATGTCAGTCAGAACAAAATCTAGGTCTATACGTTTTATCACTAATTAATAAATTCAGTTTTATTGTTGTTTTAGTATTCTCATGCAAAACAAAGGGCGTTAACTTGACTGTTGATCTTTAATCAATATTCAAAAAACGTATAGACCTAGATTTTGTACTGACCTTTTCAAAATTAGTTAAAATCAGTTAACATTTAAGGGGTGGAAATCGTTATCGCCTTTTGTATGAAAAGGGTGAATTTTGCCGTTGCTTCACAGTCCTCTAAAGTAGGTACTATATTTTATACGAGCTTCAGCCCGCGACCTTATCCGCGTGGGATTCGGTTATAGTTATTCCCTCAGGAGCTTTTGACTATTCGGGGAATATCCAGGGATTAATCTATCTTCTTTCCAAATTTCATTCAAATCCGTCCAGCCGTTGAAGCGTGAATGAGTAATAAACGTCCATCCTCACAAACTAGTGAGTATTGACCGAGCGAGCGAACGGAGACGTTCTTCAGCTTGGGCAAAAATGCTTTCGTATGTTCTGCGGCTATCCATTTCTTGTACTTTACAGGTCGCATTTCTTAAGCAATACTCGTGAAAGTTTTGTGAGCAGTTTTTTTAATCGATTCAGTTTTTCAAAATTTTGTGATTATTTTTGTGATTTATTTATTTGCATTGTATTTTCATTTATTTACTCACTGGGGCCAATTTGAAAGTGTGTTCGCTAAATTTAAAAGTCGCTAAACTTAAAATAAGAAACTTCAACCTCGATTTTGTACAGCATCTAACTGTCAAAATCGAGTTCGACATTTCTTATTTCAAATTTAGAGGTCCCAGTCAGTAAACTCGGATTGTTAGGTTCAGAATTATTATTAGTAGAATTGTTTTTAGTCAAATCGTTTGTTAGCCGAATTGTTTTAATCGAATTGTTTTAAACGAGTTGTAACTAGTCGAATTGTTTTAGTCGAATTGTTTTAGACGAATTGTTCTAGTTGAATTAGCCGTTTTAATAGACCTTTAATTAATATTTGGACTTAATATTAATTGAATTCAATATTACATGGGCATTTTTTTATTTAATGTTTCTTTATGCAATACACCAAAATTTTTTATATTAAAATTATTTTAATTACTGAAATACCAATATTTCAGAATATATTTATTTTTTGCTTTATTATATTATGTGCGTCTATTAGAAATAGCTATCACTAGGTATAGTCACTTTTATTATTTTTAAATATAAATATTAAAAAAAGGAAAAAACTTCCGGTGAGAAATTCTATTTGATTCTTGTAAATACTACATTAAATATTTTTTTATAATTTAGCCTATTATGAATTAATGTTTATGAAAAAAGTTTGTTTCCTGAATTGATTCCACGCGGACGGAGACGATTTAAATATGTACCTTCAGATAAATACGATTTAGACGTCTAGGTTTACAAAAATACAGTGTCGAAGGCCTATAAACTCACCTCTTGCCGGAGAATTAACGAATATTGTTTGATGCGATTCGTTTTCAAACCAACAAACAAATTTACATTGCTTCATAACTATTAAACTAAACACGAACTATAAAATCATTTACACACCTCTAGAAACATTACACACCCGAACTTTCGTAAAAGTGCGCAGTTTTAAACACTTTTTATATCAAAAAACCATTTTGCAATAACTTTGAAGACTCCTTAAAGCTATATAAAAAGAACTTCACTATTGAACTTACCTAATAATAACAACACTACATATTTCCAAAACATTTTCAAGCACTTATTTAAATTAATTTTTCGTAGCTCCGCACATTCCGACCACTGACATTGGACTGGTGCTTTGTAAACAGCTCAGGACGATACCATCGCCTGCGCAAGGATGAGCTTACACCGGTTTGGTATGGTTATGAAACTCACAGAATTCCTGTATAATAATAATAATCAGGGGACCATCTTTTACACAAATCGATCTATTCCCAAAGTAAGCTCTAAAGGCTTGTGTTATGGGTACTAGACGACGATATACATACTCATATAGAGAAATAAATACTTAAATACATAGGAAACATCCAATACTCAGGAACAAACATTCGTGCTTATCACACAAATATTTGCCCTTACCGGGGATCGAACCCGGGACGCTATCTTCGAAGGCAGGGTCACTACCAACTAGGCTAACCGCGTCGTCGTGTGTGTTGATAGCATAGATTATTGAAAAATCTGATTGGATTAAAATCTGTCATAATTGTTTTGCTATGTTCTTTGCGGTGAAAACCAGAAGAAATCCGTTAATATAGGATTTCTTCTGGATTTTACCGCACATACGGAGTCTTATCAAATTCCCTGTTGATTAATATGACGTATCTTGGTCTTTCCAGTGCAATATCCTCGAAGACGTTTGCAACGAGACCTTGATCGTTTAAAGACATACTTATTTGTATAACCTGTTTGCATCAGAATGGCACAAGTCTGTAGTAGTAGTACTTAGGGGTTTTTCCCGTTCATCCACATTTAAGACGCTGACAAAAGCCAATGACCTTGAGTGATCGGTCACTGTCTGTTCGCACCGGAGTGAAAGGGAAGCACTGTGCTGTTATTTGTATGGGGAAAATCAAAAACGGACGAATTATATAAGTAAACACACTACACGTAAAATATAAACTAATAACTTTTTTTACCCATAAGTAAAAAAAATTAAGACAAAGACATAGAACTGTTTAAAAAGCATTTCAGACGTAACTTCACAATGTCTTTCTATCGTATCGATTTCATCACATCGGCTTTTGGAAATAGTTATTTTTTCAATAATATAGTGAATATGAACATATATTTCTTTCGCTTTGCCAAATCAAATAGTTTTTGTTAAAAAAGTGTTTAAGTAAAGCCGATTTAGGTCTCGTCAGCGCCTTAAATTAGATCTTAGCATTATTAAGACAAGATTATACATTAAGCACTGTTACACGATGTGTATGAGACTTTTTAATCAGTTACCGCTGGATGTGCAACAATTGCCATTAAATATGTTCCGAAACAGACTGTCAAGAGTGTTACATCAAAAGCAATACCTATTATAATTTTTATTTATTTTTTATATTTACATATAGTTTAGTATAGTAATACTCTGCTGCACTGGGAGTGAAGAAATAGCATAGAATGCGTGCAGATGCTTATCATCCTGGCATGTCGTAAAAGTCGACTAAGGGACGGGTCCTCTCCAACACGGTGGACTATCTGTATGGGCGATGGGCTGATCACCTGTCACCGTACGGTTCATCATATCATCTTAGGACTAATTAATCGAACGTGGCCACAAGTAGTCTTGTGGCTCTGCCCACCCCATTAGGGATTTCGGGCGTGATGCTATGTATGTAGTATAGTAATTTCTCTCCTGGAAATAGAGAACCTATTTAATAAATATTACTTGTTTAAATTATATATATTCACATTATATTAGGTAAGCTAAGCTCAAGGCAATGCGAGCGTATGCGATGAAGGTAAAGCGAGCAAGTGGTCAATGGATGAAGGGCTTCAAGCGGCTCCTCATTGGTGCAATATGACGTGATAGGCCATTGGCTGTTGATGTCGTGATAGGTATCTTGCGTGACGTCACAAGTAGGTCCGCAGCCGGTTCTCAGGTAGTGGACCGGTTGGAAGGCAACGGTCAGCTGATATGCGAGTGCATACAAGTACCTAAATGTATGTATGTATTATATGTATGCCTTAAGAGGTGTGTGAACCTACGGCTTTTCATACAAAAGGCGATAACGATTTTGACACCTTAAATGTATACCAATTTTTGATATGTTGTCAGTCAGAACAAAATCTGGGTCTAAACGTATTGATTTTTTCACTATAATCAATAAATTCAGTTTTTTTGTGGTTTCAGTATTCTCATACAAAACAAGTTTCGGCATTATTTGACTTTCTTGATCTTTAATCAATATTCAAAAAACGTATAGACCTAGATTTTGTTTTGACTGACAACCTATCAAAAATTGGTCAAAATCGGTTAACATTTAAGGGGTGGAAATCGTTATCGCCTTTTGTTTGAAAAGGGTGATTGTGGCTGTTGGCTCACAGTCCTCTTAACACTATGTTATTCGTCTCTGATTTCGTCCGACAATCATAAATTGACCTGCTTGCTCGTACACATTATGCGGAGCGAGGTACCTACGTTGGCGGTTGCGTACGACCAAGGTCGAAGACACGCACGAACATGTAGTTTATACCCAATGACGGGTCAAGTTGTAGTGGTAGTGCCAAACAGTAATCCTCACTAGATGATTACAGTTCGAATGGGCCGGCTCGACCGGGGTAGTACCACACTCTCACAGAATATCGTAAAGTAGTAGCTTGCTATTGCGTTTCGTACGGTGAGTGACGAGTTCCGGAGGCCTACTCCCTCATCCCCATCCCATCCCCATCCTCCCTAGACTGGCAACGCATTGGCAGCACCTCGTGTTGCAGATGTCCATGGGCGGCGGTGACCACTTTCCATCAGGTGGGCCGTCTGCCTGTTTGTCAGTCAATTGACATTTAAAAAATCGCAGATGAGTTCATGAACGAAGTTTTATTTAAGAGAATCACAGCACTGTTAGAAATGATGTTGTTATATAATAATAATTATTGAATACATTTTAAAGCTTTAGTACCAGTTTTGTCGTTAGCTTGAGCGGCGCAGACGTTTGAGGAAAACGAGATGAATATATTAAAGTGCAATAGTCAGAAGTGTCGGTGTTAACATGTCTGCTTATGTCTTGTTGACGTTGCTATGTGAGTATATAATTATAATAATTTTGAAAACGAGAATAATAATAATGTTACCGCCATGTGGGATGTGGATTCAACACGGAAAAAACGATGTGCCAGCAAAGTACCAATTTGGCTTGTCTAACAATTTACGGCTGCACACAACCGAGACTTATTTTATTATACAATATTTTGTGTAATTTTTTTGGGGAGTAGCCACCTTGCAATCCAGAGTATACTGGTTCCTACACTAGGCTTGGCCTGTCTCGTAGGCAACCAAATTCATACAGAAATTTTAGAAACAGGTGCTAAATGTTAAGAAAGACGTACTTGACGTGTGCGTGTACGTGTGCGTGTGCGTGTGCGTGTGCGTGGGTGTGTGTCTGTGTGTCTCTGTGTGTCTGTGTCACACACACACACACACACAGAGAGCGTCAAATTGGCGTACCCGTAGAAGATATCCAGGATCTGATGCTTCCAAAAAATAGTACCCAAATAAGTAGTACCGATTTAGCACCGAGTTCAAAAATAGTACCTTTGTAATTTCGGAGATATATGAGAGATTATGTCAAGCTGGCGTACCAAGTTTGGATCTCGAGAACGGTGCTAATTCCCAAAAATGCTGTATTTCCCAAAAAAATAGTACCCAAATAGTACCGCTGGCTATAATCGTTTACTACCCGTTATAAAGTTCCTCTTTCTTTTCGACTGTACCAAAATGGGTTTGTATGTAGAAGTTACGATTAAGTAATTTTTTTCAATGTTCCACTTAGCTTTTCTGTTATCCTTTTGTTGTAAAAGGGGTACTTTCCGGTACTCTTTTTTGGTAGATATCTCTTTTGGAATTCAATGGCATTCTGTGTGATCTCGGCCGGGTACGCCAGCTTAACGGTGAAAAATATTTTACCCGTCTTTGGTATGAAATATCACAGCTTCTAATAGAGCTACAAAGTTGAGACTTCGTGAACCAGCGGTACTATTTGGGTACTCTTTTTTGGGATATACAGCATCTTTCGAAACAGCACCGTTCTCGAGATTCAAACTTGGTACGCCAGAATGACGTCAAGTTAGCGTACTCGTGAAACAGGGCTCATATCTCCGAAATTACAAAGGTACTATTTTTTTGAACTCGGTAATAATTTGGTACTATTTGGGCAATATTTTTGGAAGCATCAGATCCTGGATATCTTCGACGGATATGCCGACTTGACGCTCACGATAAGCGACGATTTGAGATATTTTGGTTTGGCAAATTTCCTACACGGTCATTTTTTGTACATTTTTGTGCATAAATAACAAAAATATGCTAACTTTTTCAAAATAGTTTTGTGTCCTTTCATATAACACGGTGTCACCGCATTTGACCATATTGTTTGACGTTAAAAATTCGACTCTCTTCCTTGGCCCCCGTTCTCAGTAAAATACTTAAAGCATGATAACAGACACTCATAAACTTAAGTATTTATAATACAAGTAGGATAGAATAGGATGAAATCGGATGGGATGGGATGGGATGGGATGGGATGGGGTGGGTGGGATGAGATGGGATGGTATGGTATGGTATGGGATGGGATGGGATGGGATTGGATGAGATTAGATGAGATGGGATAGAATGGGATGGCGTGGGATGGGATGGAATGGAATAAGATGGGATGGAATGGGATGGGATGGGATGGGATGGGGTGGAGGGATCGTGCTAATCTCGTATTTTACGACTCTGGTATCCTGAGAGTCCGATATTTTGCGACTCTGGTATTCTGCTCTGGAAGGGGAATAGGATAGGATCAGATAGGATAGGAATGATAAGGATATTATAATAATTCTAGGTGCATACGACGTCAAAATTACCAAGGCGGCCTCACCAAACCAGCTTCAAACGGACTCTATTGAAGACGCTCCACACGCTCCTTCTACATTCAGCCAACACGCGCTCAACAATTCTGGACGATATAATGAGGTAACTACATCCTCAAATGGCAGTTTCAATAGGGATGTTGTTTGGGCAAAAAAAAATTAATTCTAATTAGTCCGTCAGTTAGATTATCAAAAAATATTGAACACGTATTTTTTGCTTTAACAAATCAATCAAAATTGACAAAGATAACGCGCATCAAAGTTCGGGAGTGGGGGCTAATGACGTCACTTAATGGTAAAAAGTGTACAAAGTCGTGACGTCACGCGGAACTTCAACGCGCTATATCTTCGTAATTTTTTGTTTAATTGACAAAAGAAAAAATATATGTCAATTTTTTTTTATAATGTAAATGACGGACTAATTAGAATTTTTCGGGAAACTAGCCTATTTCAATGCAGTCAGTCATATTGCTCTTGGTACAGATGTATTAAGTGAGTTGCACGACACCCGGTACACTCTGAAACCACGAATATTTTCGAAGGCTTACATTATTATTAAACACTAATTAGAAATATGATGATCAATATTTCTATGTTTGCTTGCATGCTGAATACAAGTGCATTAATAATATAATTCAAACTAAAAAAAAAATAGAACGACAAGCAAAAAAAAATCTATTGGTTTCAATGCATGTCCAAATTTATTTACGTCAGTGTTAAGTATATTATAATGATCTTAAAACCAAATTTTTCCGATCAGACAGCTGACATAACTCCTACTACCTCAAGAACCAGGGCGTCAATAGACGAACGTCTATTCTTGAGAACAGCGGAGCAATGGTGGAACATACACCTGGGCACGTTATCGGTGGCTCTACCTGCAAATAACTTGAGCGAGCCTCTTTTAGGTTGGCATGTTGCGATATACAGCAAGAGCGAGATGCCATATCAGCAGATTTGCGGAGGGTCTTTGGTGACCAGAGATGTGGCGATATCAGGTAAATCAGATCTGTAATGATCACTGAGCCCGGTCAGATTGCGGGCGTGACGCCATCTGTTTATCTTGTATTAGAAGTTGTAACAAACATCACACATACACGCTACCTACTGCGCCCGCAGTGTAACCTAACCACAGACTACGGCATCAAGTTTAAAAATAAATCCGTACTGATTGCATCAAAACTCTGCCACCAGTTTTGTTTCCTTTGCAACTCTTGAGTTTCTGATACGACAAAAACACATTTTCTCCTTCACTATGTAACATGTACAAAACTCCTTCAATACTGGCAACTTCTTCTTCTTCAACTTCAATTTCTTTTCAATTGAAATTCAAAATTTAGATCAATAGATCTATTTGGACAATTGAGCATCACTAACTAATAGATCTTGGCCTAGGAAGGTCCTCCTTGATAAAGAAATAAAGCGTTCTTTTATTACGTATTGTAAAATACCTAACTAGAACCATAACCATAGTTAAAAAGTGCAGTGCGATTTATAAAAGAAGCACAATTTATTATAATTACCTGTTACCCTGTTATGGACAAAGGATTTACCAGTGAGGCATTTAACTAGTGCCTCGTATATTATACAATAAACTACCCGATACCATATCCGTTGTTTTACCTGCCTCCATCCACCCTCATCTGTATCCTCTTTACGTTCCAACTAGATAAAAGCTTTATGACTTCGAAAAGGTCCATCAGGAATCATAATGGTGATGTTTCAGCGGCGCATTGCTTTTGGGATGAGGCAGGATTGATACCAGCAGAGCAGTTCGCAGTGGTTGGCGGGAAACTGCAGAGAGAATGGTCCGAGTTCCAAATCAACCAGGCCAACGTGAGTATTTCATCTACAGACCATATATCCAATCAATTCTGCATAGCCGTGCGACTTCTGATGCCACAAGAGGTAAAAAAAAAACATAAAGCCTCGAGCGCACTAATCACAGCGCTCTGAAAATATCACTTCATTTGTGTCCGCAATAGGGTAGGTAAAGTTTTTTAAAGACGGGGATATTATAATTTTTTTTGATAGCGGATGTCTTGGGGACTAAGCTTCTAAAGATAATAAATTTTTATTACATATCGTTTATTCAGGATTTTTTTTTATGACTACGATGACGTTTCTCCCGTTACAGCCGTTTGCTTGGCTGTTTGATTACATCTTTGCCAGAAGAAAAAGGAAGTGACAGCTCAGTGAAGAAGAACTGTCACTTTCTTTTTCTTTATTTAACTTAAGCAAAGATTTTATCAAACAACCGAGCAAACGGCTGTAACTGGGGAAATGTCACCGCAGTCATTAAAAAAAAATCATGACAAAACGATATGAAATGAAAAATAATTATCTTTAGATTCATGGTACCTGAGATGCCAGCTATCAAAAAAAAATTATAATATGCCAGGCTTCATTAAACTTCACCTTCCCAATTTTGTCCAGCAATTTGGCCTTTCATTGATTATTTATCGTTTCTTTCAGGTATCAGAAATAATAGTCCCACCTCGCTTCCTCGGCATCGACGCCAACTTCCAGGACGACATTGCCGTCGTGAAATTCGATAAATCCTTGATATACGACTTCGGAGTCAGGCCGCTGTGTGTCGACTTCAACTTGGACCTGGAACGGGAGCAGTTGATTCACGGGAACTTGGGGATAGTACGTCATCCATACAAAAATTTCGTTAAATTTTTGAGCAAACCTACTCAGACAATATCTCATATTAATATCTTTGCGTAAATCTAAAGCTGTTCCTGAAATTTTAGCTAACGTCATAATTGGAATTAGTCAGGAACAGCGAGAATGACATCATTACGTTTCCTCAAACAAACGAGCTCTCTGCTCCGACCGGTGGACATTGCTATCTTGCTCATGTTTAAAGTGGTTTTTAGGCCCCAGTCGGAGCAGAAGGCAGATTTTATGCTTGTGCTGGTCCATTTCGCTATGACAGAGGTGTATTATATGCTTCACCTCGAGATATCCCATGTGAGTGACGTAACGATCATGTCGCTTACGATTTAGAGTGAGACATTGATAATGTTTTTTTTTCTCTCATAAAGCTTTGAGAAAATAAATGCAAGAAAATAAATACTTAACAAAGCGCTTGCACTATAGCGATTAGAATTCAAGTAAATCAAAACCGCAGTCGCAGCGCACAAGGGCTCATAAAAGTTACGGATATTTACGAATCAGATTTTCTTGATTCCGAATCGTAGAAGCGCATTATAATCTTATAGTGATTGATAAAGATCATTAAGAACAATTCCACTCGCATAAAGGAGTAAATGAAAAACTACTTGTTGGATTTGAAAATTTACGAGATACTGGTGTGGGAGATATAAAATGGATTTTCCTTAAGTATCAATCGTCCTAATACGTCGATGGGCCTAATGAAATTAAACCTCGTTGACCTGATTATGTTCTTACAGATTCTTGGCTACGGCCTGACTGAAGAGAATGGGAACCCATCTGAAGTATTGAACTACCAGAACCTGCCGTACGTGGAGATCAAAGAATGCATCAACGCTTCAGATCGTGACTTCCGCAAGTATCTCACTAGCGATAAAATATGCGCAGGCGACCAGAGGAGTGGTAAGAACAGATTCCTGAAAATGATCATTTCACGATTCCAATTCCAAGTAAATTTTGGTCTAATATCCAAAATTTACAGAAATAAAGGTTTGAATTTGGTTGTATTGTTTTCCATTAAAAAGGAATAATGAATTATTAGTATTTCGTATTTAAAAGGTTTTGAATGGTAAACTGACGTTATTTTTTTATTCCATAGGTAGAGCACTATGCAAAGGTGACAGTGGTGGTGGCCTCGTGTTCTTCAGAGGAAATCCCAACGCCACCACAAGCGTTCCCTACCTCCGCGGAATTGCCTCCACCGCACCACGTAACCAACACAAATGCAATGCCTACGCTATTGGTACTTTTACGCACGTACGCACACACCGAACTTTCTTGAGAGAGAATATTCCAGGCTTAGAAGATGAGTGTGGTAAAGTTTTTAAAGAAGAATTAGCTTTGGCTGAAACACAAAATAAAAGTCAAAATAGAAATTCGAGTGTTGATAAAAATAACGTACAAAACGAACCTGCGAAGGCTCAAGGGATATCTGAGGTAGCTGAGATTGGCATGAGTACAGGAAAACAACCGTCCAATAGTGATGTAATGCTTAAAGCACCTAAACCTGATAATATAACAGAGTTTAAACAGACGGTTAGCAACCAGGCTGTCTCTGACAATAACTTACCAGATGGTGAAGATTCAGATGATGAATCAAACACGGATGCCAAAATGGATAACAATAAAACTGGAGATGAAGATGTGAAAGACGTAAATATTATAAGAACTTTGCCAAAGCATGCTCCCGCGGTTGGGGAATCGAGTGCACCGGCTTACCAATGGCATGTGGCGGTGTATAGTAAAGCCGGAAGGCCGTTTCGACAGATTTGTGGAGGGACGCTGGTAAAAACGAATGTGATTATATCAGGTAATTTTAATTTGAGAGAAATTATGCCTCTTTTTAGGGTAACCTTTCTTCCCATTAAGATATTGTGAACAAGTGTTTCTTTCAGCTGCTCATTGCTTCTTCAACCAGTCTCACCTCCTATCGCCAGAGATGTTTGCAGCGTCGGCCGGCAAACTTCACCGGCATTGGGGTGATCCTCGTGACGAGTATGCGCAAAATTCGGATGTGAGTAAACGAGATGAATTAACGGACGTTGGAACCCGATGGTCACAGAAATCGTGTGATTCTCATTGTGGAAGTCTTCGAGGAACTACTAATGTACAGCAGTGGAGGTCGAAATAATGATAAAATGTGGGAATGATGAAATCAGCCTACGATCA
This sequence comes from Tortricodes alternella, assembly GCA_947859335.1. Lineage (NCBI taxonomy): Eukaryota > Metazoa > Arthropoda > Insecta > Lepidoptera > Tortricidae > Tortricodes > Tortricodes alternella. The sequence goes on from OX401972.1 coordinate 2,453,053, forward strand.
CTGCTGGGCAAAGTGCCGCAGGAGCCGTGCCAATGGGGAAGTTGCATGAAAATCAAAATGAGGTTTAAGTAAATGATATACTATGAAAGTAAATGTAAACAAAAGCATGTTACAGAAAAACACAGATCATTTTGAGTATTATATGTTGAATATATTGTTTGTTAAGTTCTGATTTTAGCTTTTTGGGCGTCCTCATCAAATTTGTCAAGTTTTATTTAAAAAGCAGTATTTTCGGAAATAATTACAGATTTCGTTTGAACGCCATACATTTTGTACAGTCTAACAACAGCTAAGTATGACGACATAGCTGTGTTCTTTTTGTATGGAGTGATTTTGGGAGTGGCATGAACAATGACTTTTCAAAGCTTCATAACTCATAAAATAATCAACATAAAAATGTATTGCGTACACAGATCGGTCTCTATTACTCAGCATTTTCCAATTTCCAAAATGAAAAATAAAAATATGCATCTTCCCTATTGTGGAATTAACACAATTTTTAATTTCCGCCGGTGTTCTGTGTTCATGTTTTCCTTTCTTCCAGTTTCTATGTCTCAACATTTGTATTTCTATTTCCAATATAATTCCAGGTAAAACAAATACATATTCACGAAGCCTTCCTCACCATTCAAAACTCTTATGGCTCCTGCTACCAACACGACGTAGCCGTATTGACCCTAGCTACCCCCTTTACTTACGCGCCCGGCGTGAAGTCAGCCTGTGTGAGCTTCGATATGGACCTCGATCTTGATCACTTGCAGAGTGGCAGCTTTGGGAAGGTCAGTAATAGAAGAAGAACGTAGTTCATTATAGCAGACACAAGACAAGATACAAATAAAAACAGGGCCAGTGCATTCGGACCATGAACAATGTAGAGTTCCCTACTAATCAACAACAAACACTTTTTTTAACAAAGTTAATGCCCCAATCTACGCCGCTCTGTGGACTTAGGACGGTTTGGTATAGATATTTTGCAGAATAATATTAACAAGTTAGTCACACGCAGACACTCAGACACACACACACACACACATAGGATATGGAAGCGTTATAGTTTCAATGGATAACGATCAAAATACGTAAAGTATCTTTTAAGCAAGGAATATCCTTTGGCTGGTTTTCTTCTTTCTTTCGTCAATATGTATGTACAGTGACTTCATATGTCTTGTATTATTTGGTAAACAAGTTACTAATCTCAAAATGCACCGTTTTTTGACTGAAACAGCTGTTTCCTAACGAATAAAGGAACCGGCCGGAGACAATATTCTAGACGTCACTTTTCCGATATTTAGCGTAGGTTTGCTTTAGTTAGGATAAAACAGCTGTTTCACCCAAAGAAAATCCAGGTTAGAAACTTGTTTACCAAATAAGACAAGTATGGATGAATCCACTCTATTAGGTACTGTGCAGCGTTCCTGAGTAGTGACGATGGCTCAGCCCAACGAACGTCAGCGCCGACCGCTATAGTGTGAGAAGAAAACCTGGCTTTATATACATCGCTGCTTTAGTAGAACAGTGACACAACTCAAACTTTAATGGTCTCCGATTAGAGACTTTAATTTTATAGTATTAAGGTTTTTAAAAGAATAGAGTTTCATTTCGAGTTGTGCCAATGTCCAACTAAAGCAACGACATGTAAATATGGATCACATTTTTTTTTGTAATGTTCTAGTTTCTTGGATGGGGTCGCACTGACAAAGGCTGCGAGCTCCATCCGCGTCTTAACTACCGGGAACTGCCGTACACTGACCTCGGTTGCATCCCGGACAACCCACTAGTACCCACACCAGAGAACAGCTGCGAAGTGCTTGATATAGTCCTGAGCTATGAAAACATTCCAGGTTATGTTAAAGGTACTCTTTGATATTTTTTGAAAATTCACTTTACACGACACGATATAAAGCTCATATTACAATGCTTTAAGTCGGGGTTACATTTATATGGTCAGTGACGACCATTACGCTTTCTATGTAAGTAGTTTTTTGATGCATAAAAATACATAATTCAATTTTTGTACGAAATAACTCAAACCAACAAGATAATAAATTGAAAATAACCTTATCTTTTTAGTACCTCCACCTTGCACCACTGACAGCGGCGGTGGTCTCACATATTTAGAAAATTCCACTGACACCGTAGTGCCATACCTTCGTGGCCTCGCCACTACCCACCCTGTTGACAAATGTAATCTCTTCATAATAGACGGCTTCATGAGGTTGAGAGATGAGCAAGAGTTCCTCAAGGCTTTTATTCCTGGACTGGAGGCAGAATGCGCCGTTGCGTACCCTATTTTGGGTAAAGACAGTGGAGTGGGTACGGCAGAAACAAAAGAAGGCTCAGGAGAAATACTAAATGGGCATGGCATAAGTCAACCAGATGTTAATAAACCTAACGATATACCGGTTGCTACTACGTTTCCCAATAATGAACCTACAGCGCCCAGTGAAAATTCAGATGGAATGAAACCGAGTTTCGGTGAAATAAATCCACCAAACACAATAAAACCTAGTGAAATACCAAATCCGGCAAAGTTTGCAGGGAATTCAAATACTAACAACATTGTAATTGTAGATTTCGATAATATACCGTTCACAGACCCATCTAAAGATCCTCGTAACCGACCTGATATCTGGAGTAGGAATAATCAGACGAAGACAGAGAAGCATATGGAAGAAGAATATTCTTATCCGATAATGGGCTCGAAGTCAGTTCCAGCGCCAAGTAATTTAAGTTTGCAATCATTCCAGTGGCATGTCGGTGTGTACAGTAAAGCCTGGACGCCCTACATGCAGATTTGTGGAGGCTCGCTGGTAAAAAGGGATGTGGTTCTATCAGGTATAAATGGGTTATTAATGTTTCATATAATATGATTAGAAATAAGCGTTTACTTCGCCATAATGTTTCATTTACTATGGTGCAATTTTCATCAGCGCTTTTTTCGGGAATGTGCATTTTTCCTGGAGAAAAGGTAACGTTTCTTAAACCATAAAGTAGATGTCATTGCCAAATTACTTCAAAATTGTTTGATGTTTAGCCGCAAAAATTTAACAGCCGGATCTACATACAGACAGATAGATAGACAAACAGCCAGTGCCACTATCACATGTGTAGGTAATATTAGTTGGACAGGCCTTAGCCATTGCAAGGCTCCGGGCGGATAGATCTTTGCGAGGCCCTTGTCTTTGTGGAATTAGATGATGATGCTACAGATATCAGCGCGATAACTGCCACGCAAGAGAGCGCGAGTGGCATGACGTGAGTTTTATAATGCGCGAAATTCAAAACGACATTGGTACTATTAGCACCTAATATTTCTCTACTTGAGTTATTGCGCGAGTGCGCGAGGCCTCTGCAAGAGCGAGGCCACGGGCGGTTGCCCTGCTCGCCACCCCCAAAGGCCGCCACCGAGTATGGATGCAAATCTGTTTTCAGCGGCGCACTGTTTCTGGAGTGATGACTTCGGGCCCCAGCCGTCGGCACAGTTTGCAGTCGCGGCCGGGAAGCTGCACCGGCCCTGGATTGATTCCAGGGATATACACGCTCAGTACTCGCATGTGAGCACTGTTACCAACCAACCTTATGAAAATAATGGGGAGGCAGACTTTCCGTTCCGTATAAGTTCACATTGTTACGCTGCAATATAGCAAAAAGGGGTGGCTGATAACGATAGCTGGGCACAACACCGTTAATCAGTTAATCGTTAATTAGCGAAGTTAACGTTATAAGTAACGGATAAATTGTTAACGGACTCATTGACTTCTGTTGCCAAAAAGATATCTCGCGGACCGTATATATTAATGTTTATGCACCTTAATAAGATAAGCTTAAGTAAGATAGCTATTGATTTGGAATTGATCTCTAAATAATTAGGTATTATTATAAATTCTAATGTTATACCTATTAATTTTTCACTTCCTGCCTAAACGTAGCCCATACCAAAAGTTTTTTATTAGTAAATCACTAACGCAACCACAAATAAAATGCAATTTCTATCACGAGTTAACTAAATTATGTAGGTGACGAAAATGCGTGACTCCTTAGCGTCACCAGTCCCGGGGAAAACTCACTTCTGCACACCCAAGGACAGAGTCCAAGATTGACACTCATACTATAACCGATTTCGTGGATAGCTACATGTTATTGAATAATTCCTGTTTTTTCCTGTCACTACAAAAATTGCAGATTCCACATCCTGATATCTCGTAAAGTACTAGAGATACAATAAATATGTAAGAGATAAATATGTACATTTATATGTTTTGGCTACGATTTAGCTACGAGCACTTGTTTTATGGACGAAATAAAAAAAAATGGCGCCCAAGGCTCAACTCATTGATCAGTCAGGAGTTTTATCATCATCTAGATATCTATAGTCTGCCAAGTTGCAAATATATATATTATATGAAATATCAGCTGAAGCAGTTATTTTCCACGGTTAGTGACTGACTTCGAAGCCGGATAGGTATTAGCTCCCAAAAAAACACAACCAATGTTTTCATACAGCAGGCCGTAATGTGTGACGTATTTTCATCAGACTTGTTTGACACATATAGTTATGAACACGGCCTAATGATCACTTTTCCCTTTCATATATTTTAGGTGAAAGAACTGATCTTTCCCGACCGCTTCTTTGGCATCAAGACAAACTATCAGGACGATATTGCTGTGGTACGACTGACTACACCGTTCGTGTATAAGCCAGGGGTCAAGCCAATATGTGTGGAGTTCGACATGGATGCAGAGAAACAGCATCTGAGAAAGGGCAGGTTGGGAATGGTAGGTTTTGTAGTCAGGTGAATGTGAATTTAATATAGTTAAGTCCAAGGATTTTATTAGCAAATTGGTGTAATTGCTTACGTAATGTACTAAGAAGAGTCCGAAGAGCGCATATTGAATTTAGACGAAGCGAATGATAAAGTAGGTGAGATCTATTTATATCTACTTCAGTTTGCTGAAGATCATACCAAATTCAATGGCCTAAGAAAACAGGCCTGCACAAATCAGATAAATACCTATCCTTTATCTTGACTACCACAATTTACCTTATTCGCTAATAAGTTCGTATTATGCATGTCCTACTAACTATGACATACCTGATAACTAGTGACTCAAGTTAATTTCTTCACTTAGAATCTGTAATTGAAATTGTAATGAATGAATCTCTGTTGGTTGATTACAAGTATTAATAATAATAAATCATTGATAATGTAGTCTAGGGAAACTTCTATAAGTGGCGCAGTTTTGTTTTCTTAGGCCATGCTTAATTGAAATAAACACCGCCATTTAAAAGTAAAATAAACGTTCCCGAGAAGTTTTCAGATTTCACTGGCGTTCTACCCAAGAGAACTGTAAAGCTTTCGGAAATAAATAAACCAGTCCCATACCTCAACATGAGAGAAAGCCTGTGCTTAGCGGTGTCATCATGATCAGCGTATATGGGCTGATGATGAGGACACTATTGCCCAATTCTTCTCATTATAAGAGGAAGCTCGTGCCCAATGATAGGACGTATATATCATAATGGTAATAACTTACAGCTTGCAGGGTGGGGTCTTTCAGAAAGCGACGGAAGACTATCCCAACGTCTGAACTACGTAGAGTTACCGTATGTGGAGATCAAGGAGTGTATTAAAAACATTGAACCTCCCTTCGTTACATATGTAACTAGTGATAAAATATGCGCGGGAGAGCAGAACAACGGTAAGATCATGAAAATTGATTTACATGAAATTTTTCGCTTATATTTGTCAGAAATGGCTACAAACCATTGGACAAAATCTCAGTTATGCTAAATTTAAGTATGGAAAGATTGCATATTCTTATCTGTCCTATAATATTTCAGGTAAATATCTGTGCAGGTCCGACGCCGGCGGCGGTCTTGTATTCATCGACACCCATCCCATCATTAGAGGCATCAGTTCGCAAGTGGTTGGTGGTCTATGTCGTTCCGTTACAATCGCCCCGTTTACTCTTATTTCTTCCCACGCCATGTTCCTCAGAGAACATGTCGAAGATATAGAAGGCGAATGTGTGGATGTCTACAATAGTAAAGTTAGCAGGAGAATTGATGGTTATAGTGGATTAGGTAGTAGCAGTCCACATATCAATTTATTTTGCAATTGCAATTGTGATGATCCTCACAGGTATCGGCATTAAAGAAAAAGCTTGATAATATAAGAGTTAGTTAGAAAATTATTGCATTTTCTATGACCTTTTACATTATACATGTATGGCTGTGTGCTATGAGCGTCTGAGGTTCTGCGAGCTGATGGATGTAAGGTCTTCTTCTTTTTAAATCTCCCTGATTTTCTTATACTTATCTTGTATTCCGTATGATTTATTTTGTATTCTTTATTTTAATCACTGGAAATAAACACAGCTATACTCACAAATTATTGTCAAAAATAATTCGACATGTTTCGGACTCGTATGGAATCCTATTTCAGGTGTTGACTGCGGTCGCGGTTTATTTCTAGTGTTAATAATTTCACGAAAGTTGTTGTACATTTAACAGTGCCTTAGTGTTTTAATTGTAATACCGTGTAACAAATGAAATAAATATTTTAATTTTATTTTGAGAATTATATAAATATAAATCCAGATCTAAAAAAGCTGTTTTGTTCGCCGTGCATGATGATAGTCATCTATTTGTAGGTTAAATCAATGATTTATAAGTAAAGATACGTTATATGCTCACAAAACAACCGAAAAAAATGTTCCGAACGCAGCGGGAGCACACATACACATTTTTTACTTCACTGACATTTCACCACATTGCCAAACGGTGTAAAAAGGATAGCGTAATTAAATCAATAAGAATAAAGAAGACCGCTAGTGTTTGTCATTTGCGCGTAATGGTGGGCAAACGTGACTTTAGGCACCAATCATCGCACGTTAGCCATAGACTAACAAAAACAACGAGACACGAACAGAAGGTACAAAGGCTTTGGATTTAAGGTTATACGCTGCTTTTATACAACCGTAACTACGTTTTTATTTGGAAACTAGATTAATAAACAATTAGACAATAAACTAATGATATATTATTTTAACAGTGACATGCTAAATATCTATTTTTGATAATAAATACGCTTCTTATGTGCTTGTTGTGTGTTGTTATGTTTTCATTGTACATGGATGTGTAATTATTAATGAAGATTAATTCGAGATAAACCATTTAAATTTTCAATAAGTAAATCTATGCATGCATTAGATATGATTATTCAGTTTTTGAACTGGCCCCCAATTCTCGCTACATTCGAGATAATGTCGATTTCGAGATTAAACGTCAGATTCATACAGTTGTGTCAATCGACTTTATGCACTGACGTTTAATCTCGATTGTGAGATTATCTCGACTCCACCGAGAATTGGGGGCCTGAACTAATCACTAGCCATAATCTAAATTATTATGAAACTAGATTTAAAATAAAAGCATCTTTCGGAATAAAATTTTATCTTTTATTATTAAGTGCATTCACAAATATAAACATATAGTTGTACAGGTAGCGGCACGTAAGTCTAGCGGTAAACGAAATGTGGTGCGGATACCACGCATAGATACGACTGCTCTCACTCCCGTCATGTTTATAAAATTGTAAAAACCGAAGCGAGCTCAAAATAGGAGATAGAGTGAGGTTGTTCATGAATTTTTCAGTAATCTTACTTATCAACAACTATTGTTGTAGGTAAATTTAATTATTACTTATCAAAAACTATGTTTTCAATCAACTACATAACACCATCAGCGTCAATCAAATGTCGTTTCTGTTAAAATGTTGATCTATATCCTGTCCTTGTCGCTCGAGTTGTGAAAGGAATAAAGTTGTCTTTTTCTTCGAGGTTACGTAATTATTGCGTAATATTTGTCATAACAAAGTATTAAACCAAATAAAATATAATAATTTCGGCTTATTTACTTGTGATATGTGACTCCATGAACTTTATTTGTTTTACTTGCGTAATTAGTGCATTTTCGCATCACATACGAAGGCATTTTGTAGCTGTAAAACGAAATCTAAGCACTGTAGTCGGAACTCTGAAGCACATACGCATCGTCCACTTGTTCGAGAGCGACTGAGACCAGAGGCTACAATTGGAGTCTTTTGTACGCTTCATTTTCGGTGCGCATGTAACCTATCTACCTCTTTTTATATAAGATCATTGGGTTAAATTAGTTGTGATAGGAGACGATCCAAAGTATAGTTGTGAGTTAGTTGTTAGTTAGTTATAGTCCGGGCAATGAATGATTGTAGATGGAATGGTCGAAAGCACAAAGTTTGACCTTGGAACTTTGTTTGGACTAGTTAAGAGACATTAACTATTTTCGGAGCTCATATCTAGACAACAATTGGGTATAGGTAAAAGTGTATCAAATCAAAGTTGTAGTGAATTTTACCAGCTTTCATGATGTAGTACAACAAAATTTCCTATGACACATCGTTTTCGAGATGTAAACAAGAACCAAAAAACGGGACCTTTGTGGAACCCTAGGGCTCCCCTCCGTGGGGTGTGGACTTTTAGTATGTTTGTCTTCTAACTAGTCCAACCAAAGTTCCAAAATCAAACTTTCTGCTTTCGACCATTCCATCCACCCCCTTGCAAGCACTCATTTACCAGGATATTAGAATTGTCTTAGAATCTAAGTGAAGTCCAAAATAATCAGAGGCTTTCATCTCTTTCTTGGAGCTCTGTCTCAAATCGAGAGCAACAGAGATAGGCACTTGCTTGCTAGATGACGTTTAAATTTCGGTTTTGAGAGTAATGGGCTGTCTTTTCATAACCAATCCAACCAGCGACCTTCTCGTATTTCATCTTATTATCTAATTGATTGAGTGACGCAATATCTCTGGGACTAAGTTCCGAATAATTTGTTTTGTATATCTTTATTCTTTAAAACATATATTCAATTAATTAAAAAGGGTTACAGCGTAAGTTGAGGCTCATGATATACAGTGGATTCATCCATACTGGTCTTAATTGGTAATCAAGTTTCTAACCTAATGCATTAGTGCATTTTGAGGTTAGAAACTTGTTAATGAAATAAGACAAGTACGGATGAATCCACTTTAAGTAACCGTACTCCCGGAAGTTGTACATTCTTATAGTAATGGCCAATTCCATCTGAAATCTGATTATGCTAAGATTGTCATCACTTCTCTGCCCCTGTGGGTATCATCCTTATATCAGATGCCGAAGGTTATCGTACACTCGTCTTCCGTATCATAGCAATCGATTTGTTAAATGTACGAGTATTTTCCTATATTTTTATTTTCTTGTATAAATATTTCCGATCGGCTTTCTTTCCAGTATTTGTATTTTCTTGTATAAAAAATTTCGACGGCCTTTTTTCCTGTAAGTATAATTTTTTCTTGTGTAAACAATTCCCATCGCCTTTTTTTCCGATTACTTGATTTTCCATACGAACTACTTCGTATGTGTAGGTACAATTTTACTTTTCGCAAAAATTGACATTCGCCATTTCATGTAACCGGATATTCGTATGCGGATGAGAAATTTTGCGAAGAGTAAAATACAAAATAGTTTCGTATGGAAAATTAAGTAATCGAAAAAAAGGCGATCGGATTTTTTTATACAAAAAAGGCCTTTGAAAATTTTTGTACAAGGAGAATTAACATATCGGAAGATACATCTAACAAATCTACCAATCGACAGCTCGTGGAATCCCAGTGTGCCCTCCAGAGCTGAACTCTGTGCCTCTTCGTTTTTGGTCTGGGTCAGAAGCTGGCTGGATGAATCTTCGGAACGTCCAGGCACACAGGCACACATCCAGGAACATTTGATTAAAGGGGTTGAGGTTCGTTGCAGTTCTCTATCATAGGCACATGCTGCATCAGGAAGCTCCTATGAGCGCTGACCTTCGTGAATGTGGCCACGGCAAACACATTACACTCCCAGTTATCTGCTCCGGGTGCCGTGGATGCGACTCCACGGAGGTACGGTATAGGTTTATCGATGCCTCGGAAGAAGGTTAGGGCTCCGCCGCTGTCGCCTTTACAGACCGCCTTGCCTGCGAAAGATACACTGCTAGTCTTCACTCTATCTCATTATCATCATCATCATCACCGGCTTGTATACGATTCACTGCTTGGCACAGCTGTGGGAAGAGGCCTCCTTTCACAGTGAGAGGGACGGTAATAGACCCCACGTGGGCCCAGTACGGATTGGGGATCTCACTAACATCGTTCAATTAATATTAATTTTAATACGAAGCTATAACTAGGGCACCGTTATCGCTGTTGCCAATTTTTTACTATAAGGTTCTTATTTACACACACATATATAGCGCCTGTTACCCAAAAGGGTAGTCAGAGACCACGGATTTCCACCTGCTGCGATCCTGATACACACCTTTCGCTTTGTCTACTCTTATTAAGTTCTTCATGTACGCTTACCGGTTTAGAGTTCTCTTGACCTGGCCTTTCTTAAGCACGTTCTCGATTTGGTTTTGGTTGTTAGTTGTTATTTGTAGCTTTTTTTTATTAAGGGGGTCGAAAGAGCCATACCTATTCGCACATTTTTAAGAAATGCTCGTGCGAAAGGAACCTATGCTGACAAATCTGTATTTCTACTCACCAGTATCATTATCCCCTGCACATATTTTGTCCAGGGTAATGTACTTGAGGAAGGTTTCCTCTGCTCCGGCGATGCAACGCTCTATCTCCACGTAAGGCAGCTCCAGCCACAGCAGCCGCTGGGTGTCCTCGCCGAACGCGTCTGTGTAACCCCAACCAGCGATCTGCAATCAGCGGGTTTCATGGGCAAATTAAATGTTAGCTTCCCAGAAGTACTACTTCATACTACCTTTGAATCTTTTACAACGCAACCAATTTAACCAACAGTGTTAGGGAGACATACGAGTATTATATTGTATCTTCTGGTGGCTGTGTAGCTTGAAGTGAGAACGAAACGACTGATGTTTGAGTATCTATTTGTTGTATTTAGTACTCTAATCAGCCAGCGCCTGAAACCAGGCTTCCTCCTTCCATACTTCAGGGTATTTGGACAGGTCTACCTAAAGCCCTGGTTGGATAAATTAATACGGTACGTAAGTAACCGGCAGTTACACCTAAAATAAGTTTGGAATTTCCAACAGATAATTAAGTCACATATTTAGATTAAGAATGACGATTCTATGCGGATATAATTCAAACCAAAAAGTCAGGTCTCCAAGACCTGACTTTTTAACCGGCTTCAAAAAAAAAAGGAGGAGGTTCTCAATTCGGTTGTATTTTTTTTAAATATTTTTTTAATTATGTTTGTTACTTCAGAACTCCGTCATTTATAAATCGATTTTGTTTTTTTTTTAATCGGTAGGATATACCTCCAGTTTAGTCTCGTTGTAGTCAAAGTTGAGTTATGATGAGAGGATCTATGAGGAATCGATAGAACTCTTCAAATATTATAGGCAAGCATAGAGCAATTTTAGTATTTTCTGTAGTAACTCAAGCAATTACGTTCCAAAAGCATTATTTGGTGAAGTGGAACTGTTGATGAAGACCATAGATGATCACCGGAACTCCTAAATGTTGAGTATTTCACGGTTGGCAATTAAATTGCTGTATAAAGTTCTGAAGCATATATGTCCCTGAAAATTCATGTAATAAAATTGAAGAACCAGGGAAACTCCTCAACGATTGACATCCTTGCACCGTGGATAGCAACAGTTTGTAAATGGTGATAAGAAATTGGCATTATGCTATTGTTACTTGATGTAGTAAATGTGTGTCGTTAAATCACAGGATAATAAATAAAATGTGAAAAAAAAAACTTACTTTTCAAAGGCCATTTGAAGTCGGGATTTTTATTTTATAAATTATAGATTATTGGTTTGAATTATATCCGCATACATGTAGGGCATAGTAAGAAACCGTGAATTTGACGACCTTTTCAAACGAGGAAATTTCTACCCCAGCGAGGAGTTTGTTTTGACCCTTCATCTTTATTTAATTTTATAGTTTAAACCTATCGTAACGCTACAATAATACAATATTTGCTTCGACTTTGTAGTATTCAGGAACATCGAACTGCATATGAACTGGAATCACCGATTGCGAAAAGTTTATATTACGTGGGTGTCATTCAATACTGCTGAATTTGCCTTATAGGAAACAACGTTTCTCAAGTTCTAAAAGGATTGGAACGTGAGGGGGGCACCTGGTATTTTTTGGGCTCCATTTCCGTCCGTTTTTGGTATGTTTTGCCTCTTTTAGTGTATGTTGGCCCCATTTAAACATAGTATGACTGGGTATTACCTGACGGTTATCAAAGCAGAAGCAGACAAGGAGATGACAGCAACGAATCGGATACATTTAAAAAAAGAGGAGGTTTACTTGACACCAAATTGGCTGTTAATCAAACAATGCAAGTTCTCACCGTGCCACTGTTTCCATCCTTCAGTTGCTGACCCTCCAGCTCGTCGCCGAAGTCCACACAGATGGGCTGCAGCCCCTGCGTGAACTGGAACGGAGTCGTCAGCTTCAAAACTGCTATGTCCGCTTGGAAGTTTGTCTTTACGCCGCGGAAGTACACGGGGATTATAATTTCCGACACCTGTTAACATTTAATGGAGTCAGAGAATACAAATAAGGTCTGTGCACTGTGGTGATTCAAATTTGAGAAAATAAGAGCTGATATGCATCGATGCATCAATTCTACTGTAGAATTTACGTGAAGTGAAAGCTTCGACCAAAGGGCGCCGAAAGGCAATCTCGCTCTTCCTTGATCAAGAGCAAGGGCAAGCGCTGCCGATAGATACGTTACATATAAAATTAACGTTGCTCATTTTGCTACATTGATTTTTCGATACGCACTAACTCGTAAATTTGTTTCGCATTGTCAGTTGCAGAACTCATTATTATATATTCGGCGTATTCCATTCTTTGCACGAGCATTTCAGTGAACGAAATCAGGGCAAGGAAATTTGCAAATATCTAGGGGTATATCCCAGGATTTCCATATTTTTCAGTTCCATATAAAACTAATGCGATATTAATTTTAAAGGAAATATCCCAGTAGAGCCATATGGAGCTACTGGTACATATTCATACACTCCTCTGCTGCACTGGGAGTGAAGAAATAGCATAGAATGCGTGCAGATGCTTATCATCCTAGCATGTCGTAAAAGTCGACTAAGGGACGGGTCCTCTCCAACATGGTGGACTATCTGTATGGGCGATGGGCTGATCACTTGTCACCATACGGTTCATCATACCATCTAAGGACTAATTAATCGAACGTGGCCACAAGTAGTCTTGTGGCTCTGCCCACCCCATTAGGGATTTCGGGCGTGATAATATGTATGTATGTATATTCATATCTAACGTCTACCTCGGTACCTAAGTACGACTTTTACATGTATACAATACTACATAATTAACTACTAAACATCGATTAAATACTTCAGTTGACATTGACAATTGTCATCCTTTAGATTTTATATTCTTACACAAGGGATCGTGTCTGTAACATTTAGTAGGTAACAGATTTTACAATACGTAAACGTGGCCGGAGTGAGTACGGCCCAATATTCGTTCATTTTAAGTGTTATAGAACTCGCGTTTTTTGCCAAAATCATAGTTTCAAGCCAAAATCAGGTGAAACTTAGTATGTTGTTCCATATGGAACTATTGGGATCATTGATATGACATTTACATATGTACCGATTGTTCCATATGGAACTAGAACTATGGAACTCCTGGGATATACCCATATCTAGTACAATAATGTGGTATCATGTACGATTATGAGCGAGTTGCCTACAAAGCAAGATGCCCTACAGGCAGGATGCCTCAAAAGCAAGATGGCCAAAAAGCAAGATGCCTCAGAAGCAAGATGCCTAACAAGCTGGATGTCTCAAAAGCATGATGTCTCAGAAGCAAAATTGCCAAAAAGTAGGACCTTGACCCCGTAGGTATATTTGTTTCTATCTTTATTTTATTTGTTACGTTTACCTACAATAGAAACCATTTTACGTGTCTTGCTTTGCAGGCTTTTAATTACCAAGCAATTTGTATTCAAACCATTCAACTACTTAGACATTTTGCTTGGTAGTCGTTTTAGCAAGTAGACCATTTGCCTAAACGGCATTTAATCACTTAGAAATTTTGCTTTGTAGGCATAATACTTAGGCATCTTACTTTGTTAGGCATCTGGCTTTGTAGGCAACTCGCTCATAACCCATCATGCGTGTTTAATTTCCAACCGGCGTGGGGATAATGCCAAGCCCTTTTGATCAAGAGAGGATGCCTCTGTCCAGCAGTGGCCCGTATCCGAAGACGATGAATATTATGAAACTTACGTCAGATTTCTGTGCATCCCTATCGCTGGCATACTCCCAAGGTTTAAAGTTCTTATTGGCACCAACCGCGTAGTCCTCCGCGGGCTGCTGACCTGAGTCGTCGCTCCAGAAGCAATGAGCAGCTGTGGATATCCAGAACTAAGATACGGCCATTGCGTCATAGTAGATTGTCTGGTAAACTGACCGCGACCTATGTCGATGTATGGAGATAACGGTTCTCCAACGGCAAAGTTAAGTATGTCGTGAGATCTACATCACATGGAGCCACTAGTTATAGTACTTACTAGTGGACCCGCCACAGCTTCGCCCGCGGTATTTTCCATACAAACTGTATCACCCCTTTTCACCCCTTTAGGAATGGAATTTCAAAAAATCCCTCTTTAGTGCACCTCTAAAGTGGTACTCGAGGGTTGTTTCCTCCAAGTTTCAAACCTCTAGAACCGCCCGTTCAGGCGGTGCGTTGTCTATAAGTGAGTCACGGTACTGGTATATATGAATAGAGATAGAAGATAGAAGAAAAGCCTACCTGATATAATCGCATTGGCGCGCACGACCGACCCTCCACAAATCTGCTCCCATGGGTCTTCCTTCTTATAATATATGCCTACATGCCACACTGGCTTCGGAACTCCTGTCAGTCTCCGGAATCTCGTCTTCGGTGGTACTGGATCCTCGTTTAGAGTTTGTTGGCTTATTTGTGTATCGCTCAGGCTTCGATGGACTATGCCTGAATAAGTGCTTGAAATATCAGAAAACTCAAAATTTCTTATTCTGATCAGCGTTTTTTAGGGTTCCATACCTCAAAATGACAAAACGGAAGCCTTGTAGAATTACTCGTGTGTGTCTGTCCGTCTGTCACAGCCAATTTGCTCCGAAACTACTGGACCGACTGAGTTGTAATTTGGTACACATATGTAAATCGGTGACCGCAATACAGATGTGTAAGTTTTAAACATGGGGGGCATTTTTGGGGGTAAATTAGATAATTTAAAAAAAAAGAAACTTGGTGTGTGAAATATCATATGAAAGGACTCGTTGTGAGGATCTTTAATATTTATATTTTTACAATTTTAAGATAAACGGTTTTGAAGTTATTTAGTAAAATAGATGACTGAATTGTCTCCGAAACTACTGTGCTTAAAATTTGGAAAATAACACAAAAAACTTCTTTACCTATAAATTACAGGAAAACCTATAAGAAGTCTATGGTATTTAAAGTATTATAGGAAATTTCATTTAATCACGGATCCCTCTCCACGCGAGTTTAACTCGCACTTGTTCGGTTTTTATTCCTTTTGTTGGCATATTTTTATAATTTCTTTACAAAAATGTGCAAAAAAGCGATTGCCCTTTATCTCTGACATTAGACAACCCAAAAATCTCAAATTATTCATGCTGAGAGGCAGTTAGGTATAGTTATTAAACAGGAAAAATAAAACGAATTTCCAAGTATTTTTATTGTTACTGAAAAAATCAAATAAAACGGAATAAATAACCTTTGCAAGGTCGTATCACACTATTAGATGCTTTATTTTATTTTTAGTGTTCGGGAACCTCGGCACGCGGGTCAGACTCGCACATGACGGGTTTTTTTAAAGCGTTTCAACTTTCTGTTTTCCTGTTATAATTTGTGGCGGTTCATACACCGTCATTTGTTTTGCACAACTGAATTTATTGTGGTTTTTAATAATATGTCTGCTTTGTTCGTTTTGACTTGCAAAGCTTGCAAATAAACTTAAATCGCCAAAAGCATCTTTAACACTGTTCGAATAAAGTTCAAATATTTAGCAACACATGAATGTGACTTTGAAAACGTTATGATTATGACTCATACCTACCTGTTCATAATAAAAAATGACGCAAGACATAATTAAAACAACTTACCGAAGACCAGTAACACGGGGAAACACTTCAACATTTCGAAGCAAAATAATACGTCACCAAAAATCCAGAATCTTACGGCAATAACCCCAAAAAGAACCAGGGGGATTACCAGCTAAATGTTAGGTACATATTATGTTTTACACATCGTCGCTGCGCGTGCAATACCGCGGAAGAGCACTTTGTAAAAACCGCGTATTGTGTTTGTAGCGATTTTTTAGGAACAAGAAATAACTGAATATCTCAGTCATTTAACTACATATCATTACATATCTCAATTTTGTGCCGTGCTGCTGTTACGCGGTATTTACAAAGTGCTCTTCCGCGGTATTGCACGCGCAGCGAAGCGACGATATATAAAATAATGTCGTGGTATGACTTAGCGAAGCATTTTTGATTAGGACCTTAAGAGAATGGCATTTAGAGATCCTGGTAATCCCACCTTATCACACAGTAAATGTCACTCATAAAGATTATTTTAAAACAAAAGTTTGAATACAGAATGACGAATACTGCGCCAATCAGATACAATTCACACCACGTAAGTTTCCGTCTGAAGTTAGCTACTAGCGTCGCATACGATTTTAGGTGTCAAAGTGGCGAGCGCAGCCGCATGTGCTGCGCCGAATACGGTTTGAGGCTAACTTCACAGTCGGAAACTTATGTGCAGGGCCGTAGCCAGGAGGGCGGGGGGGGGGGGGGGGGATATTGTAGGGCAATGCTCTACCATAATATACCAAATGCCCTAACTTAAAAAAAACCCGGCTAAGTGCGAGTCGGACTCGCGCACGAAGGGTTCCGTACCATTATCTATAATCAATCAAAAAAAACAGGTTTATAGATAATTTAAATTAATTTAAGGGGGACCCCCAAGGGTCCCCCTTAAATATTTGTTTTATTTTTATTTAATTATGATTTTTTTAAGTTATTATATAACTAAATATTCTGTGAAATTTTCAGGCGTCTACCTGTTGCCGTATCAATATCGAGCAAAAACGAGCAAAAAATCACGTTTTTGTATCGGAGCCCCCTTAAATATTTATTTTATTCTGTTTTTTAGTATTTGTTGTTATAGCGACAACAGAAATACGAGTACATCATTTGTGAAAATTTCAACTGTCTAACTTTTTGTAAGTAGGCCGCATAGGCTCTTCCACATGTCTTCGCGCGCGAGCGCTTCGAAAGGTGACATGTGCTGAGAAGAAACGTCGCAAGAAACTCAGCAGTGAGTCTTTTTTCCACTTTAAAATTACATATAACTAAAAGTAACATAAAAAGTGCAACAAATAAATAATGGGCACAAATTAATTATAGTATACAACTAATAAGGGAGATGTATAGTCTCCGCGTCCGAACAAGTAAATTTAAGTGTCTTAGAGATGTAGAAAGTCTCCAAGGATCATAATAATAAGAAAAATATTAAAACAGAGAAAAACATTTAAATTGATTAATCTAGGTTACATGGAGATGTAGACAATCTCCATGGTCAAGTATAAAGATGGAGATGTAAGGTCTCCAAATATCAAAAACAATCTGAAATATAACATTTCATGTCCTAATAATACAAATATTATTGGCTATTAAGCCAAAAAGAAAAGGTCAATAACAGTTTATTAAGGAGACACAATAGGAAACGGAGACAGCGCCAGGAAACGACACATAGACTCCCGGACACTACGAGGTTACACGGTTGCGTTTCTTAGCCTCAGAGCTGGCCAAGCTTCTTCATCATTTAAATAATCTTCAACTCTATAATATCCTTTCTTATATAGAGTTGGATATTGTTGTTGTTATAGAAAGGAAACTGTGTTTGCAAAATATTATTGTATTTTTTGAGATACGTCGCTTTAAAAAGTCATAGTTCATACCACTCACAAAATAATAGTTTTTCACTTATTTTGTCAATTTTTGACCCTTAATAAAAGAAAAAGTAACAGTCAAAATGATCTTTTTGTTTCTTCGACATGCCTTTATTTACGTTAAGCTACCGTTCCACAGAAATATATTTATATTTGTTACTACTTATAGTCAAGTAGCCAATTGAGTTTGAAATAAATGTCTATTTGAATTCAAATGGATATAAAGTGTTTATGAGCGTCCGAGCTGCTAAAGCTCTTTATGTAAAACGGTTTTTTTTGTATCAGCCGCTCTGCGACCTTTACACACTAGTGTATACACCACAGTGTTTATCACACACATGCTTACCTAAATACTCGTTCCTTTTGCATCAACATTGAAAGAAAAATTTAAGGACATATCCTGTTTTCGATAAAAACTAATGTAAAAACTGGTCCGTGGTGCACATCATTGATTATGATTACTAACTATTTCGTGTGTTAAATGTACGATTATGTTAAATAATAAATAAAATAAATTGAAGGCTGCCACACAGCGCACGCGGGTCGTGCGCAGAGCAGCAGCTCAATTAGCTACGTAGCACAATTGGTATCGGTTTGGCTCGAAATGCAAACCAATTTAGTCTTTACTCGATGTAAATAACGGTACAATTGGTTTACGTTTCGCGAAAGCGATACCAATTGGTGTTACGTTATTGAGCAGCAGGTCGGAAGCGGGCCCGAAGGAAGCAAATTGGAAGCTTTCAAATCGAGGAGCCCGGTAGTGTTGCCAGATGCTAGAGACTAAAATCCTCTACATCCAAGACCAAAATCCGTACAAAATCCGTACGTGGAATTAGTTTAAAGCTCCGTATGAAATCCGTATGAAAATTGGAAATTAAAAGATAAATATCATTGATACATGTCTTTTTTTTAATTTTAATTGAGGCAACATCCATCCAAATTAGAACAAGGTGTATTCCCTAACAACTGTTTGTAAGAAGTATGTACTACGTGTATGAAGAGCGGCCAACACAAAGTGAAAATATGTAAAATAAATGAATAATGAAAGGGAGAGCATTAAATTGTTACTATTTGTGGCCATGTTGTGTGTTGTATAGTTATATTGTATTGCGTGTAAATTTAACATTCTAGTATAATATAACGTATCCGTGAAATCCGAACACATATCCGTACGCATTTTTTATCCGTATGGAACACTGAAACTCCGTACGAATACGGATAAATCCGTACATATGGCAACACTGCCAGCCCGGGCCCGCGCGGTAGTCGATTTAAGTTCAAGCGGCCCGAACATGCACGACAAAAGGGTAAGTTAAACTGTCTTATCCAAAGATCTCAAAAGAAGGATGTGCCTATCAGTACAATTTCGTGTAACAAGTCTCATAGAAGGTTGTCAAACGCCAGCGCCATGGCTTAAGCACACCCTAATGCTGATGTCTTAGTTCTTACGACATACATACAAAAGTCATATATTGCTTGATTCAGAAAGAAAGAAAGTAAGAAACATTTATTCACTAACACAGAAGACACACAGAGTAACATAAATATAAATTTAAATAATACAAAACAAAATGGTGGCGTGTGTGTCCTCGCGGCAGCGAATGGGACACTGGCTCAGCATAATACTGAGGTGCAAGACACCTGCAGCGCTGATTTTCAGCCAGCACCGTCTGTGACTCACGGAGCGCTATACAAATACACTACATGCTAATAATTATTTTTTTACTACTACTTATACTTAGGGGTCGTCCACAATTTATGTAACGCCAAATTCTCAAATTTTTGACCCCCCGCCCCCCATGTAACAGGACCGTAACGCTTAGCCGGGACCCCCCTCCCTCTCCATTCCGTTACGTAACAGGTGCTTTGTAAAAAGTTTTTGCCGTATTCAGGTAATTCGGCGCTCTTTTTACATTGGGCGAGGTATAATCATCTATGAACGTATTTCGGTTCCATTTCTTAGTAATATAATTATAATTTCTTGAGTTTACATTAATTGTGCAATATTATAAAATCGTGACGTAACACCGACCTTGAAACCCCCCTCCCCCAACGTAACAGGACCGTAACGCTTGGCCAGATCCCCTCTCCCTCCAAATTGAGTTACGTAAATTGTGGACGACCCC
This sequence comes from Tortricodes alternella, assembly GCA_947859335.1. NCBI lineage: Eukaryota > Metazoa > Arthropoda > Insecta > Lepidoptera > Tortricidae > Tortricodes > Tortricodes alternella. The sequence continues at coordinate 2,473,239 of OX401972.1, forward strand.
TTAGATGGATTGGTCATACATATAATAGTTAATATTGTGATAATGTGTTCAGAATAATTACTACATAATTACTTGTTACAGCAGCATTATGCGTAAAATTTTAAAAAAGATAAGAAGTTGTAAAACGAAAAGTGCTGGAGTAAAATTATTGTTTCTGGAGCGTCAACAAATGACCTTCATGCTTTTGCTTGAAGGTTTACCTGCTATTCACACGCTATAATATCATTGTGGACGGTGGGGTCGGTGGTTCTGTCTCACAGGTTGTGGAATTGTGCTAGATACTTAATTATAATAGTGTAATTTAAACGGGTGTCAAGGACCGTGGTTGCCATGCGACTGAACCTGCGATGGTGTCATATTCGCATTCTGACACCTCAAAAGTAATCATCGCGAGAATCGCTTTGAGCAGTTCCTCACTATATATTTCAATGGTCTTATTTCTAAGTGCGTCTCTCTCACACTAGTGCCGACGAAAGAGATAGTCATAGAGATAAACGGGTTTAACTTAGCTTTGTGTCTTGCGTGTTAGGGCCCCTGTGTGACACTGCTTATGCGAGCGCGCTTCCACATTCACTAAGAACACGATCCACGTAGCCAAACATAGTTTTATATTTTACAAGCTCAAACCAAATTAGTATACAGTCAAACCTGGGTAAGTGAGAAAACTCTATAAGTGAGAGTAATAGCCAGGACCCGTCATTTTAAGCTCTCAAAACCTCTATTAGCGACAAACAGAAACCTCTGTAAGAGAGAGTCGTTTTTCCCTCATGGACCTCCGTAAGTGAGACTGCTACTTATCTATACCTCTATAAGCGACAGTCGAGCTTTATTTATTTATATTATTTAGGAGGAACTATAGCTACAATAAAAATACATACATATATAAAAGATACACACATACAGTAACAAATGACAAAACAAATTACAAATTTAACATCTGCTATTTTATGACTCATTCTTAACTTTTGTGGAACTTCCTACCATTGTTTTTGTATTGTTTTCTCGTCAATATTGTACTCGTACCTATTCTATTTCGTGGAACTAAATAACGTTGTTATATAACGCATTCTTTTCGAATGGACAGGTGTGCCTGTGTACCGCTGCGTACCTCTATAAGAGAGAAACGCTACCCATGTACCTGCATTAGCGAGAAACTCGGGTTAGTGAGAAACCTCCATAAGCGAGAATGAGATTGTGCTCCCTTGAACTTTCGCTTATCCAGGTTTGACTGTATCTAGTCTGTGGCTACAGATAATGTACACCGTAAACAATCTTTCTTTCTTTTCTAGGGTTCCGTATCCGATCCGATCCATCCCTAATACTGCGGCCCTAACATGCAAGACACAAAGATAAGTAAAACCCGTTTATCACTATGACTATCTCTGTCGTCTGCACTAGTGTGAGAGAGACGCACTTAGAGATAAGGCGGTTTAACTTATTATTGTGTCTTGCATGTTAGAGTCGCTGAGATGACAACGTCCGTCCGTCCGTCCGTCTGTCAGAGGTCTCTAGCTCAGCAACGGTAAAAGGTTGAAATTTTCACAGCATATCGTCGCTGCGCGTGCAATACCGCGGAAGAGCACTTTGTAAAAACCGCGTATCTGCGTCTTTTGCGATTTTTTAGGAACTAGAAAAAACGGAATATCTCAGTCATTTAACTACATATCATTACATATCTCAATTTTGTGCCGTGCTGCTGTTACGCGGTATTTACAAAGTGCTCTTCCGCGGTATTGCACGCGCAGCGATTGTTATGACAAAAATACTAGCAAATAATAAAAATATTAAAAAGTTTTAAGTCTGAGAAACTCCCCATACATTGATGACCTAAAAATTGGCTGGTTTTAGACCAATTTTGTTCCAGCTGTAATTCCAAAACGGGTTAAGTTTCAGGTATCAAAGTTGACCAGATTTTACTTCATACTCCATAGTTAAACAACAAATATCAATTCAATGGTGTTCTGTTATAGAAATGTGAAATAAGATACTGTTAATTTTTTTAATCTTTATTTATTTAGGGGCGAAAAATATATTGAACTCAAACAAGATAATTACCGCTGCAGCTAACAATCTACCAACATATTTGCAACTGTCAAAGTTCTTATACAATTAACATAAAATCTATTGTTGAATGGTTGATGCCAAATTGGCGTAGTACGGAACCCCACGGTGCACGAGTCCGACTCGCACTTAACCGGTTTTTCTATATTCACGTTCAAGCTTGTTCACGGGGCGTCGCGGCGTGAAAGCAGGCGTTCATAAGTTTGCAGGTTGAGAGTAGTTATAGAGTGAGTGGCTTTAATATAAACAGAGTAATAGTAGTAATAGGTCTTTCATCCGATTTATCGAGTCAAATCTTGGCACTCTTTTTATGTCTTTCATGTTTTGGCAATTATATAAAATACGCCGAATAACTTTTCAGCAAAAAATGGGGTCCTGCCTTTTCGGCGAAATATTTTTCGCCGAATTTCACTTCCCAAAAAACTTATCGCAGTAGTTTCATTCGGTTATGAGCGAGTTGCCTACAAAGCAAGATGTCTAAGTGGTTGAGTGCCGTCTAGGCAAATGGTCTACTTGCTAAAACGACTACCAAGCAAAATGTCTAAGTAGTTGAATGTGTTGAAGACAAATTGTCTGGTATTTTTTTTTAAATAAATGGTTTTGAAGTTATTTAGGAAAATAGGCGAAAATTTACCATTCCCCTCCATTATCTCCGAAACTACTTGGCCTAAAAATTTGAAATCAATACAGAACATAGTTTTTTACCTATAGATTACAGGAAAACCTATAAGAAGTCTATGGTATGCAAAGTAAAATAGGAAATTTCATATAATGACGAAACCCTCTCCACGCAAGTTTAACTCGCACTTGTCGAGTTTTTTAGACATCCTGCTTTTTGGCTATCTTGCTTCTGAGACATCTTGCTTTTTAGACATCCAGCCTGTAGGCATTTTGCTTTTTAGCCATCTTGCTTCTGAGGCATCTTGCTTTGTTAGGCATTTTGTTTGTAGGCAACTCGCTCATAAACGCATTTTACTTTGTCAAATTTTATTAGGACAAATTTTTATTAAGCGAACGTTTTCTTATGGCTAATGTTATATTACAAAAAAAAAGGTTGGCCCATTTGTCACCTTGCACTCTCAGCTTGTGGCATAAGTTTGGAACATGATAATTTATTTTTACTAATATTAAAGTACTAGCGACCCGCCCCGGCTTCGCACGGGTGCAATGCTTATACTAAATATACCTACCTACTACAGAATGTCCTTATAAACAACGTTTACAGTTTTTTTTGTCATTAGCCAATACAAACATGTTTTGTTTAGTTAGACATAATCCTAATTACGTTTTGAAGAACAAACATACAATTTTGAAAAGAATGTCGCGCTGAAAAGCATGTTTTGCAATATACAATTTCTAATATGTATTTTTTTATTTATCGTAACGTAAGTTGTCGCGCCGAAAAGCACGTTTTTTATAGGCACGCGCACGGCAGGGCGGTATCGCCTCACCGCTATGTCCCTGCATTTTAAATCTGTAATATCTTCGGAAATATTCATTTAAACTACATGCTGTACAGGGCCATATTGATCTATATTAAATGGAGAATGTATTTAAGGTACTTAATTGGATAAGGATTAATACTGTATTGCTTAAAATGACTTCATAAATAAGCCATTTGTTCCCGTAAAATGTAAAGGATAAAAAATGGTTATTGTGGGTTATCCTTAAGAGATAGACATATACCATCGCGGACTTTTTTGTTGACCTTTTTAGGGTGTAGAATACTGTAGTACATTTTTTTGATTTATCTCGCGGGGTTCAGCCAGCGTTTGCAATGTAAGCGCAATAAAATGTGTTTATTTACGACATCACATTAGAAACCCCTAATTTTATCAATGTTTCTCTACAATATTATGCATGTATTATACATATCAACCTTCCTCTTGAATCACTCTATCTATTAAAAAAAACCGCTTCAAAATCCGTTGCGTAGTTTTAAAGATTTAAGCATACATAGGGACAGACAGACAGCGACAGCAACTTTGTTTTATACTATGTAGTGATAGAGAAATTACAAGTATAAAACGAACAAAGGGCAAAAACATATTTAATTGCATAAATAAAGAAAACAAAAGGGTGCGAAGGACAGCCCGAGGGGGGCTCGGGGGGCGAAGTCCCCTGCAGCAAAAAACAACCAACCGTAACAACTGTATTATTGGTATGTTAGGTTAGGGTTAACTTGTCCCATAGAGCGGAAATAGGCACCCCGCGAAGCGGTATGACGTCGACACGCTGGCGGTTCGGGTAGTTAGGTTTAGATTAAGTTAAATTATATATTCTATGTCAAATTATATATCTTCTAGGACATATTCTTTGTCAAAAAGATGTTGTTAAAATTATGGTATGCCAATCAATACATTTGACGAATACATAAATGACATCTTAAATAAATCCCAAGTAATAATTTGCCTAGGGATAATTTATCAAATCATTGGAAGGGGAATGATATCAGTGCGAAACGTTGAGTTGGGAAATAAAATTTCTCCCAAATAAAAATATGGGATTAATAGTTTGGGAGTTAAAAATTTGCCAAATAAGTTTTCGTCGATTCATTAGTGAACCGGAATAGTAGTTTATGCAACGGTTGCATAATGATAGGCCTTAAAACACTAATGCGGTTTTCATGAAACGAGCCGACAGGCGAGTTTCATAATAAGATCGCACGAGTGTTTTAAGGCCAAATTATGCAGAGTTGCATACATAACTTTATCTACACACATATTATAAATCCTCCATGATGGGTTCAGAAACAATATTTTCTGGCAACAAGTTATTTGTTGCAATCGTGGCTGCATATTTCCGATATCCGGCGCATTTTCACATCACACACACTCCGAGAAGACTACTATTCATATTTTCAACTAAAATGTTAATTACAAACAACTTTTTCTATTCAATTCAACAACAATTCTACTTTCGTTCAGCAAAACACCAACATCATGGCGGCAATTCGATCCTCCGTCAAGACCATTTTTTTTTTAATTTAGACAAACGAATGAAGTCTCTATTCTCATGTCACTCGAGATCAAATGTTGTGCAGTTTATATTAAAAAATCATACTGAATTGACATTTCGTATCAATAACTGTTTTAATATCTATGGATACTAGAATAGAGACCCACTTGAGTTTTGACAGCTGTTCCAAATTTAATCTCATTTCTATACTAAAAACTAGAGATGCAACGGATAGCGGTTTGGCCGGATACCGGATACCGGATATCCGGCATGGCCATTGGCCGGATATCCGGCAACCGGATATCCGGCCGCACACGAGCTACCTCTAAAGCTGTGTTAGCTTGCGTGGCCTTCGTGCAGCGAGCAAGTTTTAACTTGTTACGAATTGTAAGTGCTGGGGAGACCCTTTGAGGTTAAATACGCGCCTTATTACGTCAGTAGGGAATATTCGAACGTGCACGACGTGATGTGACATGTTAGTTTTATACTTAAATAAAAGGAAACTAAGTTTTAATTTAATAACTGACGTCGATTTTGTTTATTTCTGATGGCTTTTATTTGTTTTATCGTATTTCTGATCCAAGTTTTTACTATCCGGTATCCGGCCGGATACTGACTCACTATCCGGTATCCGGTATCCGGATAGTAAAATCATGGCCGGATAGGCCGGATACCGGATAGTGGCCGGATATCCGTTGCATCTCTACTAAAAACGATACGGGAATAACATTGCAGCACTCGTTTTTCCTAATGGGTTGTCAAAATTTCCTACGATTTTTGATTACATTTAGGAGGTTTTATGATATGGGTGTAGATATTCCATTCCATAAAAAATATTCCATTGCTCGTTTCTATAGAGAGCGAGGCTTTTCTTTATACTGGCACTCTTTATCGATCCCTGGTACATGGTCAAGTAGAAACCTCCTGTGTGCACTAAGTAGAGTGTAGGCGGTCGTCGCAAACCGGTTACAGAGATCTTCAGACGTCGGTGCCACGGACGCAATGCCGCGGAGATACGGTACAGCATCAACCGACCTGCCACGGTAGAAGGCGAGGCCGCCGCCGCTGTCGCCACGACAAAGCGCCTTCCCTGCAACACCATTAATAAAGACCCGCTCAGACCGCGCTGCTGCCGCGCCGGCATCACGTCGCAATGTGAACCGGCCTTTGAGAGCACACCTTTCATCAAAATCTAGTTCCACTGTAATACCTCTTCAAACGCACAGACAAACAAAACCCACAATAAAAAATATGCTATTTTGGATTCGGTATTTTGTCCGTTGTAAAACAATAAATTATAAAAAATATACAAGGGAATCAAACCGACAACAAATAATTATAGTTCACAAATCTAAAAAAGCACGCTTTTGTCAGTAACGCACTAAAAAGTACAAAAGACCCATCACCAAGGTAATGTATTTGGGCTCGTCAAAACAAGCCAAAAACGTCCAAACTCGAGGGGTTTTGTAGTAGTAGGTAATTGAAGAATTCCACTATCCAGCTTATGGCTCCATGGTCCGATGAGCTCGATGGTAATAAATTATTGTATTGTCATCCGAATGGCATACACTTGCATAGTTTAGACTCATTACGACAGAAGTAGGTTAAAATTAACTTCTAAGATTTTATTACAGTGTTTGTTAGTTACAAGTGAAGCTAATAAAAGAGTGTTACAAAGAATTGAATAGTAGTTTATGCAACGGTTGCATAATGATAGGCCTTAAAACACTAGTGCGGTTTTCATGAAACGAGCCGATAAGCGAGTTTCATAATAAGATCGCACGTGTGTTTTAAGGCCAAATTATGCAGAGTTGCATACATAACTTTATCTACACACATATTATAAATCCTCCATGATGGGTTCAGAAACAATATTTTCTGGCAACAAGTTATTTGTTGCAATCGTGGCTGCATATTTTCGATATCCGGCGCATTTTCACATCACACACACTCCGAGAAGACTACTTACTATTCATATTTTCAACTAAAATGTAAATTACAAACAACTTTTTCTATTCAATTCAACAACAATTCTACTTTCGTTCAGCAAAACACCAACATGGCGGCGATTCGATCCTCCGTCAACACCATTTTTTTTTATCATTGAAAAACGGATGAAGTCTCTATTCTCACGTCACTCGAGATCAAATATTGTGCAGTTTATATTAAAAAAAACATACTGAATTGACGTTTCGTATCAATAACTGTTTTAATATCTATGGATACTAGAATAGAGACCCACTTGAGTTTTGACAGCTGTTCCAAATTTAATCTCATTTCTTTACTAAAAACGATAAAGAAGTAATGTTATTTCTTTATCGCAGCACTGGGTTTTCCTAATTGGTTGTCAAAATGGTGGTCATTTCCTACGGTTTTTGATTAACCAATGGAGGTTTTATGATATGGGTGTAGATAAAAGTCATTGTAATTGTGTAGAAATTTAATATTACTCATTAATTTTATGGCCCGGTCACATTGTGCGCGCCAATGCCGCGCCCACAATGCGACTGGTCCTCACGTACTGTCTACAGATCTTCTATTTCTAGGGATTATGAAGACCGAGGCTTACCAGTTACGGTATCTCCCGCGCAGATCTTGTCAAAAGTAATGTAATTGATGAAGTTATCCGGTGAATCATCAAGGCACCGCTTTATATCCACGTAGGGCCTCTCCAGCCACAGCAGCTGCGGGGCAACTTCGAACTCCTTTGGATTTGTAAGTCCCCAGCCGGCAATCTGAGGACATACCCATAAGGTCCAGACTTGTTTTAGAGCTCAAATACCACATGAAAGCCATTAACCGCCGGCGGAAAGAAGGTAAAGGGGTTCGGATAAGGGGGTTCGGGAGTGGTTCATTTCACTTCATTTCGAGATTTAACCTTCTTAAGCGAACAAATCTCTAGTCGGCCTTGTTATAGAAATTGATCCAGAACATTTCTTTTTGTCCCAAAAAATATGTTAGACAATCAATGTAATGAGAACGAGGAAAATATGTTATAAAAAAACCGGTCAAGTGCGAGCTTGCCCGCAGCTTAGAAAGCATCTTATAAAGAAATAACATGACTTCTTTATCGTTTTTAGTAAAGAAATGAGATTAAATTTGGAACAGCTGTCAAAACTCAAGTGGGTCTCTATTCTAGTAGCCATAGATAATAAAACAGTTATTGATACGAAACGTCAATTCAGTATGTTTTTTTAATATAAACTGCACAATATTTGTGAGAATAGAGACTTCATCCATTTGTCTATGATTTAAAAAAAAACGAATCGCCGCCATTATGTTGACGTTTTGCTGAACGAAAGTAGAATTTTGTTGAATTGAATAGAAAAAGTTGTTTGTAATTTACATTTTAGTTGAAAATATGAATAGTAGTCTTCTTGGAGTGTGTGTGATGTGAAAATGCGCCGGATATCCGAAATATGCAGCCACGATTGCAACAAATAACTTGTTGCCAGAAAATATTGTTTCTGAACCCATCATGGAGGATTTATAATATGTGAGTAGATAAAGTTATGTATGCAACTCTGCATAATTTGGCCTTAAAACACACGTGCGATCTTATTATGAAACTCACCTATCGGCTCGTTTCATGAAAACCGCACTAGTGTTTTAAGGCCTATCATTATGCAACCGTTGCATAAACTACTATACATAATTCGCCTTCAAGTAACCGTTCTACAAGTATTGGGTGTACATGATATCTTATTAGGCATTTACAGCAAAAGGATTCATTTTTCTTGTGAACTGTACACACGCGTCGCAGTTCGCCGTCAGCGTAGCACTGAATACATTTTCGCAACCGACGGTCAGCGCTGACGGTCAGGACGTACGGTCAGGACATACCGCCGGTCGAGCACTGTTTCCAGCCTAAATGTTAGTTCATTACCAGCTACCTTGCGTGTCACTTGTGCCCTCATCCGTCACATATCCTCTATACCGTTAACTTTATTTACATCGGGTGACCTTCACCTTATCTTTAGTCCATTTTAACCGACTTCAAAAAAAAGGAGGAGGTTCTCAATTCGGTTGTATTTTTTTTTTTTTATGTTTGTTACTTCAGAACTCCGTCATTTATAAACCGATTTGAAAAATTCTTTTTTTTATCGGTAGGGTATACTTCCAGTTTGGTCCCGTTGTAGTCAAAGTCGAGGTGTGATGAGAGAATCTATGAGGAATCGATGGAACTCTTCAAATATTATAGGCACGCATATAGTAATTTTAGTATAGTCTGTAATAACTCAAGCAGTTACGTTCCAAAAGCATTATTTGGTGAAGTGGGACTGTTGATGAAGACCATTGATGATCACCGGAACTCCTAAATGATAAGTATTTCACAGTTGGCGATTAAATTTCTTTATAAGTTTGTGAAGCAATTTATGGTCATGAAAATGCACGTGGTAAAATAGAACTGGGTTTGAAGAACCAGGAGAACTCCTCAAAGATTGATGCCCTTGCACCCTGGATAGCAACATTTTGTAAATGGTGATGATCAATTAGCATTATGCTGTTGTTGCTTGATGTAATAAATGTTTTTATACGATAAGCACTAAAAAGTATAAAATAAAATAATAATTTAACAAATAAAAAAACCGACTCCAAAACCCCACTGAAAAGTAAGAAATAATAATTGGCTTTTGTAAGTCATTTACCTAGAAATGGGAGATATATTATTGGTTAAGTGACGTCATAAATTAAATATATCGAAGTCGGTGGCAAGTTAATACATACATGGAATAAATGGACTTTCCAATACATCCCTCATACTGTGTTCATTTACTTGACAAGTCATCACCAACCACCAACCACCAACTTGCCACCGACTTCGATATATTTAATTTATGACGTCACTTAACCAATAATATATCTCCCATTTCTAGGTAAATGACTTACAAAAGCCAATTATTATTTCTTACTTTTCAGTGGGGTTTTGGAGTCGGTTTTTTTATTTGTTAAATTATTATTGTCCATGACTTTCTTACCGTGCCTTTGTTTCCGTGCTTCAGCTGCTGATGCTCAAAGTCCTCATCAAAGTCGACACAGATGGGTCGCAGACCCCGCGTGTACTGGAATGGAGTCGCCAGCTTCAACACTGCGATGTCGGCTTGGAAGGTTGTCAGCACACCACGAAATCGAACAGGTATGTGGATTTCTGATACCTGTAAAAGTGTATCCAACTATATTATAAATACGACAGTTTGTATGTTGCGTGCGTTTGGTGTGTGTGTGTTCGTTACGTTCAGTTCCATAATTCAGTTCCGTAACAGGCAGCAGACGGAAATTTGCTTTTTTGTTTCATGAAAAATGCATATGATAAACAAAATCCTATAAACAAATAAATAAATAAATCAGGAGACAATCTTTACACAAATCGATCTAGTCCCAAAGTAAGCTCTAAAGGCTTGTGTTATGGTTACTAGACGACGATATACATACTCATATATAGAAATAAATACTTAAATACATAGGAAACATCCAGGACTCAGGAACAAACATTAGTGTTTATCACACAAATATTTTTCCTTACCAGGGATCGAACCCGGGACGCTAGCTTCGGAGGCAGGGCAACTAGGCTAACAGCGTCGTCTAGTACCATGACAAATGATAAATAACATCGTATTTAACGGCCAAAATTAGGATTCCTCCTCTGCTGCACCGGGAGTGAAGAAATAGCATAGAATGCGTGCAGATGCTTGTCACCCTGGCATGTCGTAAAAGTCGACTAAGGGACGGGTCCTCTCCAACATGGTGGACTATCTGTATGGGCGATGGGCTGATCATCTGTCACCATACGGTTCATCATACAATCTTAGGACTAATTAATCGAACGTGGCCACAAGTAGTCTTGTGGCTCTGCCCACCCCATTAGGGATTTCGGGCGTGATGCTATGTATGTATGTATGTAAAATTAGGATTTATTCGAGTCGCCTGCTCTTACAACTCACGTTAGATTTTTGCGCCTCCTTATCGTTGGCGTTGTCCCAAGATCTAAAAATTTTGCTGGCTCCAACCGCATAATCCTCCGCGGGTCGCAGTCCGCTTCGTTCATCCCAGAAGCAATGGGCAGCTGTGGACGACGGTAATCATTAGCGTAAAAAAAACGATTGGCGTCGTAAAAGCATTTCTTTCCCTATAGTATGAGGTACCCTTAGAATTCTTATATAGCTCATGACACTCGCATGTTCTCCATATGATATCTCTTTTAGTCTGTCTGGTGTCCAGTAGTTCAGGAGTAACAGTGGAACGTCTGATTTTTGGTCATATACATACATATACTGTTAGAGTTGTTTCACACGTACCACAACGACACCACGTCGGCGTCGCAGCGTTAAAATGTGGTCAAGCGGTGGTTACGTGTGAATGGTGTACGATGTGGTCGTATCAAACACGCGGTCGATAATGACGGCAAAATGTGGTACGTGTGGATTGTACTATTAATTTTCAATACAAATTATGCGCCCGACCACGTGTTTTTTTTTATTTATTTTTTATGTCGATTGACTGACAAACGAGCTGACGGCCCACCTGATGGAAAGTGGTCACCGCCGCCCATGGACATCTGCAACACCAGAGGTGCTGCCAATGCGTTGCCAGTCTAGGGAGGATGGGGAATGGGGATGGGATGGGGATGAGGGAATAGGCCTCCGGATCTCATCACTCACCTTACGAAACGCAATAGCAAGGCTATTACTTTACGCCGATATTCTGTGAGAGTGTGGTACTACCCCGGTCGAGCCGGCCCATTCGAACAGTAATCATCTAGTGAGGATTACTGTTTGGCTCTACCACTACCAAAACCACTACCACTACCACTGTTGTGGTTGTGGTGTGGTTGTGGTACGTGTGAAACAACCCTTAAACTCTATGCCCTCCTTTTGGCTTCACGCAGTCGCGCAATCATCCCAGGGGATCCCATCGGTGTCCTATCAAAATCTCGCCAATCATTTAGCAACGCTACGTTTCGCAACCAACGATTAACAAATACGTCGTTTATCATTTTATCATTTTACAACTACAGATTTCGCAAATGATCCATGTTTTCGAACAACTTACTTGACAAATTTTCATTTTGTATTGTATAATTTGTCAAATAGATTATTTATTATTTGTATCAAATAGTCACTAACGTTCGACCTACAAACGTTTGGTATATAATATTACTTTGTTTGTTATAGGTTTCATTCTATATAAGCTTTAGTATAAAATAAGTAATAATACACTTATTAGGTTAGGGCACCTAGAAAAGGGTGAGACTGGGGGCGAAGGCTTCCAAAAGGGGGAACGGGGTCGAAGCCCCTGATAGGGGAGGGGGCTTGGGGGGCCAAGCCCGTCTTTAAGAGGGGAAGGGGGAGCGGAGCCCCTCACGAGGGGGGAAGTGGGAGCGGAGCCCCTCACGAGGGGGGAAGGGGGAGCGGAGCCCCTCACGAGGGGGGAAGGGGGATGGAGCCCCCTACGGGGGGAGCCCACACGGGGGGGAAAGGGGGCGGAGCCCCCACGAGGGGGGAAGGGGGGTGGAGGCCCCCTCGGGTGGGGGTTCGGGGGGCAAAGCCCCCGGCGTTATAAAACAAACAAAGGTAACAATTATATAATTGGTAGGTTAGGTTAGGGTTAACTTGTGTCCCTTACTGCGGAAATAGGCACCCCGCGAAGCGGGGTGACGTCGACACGCTGCCGGTTAGGTTAGGCTAGGACGATAAGTAATGCACACCAATTACATACTCTGATAATTTAATTGTTTTAATAATCATACATAAGTGTAATCAACTTAAATATTACTAACTTTGACGACGCGGATCGCCTAACTAGTTGGTAGTGACCCTGCCTCCGAAACTAGCGTCCCGGGTGCGATCCCCGGTAAGGGCAAATATTTGTGTGACCGCCCCCCGCGGTATAAAACAAACAAAAGTAACAATTGTATTATTGGTAGGTTAGGTTAGGGTTAACTTGTGTCCCTTAGAGCGGAAATAGGCACCCCGCGAAGCGGGGTGACGTCGACACGCTGCCGGTTAGATTAGGCTAGGACGATAAATAATGCACACCAATTACGAACTCTGATAATTTCAAATTCATTTTCTAAATGTCGATTTGCTAATCAGTCAGTTTGCCTTACGAATCTTTTTGTGTAATGAAAATTACATAAATGAAAATAAAATATTTGATACATTTATAAATTATACTATTTGGTAAATGACTAGTTGTCAAACGATAAGTTTTGAATCGACACATTCTCGCAACAACATAGTTGTGAAATGAATAGTATACGAAACGTTGGTTGTAAAATGAACTTTTATCAAACAAGTTTCGGTATTTCATTAGTGAACCGATCCCATCACTGCACGTTTAGCACGACATGCCCGCGTTGTTTGTCGCTCAGTGCGTCTCTGTCAAACTAGTCAAATATGTAAGGGATGCACTGAGCGACGCATACTCAATATACGACATTCAAATAACTTTATCTTACGGGCCGGCTAGGACGTTCTTGGAGGAAAGGGGCTCTGAAATACAAAAAGATGCAAAAGAAGTGCGCCTCTATTCAGGACGCTAAGTGATGTTGTAGCGACACGTGAGCGAGATTTCTCATCCCACTCTTCCGCACGACGCGTAATGCGTAAGAGCGAGATGCGAAGTCTCGCTCACGAGTCGTTGCAGTATCAGTTAGACGCTTTGTACTTTCTTAAATCCCTAAACAAGCTATTGGACGTCATAGGCCCTCAAACATCACAAAAAACCATTTCTTACGAAGTTTTTCTCAAAATTCTAATACTGTTACTTACTATACACTGAGTCAGAAATAGGTCTTTTGGTTTTTAATGAAAATTGTAGGGTCCTATCACGTCCAATAGCAATTTTATGAATTTCAAGTATTTTGCATTTTTATCGTACCTATTCCGCATTAAAATAAATCAATAAATAGGGGCAGTCCCGGGATCTTCGTGATTTTTCGTACCAAACACGTCACGAAAATCCCGGGATTGCAAGCCCTAGTTTAAAGTTGAAAAGTTTCAGCGGAAACCGAATTATGCGAAATAAAATTATGCGATAGAATTACTATGCGAGAAGACATTACGCGAAACAATTACTATACGAGAAGACATTATGTGAAAGGATTATTATGCGAAATGACATTATGCGAAACAATAAATTTAATAACTATATGGACGCAAGTGAAGTAGATATTTTACCTGATATAACCACATCGGGGCGGACGACAGATCCCCCACATATCTGCATCACTGGCTTTGTTGTTTTGGTATATACGCCAACATGCCACACCGGCTTCGGGACCCCTGCCAGCCTCCGAACCCTCGCTGCAGAGTCCACATCCCCAGGCAGGTTCAGGAGTTGAGTGACGAGCGGTCTACTTGAGTTACTGGCCAGGCTGTGTTGGTGTAGGCCTTAAAAGATTCAATGACCTACTATTAAGTGCGGCCCACTACAGTCTAGTGATATGTTAGATTGTTTTGAATTCGATGTTTTAGCTGTAGACATTGTTTTGAATTCGATGTTTAGTGGATTCATTCATACTTGTCTTATTTGGTAAACAAGTTTCTAACCTCAAAATGCACCTTTTTTGGCTAAAACAGCTGTTTCTTACAAATAAAGGAACCGGAGACAATATTTTAGACGTCACTTTGCCAATGTTTGGCCTACGTTTGCTTTATTTACCAAACGGTTCATCATACCATCTTAGGACTAATTAATCAAACGTGGCCACAAGGAGCCTTGTGGCTCTGCCCACCCCATTAGGGATTTCGGGCGTGATAATATGTATGTATGTATGTTGCTTTATTTAATATAAAACAGCTGTTTCATCCAAAAATTGCAGATTTTGAGGTTAGAAACTTGTTTACCAAATAAGGCAAGTGTCGATAAATCCACTATAGAGCTTGATATATCATAAATAGTACCCCGAATCTAAATATTATTGAGAACATATTACTTATGATAATATTTTTCAAAGGGCTATCCAACGACATCCCATCCGCAATTATAGAAGTAAAAAAATGGCTGCTTTGAGAATAAGTGAGTGTAATACACAGACAGACGGACGTGGCAAAACTCTGACGACTTACAATACGGAACCCTAAAAGACGCCCTTTTGTACACACTTACCTCCGTAACGGCCGAACGGACTTTCATGGAACTTTGTATACCTATATAGTTACTTCAGGTCCTAAAATAGGACATAGATTACTTTATATCCCGGAAAATTCAAAAGTTCCCAAGGGAATAACCATAACCGAATTCAACGTGGACGGAGTCGCGAGCAGAAGCTAGTTTTTTGTTTTACAAAACCTAAGTTTATTAAAGACAAGCTTTCTTAAGCTGTTTTTAATAAGGAATAAAGTTATGGTCAAATTAAAACTTTCGTAAGACATTATGAACACTTCAAATAAACGGCAGCGGGCCGCGCGGCGGGCAGTGCGCGGGTTGCTTTGACCGCGACCGCACTCAACTCCTGAAGAAGGACTCCATACGAGTCCGAAACATGGACCATTTCTGACAATATATCGTGCTCGCCGTGTTTATTTCAAGTGTTCAGGATGTTACTTTAAGCATTGAACAATACGAGTATGATAACAACTTACCCAAAAAGACTAACACAATGATTCGCTTTAACATCTCAACCTTAGTTTAAGGAAAACTGTATACCTATTTAAATATACTTAATAAAGTCCTCACGCACTCACTGCAGGCGAGACACTGACTCGTTGGCCTTGAGGATGGCCGTTTCAATGGCGGTGCAAGGTAGGACTGGGCGTTTGATTTTCAGTAACAGTTTTAAAAAATTGTTTTTATATATAAAAGCCGAACAAGTGCGAGTCTGATTCGCGCGCCGAGGGTTCCGTAATTACCTTACCTATGAAAAAGAATCAGGTAACGGAACCCTAAAAAAGAAAAAAAATATGCTTTTAACAACGTGGTAACCATTTTTATAAACTACCTATGAAACTAGTGGACATCCGCTGGACATACGAAAGCATTTTTGCTCAAGCTGAAACGGAGACGCTTCGCTCGCTCGGTCGATAAGACAAAAAATTACTTTCGCAAGCTACTATTTTCGTGCAATCGTAGAGTGTGAGACGACTTTGCAAAGGTTATTTTGTTTAACTATCTGTTTATGTGATGTAATTACAAAAGTTACGGTTTTCGGACTTTTTCCTTTACTTGTGCTGTAAGACACTGCTTCTTGCCAAATGTCATGATTCTAGGTCAACGGAAAGTACCCTATATGTTTTGATTCCCTTTGGATTCCCTTGAAAGTATCAAAATATGTGTCATAAACGCCCGTATCTTTTAATTGCGGTGACTTAGAAGGTTGATTTTTTCACAGCTTCAACAGATTACAGACCTGAATATTTGATATTAATTTCAATTTGATGCCTCCACGCGTTCCTGAGAAAAAGGTCTTGACACACAGACAGACGGACAAACGAGTGATCCTATAAGGGTCCCTATTTAGGGTTCCTTACCCAAAAGGTAAAACGGGACCCTATTATTAAGGCTTCGCTGTCCGTCCGTCCGTCCGTCCTTCTGTCTGTCTGTCTGTCTGTCTTTCTGTCTGTCTGTCTGTCCGTCTGTTACCAGGCTGTATCTCATGAACAGTGATAGTTAGACAATTGCCGCTATGATGTATTTCTATTGCCGCTATAATAACAAATACTAAAAAATAGAATAACATAAATATTTAAGCGGGCTCCCATAAAACAAATGTGATTTTTTTGCTCTTTTTTGCTCGATATTGGTAACAGCAACAGGGAAACGCTTAAAATTTTCACAGAATATTTATTTATACCTATATTAACTTTAAAAATAAATAATTAAACTCAAATAAAACAAGTATTCAAGGGGGGCTCCCATACAACAAACATGATTTTTTTGCCGTTTTTATAGATAATGGTAGCGAACCCTTCGTGTGCGAGTCCGACTCGCACTTGGCCGGTTTTTCCTTTTGTTGTACGGAACCCTAAAAACGGAAAAAAACTGTTTCTTACTGGAACGGAAGACATGCTTTAGAATACCGTCAATGAACAATGACACTTCACAAACGCATTGAAGCAATGATGAGAACGAGAACCGACTAAAAATGAACTTCCCTCCCTTCCCTAAATAACAGTAAATAACTAGTTTTCGCGAGAAACGAGAAACCACAGACCCTGATTTCAATTGATAACAGTTGTAACAATAATCTATAATTTATAAAATAAAAAACCGACTTCAAATAGACTTTGAAACCTAAGTTTTTGTTCACATTTTATTTATTATCCTGTGATTTAACGACACACATTTACTACATCAAGTAACAATAGCATAATGCCAATTGCTCATCATCATTTACAAACTGTTGCTATTCACGGTGCAAGGATGTCAATCGTTGAGGAGTTCTCGTGGTTCTTCAATTTTACTACATTAATTTTCATGGACATAAGTTGCTTCACAACTTTATACAGCAATTTAATCGCCAACCGTGAAATACTCAACATTTAGGAGTTCCGGTGATCATCTATGGTCTTCATCAACAGTTCCACTTCCCCAAATAATGCTTTTGGAACGTAACTGCTTCAGTTATTACAGAAAATAATAAAATTGCTCTATGCTTGCTTATAATATTTGAAGAGTTCCATCGATTCCTCATAGATCCTCTGATCATTACTCGACTTTGACGACAACGGGACCAAACTGGAGGTATACCCTACCGATTAAAAAAGAATTTTCAAAATCGGTTTATAAATGACGGAGTTCTGAAGTAACGAGTAAAGAAACATAAAAAAAAAATACGAATTGAGAACCTCCTCCTTTTTTTTTAGTCGGTTAAAAAACCGTTTTCAGTAAAACTGTTTTCTAAAAGAAACACAGTGCAAAATTGCAACTTGAAATAACCGGTTCGTTCTACGGAAAACGCGTAACGACCCAGAACTAGTGCAAGGTGCAACCCATGGCTGACCTTAAAAATCAAAAGCAGTGACTAATAGAGAATATGCATGTTTTTTAGGGTTCCGTACCTCAAACCGAAAAAACCGAACCCTTATAAGATCACTCGTGTGTCGGTCTGTCTGTACGTCAGTTACAACCAATTTGCTCCGAAACTACTGGACCGATTGAGTTGAAATTTGGTACACATATGTCGGTGACTGCAACACGGACATGTAACTTATATAACCAACTTATATCATCAATTTTGCAAAGTCTCCTGTGAATTGGCTACTACGAGACAGGCAGCGCCTAGTGTAGGGGTCAGTGTAACCGCACTATGATTGTTTTAAGTACACAATTTTCGACTAGTTCTTAAGCTCTGTAAATTTTGTATGCTTATGCTGCTTATGTATCTTTGGATTTGCTCTGTTATTTATTTTTCTTTTGTGTTTTTGTGTACAATAAAAGATTTATCTTATCTTATCTTATCTTATCTTATAAATAAAAGCGCTTTGATTTGATATGTCAGATGCCAAGGTTTGCAAAACTTATTTTTATAATTTTGTAATTTACCTCCCAAAAGTGGTCCCCATGTTTAAAATTACATGAGGGGCCACTTTAGGGGGTTAATCAGAAAATTAAAAAAAATAATCTGCAAACCTTGGCGTGTGACATATCAAATCAAAGGGCTTGTTGTGAGGATCTTAGATATTAATTTTTTTATAATTTTAAAATACTTATATTTAGATTTAATTTAGTTTATTAAGGTTAAATTGTATTGCATTATGTTCATGAATAAACGTCAAAATTTAAATGGTTTTGAAGTTATTTAGGAAAATAGGCGAAATTTAACCATTCCAAGCAAGTAAATTAGGTAATACAACCCTCATGCTGTGTTCATTTACTTGACACCGATTTCGATGTATTTAATGTATCACTTAATTTATAATATATCTGACGTTTCTAGATAATTGACTCACGAAAGCCAATCATTATTTCTCACTTTTTAAAGGGGTTTTTAAGTCTTCAAAAGTGGTATCTCAGCATTCTGGAAGTGAGCAACTTGTACGAACTATCCTACATACATACATAGCATCACGCCCGAAATCCCTAATGGGGTGGGCAGAGCCACAAGACTACTTGTGGCCACGTTCGATTAATTAGTCCTAAGATGGTATGATGAACCGTATGGTGACAGGTGATCAGCCCATCGCCCATACAGATAGTCCACCATGTTGGAGAGGACCCGTCCCTTAGTCGACTGTTACGACATGCCAGGATGATAAGCATCTGCACGCATTCTATGCTATTTCTTCACTCCCAGTGCAGCAGAGGAACTATCATAACCATACATAAATTAATTTACCAAACATTTTTCTCACAATGATGCCAGTTTAGGGTTTACAACGTTTTGTTTGTCCTATATTAATAATAATTTAAGTAAACTAATAATGTGTACTATATTCGTGTTATAATAGTAGATTGTTGCACCAAGCAGAAACTGATTCATTATTGCGCCGAGTGTTCGTTTGGAGCCAGAACGCAAGTGAGGGCTCTAAAAACACGAGCGCAATAACACATCACTTGATGCGACCCAACAAACATTTGTCAGGTCGCCACAACGTGCCAACTGTAACTTTTGGTTCTATAAGCTGGTCGCCGTTACGTCGCTATAACGTCGACATCATTTCGACATTATACGACTCAGTGTCCTATAAAAGTCATGTAGCCGTCGCATAAGTAACTTTTTCGGTCGCATAGTGGTCGTATAGAGGTCGTGTGGCGCACTTTTTGTCGCCTTAAGGTGTTAATTACGGCTGCTTTATTAAAATGTAAAAAAAAAACAACTGGTAAGCAAATCAACAAACAATTTGTTATATCTCAAGCCCATCACACACTTAACACTTTCATTGCCAGGCTAAAAACCAAGAAAATTGCTGTATGACGGCCTAAAAACAAATTGCTACATAAGACGCACTAGGGGAGTCCAAACACGCTGCACGCCGAGAACTTCCCAGGGGAGTTCACTTATCTCTATGCCGTCGACTCCCCTGGGGAGTTCAGGGTTGTCAACTTTCAAAAGTTTCAAGGGACATACGTTACTCTAATTTGATTATCGCTTAGTATTATTTGATTCAACAGGATTAGGTAGAGCCGATAAGCTGCCGAGCTCTTGAACAACTCGTTAGTGTTTTTGACCGTTGTGAAGACGCATTTTTAAAATGCGATGTAACAAATGAGCTTTATTATTGTAAATTGAACCATCTTGCCTAGACAGGATAATAGCTATGTCGACGTGTTTTCTTTGACCTATGTTACTTTAATTTTGAATTGACAATTTGCCGTTGTACTGATCAAAAGATAGGTTGTCATGTGCTTAATAGGACACTATATTCTAACTATAACCATTTATTTTAAAATTCATCACTACCTACTACAGTGTTTTCCAATACAGAATAAATTAATTAGTCGTAATTTCACAACTGCTTAACCAATTCCTAAATTAATTGCTCTATTCAATAACATTTCTATGTATACAAGCAAGGTTCACAGTTAGATATTATTCTTCAGTGAATGTCTTACTAGCGACAACCCTGCCCATCGTATCGCAATCCAAGAACTCCCTAGGGGAGTCGATTGGCGTGGCCTTTAGTCATCAATAACTAGTATAGTATAGAACTAGTGGACTCGCCACAGCTTCGCCCGCCGTATTTTCCATAAAAACTTTAACTCCCCTTTTCACTTTAACTCTCCTTAGTGCACCTCTAGGGTACTCGAGGAATGTCTCCTCCAAATTTCAAACTTCTAGGAGCACCCGTTTAGGCTGTGCGTTGTCTATAAGTGAGTCACGGTACTGTTTTATACTCGTATGTATTGATTGATAAACTCCGCTCGGGAGTCATCCGGCATGTGAACAAAGTTATTGAGAACTCCCGAGGGGAGTTTCCGGCACTGAGCTGTCGTAGATATTAATAATATATATTATAGCTTAAGTGTGTGGTCTCTTGCGTTTGGTATGGAAAATATATATTAATATAACGAGCTGTATATTACCGATAGAGAGAGAGAGAGAGAGAGAGAGACAGGGAGAGGGAGAGAGAGAGAGAGGGAGAGGGAGAGAGAGAGAGAGAGAGAGTTATATATAAATGTATTTGTATCTTTGTCCAGTACCAATGGTACAGGGAACCCTAGTTTGGGACTTGATTAATGTGTGTTAGTGTCCAAGATATTATTATTATTATTATTCAAATTCAGTCTTCATAACAGAACTGTTGTTTTCAGCCAGTTCTTGTCGTAAGACAATAAAAAGAGTCACGTGGCATTTAAAACATTTTTTAAATATTATTTAACGTAAGTTACTATAATTTTGCGTTCTAAGCGAGGACGAGTGTTAAATAAATGTTAGGTATATTCTTTTGGTAAATATTTACACATCCTAGTGTAAAATACGCAAAAATAAATAATCAAACTGACAAAATCGTCATCACCATATGGGATCATAACCGTCCATTGCTTGAGAGCCGGTGTTGACGGGTATGGTGTTGACGATTGCACGCTTATTGCAGATTATTCTAGAAAACCCAAAATAAAAATATCAATAGTCAATGCCACACCAGTATCCTCATTTGGCGTCACGTTTTCGAAGGTAATTATTTTTAATATCATACAAGTACTTACTTTAAACTATTCCTGGATGGTGATGACGCAATGTTGTGCTAATTAACTTTTTTAAACACACATTTATTTATTTTTCTGTTCGGCGGGCGCATACGTGAATGGGCATTTAATTACGTTGTTTGAACCGAGTTGAGGAAGCGGGTGGGATACGTGTGATGTATTGTTACGTACTAGTGCAAAAATAAGGTCGACTTTGACATTACAATGACGGTAATGATGAATATTAGTACTAAAATTTTAAATATTTTTATTTGTACCTACTTACTTGATGAAGGAATTATTGTATATTTTTTTATATGTTACAAGACAACGTGAATAGACTATAACTGCATAAAAAATCGGATACGTACGTTGCGTATGCGAGAATTTTTACTATAAACGTAAAGGCTCGGATTTTTTCGCTAGACGGTAATGAATTAATCATTGGTTGATGGCTGGTGGCGTGATGGTCATACGGACACTTTGGATGTCTAACGCGGTCTACCGAGGATTGCTTGTCGGCGGACGGATAGGAGCTTCATTATTCGACGAGCGGGCTTTGGAGACGGTCACTTTCAGTAACTGTCAAATGTTAAGTTTGCTGCGAGGTCTACAGCTGAATCATCACCATCAGCCAATAGCAGTAGTCCCCAGGTCCCCACGGACCCAGTGTGGATTGGGGACTTGACACACATCTTTGAATAACATCGTTGAACTACTCGTGGGAAATATCAAATGAATTCTGAACATCTCCCACATGAACACGCGACCCTTTGCTAGAGAATCCGCGCGCAATAATTGTGAGCTTTGAAAATTATAAATCTAATTTATTAGTATTAATATAATCAACTCACCCAAACAAACTAGAATGAAGATGACCCTCAACATTTTTACATATCAAAATTAGATGCTTTTTACATTGAATAATAAACACAAACTGCGCATGCGCACGGCTTAACATGCACTGGCCGGCTGGCCTTTAGGGTGACTATTATACTTCATTTTGGGTCATTGTGTGCAGTGGTATGGATAAATCTGATGAGGGAGTCGTTTTAAATGTGTGAGTGATATGGAAAAGTTTAATTCAGTACCTATGCGTGTTTTGTTTCTGTGTTCTAAATATGGAACGACTCCCTCATCTAATTTACCTGTAACTTTAGTTCTGGATGGCAGTCATAGGTTACAGCTTATACAGTTTCCCAAAAAAGATATACATACTTACTTTCTTAAGGCGAAACTAAGAAACAAGGAGCTTATGCTTACTGCGTGTATTAAAATTATGGACATCAGACACTTTCTTAAATCCTTTTATATTCTTGTGCGTATACAAGATCAGCTCATAAAATATACTGTCAGGTTGTAAGGATGTCGATTTGTGTGAGGCGGTCTTTTAAAGAATAACGGGAGTACAGATTGTAAATGGACCGGACTGCTCTCTTCTGTAGAATAAAGACCGTTTCAATGTCAGCCGCCTTACCCGAGACCAGGATGCCATAAGACATGATACTATGGAAATAACTAAAATAAATAAGTCGCGCTGTTTCCACATTGGTAAATTGACGGATTCTTCTTACAGCATATGCAGCAGAGCTCAGTCAGTATGTCTGCAAGAACGGAAATGTGCGAACCCCATTGTAAATTGCGGTCAAGAGTTAGCCCGAGAAAAACTGTCTGATCTTAGTGCTCACCTACGTTAGGTATAGAAGTTACTCCTGTGTTAAATGTCATGGTTCTAGTCCCACCATTTTATTAAATTTAAATATGTCATGAATATTACCTATTAAGTATATACCTGCAATAGAACCCGCTTGTAATTCTAATGCTATTGACCTGTTACCTAACTTCGCGTGGGCTCCTAAATGTTGGCGCTGACCTTTAAGTCTATTTTTAACACGCTTTTATCATCAAGTTATTAGGAGATGGACAGTGGAATTCTTCAATGGATACTAGTAAACTCCTCGAGTTTGGGCTGTTTTGTTTCTTTCGATGAGTCAATTACATTGCACTTGGTGACGCGGGTATGATGATGGAGCCGGGTGGTGGCCGGTGGAACTCTTTAATGGCTCTTGGTAAACTTCTTGAGTTTGGGTTGTTTTCTCCAGGGTGTTTGTTAAACAACATCAGTCGTCAATAACATACAGGCCCATAACTGTAAGTCGTGTAGAAAAGTTTAAAAATAACATAATGAGCAAGATTCCTGTTACCCCCCTTATAGAAACTAACCCTAATCTACTATACGAGGACCTTTCCAATGTTATTAATTACGAGTTTGGACCATTTTCAAAACTAAAACTATCCGAAATGGTACTAACAAACCTAGGTTTAGTGATTGGGCCTCAGTAGGCATTCATAGAAGCAGAACCAAGATGTACGAGTTATACGAAGAGAAGAACTACAACCAAGATGCCAACTTCACCGAATATGGCAAAAAATATTCAAAGGTATTTAAAAAAGCATGTGCCGTCGCTAAGTCAATCTATCTTAGCAATAAAGTGGAACGTTATCAAAACTGAAACAGGTAAATCAAGACCCCGTGAATGTCACTTTAAATTGAGAGTGGAAAATCAAATTCTGACGTCTGATTCAGATGTGGCAGGCGCTTTTGAAGGATTCTTCGCAACTCGTGAACTCAACTCCTCTACTGCGATTGCAGGTTCATATCTAGACTATGCTGCGATAAGAGGTAAGACGGATTTCGAATTTCAACACATAGACCCTTATGAGATTGTACAAACTTTTAATTCCCTGAAGTTGAAGAATACTGAGGATCTTGGGGTACTTCTGTAAAAGTTATCCAATCGGTTATTCACATTGTAGCGCTATATCTTTCCGTCGTGTTTAATTCTTGTGTCAATGCGGGTGTGTTCCCAGACCTGATGAAACACAGTAAACTAATTCCTTTGTTCAAAGCTGGAAGTAAATCCGACCCTGGTAATTTTAGACCTATTTCTATTCTTCCAGTGTTAAGTAAAGTATTTGAAAAAATTGTTCTTAACCAAATGCTTCAATATTTTAATACTAATAATTTGCTTCACGATCAGCAATTTGGTTTTACAAAGGGTCGTTCGACAACAGATGCTGCCTCAGTGCTTATTAGGCATATCTATGAAGCATGGGAACATTCGCAAGATGCGATTGGTATTTTCTGCGACCTCTTAAAAGCATTCGATTGTGTTGAGCATGAGACACTTTTATATAAGCTTAAGCACTATGGATGGCACTAGTTAAAGCACTAAACCTTGTAAAATCTTATCTTAGCCAGAGGATTCAGAAAGTAGTAGTTAACAAAGTGCAGTCTTCTGGTTTACCTGTGAAGCTCGGAGTGCCCCAAGGATCTATTTTGGGCCCTTTCCTTTTCCTTGTTTATATAAACGATCTACCTAGCCTTATAAATAACAAGTGTGAAATAGTTTTATTTGCTGATGATACTTCGCTGATTTTTAAAGTAAATCGACAGCAGGAAGACTATAGTCATATCAACGACACCTTGAAAGAAGTGCTTAAATGGTTTACAGCTAACAATTTGCTTTCTAATGCGAAGAAAACTAAATGTGTTAAATTTTCTTTACCTAATGTTACACAGGTAGACGCAGCCCTTACTTTAAATGGAGAAAACCTATGTCTTGTAGATCAGACAGTTTTTCTTGGGCTAACTCTTGACCGCAATTTACAATGGGGTCCACACATATCCGTTCATGCAGACAAACTGAGCTCTGCTGCATATGCTGTAAGAAGGATTCGTCAATTTACCAATGTGGAAACAGCGCGACTTGTTTATTTTAGTTATTTTCATAGTATTATGTCTTATGGCATCCTGGTCTGGGGTAAGGCGGCTGACATCGAAACGGTCTTTATTCTACAGAAGAGAGCAGTCCGGTCCATTTACAACCTGGGCTCCCGTGATTCGTTAAAAGACCGTTTCAAACAAATTGACATCCTTACAGTAGCTTCACAGTATATTTATGAGGTGATCTTGTATACGCACAAGAATATTAAAGGTTTTAAGAAAGTGTCTGATGTCCATAATTTTAATACACGTAGTAAGAATAAGCTCTTTGTTCCTAAGTTTCGCCTTAAGAAAGTAAGTAAATCTATTTTGGGGAACTGCGTAAGATTCTACAACAAAGTTCCCTTTGAAGCATGGGACTTGTCTGTTAATCCTTTTAAACGGTACGTTAATGATTCACTGCTTAATAAAGGATATTATAGAGTTGAAGATTATTTAAATTATAAAGAAGCTTGGCCAGCTCTGAGGCCAAGAAACGCAACAGTGTAACCTCGTAGTGTCCTGTACTGTACTGTATGTCGTTTCCTGGCGCTGTCTCCGTTTCCTATTGTGTCTCCTTAATAAACTGTTATTGACCTTTTCTTTTTGGCTTAATAGCCAATAATATTTGTATTATTTGGACATGAAATGTTATATTTCAGATTGTTTTTGATATTTGGAGACCTTACATCTCCATCTTTATACTTGACCATGGAGACTGTCTACATCTCCATGTAACCTAGATTAATCAATTTAGATGTTTTCTTTGTTTTAATATTATTCTTATTATTATGACCCTTAGAGACTTTATACATCTCTAAGGCACTTAAATTTACTTGTTCAAACGCGGAGACTATACATCTCCCTTATTAGTTGTATACGATAATTAATTTGTGCCCATTATGGTTTATTTGTTGCACATTTTATGTTAGTTTTAGTTATATGTAATTTTAAAGTGGAAAAAAGACTTACTGCTGAGGTTCTTGCGGCGTTTGTTCTCAGCACATGTCACCTTTCGAAGCGCTGGTAGATTCAGACATGTAAAAGAGCCCGTGAGGCCTACTTGCAAAATAAATATTTTCATTTTCATTCATTTTCATTTTCATTTCTTTTGTGACAATTCAAATACATTACACTTTGTGACGATGATATGATGATGGAGCCGGGAAGTGGACAGTGGAATTCGTCAATGGCTACTAGTAAGCTCCTCAAGTTTTGGCTGTTCTGTTTGTTTTTAACCGACTTCAAAAAAATGGAGGAGGTTTTCAATTCGGTTGTATTTTTTTTTTAAATGTTTGTTACTTCAGAACTCCGTCATTTATGAACCGATTTTGAACATTCTTTTTTTAATCGGTAGGGTATACCTCCAGTTTAGTCCGGTTGTAGTCAAAGTCGAGTTATAATGAGAGGATCTATGAGGAATCGATGGAACTCTTCAAATATTATAGGCAAGCATAGAGCAATTTTAGTATTTTCTGTAATAACTCAAGCAGTTACGTTTCAAAAGTATTATTTGGTGAAGTGGGACTGTTGATGAAGACCATAGATGATCACCGGAACTCCTAAATGTTGAGTATTTCACGGTTGGCGATTAAATTGCTGTATAAAGTTCTGAGGCAACTTATGTCCATGAAAATTCATGAAGTAAAATTGAAGAACCAGGAGAACTCCTCAACGATTGACATCCTTGCACCGTGGATAGCAACAGTTTGTAAATGGTGATGAGCAATTGGCATTATGCTATTGTTACTTGATGTAGTAAATGTGTGTCGTTAAATCACAGGATAATAAATAAAATGTAAAAAAACACTTTTCAAAGGCTATTTGAAGTCGGTTTTTTATTTTATAAATTACAGATTATGAAGAAACCAATACATTACACTTGTTGACGAGGGGTACTGCCATTAGACTCTTAACTTTAGACATTGTAAAATTGTTTCGTTTAATTTCTAGTTTGTTTGTTAGAATAGCGCATTGTTTTAATATGTTGCTGAAGACCATGCTGTCATTTTTCATTTTGACATTTGACAGTTTTAATGAAGTTTCATATGAATGAATATAAACATGTCACTCATTTAATACAATAATTAATTGCCACTTCGGGTCCCGTCGTCTTCCGATTGAGATCCGAGTTTTACCGATGGAAACATATTATTCACTATATCTGTAAATAGAAAGATTGCCTCAGTTGGCCGACAATTGTTTGGAGGAATATTTTAGATGCATTGAACAGTCCACAGAAATGTTGCCGAAATGAATGGACGGAAGACCCGTTATACGTACACGGCACAAAAGCAACCACCACCACCAGTCAGAAAAGACCTCAACGCGTTCATCTCTTCCTGGCGGCAAATTCAGGATTTGGTTGACGTCAGACCTTCAATCGATTCTCGTTTTTTTAACAGGGACTTCACAAAGTAACGCTTTAATTAATTAACTACCTATTAAGTATAAGCGGCTGGAGTGCAGCGTGATCACAGCGTGACGCCATCTGTTGTCTTCTATTGGCAGTCGTAACACACCACGGTGAGCTACGGTCTCTTCAAGCCAAGCCGAGGCACGGTGCGCGCGTGCAGTATGACGTGTGTTAGGACTTCTTATACAACAGATAGCGTGACGCTGCGGTCTCGCCGCGCTCCTGCCGCGCCCGCAATGTTGCAGGGCCATTAAAAAGGGGAACCATATAAGTTATGGCATAAATATCTTCTGTGGTAAGTCAACAGTGACGGTGTGGACAGACGTGACCGTTATTCTCACTGTGCCGTTGCCGACGGCGACGCTCACGCTGTCTGGCGTGTTAGGACGCAGAAAGTGCGCGTCATGCTGCACGACAGTGGGTCCTGTAGCCAGGGTTGTGGCTTCAGGGCTTGTAACTTGTGGTTGGTTCTGAATATAAAGGAAAGTAACGTCAATGCAAAGAAAATTATTGCAATATACAATACAATACAAATACACTTTATTGAACACCACATAAACATATCGGAAAAAGAAAGAAACAAGTTACAAGGTAGACAATAGGTGGTCTTTTCACTTAGTAGCGATCTCTTTCAGACAACCATCGAAAGAAGAGATGACATAAGAGAGACTTACAAAGGCAGGTGGTGCAAACTGTAGTAAACATTTAAAATACACGAAACCACAAATACGAGTATGCTACTTAAATACTAACATGAGCACATACTATACACAGATATATACATAAATACGTACATACGAATATATATAATAATAGAAAGGAAATATCAGCTCTACAAAAGAGAGAAATGAGGGAAAGAAACGGCAGATTACAAAGGTAGTGATAAATAATGCTGTTTTAGTGAATCTTTAAATACAGGAAGAGATTTAGTATGCCTTGCATGCCAAATCCGAAGGCAAGGAGTTCCACAAGCAAATAGCCTGAGAACTGAAAGAAGTAGCATTCAATTTTGAGTTAGAACGAGCAGTGTGGAAGGAAGTTTTGAGAACATCCACGCGACGAGAAAAAAAACCGGCCAAGTGCGAGTCAGACTCGCGCACGAAGGGTTCCGTACCATTATCTTTAAAAACGGCAGAAAAAATCACGTTTGTTGTATGGGAGCCCCCTTAAATATTTATTTTATTCTATTTTTTAGTATTTGTTGTTATAGCGCAGCAGAAATACATAATCTGTGAAAATTTCAACTGTCTAACTATTACGGCTCATGAGATACAGCCTGGAGACAGACGGACAGACGGACAGCGGATTCTTAGTAATAGGGTCCCGTTTTTACCCTTTGGATCCCTACGGAACCCTAAAAACTGAAACGCTCCTTGAGGTAGCGAGGAGTTGCAGGGATGAAAAGTATGCTGTAAAGAAGATTGAGAATGTAATCGTTCCGGCGAAAATGGATAGGGAGTCACTTGAGCAATCAATACACCTATAAAACAGTACGGTGACTCACTTAAAGAAAACGCACAGTCTAAACAGGTGGTCCTAGAGGTTTGAAATTTGAAGGAGATATTTTTCGAGTACCCTAGAGGTGCACCAAAGAGGGATTTTTTGAAATTCCATTCCTAATAGGGTGAAAGGAGGTGATAAAGATTGTATGGAAAATGCCGCGGGCGAAGCTGTGGCGCGTCCACTAGTATCCAAACGCATACGGCGACCGGAAAAATGTAATATACTACAGAATATATTTTTAAAGAAAAAGTAACTGATGCTTATGCTTACAGGGGATAAACTGCTGTAATTTTCTGCTGTCGTATTCAGTTTTGCTTCAGCCTTGGGCTCTTCTCGCCTTTGGTCGCTTCGTACTATTCCGTCACTCGGCCCTGGCGCCGCCTCTCCATCCAAGTACACTCTGCATTCATTCTCCAGGTCTGGTGCAAGCTCTTTTAGGAACTCCTTATGATATAGAACATGGGTGAAACTGGCAGGTAGCAATATGGTGGATGGTACGTCGCATGCTCTTTCGGCGCCTCGCAGAGTGGATCCCACAGCGTACAGATAGGGGATGTTGATCGAAGAGTTGCCTAAGGAGTAGTGGACGAGGGCTCCCCCACTTTCACTCTGGCAGAGTGCTCTGACTGAAAATTGATAATAATTATTAATCCAAAGGGCTGGACGCTTGATACTCTTAAGAATATAAAGTAAATAAAAAAAAAAACAAAAACCGACTTATACTTAAATCACAGTATAGTTAAGTAAGCAGTATTTTGTCTCGGCAGTGTCCTCCAAATAATTACCTACGGCCGCTCGGTATGTCAACACGCAGTAGGGCTGACCCCTTGACTGTCTTTCTTGGGTTACGTATTTGATAATGCTATATTAAATTGTCGTAGTAACTTTTCATAAAATATTACTGAAAGATCTTGTAAGTTTCAATTTTAATTATTTCTACTTAATTCTTATTTCTAGTTTTAAAAGTGACTGTAACTCAGTATGGAGTAAAAAAATGTATTTTATGTATTTTGCTTTTAAAATATCAACAACATCAAAAAACCTCGTGCTTATAATTTACGTAAACTAGTGGCTCCGTGAGCTGTAGACCTTGTGACAAACTTAACTTTGCCGTTGGAAAACTGATATCTTCGTGCATTGACATAGGTTGTAGTCAGTTTACCAACAGCGCAAATAAGTTTGTAATCGCAAAAACCCCCATAACTTTGCAATTTAGAAAAAAATCGTAAAACTGAATCGACAAAAAAAACTATATAATAATCGAACCTGCTCACAAAATTTCACGAGAGTCAGTTGAGAACTGCGGCCTGTAGACGAGAACAAATGGACATCCGCTGGACATACGAAAGCATTTTTGCCCAAGCTGAAACGGAGACGCTTCGCTCGCTTGGTCGATTATTATTGAATAGTTTATGTCCCATTGCTGGCATATCATCGGACGACGACCATGACAAAGACCCAGAGTCGGAGGAAGAATCAGAGTCGGTGACGTTTATTATGAAACGCTCAATTGCTTCGTCTAAAACAACACACGAACACCCAAATGACTCACTCGAAGAGTATTTCAGAACGGAACGGCAATATATGGCGCGCCGCGCATGACAACAACTGCGTCCTTCGTACCACCAAACTCAGTGCGCACGGTGATAAGCGACACGCCCGTCATACAGTTTGCGATACGTAAGCGATAGTCGCTACTTTGAGACGATATCATAATATTTATCAAGTCTCGGCGAACAGACTTTAGCCTCACTGGTAACACACATTGTCACACATGTCATATATACCTGATATAGTGAAACTGGCACAAATCTTATCGCTGGTGAAGTACTTCCTGTAATTCGGGCTGTAGGCGTCGGCACAGTCCTCTATGGGCATGGGAACGGAGGCAAGTTTGGTCTTTGAGGCTCCATATGCGAAGTCTATGCCCCAGCCTGAGAACCTTAGGTGCTGTGGAGTAGACATAAATATCAGCCAAACTATATATGTAAAGCCTGCTCTTCACATTTGGCCAACATTGTGTAGAGAGTATAATCGTCCGTGTGTGGCCAACATGGCATGTATTCGTGAGTAATCGGTTAGTTGTCAGTACATCAAAGGAATGCGTGCTGATGATGGTACGCATGTCCACACAATCGCCTAACATCAGTGTTGCCAATTTGGCGACTTTGTCACTAAAAATGGTGGCTTTTGATCAAGTGCTAGCGACCAAAAAAGATTTAGCGACAATAATGTTTTAGCGACTTTTGGAGTGTACGTACTCCAAAAGTCGCTAAAACATTATTGTCGCTAAATCTTTTTTGCACAACAGTTTTAGGTCCAGGACCCCAATTTTCGTTGCATTCGAATTCCAAAATAATGTCACATGTGAGATTAAACGTCAGATTCATACAGTTGTGTTAAAGAATGCACTGACGTTTAATCTCACGTGTGACATTATCTCGAATGCGCCGAGAATTGAGGTCAAGTACCTAATACTTTACATTTGATAGTCAACCACAATATGCTCCTAGCTAAACTTCACATGTACGGAATAAAGGATAAAATTGCAGCAATCATTTAATAATTAGTGATTAAATGAACTTACCAAGTGAAGTTCTATCATAATTATGCGAGTGCTTCGTCCGAAGAGATTAGTAACACGAAAATAAAATCTAGATAATGTACTTTGTAGTAACGCATAAGGTACCACCACTCTTGCACTATGTTGAGAAAAAAGAAAAAAGGGTACCACGAGGAAATTCAGTCATATTTGAAGGTAGATCTACCGCCGCCACGATGGTGCCGCTCACCTCACCTGGTTTGGGTCGTCGTGCCAGAGCTTCATTCGCATTTTAGTGCTTCACCACTCAACACTTAACTTAATAATATTGGAACTAATTAATAATATTCTTTAAAAATAACGGTTTTTACAGTCACGCTTTTAGTTCAACCTGCAATTGATTTATAGTTTATCGCAATGCCTAAACGTAAACGTTCAGAATTAAAAGATTTACATTTGAAAAAGAAATTAAAGCTATTAGAAGAAAAACTTGCAAATCCACGCGGCCACCGCCGTATTCGCGTCATCGAGGACTCTTCTTCTTCGGAGGTATCACGGAATTGTTCGCCTTCCCCGGAGAACCCACAAGGTACAGTCACAGAAATATTTTTAAACAACTTGACCCGACTGCACAATGCGCAGGAGGGTAATTTAAACAACATGTATTAAATCTGCATGTAAAATGGTTAACTGCTTAATCAGAATGCAAACTGAGCAGTTTCTGGGACTGTTTTTTTTCGACGCATTCGTGATGGTTGGTTTGCGTTCTTTTCACTGGGAACTGAATCCTACCAACCCATCGAACAAGCTTACCGATTTTAATAAACCTATATCATTACCTGAGCAGTTTATGGGACTGTCTCGACAATGATTTGCATAATAATCAGTACGATTTTTACTTTACATGGAATGCCATGCCATGTGCTGCCGTTTTACGGTTTTAATAACCTCGCGTCTTCCCGTCTTTCAGACGGAGATATGCTCAGTTCCGAAGAGCCCCAAGTCGAGCCACCGACGCAAACGCAAGACACACCTAACCTAGAGGATATTGTCTTGCAAGTGCCTGACGAAAATCCAGTTTTACAAGCTGAAACTGCTCAGGAAGGGGCGTCCGTCTCAGACATTGCTTTGGACAGCATCATCTTAGATATCCTGGGAGAGGACCCTACGGCAACAACAGATTATGGCAAAGAAATACATAAACAACTGGTAAGCCGGCTTGAACATTTCGCCACAAATGGGCTAACCAAAGACTCTCGAAATGATCTTACCAACAAATACCTAGTACCGTCAAACTGCATTCAAATCGGAGCTCCTATATTAAATGCTGAAATTAAAGCAGCCCTGCCAGAAAACCTTGTCAAAAGGGACAAAGCTATTGAAGCGCGACAAAAATTACTCGCTAAGGCGATCTCGTCTCTCGCTATAACGATGACCAACCTACTGAATAGTACAGATAAAAATCAGGAATTACTCAAAAACCTAATGGACACTGGCCGCCTCTTGTGTGATATTCAGCACGCAGAATCAACTACACGACGTAATTTTGCTCTGTTCTCTGTAAAAAAAGACCTAAAAGAACACCTTCAAAACACAAAAATAGATAAATACCTATTCGGTGAAAGTCTATCCGACGCTTTAAAGACAGCTAAAGCTGTATGCAAATCTGGAACAGATTTGAAATATAACTCTGATTACATAAAAACGACATCTTCCCCACAAAAACTTCCTGCAAAGAATTTAAATTGGAAGCCTCCGGCCCCAGTGCGCAGGCAACAGGGACCACAGAGGAGCCGCGAGCCTGCACCTCGCAGTCCACGCCGGCAGCCTCCCAGCTCATCGAAGCCCTGGCAGCGTCAGTTCCAGACCACCCGCCGTTACTAGAAGAGGTAAATAAAATACGAAATTTGAGCGCTATAACGCCTGATTGTTTAATTCCCGAATAATTGGTCGCCTACGCGACCAGTTGTATCTGCCTGCCTTCTGATATGAAGCTGTATAAAAGCTATATAATTTATAATGGCGTTGTGTCTGCTACTTAAAAGACAAAGAAAATTGATAACTTTGCAGTTACGGTGTTAAGTAAAATAGAATTACCTACGTTAATTATAAAAAATTGACAAGATTGTAAATGTTGTTCTATCTATAATAAAAAATTGAGCTAAGGAATATGTCGATAATAGTTATACCAACAGAAAGATTCCTTGAATTATTAGATATAATAATTATGAAATATAAAAGTTATGATCGCTAATTCGATCGCGTCTTAATTTAATTGTACTTGTTGGGTACATGGGTACTGATTGGTGTTTGGTACTCATTATATCCAAGCTTATTTACAACTCGCATTGCACACATTTTATTTCCTCTAATTGCAGAGACGACACGAAGATACAATCGAGGCCTATCCCGGGGTCCGGGATATTATCAGAACGGCGTTACTTCGACGCGGCGTACCGCACGCTTCTACAGAAATCATGTTGTCTTCTATTTCACCTAATTCCATGAAACAGTATAATGTTTACCTAAAAAAGTGGCACAGTTTCTGTGTCAAAAAATCTATGAATCTTTATGAAGCTTCAATAACCCAAATTCTAGATTTTTTAACCGAATCATACGGAGATGGCAACCAATATGGATCTCTTAACAGTTGCAAGGCAGCTCTTTCGTTATTGCTAGGCCCTGATAGTACCGCGGATGATAGAATTCAAAGATTCTTTAAAGGCGTATTTCGACTTCGACCGCCGAAGCCAAAATATAATGTAACATGGGATACAAATCTCGTCTTAGATTTTTTAAAAGTTCAGTATCCTAATGAGGATCTAAGCCTGGAAGCACTTTCCAAAAAATGCACTACTCTATTAGCTTTGGTCACTGTGCATAGAGTACAAACGCTATCAAAGATAAATATTAAAAATGTAGAAATCCTAGACACACAAATTGTAATCAAAATTCCAGACCTCATTAAAACCTCTCGGGTAGGATCAAATCAGCCTATATTGTTTTTGCCATTTTTTCGAGATAGACCGGAAGTATGTCCTGCAAATACTATCATCTGTTATATGAATAAGACTGCCGCATTACGCAGGTCAGACTCTTTATTTGTGAGTTTTAAAAAACCATATAAACCAGTGACTTCCCAAACATTAAGTCGCTGGATAAAGTGCACCTTAAAAGACAGTGGTGTGGATGTGTTGACGTTCTCGGCGCA
The DNA here is from genome assembly GCA_947859335.1 of Tortricodes alternella. Lineage (NCBI taxonomy): Eukaryota > Metazoa > Arthropoda > Insecta > Lepidoptera > Tortricidae > Tortricodes > Tortricodes alternella. The sequence continues at coordinate 2,508,265 of OX401972.1, forward strand.
CAGTACGCGGCACGCAGCCACGTCACGCGCGCACGCGTGCGGCGTCAGCGTCGACCTCATCCGCAACACCGCGGGGTGGAGCGGTGGCTCCAACACCTTCGCTAAGTTCTACAATAGAACCATCATCGACACGAATGAGGTATCTCTAGCTAGGGTTCTCATTAATCAATGATATCAGTGATTGGGTTGATTGTTACTTCTCTCAACTATTGGGATAGAAACGTGGCATATATAGATGTAGATTATTATACCATTGGTTGGTCTCATTTTTTTCATGATTATTATTCATTATTGTATTGTGTTATCGCAATAAATGATTAATTAATTCTGAGTGGTTCGCTTATTCTCCTAATGAAACCTGGCAACCGCTCTCAAGGTCTACAAAGTACATTATCTAGATTTTATTTTCGTGTTACTAATCTCGAGGACGAAGCACGAAGCATAATTAGTGATTAAATGAACTTACCAAGTGAAGTTCTATCATAATTATGCGAGTGCTTCGTCCGAAGAGATTAGTAACCCCGCCCGGCCCTGCACCCAAAACTCTAGGTTGCAAGTTTCATGAAGAACTCTAAACTAATGAAGCTCTGGCACGACGACCCAAACCAGGTGAGGTGAGCGGCGCCATCGTGGCGGCGGTAGATCTACCTTCAAATATGACTGAATTTCCTCGTGGTACCCTTTTTTCTTTTTTCTCAACATAGTGCAAGAGTGGTGGTACCTTATGCGTTACTACAAAGTACATTATCTAGATTTTATTTTCGTGTTACTAATCTCGAGGACGAAGCACGAAGCATAACTATTGTTAAACTGACAACAAACGTGGATTAAATCAGTTGGAAAGCGATATACAGTCGTCCCACGATAACTCTGCAACGAAAATATGGCAACCCCATACGTCATTCCATACAACGGATTGAAATTTTGTATGGAATGACGTATGGGGTTGCCATTTTTTCGTTGCAGAGTTATCGTCGTTACTGATATTGTCAATATGCCACTTAACAAGTTTACATCTTACATTAAGCGCTACTTGTTGAGCAAGGCATATATTATACTGTAAATGATTTCTTAGATGACAACAATGCCTTTAAGTAAAATGTATACTTATATGAATAAATACCGTGTATAATCATGTATAATTGTTTTGTTAGTAAGATTATTGTATATGTACCTATTTCGCACATGCTAATTTTTTATCATGTGAGCCCACTGTGACATCTCTCGTCGGACGGCTACTCGTATCTGCGTTGATTTATTTCATTCTTGTCCGGCAGCGTGAGCATGTCATGCTCGCTCAAAGGTCTTTGCTTACGGCGGCGTCGTTGATCGGGTCGCCACCTTCCCTAAAACATGGTTTGAGGGAGACGATGGCTGAGATACGCGTCATACTCGTGAACGGGTGCTGTCTGTGGGGTCCGGACGGTTCATGCTCGAAAGGACCATTTAAATTGGTTAGTGTTTAATTTATTAGTTTTGTGCGATATCGGAACCTGACTAGAGAGACTTCATAGTGTTCTCTATTTGATAGTTTTTCATATTCGTATATTTGTATTGTTAGGACATGAAATGTTATATTTCAAATTGTTTCTTTTGATATTTGGAGACTTTACATCTCCATCTTAATACTTGACCGTGGAGACTGTCTAGACCTCCATTTAACCTAGATTAATCGATTTAGATGTTTCTTTGCTTCAATTTTTATTTTTATTATTATGACCCTTAGAGACTTTATACATCTCTAAGTCACTTAACTTTTCCAGACGCGGAGACTATACATCTCCCTTATTAGTTATTTATTAGAATTAATTTGTACCCATTAGGTTTTTATGTTGCACATTTTGTTTTAGTTTTTGAATAAAACTGTACTGCCAAAGTTGAAAAAAGACTTACTGCTGAGTTTCTTGCGGCGTTTCTTCTCAGCAGATGTCACCTTTCGAAGCGCTGGTAGATTCAGACATATAAAAGAGCCCAGGTGGCCTACTTGCAAAATAAATATTTTCATTTTTATTTTCAGTTTTTCGTGGGACGACTCTAGGTCCGAACCACAATCAGTTCTATTAGGAGTACCACAAGGGTCGACTTTAGGAAATAAAAGTATACTGTTTTCGGGATTGATTTACCTGTGGCTGCAGTTCTCCCTTATCGTCTGTCCAGTGGGACCTGTTTTGGAGTCGAGGGTCGAAGCTGACGCAGAGCGGCTGCACGCCGGGCGTGTAGCGGAGCGGCGTGCGCAGGCGCGCCACGGCGATGTCGTGCGCGTAGTAGGCGCTCGCGCCGCGGTACATAGCCGGGATGTGTACCAACGCTATCTGTTACGATGAACAGATAACCAGATATACATTCTTGAACCAAATAACAGATTTAGCGGCCCCTAATCAAAGAAGCATACGACCAATGTTTAATTCCGTAACAGTAGGAACTCTCGCTTTTCCGGGAAGGGTTCAAAATAAGGCCGACTGTTGCTGTCACGAATTGTCTCCCTTCTTCGCGGTACCTTAGACAGAGACAAAACTATCCCTTTTAATTTCTAGTTGTATCAGAACTGACTGAAAAAGACCAACGCAACTTTTCACTTAGAATTTGGAAGAACTGGAGCATCACCACAAATATTTGCCGGTCCCTGCAGCGAGTAGATCTAAATAGTAATCCTTACAAGATGATCACTATATGTAAGGGGCCGACCCAACCGCGGTACAACCACGCTCTCACAGAATACCAGTGCAAAGTAGCTAGCTTACTGTGCTTCATACGGTGAGTGCAAGATCCGAAGTTTGAGTTTTGTTGAGTTAGTTTACCCCTCAGCAGGGCTTTTTGTAAATAACTGTTGATGGACTCACGTCAGATTTCTGTGCATACGGATCCTGGGCATCCCAGGGCTTCAGAAGTTTACCAGCCGCCACTGCGAATGAGGCTGTGCTGAGAGCGCCAGTCCCTTCGTCCCAGAAACAATTCGCCGCTGCAAAGTTCAAATTTATTAGAGACCGAAAAACGCTGAGAACCTAGGATCCGGTTATTCAACGGTAGATATATGTGGGCGTGGAAAGCTACTGCTTCATCTGCACTTTAGACCATAGACAAATAACCTTCGGTATAATGATGTACCTGATATGATGAGATCGCGCGCGACAATGCTTCCGCCGCATACATGCGCGTACGGCGTCGGGGTCTTGTTGTAGATGGCGGCGTGCCACTGAAGGCCCGGCGCCGCCGGCGGCGGCAGCGGCGCGCGCGAAGCACGGGCCGTCGCGGCCGTTGGAGTCACCGGGATAATGCTCTGCGGAACAGGAGGAATACAGCAATATCCTTAAGTGGTTCAGGCCTAGGCTAATGTGCACCAGAACGGTAAGCTACGTAGGGAAGAGCCCTGACCTGACCTAACCTCAATTATCATCAGGATAGTCGCAAGTTTGTTTCCCTTCCTTAACTATAAAAAAATAGTCTATCGATGTCTCAACTACTAGCCTTACACAGCGTTACAGTTTAGTAGGTTTCTTCATGGAAATGCATTAACGCTGGATGATTTTTCAATACCGAGTACTGGTATTTTTAAGAGTAATTTTTTTAAGATCCTCCAATTTCTGATAACTTATGATAAAAATCCAGCTCCGTATTCAGGCTGAAAGCTTTTCATACATTTTAGAGCAATTTTTCTCAGAAACCATAAGACAACTTTTAACTCTATTATATAAAAGATCTCCATTCTTACTGGCACTACTGAGCTGGCTGTTCCCTCAGCCCCGTACCCTTGTTCCTGGTCTCTCAACCCCTGCCCGTACACCTCCCCGCACTCCGCCTCTAGCCCCGGCACGTGCCGCTTCAGGAACTCCTCGTGAAAGGACAGGTGTGTGAAGCTGGCGGGAGTGTTCGCGTTGCATTGGTTCTCGTCGCGTTGCGCCGTGGAAGCCACGCCGAACAGGTAGGGAGCGGTTATCGAAGAGTTCTCCACGGTAAAGTTGTAGACGAGACCGCCGCCGCTGTCGCCTCGGCAGAGGGCCTTGCCTGAGAATAAAACATTAAAATTTTCAAATGAATCCAAACAATAGTACAATAATTACATCTTTTGGGTGCATCCTGCACATATCGCCTTTCTATTAGCAAACTAAAACACTCCAGGATATTGCAGACTATATCACTGTCCGCTTCCATTTGGTCAGTAGTTCCCGAGACAAGCGCAGTTATAAGATAACGCAGGCACAACGCACCCGTATCCCAAAAACCAGCACATATCTTGTCGCTGGTAAGGTACTTCTGGAAACTGGGCTCCACTCTAGTGAAACACTCGTCCGTGTCGATGTACGGCAGCTTCAAGTAGTTAAGGCGAGTAGCTGGCTCGCCGTTCTGCTCTGTCAGGCCCCAACCTGTTATCTGCAGAGTGACAAGTTTTGTTAACACACTTGAAAGGTTCTGCGGCAACTAATATTATCCTACTGCTCATTGGTATAGCTCTAATAAATTCAATTACCTACTTGTATCTACTTTGGAAAATAAGTTCCTAGTTCAATTTTCAGTCACTCTACTGATATGATGGTACAGATAGGCCTATAGGCTGGTGAAATATAACTTGAAAAGGATAAAAATGTGTATTTACCAATGATAAAAAGTGTTAATAACGCCCCCATGGAGTGCAGATGCCATCGAATAAAGTTAAAATTCACTAGTTGTTACCAAGATTTCGTGCGAGCAGAATTGAGTTAAGGATTTAAATGAGCTGTGCTGTCAATCATGACTCACAGTGCCGCGGTAGTCCCGCTGCAGTAGCAGCTGGTCGAGCCTGGAGTCGAACCCCACACAGACGGGCTGCACGCCGGGCGCGTACTCGAGCGGCGTGCTCAGGCGCAGCACGGCCAAGTCGCTCTGGAAGCTGGTGGCGCCGCCACGGTAGCGGACAGGGATGTTGATTTCTTTAACCTTTATAAACAAAAAAGGAATTTCTTCTGCTGAAATTAATTAAGACAGGCTTTAATTCTGGTGATAGGACTTCTCAAAAGTGATTTGAAAATCCAGAGTTTCTAAGAAATTTAATCTCACCTAAACCGATATCCGAATTCATAAACGCCACTTAGCATTTGATTAGATATTAAATGGTTAAGTGTTCCTCAACTAGTTGTCGAACTATACATAAACGACGTCACTTTAATTAAAGATCAATTTGAGTAGCCTTGGCTTTGAGTGAATTTGGCCATTAATCTTTAAAACCAGAGGGAAATTCAGGGTATTTCATCCTCTAGGAAGGTTTTCCCGATGTCTTTATACGCTTTGATCAACATGTCAGAGGGAGATTTCAGTAAAGGGCCTCCTTCTTTCTGTCTGCCGTTCGCGTAGTTTTAATATGCGGTCTATTTTCGAGTTTTTTAGTTGGAGTTTGAACTGTACGGCGATACTTCAGAAAGTGTCTTCATTTTTACATGCTTTTATTTCCATTCACCTGTCCCGGTCTGTCTGTAATCAAATCTTGCAGGTTCAATCTGACCCACTTCTCGATTTCCTTGAACTGAAATTTTGCATGTTGGTTCAATTCCGAAGACAATGCATTTGAATCGACATCCAGGATTAGCTCCAGATAAAGGAACTCAACGGTCAACAGCAGAGATACGTTGTGTATGTATTTTATTGCAATACTGGTGAACCCCCCACAGCTTCGCCCGCGGTATTTTCTATACAGTCTTTATCACCTCCTTTACCCCTTTATGTAATTTCAAAAAATCCCTCCTTAGTTCACCTCTAGGGTACTCGATAAATATCTCCTCCAAATTTAAAACCTCTAGGACCACCTATTTAGGCTGTGCGTTGTCTATAAGTGAGTCACGGTTCTGTTTTATATGTATTGATTAAAGTTTAATAAAATGCTTTTTTTTAAATGTAGGTAAAAGTAGTAGATCAAGAAAAGGAACGAGGCGAACTGACGCCATTTTTAGGTAGTGCCTGTGTAACGGTAACATACGTCAGCGTGCTGCGCGTACGCATCCTCGAGAGCGCCCCAGGTGCGCAGCAGCTTGCCGGCCGCCACCGCGAACAGAGCCGCGTGCAACGCGCCGATGTCGTCGGTCCAGAAACAATGCGCCGCTGCAAGAGAACACGTTATCACTGTAGTGTGAGGGAGAAAGATATGTCTGTTGTCTGCTCACACACACACGGTAAAAGAAGTCATTTGCGGTCAGCGGCTCATTGCCCCAGCGGAGTGTTTTCCGCCTATGAACTATCATAAACCAACATCCCACCAGCGCATTGTACCTACTTAGTGTATCTTTTACGAAGGTCTTACTCACAAACACTACGATAAATGCGAAAGTAACTGTCCGTCGGTTTGTTACCTTTTTACAGCTAAACCGCGAAATAATGCACAGTTCCCGAGCAAATCGCTATAAACCAATAAAACGCAGACGAAGTCGCGGGCAAAAACGTATTTTGTATACTGTGACTTAAATGGCCGAATTCAGAAACGTCACTTAAGCATTTGATTAGAGATTTGATAGTTAAATGTTCCTCAATTATTTGTCATCGTATACAAAAATGTCACTCAAACGTCACTTTAATTAAATATCAATTTGAGTGACTTTTCTAAAAGTGTAGTCATGTGGGTTGTGGTGACTACTGCTCACGAAAGAGACCATGTTTTACTAGAGAATGGGTAAACCTGATATGACGACGTCCCGTTTCACGATGCTCCCGCCGCAGATCTGCGCGTACGGCGTGTCGGCGGTGCTGTAGACGCCGGCGTGCCACTGCAGCGCCGGCGCCGCGCGCGCGCCGAGTGCCGGCACCGGCTGCGCGCCGATTTCCGGGTCGCGCCGAAGGATCGGCGTCGCCGCGGTAGTCGACGTGGTGGTGGTTGGGGTGGTGGGTGTGGTTGGCGGTTCAGTGCTCTGATGGACAAATTGTAGGGCGATATCATTTCGTTGATTATCAATATCCCGCGAAGAAACATCATATTTCAAAAAGTTAAATTTTAAACGGGATTAAAATACAGATTTTTACATAATTTAACATCGTAAAAAATATATTATTTTTACTAGTCCTCCGAAACTGTTATTTTATGTATTGTGTTCTGTGTGATCCGTTCGTGAAAATATAAAAAAAATTAGGTAATTAATATACCCGTCAAGGTCGTTGCGGTCTATTATCATCGCATGGTTAATTTTCCGACATTCTCCGGTCGACCTTAAGAGGACTGTGAACCAACGGCAAAATCAACCTTTTCAAACAAAAGGCGATAACGATTTCCACCCCTTAAATGTTAACCGATTTTGACCAATTGTTGATAGGTTGTCAGTCAGAACAAAATCTAGGTCTATACGTTTTTTGAATTTTTATTAAAGATCAACAAAGTCAAATAATCGCCGAAATTAGTTTTGTATGAGAATAATGAAACAACCATTAAACTGAATTTATTGATTATAGTGAAAAACCAAAACGTATAGACCTAGATTTTGTCCTGATTGACAACCTACCAAAAATTGGTCAACATTGGTTAACCTTTAAGGGGTGGAAATCGTTATCGCTTTTTGTATGAAAATCCTTAGGTTCACACTCCTCTTAATGACTGACTATAGCGCAGTGGTAGTGCAACTGCTGTGTCAGAGGTCGCGGGTTCACATCCAAACTTTGTGTGATGAGCATGAATATTTGTACCTGAGTCAGGGATGTTATGTGGATGATGATATGATTAAACATGAACTAAGATAATATGCTAAGATAGTAGTTTATGCAACGGTTGCATAATGATAGGCCTTAAAACACTAGTGCGGTTTTCATGAAACGAGCCGATAGGCGAGTTTCATAATAAGATCGCACGTGTGTTTTAAGGCCAAATTATGCAGAGTTGCATACATAACTTTATCTACACACATATTATGAATCCTCCATGATGAATACTTGAAAAACACACGGCTTTACTCACGATTTATTGTCAGAAATAGTCCGACATGTTTCGAACTCGATTTGAGTCCTTCTTCAGGGATTGAGTGCGGTCCCGGTCAGATCAACCCGCGCACTGCTCTGCGAGCTGCGCGTTGCGCCCGTGCAGAGGGTGCGGGCGCGGGGGCGAGAGTGAGTAAAGCCGTGTGTTTTTCAAGTATTCATAATGTCTCACGAAAGTTTTAATTTCCTCCATGATGAGTTCAGAAACAATATTTTCTGGCAACAAGTTATTTGTTGCAATCGTGGCTGCATATTTCCGATATCCGGCGCATTTTCACATCATACACACTCCGAGAAGACTACTTACTATTCATATTTTCAACTAAAATGTAAATTACAAACAACTTTTTCTATTCAATTCAACAACAATTCTACTTTCATTCAGCAAAACACCAACATGGCGGCAATTCGATCCTCCGTCAAGCCCATTTTTTTTAAAATCATAGACAAGCGAATGAAGTCTTTATTCTCATGTCACTCGAGATCAAATGTCGTTCAGTTTATATTAAAAAAACATACTGAATTGATGTTTCGTATCAATAACTGTTTAATATCTATGGATACTAGAATAGAGACCCACTTGAGTTTTGGCAGCTGTTCCAAATTTAATCTCATTTCTTTACTAAAGACCACTTGAGTTTTGACAGCTGTTCCAAATTTAATCTCTTTTCTTTACTGGAGGTTTTATGATATGGGTGTAGATAATAGTAGTTTATCTACACCCATATCATAAAACCTCCATTGGTTAATCAAAAACCTTAGGAAATGACCACCATTTTGACAACCAATGAGGAAAAACCAGTGCTGCGATAAAGAAATAACATGACTTCTTTATCGTTTTTAGTAAAGAAAAGAGATTAAATTTGGAACAGCTGTCAAAACTCAAGTGGTCTCTATTCTAGTATCCATAGATATTAAAACAGTTATTGATACGAAACGTCAATTCAGTATGTTTTTTTAATATAAACTGCACAATATTTGATCTCGAGTGACGTGAGAATAGAGACTTCATCCGTTTGTCTATGATTTAAAAAAAAAAGATCTTGACGGAGGATCGCCATGTTGACGTTTTGCTGAACGAAAGTAGAATTGTTTTTGAATTGAATAGAAAAAGTTGTTTGTAATTTACATTTTAGTTGAAAATATGAATAGTAAGTAGTCTTCTCGGAGTGTGTGTGATGTGAAAATGCGCCGGATATCGGAAATATGCAGCCACGATTGCAACAAATAACTTGTTGCCAGAAAATATTGTTTCTGAACCCATCATGGAGGATTTATAATATGTGTGTAGATAAAGTTATGTATGCAACTCTGGATAATTTGGCCTTAAAACACACGTGCGATCTTATTATGAAACTCGCCTATCGGCTCGTTTCATGAAAACCGCACTAGTGTTTTAAGGCCTATCATTATGCAACCGTTGCATAATAGTAGTTTATTTCGGCAATTCGATCTTCCGTCAATACCATTTTTTTTTAATCATAGACAAACGGATGATGTCTCTATTCTCACGTCACTCGAGATCAAATAGTGTGCAGTTTATATTTAAAAAACATACTGAATTGACGTTTCGTATCAATAACTGTTTTAATATCTATGGATACTAGAATAGAAACCCACTTGAGTTTTGACAGCTGTTCCAAATTTAATCTCATTTCTTTACTAAAAACGATAAAGAAGTCATGTTATTTCTTTATCGCAGCACTGGTTTTACCTAATTGGTTGTCAAAATGGTGGTCATTTCATACGGTTTTTGATTAACCAATGGAGGTTTTATGATATGGGTGTAGATAAATGCACTTATTACATTTATCAATTAAAGACATTAACCCGTTAAAAAAAAACTTTAGGTTTATCATCGAAAAAGTCATTAACAGCAGCCTTCATGTCGTTATCGGTTACGAATCTTCGTCCCCTCAGTTCTTTCTTAAAAAGTCTGAAAAGGAAGTGGTCGGATGGGGCCAAATCTAGACTATATGGAGGGTGGTTGATTACTTCGTACCCATTTCCATTAATTGCTAGCTTCGTTAAGCGAGCAGTATGCACAGGTGCGTTATCATGGAAAAGCAGAATCCCTTTACTGAGTTTGCCCCTTCTTTTTTCTTTTATGGCTTCTCTGAGCTGGTCAAGTAAAATCATTTATTGCTTTATTACTGTGTAATGTTTCTATTTAATTTTATTTGAGTTTAAAAAATGAGTTTCTGCTGAGTTTCTTGCGGCGCTTCTCAGTAATGATGGTCCTGTCCGAAGGGCTGGTAGATTCAACCCATTTTAATTTATTCATGTGACAAGTAAAAGAGCCCACCGGTGGCCAATTTGAGTATGACTATTAGCCAATCAATGCATATAAAACAGTACGTGACTCAATTATAGACAACGCGTAGCCTAAACGGGTGGTCTTACAGGTTTGAAATTTGGAGGAGATATTCTTCGAGTACCCTAGAGGTGCACTACGGAGGGATTTTTTGAAATTCCATCTCTAAAGGGGTGAAAATGGGTGATAAAGTTTGTATGGAAAATACCGCGGGTGAAGCTGTGGCGGGTCCACTAGTATTGAATAGATGCCCTGAGATATAGCTATATTTGTTTAAGTCGGTGTAATCGTAGCGATTCCTTCTCAACTTTTATTATACGTAAATGAGGGTATATAGTTTTTATTTTTTGTTTTGTTTTGTTTTTAAGAATATCGTCGCCTACCGACGATCCAGGTGTGTAGAAAAATTAGGTATAGTTTATAGTACATCTGTGTAATATATAATGTAACCTTTCTTAACAAATAAATAAATAAATAAGTACTGTAATGTATAATAAACAGACACACAGACTAGCTGGGATAGCTGTGGCAAGGCGCGGGGCGCGCACCGCACTTGCTGCTTGGCAGCCGAGCGAGTAGGTGTGTAGATCACTGGATTTGGTGTATTATTGGTTTGTACATAGCACTCCTGTACAAGTGGCGACCGTGCCAGTGACTAAAATTATTGAGGTATGTACCTACTTATACAAGTAAACAAACATTTGTTAAATGAATAGAGGTAAATCGATGCGTGAGACCAGTTTCAATTTATATTATTAAATGGTGGCGGGTAGCCGCAGATTCTATCTGATCTCATTTCGTAATGTTGACACACGTTAACAAAGTTTATAATTACTTTTTATTCTTTTTATGATGTTTATATCCTATCGTAGAAAGTTATTGATATGGAATGGATCAATCTACTTATATGAAGGAACTATAAAAAAATAAAATATGAATGTATCATGCTATATAAACAAGATTGCTTTTTCTTTCTATAAATTATAATATTTTAAATAATAAACTACTAAAGTACTTTAAGTACTTTACTGTTACCTAAAATATTGCACTGCATATATCTTGCAGGCTTTGCCTACCTACTTACAAAGTTGAATAATCATACAGTACTAAATAGTTACATAGTTATGGATTATGGTCGAAAACCACAAAAATAAAACATAATTGTTTAAGCAAATACACTATCTTATCTTATCTTATCTTACAATAGTTTTTACCGTAGTATAAACTGGTCTTAACTTCGATTGGTACCTAAAAATGGATATTAATATTATTATTCATCAGTGATATAACTGCTAACTGCTTCCAAAGATAAGCCTGCCTGTGATTAAATCATATAAAGTTTAAAAAGAAATAATTTATTATTGGTTGGTTTGGTTTCGATAGCGGTTGGGGTTACCACTGGATGTCAGAGGTAGTTTGAATAATCAAACGGTACCTAAATGATCTTTGATTAGATAAAGGATCAAGAGGTAGTTCGATAAAAATCGGAACGGTACCTAAAAACACCAAATTAGTACTCGAATTATGTTTTCGTTGAAAACTGATAAAAGATCAAGGGGTAATTCGATAAAAATCGGAGCATCACCCACCAACAACATAAATGTTTCTTCGCAGGTAGTCCCACAATATGTCGCAAATACCACCAATGGAGTCCTTGGATTGCGAGGGTGAGCCAGCTTCGGTTGGCTTACGGTGGGAAAAGTGGAAACGAGGACTTAGTTTGTATTTGACCGCGACAGACGTTACAAAGCCAGAAGCGAAAAGAGCTATGCTCCTGCATATGGGCGGGTTGTCCTTGCAAGAAATTTACTATAATATTCCAGGGGCACACGTCGAAGTAGCCGATGGGGTTGATGTATTCACGGTTGCTGTTAATAAATTGGATGAATATTTTTCTCCAAAGCAAAGTCGCGTTTATGAACGTCATTTGTTTAGACTAATTAAACAGGAGCCCGAAGAAAAATTCGATAAGTTCGTAGTTAGACTCAGGCATCAGTGCTCGAAGTGTAAGTTCGCTGTTTCTGATGAGCACATGATTGACCAAATTACAGAGAAGTGTGACTCAGCCGAATTGCGTAAAAAAATCCTAACCCTCGGCGATGACGTCACGCTTGACAAAATTATTTTTGAAGCTAATGCTTTAGAGACTGTTCACCGACAACTTCATAATTTTGCGTCGGTAACGCCTACTAAAGGGTTGTCGGTTAACCGAGTAGAAAGTACAAAGAAAAAGTCAAATCCGGAGCCATGTTCTCGTTGCGGTCGAGGTCATTCTAGCGATAGCAAATTTTGCCCAGCTATTAACCAAAAATGCCTTAAATGCGGGTTTATAGGACATTTCCGTAGGAATTGTAGGACTAGGGTGAACAAACGTAAAATCGTTGATATCCCGTCAAAAGTTGTTCTGCCTGCTAAGAAACCCAAGAATAATTCTAAGGAAGAGGTCGATTATATATTTCATATTGACAGTGACGAAACCGTTAAATGCACGTTAGGTAACGTCGAAGTAGACATGCTTATAGATTCAGGCAGTAAATGTAACATCATTAATGATGTAACTTGGGAGTATCTTAAGAATAATGGTGTTCACGTCGAGAATCAAACGAAAAATCCGGATAAGACATTTATGGCTTACGGTAGCCAGAAACCTTTAGTGGTGCTAGGGTCTTTTGATTCTTCTGTAAAAGTCGGCCAAGGAAGACATGAAGAAAAAAGTACCTCTTACGTTATAAAAGATGGCACCAGAAACTTACTCGGTAAAGAAACCGCAATCAAACTTGGCGTTCTAAAGATTGGATTAGGCATTCATGCAGTGGAAGGTACGTTTCCTAAATTCTTAGGAGTAAAAATTCACATTCCTATCGACGAATCAGTCAAAGCAGTCTCTCAACCTTGTCGTAGAGTCCCCATTCCCCTGGAGACCAAAATAAATAAATAAATTCAAGAGCTTATTGATGCAGATATTATAGAGCCTGTTAATGGCCCTTCTGATTGGATATCCCCTTTAGTGCCAGTTCTTAAGGGGGGTGGAGATGTTAGAATTTGTGTAGACATGAGGCAAGCTAACCGGGCTATTATCAGAGAAAAGCATCCTCTACCAACTATGGAACAGCTAATTCCAAAGTTTAGGACCGCCAAAATGTTTTCTAAATTAGATCTGAAAAATTCTTTTCACCAGCTGGAACTAAGTGAGGACAGTAGACACATAACAACTTTTATTTGTAGTCAAGGGCTGTTCAGGTATAAACGTCTTATGTTTGGCATCTCGTGCGCTCCTGAGTGCTTCCAAAAAAACTTAGAAAGAGTGCTTTTGCCTTGTGAGGGAGTAGTTAACTTTATCGATGATATTGTGGTGTTTGGACGCGACGAGACCGAACATGAGGCGAGACTGAGAAGAGTCCTTGAGGTTTTAAAGGATAACGATATCCTTCTCAATGAAGATAAATGTAAATACAGAGTTAAAGAAATTGAGTTTCTAGGACACAAATTTTCCAGTAATGGAGTCAAACCTCTCGATAAATATGTAAAAACAATTGAGTCATTTCGAGAACCTAGGGTCATTGAAGAAGTTCAGAGCTTTTGGGGGCTGGTAAACTATGTAGGCAAATGGATCCCTAATTTAGCCACATGGACCGAACCGTTGCGCGAATTACTGAAACTTAAGCTAGGCAAAGGTGCTGATGTAACTTTGTTCTGGCATGCAAAACAAGCCGAAGCGTTTGACGGGTTGAAACGGGCGATGACTCAAGTAACAACTTTGGGTTATTACGATCCCCTTGATAGGACTCAAGTTTTTGCTGATGCAAGTCCAGTCGGGCTGGGAGCCGTGCTTGTTCAACATGGTTCAAGTGGACCACGTATAATCGGTTATGGCAATAAAAGTCTTACTGACCGCGAAAAACGATATTGTCAAACTGAGAAAGAGGCTCTCGCGTTAGTATGGGCGGTCGAACATTTTAATATGTATTTGTTTGGAAAGGATCATTTTGATCTTGTTAGTGATCATAAGCCTTTAGAGGTGATTTTTGGACCGGACTCCAAACCGTGCGCTAGAATTGAACGCTGGGTTTTACGCCTCCAATCGTATAATTTCAAAATCGTGTATAGGCCTGGTAAGAATAATATCGCTGACTCACTATCACGACTGAGTTCCGGTGAACAATCACCACAACCATTTGACGATGATAATTACCTACTTAAATTTAGTCGTCGACGAGGCTCGCCCTATGGCGATTACGCTAAATGAATTAAAGCATGCTTGTGAGGGTGACCATGAACTAGGATTAGTTAAAAATGGTATTTACAATAGTAATTGGGATTCAGATGTAAAAAATTACAAGATCTTCGAAAATGAGCTCTGTTTTCAGGATAACCTACTATTGCGTGGGAATAAAATTGTGATTCCTGCCAGTTTAAGATCTAAAGTTTTAGCAGCAGCTCACGAAGGTCACCCAGGAATCGTTGCAATGAAAGGTCGTCTACGTTCTAAAGTGTGGTGGCCCAAAATTGACACGGACGCGGAACGCTATGTAAGATCTTGTAAAGGCTGTACTCTGGTTTCTGCACCAAACCCTCCTAATCCTTTGCGTAGACGGGAACTTCCAGTTCAACCATGGATTGATGTAGCTATCGATTTTCTCGGGCCATTGCCCAGTGGGCATAATCTTCTTGTGATCATAGACTATTTTAGTCGATATAAGGAAGTTAAAATAACTAAAACTATTGATGCCACGAATACAATAAATATACTTAAAGAAATATTTTCTCGGTTAGGAGCGCCGGTTAGTATTACTGCTGATAATGGCAGACAATTTAATTGCGCGGAATTTAGGTCTTTTTGTGATGAGTATGGCGTTCGGTTGTTCCATAGTATCCCGTATTGGCCTCAACAAAATGGCGAGGTTGAGAGACAAAACCGCGATATATTAAAAAGATTGCGTATAAGCCAAAGTCAACGGTCAAACTGGCAGAATGATTTGTTGAAGTACTTAACAATGTATAATAGCACACCCCATACAACCACAGGTAAAACTCCAGCGGAACTTTTTTACAGACGTAAATTTAGAGACAAATTGCCATCAATTGTAGACATAGAATACGCGGATTTAGATTTAGAAACAAAAGATAAGGACATGGAAATGAAGGCTAAAGGAAAAGAGTACGCGGATAGGAAGAGAAATGCAGACGAGTCTACTATTGGAGTTGGTGAAAAAGTGTATGTGAAGAATATGACAAGGGAAAATAAACTGACCACTCCGTTTAATGACGCTCCGCATACAGTTATAAAAAAGACAGGGGCCGATGTGGAATTGGAAAAAGATGACAATGGACAACGACTACGTCGAAATGTAGTACACCTAAAGCGTGTCGAAGGGCAATGGAAAGCTTACGCCCATGAGGCTGAATCTGATGATGAAGCAAGAGATAATGAACAAAATCTATAATATCGAGTCTTCAGTCTAATCAGTTCAGTATCAATAAAAACAGTCGCATAGAGTATTATAAAATCCTAATGAGTTAAAAGTTTGTTTCGCGTTGAATATGTTTGGTTGTGTTCTAATATTATATAATTGTTGATTTAGAGTTAAGCTACATTATTGTTTAACAAATTTTGTAAAAGGCAGATGTAATGTATAATAAACAGACACACAGACTAGCTGGGATAGCTGTGGCAAGGCGCGGGGCGCGCACCGCACTTGCTGCTTGGCAGCCGAGCGAGTAGGTGTGTAGATCACTGGATTTGGTTTATTATTGGTTTGTACATAGCACTCCTGTACAAGTACTTTATCTTTCTCTGGATCGACCGTCGACCGAAAAAATCCTGCGCAGACGGGTGACTGAGGCATTTCGGGCACGCGTCTGAAACAAACAGTACAGGGCTTCGTACAAATATTTAAATAAATTGTTTAAACCGAGCGACAATCTGTCGCCTTATTTAACGATGTGTGCGTAACCGAGAGGTCGTAACCTCGTAACACTTGCGTTCTCTTTCACGCATAGGTACGTATTTTGACGAAAGATCGAAGGAAAAAGGAATCTGGTATAAAACGATTCAGCCAGAACCAGTCAATACTCCGTGGATAGATTGCTCGCTAAGCCGACAAGAAGTTGTAATTGCTTTAAGAATACGTTCTGGACACATTCCCTTAAACAAGTTTGGGTTCATGATGCGCAAAGTTCCCTCCCCGAATTGCTCCGAATGTGATATAGTGGAGGATGTCTACCATATCTTAATGGAGTATGTGCGGAACGAGTCATTGAGGTATCAATTAAAATACACTACCAATATGTTTAGTGACGTCGGTGGCTGCAATAGTGCGCTAGCTTTTCCAACATCGGATGAGGCCAGGGCATTATTTAACTTCGTGCGACTAGGCCTCGCCAGGAGATGAGCAGTGGAATTTGTTTGGCTGGCATAATGGACCGACATCATCGCCCTGAATGGCGACGAAGCTCTTTACATTAGATTTAAAAAAAAAGGTACGCCATTTTATCTAATTGCAAATGAGCGACTTTGCGAGTGACGTATTCTGGTCCGGCGGGGTCACTGTGTCTCATCCGCTGATAAGACGTGCTTTACAGTTAGCACGATCATACATGCTATGATCTTTGCATCCGTAGACATTGGGTCCAATTAGAATAGTGACTTCATAATAAAAAAAAACCTAAACTTAAAATACGAAATGTCAAACTCGGTTTAGCCTCTTATGTTTAGCGACTTTTAAATTTAGCGAACACATTCTAATTGGCCCCACTGTCTGGTTAAAGTATGATATTTAAGCAATTTATTCTTTTTTGGGTTCCGTACCTAAGAGGTTGTAACGAGGCGCCGGGCCGACCGGGTTATGTAACGAGGCGCTATCGCGACTCGTACAAAACTCCTTCGACTGACAACTTCTTCTACTTCTTCTTTCAATTTCTTTTCCAATTTCAAATTCAAAATTCCAAATTTAGATCGATAGCTCGATTCGGACAATTGATCTTCACTACATAAGAGAGCTCGGCCTAGAAAGGTCTTGGACTTATAAAGAAATAAACCTTTATCTACATCCATATCATAAAACCTCCATAGTGTAATAAAAAACCGTAGGAAATGACCACCATATTGACAACCAATTAGGTAAAACGAGTGCTGCAATGTTATTCCCGTATCGTTTTTAGTATAGAAATGAGATTAAATTTGGAACAGCTGTCAAAACTCAAGTGGGTCTCTATTCTAGTATCCATAGATATTAACACAGTTATTTATACGAAACGTCAATTCAGTATGTTTGTTTAATATAAACTGCACAACATTTGATCTCGAGTGACATGAGAAAAGATACTTCACTCGTTTGTCAATGATTTAAAAAAAAATGGTCTTGACGGAGGATCGAATTGCCGCCATTATGTTGGTGTTTTGCTGAACAAAAGTAGAATTGTTGTTGAATTGAATAGAAAAAGTTGTTTGTAATTTACATTTTAGTTGAAAATATGAATAGTAGTCTTCTCGCAGTGTGTGTGATGTGAAAATGCGCCGGATATCGGAAATATGCAGCCACGATTGCAACAAATAACTTGTTGCCAGAAAATATTGTTTCTGAACACATCATGGAGGATTTATAATATGTGTGTAGATAAAGTTATGTATGCAACTCTGCATAATTTGGCCTTAAAACGCACGTGCGATCTTATTATGAAACTCGCTAAAGCTCGTTTCATGAAAACCGCACTAGTGTTTTAAGGCCTATCATTATGCAACCGTTGCATAAACTACTATTATTTTATTATACACATATTGTAAAATACCTAGACTTAGAATCATTATAACCACAGTTAAAAAGTGCAGTGCGAGTTGTAAAGGAAACACAATTGATTACGTACCCGTTATCCTGCTATAAATAAGGATTCACCAGTGAGGCACTTAATTGTAAGTAGAGTGTCACACAAAGCCTCCAAATCATCTCGTTCCATAGCCTTACCTACCTATATTCATCAGTGTTTATACCATTGTTACAGAGTGCCTCGTATTTATAAAATAAATTACCTCTACCCTGATACCTGTTTTATCTCCATCATCCACCTGCATCCAACCAGTCTACGTTCCAAGGTTAAAAGGATAATAATAATAATAATTCCTTTTAATTCAGGCAACAAGGCTAATAACATAAATACCTTAAAAACTAACATACATAAACGAAGACATACGATCGCGTATTCAATAATTGAGATTGAAAAGCTTGTATTATAATGCTTTTTTCCACTGAGAATAGTTAGTTGTTTATTCTCCTATTTACGTACACTAATTATCTTTAACACTTCATACAATTCTAAATATCATACATTAATTAAAACCGTAACACAACTCACTTAAGAAAACTAAAATGTAGATTATCCTCAACATTACGTCAGTTTTAATCGAATATATAAATATTTTATGATGGTGACTAAGTAAGTATGCGCGCGCGCACAGCGAACAACTTACTGATGGTCCGTGAGGAAACTGGGTACACCCCATTACTTACTACGTTTACTTATAGACGAGCAAAGCAAGATTACTGCCAATCGCATTACAACCAAGCGTACATTGCATTCCGAAATGCCATCTATCGACGACTTTATTAAACTGCGACTGCAATGTGTTTAAAAAATATCATTATTAATAATATTATTTCACAAATTAACCTGACATTGCTTCCTTATTACAGAGTTGATGAATTACTTGATGACAACTGGGTCATACACTACACACGTTTAGATTCAGAAATGTCCCCTCCTGAGGCCTAATTTTTATGTTTGGACTATATCCTAGTTATTTAACAGTTTTATTTTTACTTATATGTATGTTAGTCTTTAAGGTATTTATGTTATGGGCCTTGTTGCCTGAAATAAATGGTATTATTATTATTATTATTTGCTGTATGTTCTACGTCTCAGCTTGCGCTGGTAATTGGTGTCATCTACGGGACAAAGCCAAGTAGATGACATTTGTCTAAATTATTTAAATATTCATGCTCTATCCTTAGTGTCATCGTCTATTTGTAAGAACTTTCGTACGATTCGGCATGTATTTAGTATTGCAGCTTTCTGCATCTGCATGTAAGTATTATGCTTCAGACCAATGACTTTCAGGCTATGGTGGAGGTGTTTGGGAATCACACCAGTAGTTGACAGGACTATTGGGACAATATTAACCTGTTCTTGCTTCCAGATTCTGGTTACTTCATCTTTAAGGTCTGTGTATTTATGTATTTTTTCACCTATAGTTTTTTGTAGATTGTGAGTGTTAAGGACGGTAATATCTATTAGGTAAGTGGTTTTGTTTGTTTTTAACCGACTTCAAAAAAAAAGGAGGAGGTTCTCAATTCGGTTGTTTTTTTTTTTTTTTTTTTTATGTTTGTTACTTCAGAACTCCGACATTTATAAACCGATTTGAAAAAATCTTTTTTTAATCGGTAGGATATACTTCCAGTTTAGTCCCGTTGTAGTCAAAGTTGAGGTGTGATGAGAGGATCTATGAGGAATCGATGGAACTCTTCAAATATTATAGGCACGCATATAGCAATTTTAGTATAATCTGTAATAACTCAAGCAGTTACGTTCCAAAAGCATTATTTGGTGAAGTGGAACTGTTGATGAAGACCATAGATGATCACCGGAACTCCTGAATGATAAGTATTTCACAGTTGGCGATTAAATTTCTTTATAAGTTTGTGAAGCAATTTATGGTCATGAAAATGCACGTGGTAAAATAGAACTGGGTTTGAAGAACCAGGAGACCTCCTCAAAGATTGATGCCCTTGCACCCTGGATAGAAACATTTTGTAAATGCTGATGAGCAATTAGCATTATGATGTTGTTGCTTGATGTAATAAATGTGTTTTATACGATAAGCACTAAAAAGTAAAAAAATAATAATAATTTAAGAAATAAAAAAACCGACTCCAAAACCCCTCTGAAAAGTAAGAAATAATAATTGGCTTTCGTAAGTCATTTACCTAGAAATGGGAGATATATGATTGGTTAAGTGACGTCATAAATTAATTATATCGAAGTCGGTGGCAAGTTAATAAGGTAATAGGTACATGGAATAAATAGACTTTCTAATACATCCCTCATACTGTGTTCATTTACTTGACAAATCACCACCAACCACCATCCACCAACTTGCCACCGACTTCGATATAATTAATTTATGACGTCACTTAACCAATCATATATCTCCCATTTCTAGGTAAATGACTTACGAAAGCTAATTATTATTTCTTACTTTTCAGAGGGGTTTTGGAGTCAGTTTTTTTATTTGCAAAATAATAATAGACTCTCAGTCAGCAGCTGATCCCCATAAAACTAAACCGTATGAAATAATGCTTTTGAAATACGCGAAGTAAACCAACCTTGCCGTCGCTACATCAGTTAACTGCCTCATCTGTCTGACTGCAAACGCAGCAGAGCTCAACCTACTCGCTATGGCTGTAATATGGGATCCCCACTGCATTTTTGAGTCAAGTGTTAATTCTAAAAAAACAGTTGACTTTACAAATTCAATGATTTGACCGTCTAATTTAATATTCATGTGTGCATTAATATCTGGTGTGTTTACTAAAGAAAATTTAATACATTTGGTCTTTTTAGGATTAAGTAACAAATTATTTGCAGCAAACTATTTAGAAATCATGGACAGAGTGTTGTTTGGTTCAGTGAGCTCGGTATCTTTCCTATTTACCTTGAACAGCAAAGAAGTATCGTCTGCAAACATGACTATGCCTGATGTTTGGCTTACCATGTAAGGAAGGTTATTTACATAAACAAGGAACAGGAAAGGGCCAAGAATTGATCCTTGGGGCACTCCCATTTCTACCACAGTCTCTGCAGATACTGCACCGTTTACTGATACCTTCCGCAATCTCTAATAAGATAAGATCTAACGAGTTCAAGGGCATCGCCGCAAATGCCATAGAATTTTAATTTTCGAATTAAAGCGTCATTATCTACACAAGCAAAAGCTTTGGAAAGGTCACAGAAAACACAAGTGGCATCGTGTGAGTCTTCCCAAGCCTCTAAAATGAATTTCACTAAGCTAGCAACCGCGTCGGTGGTAGATCTACCCTTAGTTAATCCAAACTGCAGTGGATGTCAAATTTTATTAGAGTTGAAATGTTGTAACATCTGTGTTAGCATAATTTTTTCGAATATTTTGCTAAACGCTGGCAAAATTGACTTGAGCAATTAGCATTATGCTGTTGTTGCTTGATGTAATAAATATGTTTTATACGATAAGCACTAAAAAGTATAAAATAAAATAATAATTTAACAAATAAAACAACCGACTCCAAAATCCCACTGAAAAGTAAGAAATAATAATTGGCTTTTGTAAGTCATTTACCTAGAAATGGGAGATATATTATTGGTTAAGTGACGTCATAAATTAAATATATCGAAGTCGGTGGCAAGTTAATAAGGTAATAGGTACATGGAATAAATGGACTTTCCAATACATCCCTCATACTGTGTTCATTTACTTGACAAGTCCAAGACCACCAACCACCAACTTGCCACCGACTTCGATAAATTTAATTTATGACGTCACTTAACCAATAATATATCTCCCATTTCTAGGTAAATGACTTACAAAAGCCAATTATTATTTCTTACTTTTCAGTGGGGTTTTGGAGTCGGTTTTTTTATTTGTTAAATTATGTCTAGGAGTGTTATGTCTGGTCGGTTATAATGTGTAGTCCTGTCAGTCAGTATTGCGCGGTCAAAGTACACTTTGTGAGTATATTTGTAATATGGTGTGTTAGTGTTCGGTATGAGTTTATGTTTGAGTGCAAGTTTTTGATGTATGATATTGGCTATCTGATTATGTCTGTGCGTGTAGTCTGTTTGCGAAAGATTAGGGCAGGCTCCAGTAATGTGTTGAATTGTCTCTGGCCGGCTATGGCATTTCTATTATTGTTATTATTATTATATCCGCATGTACTATATCAGGCGTAGTTTTGGCCTGCATGAAGAATACGTACAGTACAATAGGCTAGTTTCCTGAAAAAATCTAAATAGACCGTCTTTTACGTTATAAAAATCATATTGAACAGATATTTTAGGTTTTGCAATTAGACAAAAAATAAATACCATTATCTATAATAACGGCAAAAAAATCACGTTTGTTATATGGAAGCACCCTTAAATATTTATTTTATTCTGTTTTTTTTAGTATTTATTGTAATAGCGGTAACAGAAATACCTACATCATCTGTGAAAATTTCAACCGTCTAACTATCAATGTTCATGAGATACTGCCTGGTGACAGACGGACAGCGAAGTCTTAGTAATAAGGTCCCGTTTTTCCCTTTGGGTACGGAACCCTAAAAATTACGAAGATATAGTGCGTTGAAGTTCCGCGTGACGTCACGACTTTGTACACTTGTTACCATTAAGTGACGTTATGAGCCCCCACTCCTGAACTTTGACGCGCGTTATCTTTGTCAGTTTAGATTGATTTGATACAGCCAAAAGTACGTGTTCAATATTTTTAACCATATTTACATATTTCAAAAATTTATAACAATATTTCAAAAAAACCGAAGGAGGAGGTTCTCAATTCGACGCGTATATTTGCTTTTTTTATATGTATGTTCACCGATTACTCGGAGATGGCTGGACCGATTTGCCTATTTTTTTTTAATAAACGATAGGGTATTTCCCAAAGTTGGTCCCGTTGTAATCGAAGTCTAGATCTGATGAGAGGATCTATGAGGAATCGAAGGAAGTCCTCAAATATTATAGGCACGCATATAGAAATTTTGATATTTTCTTTCAAAACTCAAGCAGTTGCGTTTCAAAAACATTATTTGATGAAGTGGAACTGATGATGAAGACCACGGGTGACCACCGGAACTCCTCAATGATAAGTATTTCACGGGTGGCGATTAAATTTCTGTATAAGGTTGGAAAGCAACTTATGCTCATAAAAAATAATGTGGTAAAATAGAACCGGTCATGAAGAACCAGGAGAACTCAACGATTGACGTCCTTGCACCTTGGATAGCAACTTTTTGAGAAGGATGATGAGCAATTGGCATTATGCTATTGTTACTTGATGTAGTAAATGTGTGTCGTTAAATCACATATGATAATCACTAAAAAAAGGAAAAAAAAAATTTTACAAATAAAAAAACCGACTTCAAAAACCCTTTGATAAGTAAGAAATAATGCCCTTCTTAAGCAAATTACCTAGAAACGTCAGATATATTGTTGATTAAGTGATACACTAAATATATCGAAGTCGGTGGCAAGTAAATTGGGTAATCCATCCCTCATACTGTGTTCATTTATTTATTTCATTTATTTTATTTATTTTATTTATTTTATTTATTTTATTTATTTTATTTATTTTATTTATTTTATTTATTTTATTTATTTTATTTATTTTATTTATTTTATTTATTTTATTTATTTTATTTATTTTATTTATTTTATTTATTTTATTTATTTTATTTATTTTATTTATTTTTATTTGGGACATCAACAGCAATTACAAAACATTGGAAACTGTATACATGAGCACTATAAACATAGCCAATAATAGGTGACCACAAAAATACAAGAAAGTGGACCAAGATAACATTATTATGTACGTAACTTAGCTTTAATTAAGTAACACAATCGAGCAAATAGGTTAAGTTTAAGTAAGAAATACGAAAGCAGTGTGTGTGTGTGTGTGTGTGTGTGTGTGTGTGTGTGTGTGTGTGTGTGTGTGTGTGTGTGTGTGTGTGTGTGTGTGTGTGTGTGTGTGTGTGTGTGTGTGTGTGTGTGTGTGTGTGTGTGTGTGTGTGTGTGTGTGTGTGTGTGTGGTTTTTTAAAGCAGGTTTATTACAGTCAAAAAGGTCAAGAGTAAGAGCGAAGTATACGAATGATCGGTGAATTTTGAGCATATTTTGTGTGTACGCAAGGGGTACTAAAGAATGTCATGTAGTAACGATAAATCCAGCAAAAGTCTTCGGTTTTCCAGGCTTCATATACCGTGCCGCGTACATGCTGACTTATAGTCACAGTCCCATTTTTTAGCGCGAAAGTTCAGATGCCGTAAAAACATTCTTTGTATACTTTCTAGCCTCTCTTTGTATATAATATACTGCGGGGACCAGATGCAGCTGGCGTATTCAAGGAGACTCCTAACATACGAATAAAATACAATTTTAATACAACTTACATCACTAAATTCCTTAAAAACTCGAAAGACAAACCCTAAATTTCTTTTTGCTCTATTTGATATGTCGTCGATGTGTTGCTCGAATGTAAGTTTGGAGTCCAGAGTCACACCAAGATCCCTGACTGAAGGTACGTTTTGAATAGCGTCTCCTCCTATACGATAATTGAAAATAATTGGATGAGGTTTCCTTGTAAACGAGATTTGGACGCACTTTTCCACATTAACATTTATACGATTAAGGTCATAGTATTTTGATAACCGATTCAAGTCACCTGTAGATTGATACAGTTCCTAAGTTCATTTACATCCAAGTAGATTTTTTTATCATCAGCATACATTAGAAAGTTAGAGTGTTGAAATACGCTGTAGATATCGTATAGGTAAGCGTTATATAGCAAAGGACCAATGTGTGACCCCTGCGGAACTCCTGATGGGACGTCAACGTAATCAGACCTGCAACCACCAAGCATGACAGCCTGTCTTCTGTTTGTAACGTAGGAGCATACCCACCTGTACACGTCGCCACGAATGCCCAGCCAGTATAGTTTTCTTAGCAGGATGACGTGATCCACACGATCAAAGGCTTTTACAAAATCAGTGTAAATCACGTCAACCTGCTTTCTTTGGTCCATTTTTAAAAGAACATAGTTCATAAACTCCACCAAATTTGAAATAATAGACCGTCCCTTCAGAAAACCATGTTGCTGCGGGGGTATGCCCTTGTTCAAAACATTATAAATATTATTTAAAACTATTTTTTCCAGATTTTTACCAAATTGGTTTAGTATTGATATTGGACGATAATTTTGGATTTTCGTTTTCGGCCCCTTCTTGTGGATAGGCACGACAAGTGCCTCTTTCCATTTTGATGGAAAAGTACCATCAGATAAAGATCTGTTGAACAGTAGCGCTAGGGGCACCTTCAGGGAGTCAGCGCACATTTTTATGAAATACGGGGAATCCCATCGCTTCCCGCGCCGCCGTTGGGGTCTAGAGTTATTAAAATTTCGTACACCTGATCAGACGAGATTTGAAAGGAGCTGACAGTTGAACCGTCATCACAGTAGGGGGGAGCAAGTGGAGCGTCTGGATAGTTATTTGCAGGTGTGCTAAACACAGACCTAAAAAACTCACTAAAACCTTCGCATATTTTTTGACTGTTATCAAGCGGTAGGCCATTGAGTTCAAATGTTTTCGGATAAGCAGAGCCACCTCGTCGCGCTTTGATGAAGGACCACAATTGTTTTGGGTTAACCTTAATATTATGCTGGACTGATTCAAGGTATTTTTTCCAACATGCTTCTTTAACAGTCTTCTGGCGTTTACGCAGCAGGGAAAATTCATCATAGTCCAAAGGGTTCTGATATCGTTTCCACCTGCAATGTAAACGTGTTTTTTCCTTGATAATTTTATCGAGAAGAAATAAGAATTCGGTTTACAGTAGCTTTGAACATTGTGTCTGTTTGTTCTATAATGTTTTTAGGTATTTTATTGTAAAA
Source organism: Tortricodes alternella (assembly GCA_947859335.1). Classification (NCBI taxonomy): domain Eukaryota; kingdom Metazoa; phylum Arthropoda; class Insecta; order Lepidoptera; family Tortricidae; genus Tortricodes; species Tortricodes alternella. Next base: position 2,534,189 of record OX401972.1, read on the forward strand.
ACGTGTACAATTTCCTAGAAATGATTTTTTAGTTTTACCCAGTCTATTAGTTGGTACTTTAAGTTTTTCTGTATTTCTAGTAGCCTTTGGCTTATCTACATTTGTAGGAAAATTTTATATTTTTTTTCTGACATACATTATTATTTCAAATACGTATAGCGAAGGCAGGGTTAGTATTTCAATTTCCTTGAAAAATTCCCCCAGTGACTCGCGGGTGCCCATGTTATATATGACCTTGATGGCCCTTTTTTGCAAAATAATAATAGACTCTAAGTCAGCAGGTGATCCCCATAAAACTAAACCGTATGAAATAATACTTTTGAAATACGCGAAGTAAACCAACCTTGCCGTCGCTACATCAGTTAACTGCCTCATCTGTCTGACTGCAAACGCAGCAGAGCTCAACCTACTCGCTATGGCTGTAATATGGGATCCCCACTGCATTTTTGAGTCAAGTGTTAATCCCAGAAAAACAGTTGACTTTACAATTTCAATGATTTGACCGTCTAATTTAATATTCATGTGTGCATTAAAATCTGGTGTGTTTACTAAAGAAAATTTAATACATTTGGTCTTTTTAGGATTAAGTTAAAAATTATTTGCAGCAAACTATTTAGAAATCATGGACAGAGTGTTGTTTGGTTCAGTGAGCTCGGTATCTTTCATATTTACCTTGAACAGCAAAGAAGTATCGTCTGCAAACATGACTATGCTTACCATGTAAGGAAGGTCATTTACATAAACAAGGAACAGGTAAGGGCCAAGAATTGATCCTTGGGGCACTCCCATTTCTACCACAGTCTCTGCAGATACTGCACCGTTTACCGATACCTTCTGCAATCTCTAATAAGATAAGATCTAATGAGTTCAAGGGCATCGCCGCAAATGCCATAGAATTTTAATTTTCGAATTAAAGTGTCATGATCTACACAATCAAAAGCTTGGGAAAGGTCACAGAAGACACCAATGGCATCGTGTGAATCTTCCCAAGCCTCTAAAATGAATTTAACTAAGCTAGCAACCGCGTCGGTGGTAGATCTACCCTTAGGGTGGTAGATCTTCCAGACGTGGAGACTATACATTAGGGTGTCCCTTATATGAAGGAAAAAATTTTTTTTTACGGTTTTGAAACGCATACCCGTTAAATATGTTCGTATTTCTAAAATATACTATTATGTGAAATTTCAGCTTTTTATAACCATTAGAACCCGTGCCGACTTGACTTCAAAGTTTTGTTTTGAGTTTTACGTGTAAAAATGGGTAGGAATAGAGTACAATAACCAAACATCCGATAAATTTGTGAAATAAATGATAGAAACAAATGCAATAATGTTAATTAGTAATCATATTTAATAAAATAATAAGAAAAAAATAAAGTTATTTCTTTTTTCAAGTGGATTTTTAACTATCAGGGCAGTGGTTTCTGTGCTCTTGCACGCAACGCAGAAGAAATTGTTTTTTCTCTTCATCGGCGGTTACCAAACCGTGAAAATCTTGCATAAGCTTTACTGCTCTCTCTGCTATGTCATTTACAGCTTTTAAGGATACCTACAGCTCCACTTTTAGCTTTCGTATATACTTCATTTTCTTTCCACTAAGAAACGCTTACTTGCAGGAAATTGTTGTCGATCTTTAGGCGTGAAAATAACGTTTTGCTCTTGTTTGTCACAAAGTCTTCTAAAGATCTGCCTAAAATCATAAATTAATTTTTGGAATATTGTTCTGAAAGTCGGTTTTTATCATCTCTGCCTTATCCTTTCGTATCTGCGTTCGAATGTGCTGTATTGAAGATTTATAAATCGTAAATTTATCAATATTAAGAACCAATGCTTCAATTACAGCCTGAACTATGTAAACAGAGTCTCTTACTCTTAACTGACATCTATCTAAAGTTGCTACTACTTAGCTTGGGTGTAGAAATATCTTTTTTGCCCCTTTTCGCGGTACTATTTTGAGACATTGTCGCCGTAGGCGTAGGTGCAGTAGAAATAGGATTGGCCAAGCTTTCAGTAGAACTACTAGATGATAAACTACAGGCAGCAGACGTATCAGATTGAGCTGGCGAATGATAATGCGAAGATGATGATGTCGTCTACTGATGATGTATTCAGCAGTAGACGACAAGTGTTAGGTATAATCTTTTCTTCTCTTCTTCTAACTTCCTGTGTCGCAGATTCTCTTCTTTTTCAGTTAATTAGTTTAGTTTAGTTTATTTATTACTCAATATAATATACAGTTTAAATTACAAGGCATGTCAAATTAAAAGCAATTACATTGAGATCGTCAAACAACTAAAAATCATTCAAAATAATAAAATTGTTAACAGACAGATTTTTTTGATTGTTAATTTTTTCCCTACACGAGCCAGACATCTTGGTCGCCCTGGTTCTCTCTGTTGTTGTAAATATAATCCATCCTCTTCTATTTTAATTTTATTTATAACATCGGCATGTGCGATAACAAATAAATTATCCAACTCATTTTGAAAATCTTGTTCGCGTTTAGTGTAAATTTCTTGGGATTTTTTGCATTTTTTTTGAAAATATCGCCACATCGTATGAAGGTCTACTAACTTTTTAGCACAGTTAGGTAGTGCTCGGATTGGTATTCGAGCCTTTGCGCAGAAGATTATACATTCATCATCATTATACATTCACAAGATTTGCACTTTCAACCACTATTAATTTGACTTCCCGTATATTGTAAAACAAAACTGCTCGGGCTTGTCGCTTTAGAGTTAATTTTCGAACCCAACACCAAGTAAATATCTTTTTTAGCACTTTGTAGCTCGACTGCCATCTTAGAAAAGAAATTTAATACTCGTTATTTGAATGAAAACAGTTACTAAAATAACTAATTGCATGGCACGCGCCACTTGTCACGCGCAACTTGTATGAACCTGATAAAGATGCAAGTCGGCACGGCTTCCCGTTCATAGAATGACCTGATTTTTTTACTGAGAGTATATAAATACGTAATAAACATAATAAGAGGGTATGCGTTACAAAAAGAAATATTCGAAAAATAAGGGACACCCTACTATACATCTCCCTTATTAGTTATTTATTAGAATTAATTTGTACCCATTAGGTTTTTATGTTGCACATTTTGTTTTAGTTTTTAGATAAAACTGTACTGCCAAAGTTGAAAAAAGACTTACTGCTGAGTTTCTTGCGGCGTTTCTTCTCAGCAGATGTCACCTTTCGAAGCGCTGGTAGATTCAGACATGTAAAAGAGCCCAGGTGGCCTACTTGCAAAATAAATATTTTCATTTTCATTTTCATTTTCAGTAAATCCAAACTGCAGTGGATGTAAAATTTTATTACAGTTGAAATGTTGTAACATCTGCGTTAGCATAATTTTGTCGAATATTTTGCTAAACGCTGGCAAAATTAACACAGGGCGGTTATCAGAAGGATTATCCTTTTTGCCCGATTTGAAAATGGGTACTATTTTACTGAATTTCATTAAGTCGGGAAAGATGCCTTCATCTATGCAACTATTGAATATAAGGGCTAAAGATGGCGCAACAACTTTTAGAATAGAATCAAGAACCTTAACTGATACGCCCCTTGTATAATTAAATAAGTCTTCCGTTTTCTTCACCTTTAACAATTTGAACGTCTTTAAAATGTCTATGACAGAAATGAAAATGAAAATGAAAATGAAAATATTTATTTTGCAAGTAGGCCACATGGGCTCTTTTACATGTCTGAAGCTACCAGCGCTTCGAAAGGTGACATCTGCTGAGAAGAAACGCCGCAAGAAACTCAGAAACTTGGAAACGTGGTCGAACGTGGAAGAACTTAAAATGAGATATATTAGATCGCGCCAATACGTGCACTTCAGCTCGTTTGTGGTGCGCGTGCCGCGGCCGATGCTGGAGACAGTCACGTGTCCGGACTTCTGGCCGAAGGGTGTCGGGTTCAGGCGTTTCCGGGGCACCATGCCTGTCCAGGACACGACTCCAGATGGGACGACGCTAAGGAGCCACGCCTTTTTGTCTCCTAAATGATATTACTTTTAAGTTATTCTACTGTATAATATATGTATGTTAGTCTGTAAGGTATTTTTGTATGGGCCACTGATGCCTGAAATAAATGGTTTATTATTATTATTATTATTATTACTAAGTCTAATGTATTCATTTAGTAGTAGACCGGCAGTATTGGAAGAGAAAGCTAAACATCTAGTCGTTCCAATGGGAATTCTAGAAAAGAAAGTGTTAAATTAATTTGCTACGTCAATCCCGTCTGTGATAAGCGTGTCTTTTATTTTTAAGGAAATGGAAGCCTCTGCGTTCTTCTTCTGGCCGGTATCTGAATTTATAATTTTCCAAACAGTATTAACTCTATTGCTGGATGATTGAATTCTACTGTTGAGGTGGGCTGACTTAGCTTTATTGCATACGACTTTAAACAATTTAGAATAATCCCTATTATACTGGTGGAAACGTTCATCAGTAGTACAAGATCTCTTGTCGTACAGTTGGTACAAGTTATCCCTACTTTTACGAATCCCAGTTGTAGCCCATTCATTAAAAGTGACTTTAAGCCCTATCTGAATATGTTTCTTACTGCAGGTTCTGTCAAATTCAGTACACAGGGTATCTAATAACATTTTAGGCACTGAAGTCTATTTTTAGTCAATGGTCTAATTTCTATAACCTGATCTGGATCTAGCCTAGCACAAGGTAATTTGTCAATTTGAGCTTTATGATCCGAGCGGATTCCACTAACAATCGATTTTTCCAGATACTGACAGTTGATCCAAATATTATCTAGACAAGTGGTAGAAGTAGGGGTGACCCTGGTCGGTTGGTCAAATAAACAATCTAAATTAATGGTAGGTAGGTAGGTCATTTATTTCTTTAAGAAAATTGCATTACAAAAATTACATAATAAAGATAATGAATTCACAAAAAGATCTCCAGTCGAGATAGAATAATATAAAAATACCGTCTAGAAATAATTCTAGGAATAATCAAAATAGATATGTCTTAGAATTCAATTACAAAATGTCACAAATAAAATCAATAACAAAAGAAAACAGATGTTAAAAAATGCAATAAAATAAAAACTAAACGAAAGAAACACAAATGTCAGAAAATCAAAACTAAATAATAACAATAAAAACATAATAGTAAATTAGCTTTCACTGTATTCTTTAACAGAATACAGTGACGAATGGATTTAAAAAGGGAGACAAATTGGTGTTTTTCAATCGACTGTGTTAAAGTATCGACATTGAAATCTTATAGATTAATAGTAAGAAATCAGTGGTGGTCTGCGGAGATTTCAATGTCGATTGAAATCTCCGCAGACCACCACTGATTTCTTACTATTAATCGCTTTTCTGAGAACATCCTCCATTGTATTGATAAAAATAGCTAAGTTTGAAGTAGGTGGCCTGTAGACTCACAATATTAAATACTGATCCGTTTCTGCACAGGCGATCTCGCACACGCGCTCGACAGAATGGCCGGACAGGTTGTAGAGATATCGGCGTAAATATATAACTTTAGTATATAATAACAGTAACTTTTTAACAACGGCTCGTGTTAGATATTTTCCCAGGCGTGAGCGCTACATCTGGTTGAAATAAACAATTAAAATCTGTCTTTGAAATATTAAGTCAGCCGAAAATAAAGCCATTTATTTTCTTGACCGACAGAGTAATAAAGCATTATTTCTCAGTATAGATATTAGGGGTGCACGTGGTCTGAAACACCACGAAACTCAGCGCAATAAATTGTATTGAACAAAAGAAGCTTAATGTGCAAAAACAATTCATACAAATTTAAGAGAGTTGATAACCTAGACCAGTCGGTTCTAGTCATTTGTTCTCCAAACGAAAATATACAATGGCCCCATACATTTAAGAGCCACATTGTTTTAAAAGATATTACGCTTTGTACCTTTTGGAAATTCCAGGAAAGCGCAACTGCGCCAGCGCATTGGAGAGACGGGGAGGCAAATCCAGTGTACACGAGACGGATTGTGGGTGTGACTCGCCATCAGGACGATGCAAAGAGAATTGCATTGTGCGATACTGATAATACAGTTGGTAATTAGTGGTAGTCTAGGATAATGAACGATTGTTTTGAGAAGGAGAGTGTTTCGAATGTAAGGGTTGGGGAGAGGGGCACTTCATCTTTAGCGCGCTAAGGAGAGACATCTTTGAATTGTAATTAACGGGGAACTTCTATTTGAGATCTCAAAGAGAAATACAGATATCGATATCTACCTAGAATATTAAGACAAGTGAAATATTGTTGACCGTTCACGTGAAAGCTTTGCAAAGTTTATATCTATTGTAAATTAAAATTAAGTTTAGTTTAATAGAGTCAGTGTGTGTAAATTGAAACGCAGTTCACAAGTTAAGTATTCTTTTGTCCAGTAAACGTGTTCAAACTGAGGTAATAAAATACTTTCAATTTATATGAATTAGCAAAATATAAAGTTCATCTATGCTAAGGTGACTATTTAAGAACCAGAGTGGAATAACGGTTCATTGTTTAAATTAATGTGGATCCTCTGAGTTAGACATGTTATTACCTATTTATGTCAATATTGTTTATCGTGTCTAAAGTTAACTGAATTACGCAATTTAATTAAATATGACTACATAACCTTTTTGACTTGCATAGTGGTGATTTTAAGCTATTGAAGCTAAGTTTAAATTGTAAAGAAGTATCTGCGTAATTCAGAACTAACTGATCATTTATTGTTTGACAGATGGGAAGTTTGATAACCCCCATTATTATGTGTCATCTGAACATAAAAGCGTTTTCGAAAACCCCGCTCGAAGGGATATGTAAAGAGCTATTCTATATTAAAGTTGGACGAATTATACACCACAATATCTGAAATTTGTGAAATTAAGGTGTAAAGGCCGAGAAGGTTTTTTGTTTACTTTGGTTCGTTTTTCCTTCCGTTAATTGTTTTGGCCTAGGAACCAAAAACCAAAGATCAATAAAGTCATACACTGACTTTCTTGATTAAATAATCAACAGATTCGATTAAATTTGAAGTAAAGGAATTAGCTGCAATAAACGACATTTATAATTCCTTAATGTGCATTTTTCACTTATTATCCTACTATATATATATATATATATATATTATCATTCAACCCAGTAGTTATACCTACTCAGCCAGCTAGGCATCACAGTCATTTTATTAACAAAAGTACCTTCCTTCCTTACCTACCTTCTTTGAAGTTTGTGATATTTTAAAGCCACCAACGCATTAAGTGATTCTATAGTAAAACACTGATATCTGATTTGAATATTGACGCTGTTTAAGCATTATACAAACTATTAGCTCTGGACGCTATCTAGCGACACTAAATTCTAGTGCTATTTAATTAAACATTAAAGGCCGCCTATTTTCTGACAAGTTTTATTACAGCAATCGTTGCTAAAAGCAGGCTTTAGATATACAAACGGATGGCCATCCACTTATACTGAGACGAAAAGAGAGAGGGAAAGAGAGAAGGAGAAAGGGAGATAACTGAATTCAGCAAATATTTGATATACATAGAGATAAATAACTAAAGTCTGCTTGATCAGCGGAAGGCTGATCGCTGGTCTAAACAACGGACAAGCTTACACACCCCCTTAGTTGCGAATGCTGTGATAAACTTGCATAGAAAAGGGTATAAGGAGTTAAGGTCAACTCGCGAGGTTCAGATAGTCTTGGATGTAATTGGGTTGTTATATATATTAGATCTTGCACTACCGGGTGTACAAGGGACCTCTGACATCCCAGGATTATCGGGCTAAACGGTTGCCTCCTTGAAAGGCCAGAATTATATTTTGAGCTTCAATAAATAATTATATACATAGTTTGTTTTAGAGAGTCACATATTCATTTTAAATACTAGACGAAATCACAGGCTGCCTTAGCGTAGGTACAGAGCGAAGCGCTTATTAGAGGGCTAAGTAGTTGAGTTGAGTAAGAGAGAGTTATTAGAGAGGAGAGACAGAGAGAGAGGTTGCGTTGGAGGGAGGACCATCACAAGGTCCCTGCGCTCTTTAAATATTAGACGTAAAATAACAGAACCGCCACCTGCCGCGGACACCCTGCAGAACGAGCTGGCCATTACATAATTATTTACATTAAATATCATCCTGTCTTGTTTAAGTTTCTGTAAAGCAGATAATATCTCCATTGACATTTTCAGTAAATAATTCTAAGTCTAATATTTTGCCAGTGTTTTGCGATTTATGTTTTGATGAGGTTAAACTACTTTGCTTCTCCATTGTCTTAACCGCTAGTTTAAAGACAAATCCGAACACGGAGATGTCGTCTTAACAGGCAGGGGGGAAGGGGTGTTTCCGAATACGGAGTTAATAAAACATGCTAAAGATTTAGCAAGCTTTTCAGGATTAATTTATAATCACTAACAATAATAACCTTATTACTGTCAAAAAAATAAAAATCTACGCTATGACGGCTTGTCAACTTAAATATAAGTTTGTTTAAGCTATGCAAATTATTATTTAACTCGCATGGAGTAGCATAGTAGGGGAACGCACCTATAACAATATTTTTGGCACCTAGTTTTGACAGCATTAACGTCTGAGAATCGTACTTTGGATCCATTACCTAACATCAAAACAATTGTTCTTTGGTTAGATATTTGGGTGTGCATAATATTGTCAATTATTTGGCTAAACGAGGCATTAGGCATACAATGATTAGTAACACAGCTTTACACCTGGTGGTAGGTAAAGCAGAAAAAGCCCTTGAGAGCAAGGAGCTATGTCTGGCAGCATTTCTGGATGTAGAAGGGGCATTTGACAGAACAACGTTCTGTGCCATCAATATAGCTGCTGCGAATCATGGCATCGAGCCTACCATATGCAAATGGATAGACAGCATGCTAAGCAGCAGGCTAATAAAGTCAACCCTACTGGGTGATGAATTAATGGCTACAACAACCAAAGGATGCCCACAGGGAGGGGTCTTGTCACCAATTCTATGGAGTCTGGTGATAGACTCCCTCCTGGAGGAACTCAACACTGGCCCCATGTACACAGTAGGGTACGCAGATGACCTAGTGATACTTGTCAACGGCAGGTTCCCATACACAGTATCAGAGATCATGAATGGGGCCTTGGTAAAGGTGGAAAACTGGTGCAATAGACACCAGCTATCTATTAATCCAAACAAAACAGTGGTAATACCGTTTACCAGGAAAAGAGACCTTCGAAACATGCAGCAACTCAAACTGTATGGTAAGGTTATAGCACTGTCCAGTGATGTGAAATACTTAGGAGTCACACTAGATAAAGAACTAACCTGGAAGAAACATGTAGACAGTGTCACAACCAAAGCTCTCAGAGTATTTGGCATGTGTAGATCTGCCTACGGAAAAAACATGGGGCTTAAACCCTAAGGTACTAAAATGGATCTACACTATGATGGTAAGGCCCATTATCCTGTACGGCTGCTTGGCCTGGTGGCCGAGAACAAAATTGAGCACATGCAAGGACTCTCTATCGAAAGTACAGAGGACGGCATGCATGGCCATAACTGGGGCGTTCAGGACAACGCCGACGGCAGCGTTGGAAGTTCTCCTAGACCTACAATCACTGCATATTGCCATACAGTCCGAGGCGCGCAAGTCACTACATAGGATGAAGGTGATGGGCATATAGAGTGACTTGGCGCCGAGGAGCAGGCATACCAACATAGAACCGAATAGAGTTCTGGACGGACTACTTACTATCGGCTGCGATAAAATGCAGTCTAGGTTTGTTTTCAGCAAACATTTTAATGTTCACATTCCGACTAGGGTCGAATGGAATGAAGGGCTGAAACCACCAAATGGGGACGGCATCACATGGTATACGGATGGATCAAAAATGAACTCCGGTACTGGAGCAGGCATCCACACCCAAAACTACAACAGTAGCGTAAGCATGGGCAACTATGCCACCGTCTTTCAAGCAGAGATGTATGCAATAATTGCCTGTGCACAGGAGAATATAAACAGGAGAACACGAGAGGAAAATCTCTATATACTTAGTGACAGCCAAGCAGCACTCAAAGCGCTCAAGTCGCCGAGAGTGGACTCAAGACTGGTCTATAACGGTGTCCAAGCATTAAACGAACTTGGTAGACAGAACAAGGTGACACTGGTATGGATCCCAGGACACGAAGGCTTCACCGGTAATGAGACAGCGGACGAGCTTGCAAGGGAAGGGTCAATGAACGAACACATTGGACCGGAACCCTTCGTGGGACTCTCACAGGGAACCATAAAAACAGCCCTAACCAACCATACCAGGGACATCCACCACCTAGAGTGGAATTCCTTGGCTGGCCTAAGGCATTCAAAGCTCTTTACAGGGAGCGTAGACTCAAGCTGGACCAATAAACTTTGGAAACTCAGCCGTAAACAGCTCAGATACATAATCGGAGTATTTACGGGTCACTTCGGGTTCAAGTATATCTTGGCCAAGATGGGACTGTCTGACAACACAAGCTGTAGAATGTGCGGCGAAGAGGAAGAAACAATGAAACACATCATGTGCGAATGCGAGGCCCTCGCCAGACTAAGAATGAAAATACTTGGCAATGGTTATCCAGAACCAGGGGAATTCAAGGCACTACCACTGCGCTCCACAAGTCACTTCATTGAAGTGGTGGAGAATGCTATGGATAGTGCTTAGGAAAACGGGGTAATTACACAAAAGATCCCATAGGGTCGAAGTGTATCCGCAAGGACCCCACCCTCTAAGATAAGATAAGATAACACAGCTGTTTAATACTGTAAGCGACGAGCTCGGTTACCCTTAATTAGTTTTAAATATAATAGTTTTTATTTCAGGAAAAGGGTAGTTTACGGTATGTCACCGCCATTTTGATTTTGAGCTATCGGGCGCGGCTCCTCAGTCCTCCGTAAGCTATCCGCCAGAGACACCGCATAATATCTTGTTAATTCATGTACTTTTTTGATTATCGAAATAAACTGTTCTCGAGCTTAAATCGTTCATCATTACCGCCGCGCCACCCCAACTGCTACAAATACATTATTATGTAATATTTTGCCTAGCCCCTTTCCTATCCTATCAGAAAACACTAGGATTTCAGTCACATTTTATAAATATCAGGTTTTGTAGGTGCGGGTATGACATGGGCCACTGTGCCGCTGAAATCAGACAGACAAGGCAAATTCAAATTCTTTGGCGACGAGTAGATTTGTTGGCACTGGCACTCACAATCGCACATATTTTGCTTGTTAAGTAGTGACTCGAAACGTTGTTCGTTATAATGGCACAGTTCCACTAACTCGCTTGCCGCCAGGACATGTTCACTGATTTGCTTCTGTGATGTTAAATACTTATTAGTTAAGTCCCTGAGGGATTTTTCTAACTGGTATATCTGTTTCCGCGCTGAGTCACAAGCGTACATACGGTGTTCGAGATTTTTATTCCAAAATTCTTGTTCATTTAATAAACTCAGACGAGCAGCCTATTTACATACAAATTGAAGAGTGTAGGTGAGCTCTATCCTCTATGCCTCACCCCACACTCCAACGTGTATGGATCCGACTGTGCGTCCGCCCATCTAACGCTGCTGACCTGGTTTCTATACCAGTACCTCAATATACATACTGTTTCATAGGATAAACTTGTGGCCACCAGTTTTCCCCACAGTGTATCATAAGAAACCAGGTCAAAGTAGTTAGGTCGAGGAAACAGGCATATACCGGGGGTTTCCTGTTATCTATGCCCAAAACAAAAATAAATAAAACTCTCATCCAAGTAGATTCATTTAATCCCTAAAATGGCAACCATCCCCTACGCCAGGTATGTGTTCTTTTAAGAACAGCCTGTGTGGCGTGATTGCTGTGAAAGCTCCCACGGCCTGGATATTGCACTCGCTGTCATCCGTGGGTGCTACAGATGCTATGCCGCGGAGGTAGGGTACTGCATTGTCGGGCTCCCCGTGCCAGAAGACCAGGCCTCCGCCACTGTCGCCTCTACAGAGCACCCTGCCTGCAATAAACCAGTCTATTTTCACTGCTGCGGCCATAGCAAGGTTCATATATACATACATATATCACGCCTGTTTCCCAATGGGTAGGCAGATACCACGGATTACCACCTGCTAGATCCTGACACACCTTTCGCTTCGTCTACTCTCATTAAGTTCTTCATGCACTTTCGCCGGTTTAGGTACTCTTGACCTCATAGTTCGCCGAGGTCTTCCCTTTCCAACCATCCATGCGCACTCGCCTTATAAATCTGCTGTGTTGGTTTTTCGTTCATCCCCTCCACATGTCCAAACCATCTAAGCATGTGTTAGCGGGGATATACGATTTGTATTATGTATAGCATAATAAGTGACTTACCTGGTTTATAATATCACATTTCCAACGAACTATTTATCATAATTTGTATATTAATTTCAACACGCCTTTACTGTTAAAATGATTCTCCAATATGGCGATCAAGGCTTGACACTTTAGTCAATTGACTTTTATAATATTAATGTTAAATAACTTAATAAAAGGTTCAATTAAGGAATTACATTGTTAGTAAATATATTTTAATAAGTAATTATTAAATTTAGATAATATATGTTAATTAAGGAGTAATCTTTGAACATTAAGTTGACATTTTGACAATTTCCGTTACTTGTTTATCTGCATCCCCGATGGTCGTAACGTACCTTGTTTTTCAAGGCAAATTTAGTATAAAACGGTCGCCCTAACCGGGCGGGAGCACATTTCTGTGAGACCCGGCGAACAGTATTCAGTTAAGTACCAACCACCATTATATTTATAATTGTAATTACCCTGTATTGCTGTACTAGAGATGTACCGCTGTTTATGTTGTTATTTATGCTTTGATACCATATTTAAATCAGAATCAGTTACTGAGATAAGTTACTTCATTATCAGTGTGCTATTTGTAACTTAGAATCTGTGTTAACTTCAACTGTATTGAAAAGAGAATACCTTGCTGAGTTTCTTGCCGGTTCTTCTCAGTGAGTAGTTTCATCCGAACCGGTGGTAGATGCGTTGACTTTGAGTTTAGAAATAAAACCGTCATTTCAAAGTCACAAGGGTGTATTATTACTACATACCATAACATTAAATTTATTATTTTAACACATGCCCTTCTCAATTATCACGACTACATCTTCTTCCACACCACAACATTCCCTTATCACGCTATTCCTTAACAAGGTTCACACGAGGATAAGTTACCTACCATCATGTTATCTCTCGGTAGGTACATCTCTTTCTGATACTAGTATGAGAGAGACGTTTGAGGGATAAGGAACACTTATCCTCTTGTCAACCTTGCTGGTGCCACTGGATACAGGCCCACAATTTTGGAATATTACTTTTAATAAAGCATTCTAGTATTCATCATGCATGGACGCTATTTAACCGTGTTATTTGTCAATGGGGCCGTCAGAGATAGCGTCCTAAATGGGTTTTACTTAGGCTATGTACGCACTGTCCGGCTAGCCGCACTGTGGCTGGTCGTCCGGCCAACCGCAACCCTAAATTTGTATGTACCGAATTAATCTATTCGCACTGCGATGCGGCTGCCGCCCAACCTCTCCGGTCGCTCGGAGCGTTGCGGCGCGACTGGCGGCTACGCGCACTGCGGTTGCTAGTTTGCGGTTGCCCGCCATTGAAGGCGCACGTGTGCATGCTCGTACAAGCAAATAAGGATGCACTCAGAATCTATATCGCTGTTTCTTTTTCTTTATACAACGCGCGTAAATATAATAAATAGCTACGACTTCTTCCACGTCCATCTTGGAAATAGCTCGACTCGACCGCAAACCACGATGGTTTCTATACGCACTTTCCGATTGCGGTTACGGCTAGCCGCAATTGCAACCGCATCTTGCGGCCAGCCAGGCGGCCAGCGGCAGTGCGGCTAACCGGACAGTGCGTACATACCCTAAGGTAATTTAATGCTTACCAGTCATATATTCTCCGGCGCAAACTTTATCACTAGTGATGTACTTGAGGAAGGGTTCATCTGCATTGGCGATGCATCGCTCTATTCCCACGTAGGGCATGTCCAGCCACAGTAGCTGAAGCGTCTCCGTGCCGTTCTCGTCACTTAGGCCCCAGCCAGCGACCTGCAATCAGAAAGTTTTATTGGATAAGTTCGTAAAATAACCTTGGCGTTGCACTCCACTCCGCGTGCGCTCGGTTATACCTACTGTCGTTATTATCTCATACCCCATAATTCAGTGCGGTTGCGCCGAGCGCTGAGGGAGCCGCCACTGCAAGTAGTCACCGTGGGCGAGCGCCCTTAAGGCTGATTTACACATTGTTAAGTACCATTGTCAAGTGACAAGTGTTTAGTTAACATGTTTTTATGGTGTCAAATGTAAAGTAAACGTTCACACAGTGTTAAGTCATTCTCGCAAGTCCAAAGCGTTTAGATCATGTCAGTACACATTTGAAGACGAGCAGTGGTTAGAATAACGAAGAATTTTGTCAGAATTATCGCATCAGAAATAGAACATGAATTCTTAGTTGATATCGAAAAATACATATTCCGATACGAAATCCAATGTTTGATCTTCGGTCCACCACATAATTCCGTACGCCGTATATCCGTATTATGAACTTGACAAATTACACTGCGTCAAGTTCGGGTGCGCTACAAGTGCGGAGAGTACGCGGGTGTGCGGGAGAAGCAACTTAACAGCAAAAATATACCGAGCTCTAATCACTCTACTTCGCACTCGCACTAGTCACTTAACAGCACGAATGTTTACACGTAAATTTTATTCATCACTTGTCACCTGCACTTGCTACTTGACAACGTGTAAATCTACCTTTACAACGCAAGCGCGCGCGCCGCGCAACGCGCCACACTGAAGCCCGAGCTCAGAGCGTTTACCATGAGTTTGCGCAAACCGTTCTCGCTATCGAAATCTATCGGAAATGCTGCTTGTTGCCGATACAAGTAAAAGGGACCGAGCGATAGTTTACACTAGCGAGAGCGGTTTGCGCAACTCATGGTAATATGGCTCTGAGCTCGGGCTTCAGTGTGGCGTGTTGCGCGGCGCGCGCGCTTGCGATGTAAAGGTAGATTTACACGTTGTCAAGTAGCTAGTAGTACAGTTCGCTTTGCTTGGCGCGACCGCTGCGCGACGTCGCATTAAGTACACGATTAAAGCGTGTAATTTGACATGTGGTAAGCCTTATAAAAAGGAAAATAAGTATTTGAAAACACTTATTAGAGGTTACGCAAGATACTTTATCTACACCCATATCATAAAACCTCCATTGTTTAATCAAAAACCATAGGAAATGACCACCATTTTGACAACCAATTAGGAAAAACCAGTGCTGCAATGTTATTTCTTTATCGTTTTTAGTAAAGAAATGAGATTAAATTTGGAACAGCTGTCAAAACTCAAGTGGGTCTCTATTCTAGTATACATAGATATTAAACAGTTATTGATACGAAACGTCAATTCAGTATGTTTTTTTAATATAAACTGCACAACATTTGATCTCGAGTGACATGAGAATAGAGAATTCATTCGTTTGTCTATGATTTAAAAAAAAATGTTCTTGACGGAGGATCGAATTGCCGCCATTATGTTGACGTTTTGCTGAACGAAAGTAGAATTGTTGTTGAATTGAATAGAAAAAGTTGTGTGTAATTTACATTTTAGTTGAAAATATGAATAGTAAGTAGTCTTCTCGGAGTGTGTGTGATGTGAAAATGCGCCGGATATCGGAAATATGCAGCAACGATTGCAACAAATAACTTGTTGCCCGAAAATATTGTTTCTGAACCCATCATGGAGGATTTATAATATGTGTATAGATAAAGTTATGTATGCAACTCTGCATAATTTGGCCTTAAAACACTCGTGCGATCTTATTATGAAACTCGCCTATCGGCTCGTTTCATGAAAACCGCACTAGTGTTTTAAGGCCTATCATTATGCAATCGTTGCATAAACTACTATTTCAGTAAAGCCAGAGACGTTAAGAATGTGGACTGAACAGCAAATTCACCCGAGTGGGGTGTTATTCACTTAA
Organism: Tortricodes alternella; assembly: GCA_947859335.1. Classification (NCBI taxonomy): domain Eukaryota; kingdom Metazoa; phylum Arthropoda; class Insecta; order Lepidoptera; family Tortricidae; genus Tortricodes; species Tortricodes alternella. The sequence goes on from OX401972.1 coordinate 2,550,245, forward strand.
ATAACAGTTCGTCACTAAATCTCTGGCGAGCCTAACATGACACGTCAATTAACTAAATGCTTACGCGCGTTTTCGACCTTGGTCATTATTTTGCCAAGGTAAGGTCTAAGGTACCTAATCCGCATAATGCCTATTTTTTATCATCGGGCGCAAAGATCTCAAAAGAAGGATATGCCTATCAGTACAATTGCGTTTAACAAGTCTCATAGAAGGTTGTGAAACGCCAGCGCCATGGCGTAACCACACCCTATTGCTGATGTCTTAGTTCTTACGACATACACACAAAAGTCTAGTATTGCTTGATTCACCCGCTATCATATCATTGTGGACGCCAGCGACCACACGCTGTGGAGCTGCGGTCTCACACCGCACGACGCGGGAGGGCAATTTTTCAATTATAACAGCGTCACTTAAATGGGTGTCGTGAATGGTGGTTGACATGCGACTGAACGTGCGATGGTATCAGATTCGCGTTCTGACACCTCAAAAGTAAGCATCGCGAAAATTGCTTTGAGCAGTTCTTTACTATATATTTCAATGATCGGGCGTCATGAGACGGTATGAACGACGAACGTAGCTGCGCTACTAACTAACTTTGATTACCGTCGCGATGTTTCCTTCCTTCAGCTGTTCTCTGTTAAACTCATCATTGAAGTCGACACAAACTGGTCGCAGACCCCTCGCGTACGTAAAGGGAGTTGCTAGTCTTACTACAGCCAGGTCGTCTTGGAAGCTCGTCAACACGCCTCGGAAGCGTGGTGGAATCTTGATTTCTTTCACCTGTCAACGGAAAATCGAAAAAATCTTACATATAATAAATCTGTAGAAATTATGTCTCCTAGATATTTACATAATCATACAATGTAAAAAATAAAAAACCGACTTCAAATAGCCTTTGAAAAGTAAGATTTTTTATTTTCACATTTTAGTTATTTTTATGTGATTTAACGACACACATTTAGTACATCAAGTAACAATAACATAATGCTAATTGCTCATCACCATTTACGAACTGTTGCTATCCAACGTGCAAGGATATGAATCGTTGAGGAGTTCTCCTCGTTTTTCAAAACCGATTCAACTCTGTTGCTTCCGAACCTAAACAGCAATTTTATCGCCACCCGTGAGATACTTATTATCATTGAGGAGTTCGAGTGGTTATCTATGGTCTTTATCATTAGTTTCAGTTCTCCAAACAATGCTTTTGGAACGTAACTGCTTCTGTTATTACATAAAATACTAAAAAAATATTTGAAGAGTTCCATCGATTCCTCATAGATCTTCTCATCACACCTCGATTTTGACGACAACGGGACTTAACTGGAGGTATACCCTACCGATTAAAAAAAGAATATTCTAAATCGGTTAATAAATGACGGAGTTGTGAAGTTACAAACAAAAAAAAAAAAGAAAAATACTACCGAATTGAGAACGTTCTCTTTTTTTTTGAATTAGGTTAAAAATAAAGAACTATTAAAAATGAATCAACTTTTTGTTTATTTTTTATTTTTCTTGTTCTCTTCGACATCGAGGTAATCTCTAAAATAGTTAATAGTAGTTTATGCAACGGTTGCATAATGATAGGCCTTAAAACACTAGTGCGGTTTTATGAAACGAGCTTTTAGCGAGTTTCATAATAAAATCGCACGTGTGTTTTAAGGCCAAATTATGCAGAGTTGCATACATAACTTTATCTACACACATATTATAAATGCTCCATGATGTGATCAGAAACAATATTTTCTGGCAACAAGTTATTTGTTGCAATCGTGGCTGCATTTACGATATCCGGCGCATTTTCACATCACACAGTCACTTCGAGAAGACTACTATTCATATTTTCAACTAAAATGTAAATTAAAAACAACTTTTTACAATACTACTTTCGTTCAGCAAAAAACCAACATGAATGAAAGCAGTAATGGCGGCAATTCGATCCTCCGTCAAGACCATTTTTTTTTAAATCATAGACAGACGAATGAAGTCTCATGTCACTCGAGATCACATGTCGTGCAGTTTATATTTAAAAAACATACTGAATTGATGTTTTGTATCAATAACTGTTTTAATATCTATGGATACTAGAATAGAGACCCACTTGAGTTTTGACAGCTGTTCCAAATTTAATCTCATTACGATACTAAAAACGAAACTATAATAACATTACAGAACTGGTTTTACCTAATTAACCACCATTAAGAAACTCCCGCACGATAGGAACCTTCAAGAAAAAATTCAAAGACTCACTGTTAATCCTTCAAAAATTACAATCGTAGTCAGCTCGTACAGTGTTATTATTATATTTTATTATATTTTATTTTATTTTAATAAAGTCTACTTATTTACATTTATTTATATATAAAAACCTAATCCAATATAGTATTACCCTTCTAATTGTGATTTATTTTGCTTACAAATCACTCAACATGGTTTCAGGTTCTTAATGTTTAATTTCTTCAACTGTCTTAGTGTAAACAATGTCATTCCATTGTAAAGACGCATCATCCCGCTTGCTGTCGCATGCGATCTGGGCTTCACAGAATATCAGCGTTGCAGGACCAAGTTCTGCAGCACATGCTGAGTGAAGACCCTTATTTGGTGTCACATTGCACCAACATTTTATTAGTTTAAGCTCAATGTTTTTGTTATAGTATAGCTTAAGTTGGTGGTGGTGTGATGCAAATAAAATATTTTTCTTTCTTTCTTTCTTTCTAATTGGTTATCATAATCAAAATCAAAAACCGTAGGAAATGACCACATTTCCTACGGTTTTTGATTAAATTATGGAGGTTTTATGATATGGGTGTAGATAAATATAATTATTTTTGTTCTAAAATTACGAGAAACTATTTCAGTTGAGGCTGCGTTAACAGCTTACCATGGCGACGTATCAGCTATGTTATGTTACGGTCTAATATTGTGGGGAAATGCCGTAGATAAAGACAGAGTTTTTAATAATACAGAAAAGGAGTGTCAGTGTTATTAGCAGTGCGAAGCCTTTTTCATGATATTACTACAAATTTACGGTTTTCGGATTTCCTCCTATACATGTGCCTTGCTTCTTGCCAAATTTTATGATTGTCAACGGGAAGTACCCGTATAGGTTTTGATTTCCTTGCGAATGGCAAAATATGCAATTTTTAAAATAAAATATACGGCATAAACGGCCGTGTCTTTTGATTGCGTTGTCATAGAAGTTTGATTTTTTTACAGCTCCAAGGGACTGCAGGCCTGAGTATATTAATTTCAACTCGATACCTCCACGCGTGCCTGAGAAAAAGGTCTGGACAGACATACAGACTGACAGACAGAGGGACAACAAGGTGATCTTATAAGGGTTCCTTTTTTCATTTTGAGGTACGGAACCCTAAAAAAAGAAAAGCCTGATAAATAGGATAACAAGACGATGATGCTTACATCAGATCTCTGCGCTCTTTTCATGTCCCTTGGGTGGTCCCAGAGTTTGAAGACCTTATTCCCACCGACAGCGTAGTTCTTCGCGGGCTGGAGAACACCACTCCAGAAACAATGGGCAGCTGCAGAGACAATGATACATATTGGAACTCACTCATTATGGACGTGGACTGTACAAAATGAGGAGCCCTGTGCCCAGAAGTTGGTCATATAAAGGCTGATTTATATATACTTTATCGCAGCAACAAAAGTAACAATGCGCCTACAAAAGGCATACTTAATGCTATAACCATTTTCTGCAATATTAAAAAAATTAAAGCTTAATGTGGGAACTGGAGCACGACATTGAATTCGTGTAGCACTACTCTTTAAGGTGCTGAATTCGAAAGTTAACTAGGAGCGTCGGGCGCATTTCCCCGACAGGAGTGCTACATCGACCGCAGTCCTATTTACACATTAATTGTAATTAGCTAGGATAGAATGGAATTGTAATTTGGAGTTGAAGATAAATAGTATCTTCATTCGCGTATTGATTGTTTCAATAATCTACGGAACCTCATAATTACTACAAGTCATAGAATCTTACAATGATGCTGATGGAATTTTGAAAACATCACCATACATAATTGGGGTGCTACCAGGTCACTTAGAGGTAAATCTCTTAGAACTTTATGACAACACAGATTGTAAAATGAAATAATGTTATGTTTGAATGTGAGGCCTTCGCTAGAGAATGCTTTCTTGCCATTGCCATATGTAATCAGGCGTTTTCGGGGTAATGCCACGGCGCTCAATAATTTTATTCCTGGATGTGGTGGAGGATGCCACTGGCTAAGCTTGTAAGATCAACTTAAAGCGACGTGACCGAATTGAATTAAGTGACTCCTGATCAGGCATGCTGTATGTAATTTAATTATTTATGTTTGAAGGTAATATAATATCTAAATATTCTGTGAATATTTCAAGCATCTACCTGTTCCCGTTATCAATATCGAGCAAAAACGAGTTAAAAAATCACGTTTGTTGTATGGGAGCCCCTTAAATATTTATTTTATTCTATTTTTAGTATTTGTTGTTATAGCGGCAACAGAAATACATCATCTGTGAAAATTTCAACTGTCTAACTATCACGGTTCATCAGATAAAACCTGGAGACAGACGCACAGACGGACGGACGGAGAGACGGACAGCGGAGCCTTAGTAAAACGGTCTCGTTTTTACCCTTTGGGTACGGAACCCTAAAAACGGTTAGCATTTCTGCATTGTATACAACGAAGATCTGTTGGCATTGCTGCATTATATTGTTTCCGTTTGAAATTGTACAATGGCCCTTGGTTGTATGCCTTACCTCAAAACGACGGCCAAATCTAACCGTTGTCCAACTAACGAGACCCATGTGGCCCGACTGGTGTCTTGCCGTTTGGGCAAATCAAATTCGCCAAATTTCAATTCCCAAAAACTTATCGCAGCAGTTTCATTTCCCAAACGAATCTTTAGCATATTTAAATTTCGCATTTTATTCATTTGGTCTAATTATCATTTTACATCATTTTCCTTTGTCAAGTTTTATTAAGACAAACGTTTTTTTAGGCAAACGTTTTGGTTTGGTAAATATTATATTACAAAAATAATTAAAAGACACAGGGTGGTGAGGGGGATGAAGGGGGCGAAGCCTCCCCGCAGTAAAAAAAAACCAAATAATCGTAACAATTGTATTATTGGTAGGTTAGGTTAGGGTTAACTTGTGTCCCTTAGAGCGGATATAGGCACCCCGCGAAGCGGGGTGAGGTCGACCCGCTGGCGGTTGGGTTAGGTTAGGTTTTTGACTAAATAATACTTGGTAAGAAACATGACCAAGTATTTATTTGTTAAACAATAATTTGTCAAACAATACTTTAGTAATTGTAAAATTGCGATAAGCTGTTTTGACTAATGATTTTTTGTCAAATGATAATTCGAGTAAAATAGTTTGGGATGTGATATATTGGGAAAAGTTTTTTGCCCATACATTAGTAATCCGGCCCGACTAAATGCCAACACTAAATGCTATGGCCCGACTAAATGCCAACACTAGTTGCTGGTGTAACTGTACTTTCAGTCATGCTAGGGTGGCTAGAGTTTTTTTATTCGAGACTCACCTGATATAACGACGTCTTTGCTGACCATGGACCCTCCACAAATCGGGTCGTATAGCTTGCCTTTTTTTTCATATATCCCAACATACCATTCCGGCCGCGCACCTATTAGATTTTTAACCCCGAGTGGCTCAAAGGATATAATAGTTCCAGCTGAAAGGATAGTATAATAAATTACTAATAGAATATTGTGCATCTAGGGCAGTAAGAAGGGGATAACCAACGAGAGTCTTGTTAGAAGCCCGATGCCGTATGCGAGGGCTTTTAATGCCTCGAGTTTGTTATCCCCTTACTGCCCGTGATACACACAATGTTTTTCATCACATTTGCAAGGAAATTAAATACTTATGTTACTCCAGCGTATAAACTATTGCCATAAGTTCAAAATTTTATTAAATTCAGTCCGTTTGTTTTTGCGTTATAGGCGGATAAATTAACAGACAGACAGGCACAAAACTTTTCGAAAACATCGAACTATTTTCTGTCATTTTTTCTTAAGCGCCCTAGGGTATATTTTTCCAATTAAGTATCTTTAATGTACAGACTTTGTCTTGCTACTTTTTTATTATATTAGAAAATAATGTGATCGATAGTATTAAATCATATTACTAAATATGTATATGACGTTATTTTACTGCAATATGATTATGATATGTAAATTGGTCCGTCTGTCTGGCGGTCACTGCCGACTCGCTTTGACCGGTTTCACAAATCCCACGCCCCCTGTTGCTTGGTTTAACGAATTTGCTGTCAAAGCTACTATATCCTCCTGGCAAAAGTCAAACCGGCTTAAACAGTGGTAACGGCTTAAGAAGAAATCGAGGGGAACAATCCATGATTTTTTTTACAAATTTTCCGACATTCATGGATACTAACTAAATCAATTTTTTGAAGAAATGAAGAAAATATCAGTTACTCCTCCAGGATCCAGGAGGATATATTGGGTGACTGGTTATTCGATAGATTCTTTTTAAGGGGATATAGTACAACTCATTTGCAACCAAAAAAGTCATATACGTCCGAAAATTATTAATTTCTGTTATTGACATTTAACTTTTTATACGAAATTGCGAAATAACACTGAAAAACAAAAAACATCTTAAACGTCTTTATATTTAATTTTAAACGTCTACATAAGCGGCCCTAACATGCAAGACACAAAGCTAAGTTACACCCGTTTATCTCTCTGACTATCTCTTTCGTCGGCACTAGTGTGAGAGAGACTCACTCAGAGATAAGACGGTTTAACTTATCCTTGTGTCTTGCATGTTGGGGCCGCTGTATGTATACAAGGTATACCAGGCAATAGTATCAAGCGGACACTGAAAAAAGCGGCCAAGTGCGAGTCGGACTCGACCATGAAGGGTTCCGTGATTTATGACTTATTAAAAAAAACTACTTACTAGATCTCGTTCAAACCAATTTTCGGTGGAAGTTTACATGGTAATGTACATCATATTTTTTTTAGTTTTGTCATTCCGTTATTTTAGAAGTTACACGGGGGGGGGACACATTTTACCACTTTGGAAGTGTCTCTCGCGCAAACTATTCAGTTTAGAAACAAATGATCCGTTCCGTTCCGTTCCGATGACTACACCCAGCCAGCAGTTCTGCTGCAAGGACGCGGAGACGTTGGGCCACACCCTGGAGGGAGAGACAAAGACGCTCACTAGGCGGGTTCAGGAGGGCACACTGGCACCACACGAGCAGTCGGTCGGAGGAGTATAGGAGCTTAACGGCCTCCGGCCTGGGAGCTGCTCGTGCCACGACAGCATGTCCACCCGGACCCGTCCACGCTCCCCGCCGTCGTCTGCCGCCCGATGTGGTCAACTGCCTCTCCTGCCCAAGAAACCGGGGAGCCAGGAGTTACAGGTTGGGAGTGTAGAGGTCGGTTGCAGTCAGGATGGGGTGGGGGAAGGATTGATCGAACCCGAATACTAGCATCGTAGCCCGTGGGGAAGATAGATACTATACTTGGTGAGTAATATATATAAGGGGGGATTGGTGACTGCTGTTGTTTGTTGTTCCTGCTTGGCCTCTTTGCTCTGTTTCTTAGTTTTTATGCCTCCCTTTCATCGTATGGCTCAGTTTCTGTATCCGTAGGTGAATCAGTACAGCTCGACCGCATTTTTTTTTTAACTCCAATGCGGCAGTCCAAACCGCCTTCAAAGAGTTAATTGAGTCTCGCCCCTATGGTTTTTTTAGTAAAGGGATTAATGAACTACCTATGAGATGGCAAAAGTGCATAGATAACAACGGTGCATACTTTAATTAATTAAATATATTTTACAAAAAAAAAATGACTTTATATTCCTCCCGTACAAAACGCCAATTTCATATGTAAGGACCTAATATTAGCCTAGGTTTGTCAGATCGCTTGGTTATCCAATGTTATAATTGATGGGACTGGCTATTCGTTTCATAAGCAATAGCTTGGAATAGGCGGTTACAGTCGCCTGGTATTTTTGCAATGGTGGCGCTGATTCTCATCATTGGCGTTGTTTGTTTCAAGACTGCTAGACCTATAGGAATGCTGTTAAAGATCTTACAATCAAAGTTAAAGTATTTGTTCATTAGATATGGGTTATATGGGCCTTAAAATGTAGAACAGTACAAGCAAAAAACAATATGACGCTAGTTGGCATTAAATGTTTGTCGCTCTTGGCCGCCCAGCGATTTTTCTATAACCAAGTCAAGTGTTAAGTCAGGTAGAGATTTTTTTTTTGTGACGGCGCATTGCGTCCCGTCGAGCGTACTTTTAACATGAAATTTTGGTATGCTTTAAATAAATTGATTTGATTTGGTTTGTGCTCGTACTAGTTAGGTCTGTATTCAGTCTACAGGTATTGTTTAAGTTTTAAGTTTACGTAAGCGGAAGATTTTGTATATAAGAACGGTCTCACCCAATCAGAAGCATGATGATGATGTCCAGCGATTTACAGCACGCCTAGTTCGGCACTTCCGGGTTAGAATCACGTAAGTACAGCACTAAGTTCCGTATTTATCACACAGATATCAGTTCACCACCATCACGCGAAATGTTTTTTTTTTCTATTTTTGTGTGAAAATCTTAATGCGGTTCACGGAATACATCCACTTACCAAGTTTCAACAGCATAGTTGTTATAGTTTCGGAAAAAGTGACTGTGACATATGGACGGACAGACAGACAGACAGACAGACAGACATGACGAATCCATAAGGATTCCGTTTTTGCCATTTTTCTACGGAACCCTAAAAATGGGAGGGCTAGAAATAAACACATTATTGCTATAATATCAGCCAAGCAAATTATTTCGGACAGAGCTTGCAAAGCTGTTTGCTAACATCAAACAAGTGAAAGCAATGACGGCTATAATTTACAAAGCTGTTTTTATTTTCAAATAAGTCTCGGTTGTATGTAGCCGTAAAATTTTAGACGAGCCAAATTGGTACTTTGCTGGAACTTCGTTTTTGCCGTGGAGGTCCAGAAGGACAGCCCTTCAAGGGGTATCAGATTCACCCAAAAACAGTTAAGTCATTCGCTGTTTAAAATCTCAACCGCATTTCATTTTCTCGCACTATATCTATATCTATATCGTCAGCCGTAATATAAATTAGCGTAACCGCTAGTTCTAGTGGGAGACCTCGCACACGTTGGGCAGACGAGATCAAGGCCATTGCAGGAGAAGCATGGAGTACGAAAGCTGAAGATAGAGAGAATTGGCAAAGCCTGGAGGAGGCCTTTACCCTCTAGAGGGGTTCTCATCACGCCTCATTCACATGTTCTTTTCCTTAGTTAATTATTAATTGTGTACATTTTTTATTTTATTTTCTAAGACTGAAGTTGTTGCATAATAATGTAATTACGAATATTATTATTTTCAACAGACCTACTTGCAATAATCTGAATTATGAATTTTAATGTTTTGCTATTCTCATTATTATTTTTTTAAATATGAATTAATCTTATTGTTTTAATGTGTGATGGGAAATTAAAAGGCTTTTTTATTTTTTATTTTATTTATTTATTTTTTAGTTCTAGTGCCAATTTTCTGTTCTGTCGTTTCTCGGTATCTTGAAAAAAATGGCGATTACGTCAACGAAATCCAGGGTATTTTTTTATTTAAACTCCATTTTGTTCTGACCGTCAACCTATCAAAAATTGTTCAAAATCGGCTAACATTTAAGGGCTGGAAATCGTTATCGCCTCTGTATGAAAAGTGTGATGTTGTCGTTGGTTCAGCCCTCTTAAAACAAAAATGGGCTTTGCCTGTTAATATGAGTAAAAAAATACATCAATTTAGGAACAAATGTGAGTATGTGTCTGTTTGTCAAATGATTATTTACGAGGATGTAAATTTATTTATATTATATTTGACTGAATCGATGGCGTAGTGGTAGTGCAACCGCCTAATGTGACAGAGACTTCGACGTCGTATCCTGCTAGGGGCAAACATGAGCACGAATGTTTGTACTCGTGCCGCCATGGATGTTTAGTAGTTTAGTATTTTTCGACCGAGCGAAGCGAGCGAGGCGTCTCCGTTTCAGCTCGGACAAAAATGCTTTCGTATGTCCGGCTGTCCGGCGCATGTCCATTTGTTGTCTACAGGTCGCATTTCTCAACCAATTCTCGTGAAATTTTGTGAGAAGTTGCGATAATTATCGTCGATTTAGTTTTTCGGAATTTTTCATAATGGCGGAGATATTGTGTTTTTCTCGATTACATTTTATTTTGCGGTGTTGGTAAACTGACCGCGGCTTATGTCGATGTATAGGGATAACAGTTTACCAACGGCAAATGTTAAGTTTTCCGCGAGGTCTACAGCTGACGGGACCACTAGTATATCAATGATCGCCATCAGCCAATAGCAGTAGTCCCTAGGTCCCCACGCGGACCCAGTGTGGATCGGGGACTTGACACACATCTTTGAATAACTTCCCTGAAATACTCGTGGGAAATATCAAATTAAATTTCCCACATGAATTCTGAAAATCTCCCACATACCGTTGAAAATTATAAATCTAATTTATTAGTATGAATATAATCAACTCACCTAAACAAACTAGAATGAAGATGACCCTCAACATTTTTACATATCAAAATTAGATAATTTTTATAATGATATTGAATAATAAATCCAAACCGCGCAAGCGCTCGGCTAAACTTGTACTGGCCGGTTGGTCTTTAGGATGACTATTAACAAATACCTGATTTTGGGTCATTGTATGCGGCAGTATGAATAAATCATGAGTGAGTCGTTTTTGAATGTGTGAGTGATATGGAAAAGTATAATTGTGTATGCGTGTTTTGTTTCTGTGTTCTAAATAAGGAACGACTCCCTCATCTAATTTACCTATAGCCTAGTGCTGGCTGGTAGTCACAGGTTCAAATAAATATGGAACACAAAACGAACACAGCACCACTACAGTCACAAACGACTCCCTCATCTCATTTACCTATAGCCTAGTGCTGGCTGATAGTCACAGGTTCAAATAAATATGGAACACTAAACGAACACAGCACCACTATATTCGCACACGACTCTCTCATCTAATTTACCTATAGCCTAGTGCTGGCTGGTAGTCACAGGTTCACAAACGACTCCCTCATCTAATAGTTTTATAGCCCATGACACTAAACCTAGTTCGATAAGACTACCAGATGATATTATATATGATTAGACACGTCATTACTGGGGAACACAAAATGGTGATGCTGCAATGCAAAAAACCTGGCAACGATATTGAAATTTAAAATAATATTAATTACAAAACCGATTTGTAGTATGATTGAACTCCCAAGTTTCATTTGTGCCTCGAAACATGGGAGGCGTAGGAGTATACGATAATGCAGTGTTGCAAGCCCCCCTGATTGGCCTTATCAGTGGCAGCAGCATGATACGCGTGTTCTTGCTGCGGTAGGCAGACGGCCGGTGACCCGCTCAAGGACTCTCCGGGTCTATGGCTAATACTCGGTTGGGAGGGAGAGTGGTTGAAGTCATATGCGTACCCCTCTCACGTAGCCTCTAGTAATCGGAGTGATGGACAGCACTTGGGTATAGGCATCGGCTAGACCTGTCGAGCAATCGACTCTGCTAGCCTTTGCTTACTTATCGGTCTAGTTGAAGGGGCGCGGATAGGCAGACGGCCTGAGACCCACTCCGGAAAACTATTCCTTTCCACTCCACGACGGTGCCTCAGCGTGCTCCTCTGCAATCGCAGAGGATACTGCTGATTTGGGACGGGTGCGGCCGGGGTCGTTTGAAGCGACGGTAAAGTCGGTGGCGAGCCGACTGAGCTGATCCTGGGAAGCTTCCCCGCTGCACACAGACGGCCGGGGGAAAAGGCGAACCGGGAGAACTTCTGTTTGCCCATCGCCCGAACCCCCTCGTAGAGTAAGGGTTAGGGGCCCATTGCACAGTTCTACCTGTCTGGGGAAAGGTAGTGTTGGCGAACGCTACTCTTCCTCCTTGGCGGTGGCTCTTCGGAGCAGGCTGGGGGGCGTCGTGGTTGAATGCTTCGGCGATCCCATGGCGTCCCCACTTAACAGCCAGAGGGAAACGCCGGAGTGGTTTTAGATGGTATGCCCCTGGGGTGAGTCCGTCATACCGCCCCATTAAAGCTCTGACCTGGGGCTAGGGTGACGATGCATAAAGCATTTCCCCCTTCGTGAAGAAAAAAAACAAGGTACAAGGCGTCGCTTATCATACTGCTGCTACTGATGAGGCCAATCAAGGGGGCTTGCAGCACTGCATTATCGTATAGTACTACCCCTCCCCTGTTTCGAGGAAAAAACGAACTTGGGAGTCCTATCGTACTCCATACATACAGCAAAACAGGTGTAAAACTTAAGAAAAAGCGGCTTTGGCCTACTTAAATAGCACACTGACCCGGTAACAGAGGTCTTAGTTTATTTATTTATGATCACGAAATCGACCGGGCGAGCGAAGCGAGCGAAGCGTCTCCGTTTCAGCTTGGGCAAAAATGCTTTCGTATGTAAAAATGTTCTCGTCTACAGCTCGCAGTTCTCAACCGATTCTCGTGAAATTTTGTAAGGAGGTTCGGTAATTGTATAAAAAATTTTTGCCCCTTCAGTTTTCCGAAATATTTCAAAATATCGGAGTTATGGAGATTTTTGCAATTACAAACTTACTGGCGGTGTTGGTAAACTGACTTGATCTATGTCGATGTACGGAGATATCAGTTTTTAAACGGCAAAGTTAAGTTTCTCGCAAGGCCAATCATTAATTCTTACTTTTCAAAGGGTTTTTGTTTTAGATTCAGTTTTTTGAAGTCTTTTGTCACGAGGTCTACAGCTCACGGAGCCACTAGTAAGAAAATAATTGATAGAACACATTGTAGAAAACTGATCCAAATCGAACTACAAATATAAAAGTTGTGATCAAAATGATCACTAAACGATAGCGAAAATGATTGCATAACACACGTTGAGGCGCACTCACCTCACATATAAACGGTGCGTGCCGCCGTAGAAAAAAAAAACGTAGCGATACGGTCAGTTGTCAACTTGTCAATCGACAAGAACCACGAACCAGCAGAACCAACTTGAACCAACAACCACGAACCAGCTTAAGAACATTGGAACCGGCTAACATAGAACCAATATTAAATTCAGTTTTGACCTTAGGGGAATGAGGGTACATTGATACACGGGGCACATAGATACGGCAGACATTGAAACTAAACGAATGATAGTTTACTATTCATTCACTCACACATAGAAACCACTGACGCGCCCAATAAGCTGCCGGTGGATTCGACGCCGCTCAGGCGTTTTGCCTCATTCGACAAGCACGAACACGTTTTTATAGATCGCGACAAAAATATCGTCAACTTTAGAAAGTTTATAATTCGGCAGTGTTATTATTGTTATTTAAAGGAATCCACATTATGCAGTAATTATATACTGTGAATTACTCTATAAAATAATATTTTTTTCCTAGTTACTTCCAGTATTTATTAAATATTACTTTGAATTAGAAAAAGTATATTGGGGCACATTGATACCGAAGTCAATGGGGCAGATTGATACTGCATCAATGTGTATGAGTTGAGCATATTAGTAAAAAAATAATTTTTTTTTTTTTTTTAATGGTTCGCACGTACAAAAATAGACCGACAGAGTGTTTATAGACGAAACTGCAATGGGATCTGCAATTGCTAATGTGATTAATGGCATTCTATCTATAAGAAAGGCAGCTAATAAGTACAATATAAAGGTAGCAAACAAGTTTATTTGTGATAAATGAGAATGAGACTGTGATTAATTCATAAAAAAAGTTTTAAACGAATGAATACATGTATATTATTTTATTTGTGAACAATGTTATATTTTTTATGTAAGAAGATATGTAAGCGAATCAAAGTGCCCCTGGTATGTATATATGTACCCTGTATACGGAGTAGTTTGATACGAAACCCATTTCTCAGAAAAATTTCGTAGAAAAATGTACGTGCCTTTTTGCAGAGAAATGCATAACTACGTTTGTACCCAGATACACACCCGACCTGGAAAAATATTTTTTTTGCAGTTACTCTATGTCTGTCTTTTTTAGCGGCGTAACAAAAAAACCGTATCAAGCTGCCCCAACTCTCCTATAACTAAATTCGAATCGGTTTACTTATCATGTTAAAATTTCTAATTAGAATCTTTGTCAGTTTAACTTCTCCGCGCGGAGAAGTGCGTTGTCCAATTGGAATTCCCACGTGTAACGGGAGTCAGTGAATTTAATTCGAAAACTATTAATCACTAGTGTAAATTTCGGTTTTAAGTTTTTACTAGTGTTAATTATCGTTATTTTATTGTGAGATTTTTGACTCTTTAAATTTGTGTGTTGAACTTCATTAAACCTGTTACGAAGTGCAAGTGTACTCGAGCGTTTTCGTGCACTGTGATCCACTGTGGGAGCCCATTCTCCACATTTATACTTATTACTTACAATAAATACCTATTAAAATAGCATTTGTAGTTTAACCTGTATATTTTTCCTAAAAGTGCATAAACTTTATGGCATATCCTCTATAAGACATGTATAGGTTTTCTCTATTTAATGTAAGGGCTTCGTCTACCTGTCTAACGTTAATTAATGAAAATGTAACAGATTTGTTAGTGCTCACCTACGATATAGAAGGAAATCCTGTGTTAAATGTCATGGTTCTAGTCCCACCGGTTTATAAGAATTATTCGATTGAATACACAAACGCGATTCTTCTTATTCGTGATTCCCATACAATATGGATTCCACACAACTGCAGTTTACTACATCCGTGATTCTACACAGTCGTTATTTTAACGCAATCGGGATTCTTCCTGTTGGTAATGTGGATTCCTCACAACCAATGGCAGTTTACTACATTCGCGATTATTTGGCCAATTGGGGTTTAATCGGGAACTTACCATTATGAGTATCTAGATATCCAAACTGTTTTGAACTGTTTTGAAATACTTGATAAGATTAATACTAGTGGCCCCGTGAGCTGTAGACCTCGTGACAAACTTAACTTTGTCATTGGAAAACTGATATCCCTATACATCGACATAGGTCGGGTCAGTTTACCAACACCGCAAATAAGTTTGTAATTGCAAATACTCCATATCTCCGCCATTTTGAAAAATTTCGAAAAACTGACTCGAATAAAAAAATCTAGATAATTATTGAAACTGCTCACAAAATTTCACGAGAATCGGTTGAGAACTGCGACCTGTAGACGAGAACAAATAGACAGACGCCGGACATCCGCTGGACATACAAAAGCATTTTTGCCCAAGCTGAAACGGTGACGCTTCACTCGCTTCGCTCTCTCGGTCGATAAATAACGGTATAAATATAAATGTGTAGAATCACGAATGTCGTAAACTGCAGTTATGTGACATCCATATTGTGTAGAATAAGGAATAGGAAGAATCCCGATTGCGTTAAAATAACGGCTGTGTAGAATCATGAATGTAGTGAACTGCAGTTGTGTGGAATCCATATTGTATGGGAATCACAATTAAGAAGAATCGTGTTTATGTAATCGATCGCATAATTCGTTTATAAAATATAAATATGTTAAGAACTTTATTAAGTAGCTATCTGAAATAGAACCCGCTTGTAATTCTAAAGCTAATGACCTATGACCTTACTTCGCGCGGCCTCCTAAATGTTGGCGCTGACCTTTAAGTCTATTTTATTTTAGTTATTATTTGTTTTCCTGATTCTACTCGTATTTTGGCCGGCCAGTGTATTGGTCGCATTGTGAGACAACGAACTTCTACAATTAAATGTTCCATTTTAACTATAGATTAAAATGTTGAGAATAATCATCTTTAGTTTCTTAGGTGAGTTTATGCAAGTGTATTTATAATATAATATAGTATAATAATTAGATGACAATCTTTTACACAAATCGATCTAGTCCCAAAGTAAGTGTAATGGGTACTAGACGACGATATACATACTTTTATAAATAAATAAATACATAGGAAACATCCAAGACTCAGGAACAAACATTCGTGCTAATCACACAAATATTTGCCCTTACCGGGGATCGAACCCGGGACCGCTAGCCTCGGAGGCAGGGTCACTACCAACTAGGCTAACCGCGTCATCACATTAATTTATCACATATCTAAATAAAAAAGTTCAGGGCTAACTTAGCAAGCTAGTGGCCCTGCTGCGGCTCCCCCCGCGCAATTTCCCATCCAAATATTATAAATGCGAAAGTAACTCTGTCTGACTGTTACCTTTTCAAGGCTAAACCCTTGAACCGATTTCGATGAAATAGGCAACTTTTCTTAAGAAAATCAACCCGTAAAAGGGTGAAGTATGTAGTAGTAGTAGAAGTCATTTATTTCTCATTGAAACAACATTAAAATGTATGTCAAACAAATAAATAATGCTATCACAAAAAGATCGTCAATTAAAATAAAACAAAAAATAATAAAAAATCCGGTCAAGTGCGAGTTAAACTCGCGTGGAGAGGGTTCCGTTCCGTAGATGATTATCTGAAAATTACTAGGTTACTTTAAATACCATGGACTTTTTATAGGTTTTCCTGTAATCTATAGGTAAAGATTTTTTTCAAAATTTTAGCCCCAGTAGTTTTGGAAATAAGGGGGGGGGGGGGGGGAAATGGTCATTTTTCGTCTATTTTCCTGAATAACTTCTAAACTATTTTGCTTATAATTCAAAACAAAATATATTTAAGATTCTCACAATAAGCCCTTTCATTTGATATGTCACACGATATAGGTGGCAAACCTTTTTTTTTTTAATTTTCTAATTTACCCCCAAAAAGTGGCCCCTATGTTTAAAATTCATATATTTATGTCACGCGTCCGTGTTGCGGTCACCAACTTACATATGAATACCAAATTTCAACTCAATCGGTCCAGTAGTTTCGGAGCAAATTGGCTGTGACAGACGGACAGACAGACAGACAGACAGACAGACAGACAGACAGACACACGAGTGGTTTTGTTTTTTCCTTTTGAGGTACGGAACCCTAAAAATTAACTAGAAATTATTCTAGATTTGATTATTGATCAAAATGTCACAAATTATGAAATAACAAAATATAACATTCAGGAAATAAAAAAGTATACAATGAACATATAAAATTAAAACAAATAATAACCTAAAATTTAGCCTTCACTGTATTATTTCTCGGAATACAGTGATCGCGTCAGTAACATTTACTTAAGTCTAGAGCCAAATTTTTTGTCGGAACATTCGTTTGTTATGTCGGCGGGTAGCTTCTCATAGAAAGCGGGTCCTATAACGCGCGGGTTTTTGTCGAGCAGCGCCAACCGTCGTGGCAGACGCTGTAAGCGCCCTGTTTGGCGAGTTATTCTGCCAGGAATGTTAACGCGTTTGAAATCATGCAAATTACGTCGTGTGTACATTACAATGTCATAGATATATTGGGAATAATGAGTCATTATTCCCAATTGTTTGAATAGCTCCCTACTAGAGTGCCGTGGTTTGACACCTACTAATGTGCGCGGAGCTCTCTTTTGGAGTGTAATAGTAGTTTATGCAACGGTTGCATAATGATAGGCCTTAAAACACTAGTGCGGTTTTATGAAACGAGCTTTTAAGCGAGTTTCATAATAAGATCGCACGTGTGTTTTAAGGCGAAATTATGCAGAGTTCAATACATAACTTTATCTACACACATATTATACACGGCGACACGGCGATGATGGGGCCCCTCCGGCTGCGGTGACGGCGGCGCGCCGGCCTGTAGCTCATATCACTTGATACCTCCACGCGTTCCTGAGAAAAAGGTCTTGACAGACAGACAGACAGACAGACAGACAGACAGACAGACAGACAGACAGACAGACAGACAGACAGACAGACAGACAGACAGACAGACAGACAGACAGACAGACAGACAGACAGACAGACAGACAGACAGACAGACAGACAGACAGACAGACAGACAGACAGACAGACAGACAGAATATATGGAAATAAATATTAGGATAACAAAATATATGAATATTGACGTTATGAATCAGAATGATTAGGAGTTTCGATCGTTAGTATAAGAAAATATATAAATACAAATATTAGTATTAACAAGTTGTATGATTAGCGATATTATGAATTCTGATGATTATGAGTTTCCATCGTTAGTATTAAATATTTTTATGAAGAATGATCATTATGATGTAAAATGGTATGAGAAATATTTTCGGATTTCCGATGATAGGAATTAATAAGTTACAAAAAAAGGCGCACCCGATTCATACAGTTGTGTCAAACGACTGTATGCACTGACGTTTAATCTCGATTGTGAGATTATCTCGAATTCACCGAGAATTGGGGACCTGTGCATGAATGTTTGTAAGCGAGTAATTAGATAATAAGTTCTTCTTGAAATTATTCTTCTTAAAATATTATTTGTGCCAGTTAATTAAATAAAGACAATGGAGTAAGATTTATTGTTTTGTAATTGGTTTAATTGGAGCCGAATGTCAGCCACGCTTGTCAAACAGAACGATAATTGATGTTGGTAATGTATTCAATATTTTAGTCATTACTGCGGGGTTTGGTAGATGGGTGCCTCGAACGCATTTTTCATCGGTAGGATTTTTTCCCTAATCGCATTTTGCCACGATCGTGTTTTGTCACGTTCGCTTTATGTATAATCGATTTTTACCTTAGTCTCCCATTTCGTAATCTCAGTTTTTCTAGTCGCATTTAGTCATAAACGCATATTTTGTAATCTCACTTTTTCTCATTGCATTTAGTCATATGTTTTTAAACATTTATTATATTTCGAGGGTGATACACGTAAAGAGAAAACTTGTTGCAATCTGTCAATTTACAGTAAAGCAAAAAGCATATAAGACTATATATGCTGTTAGGAAAATTATTTATAGACCAAAAAGTGAATCAGACAACATGCTGTAAGGCAAATTCCCCATAGGAAAATAAACGATCAAATATAAAGCACACGTGACAAAACACGATCGTGGCAAAATGCGATTAGGGAAAAAATCCTACCGATGAAAAATGCGTTCGAGGCACCCATCTACCAAACCTACTGCGGTGTCACTAGGTTTTTCGCCTGATTCTCTTAATTGTTTCGCTAAACTTTCCACTTTGGATACATGCTGTGCCATTGTATAACTTGAACAGAAATTATATTGATAAAGCTTCTCGTGTACCATAATCTTGTGAAATGCAGACTGTGTTCATAAATCGCTTCCAATTTGTTCATAACTTCTTTTGCGGTTTCGCAGTTTTCTACTAAAGAAATCTGATTAAGATCCATTGAAGAGGTTAAAATGTACATTGCCATTCCATCTTTCTTATTCCATTCTTCTTGCTCTGTGTGGTCTTTGGGGTTCAAAACATTTATTTCCATGCATTTTGCTCTTAAAGCACACTTAACTTGAAACTTCCATTGCTTGAAATTATGTGCAATGTGTGAAAAATGGAAAATTAAAAAAAAAGGACGAGTGAAATTGAAAAATTTGATGGCCGTAATTTCAAGCAATGGAAGTTTCAAGTGAAGTGTGAGAACGAGGCGATCCATATGTAGATCCATACATAGAACAGCTACTTTATCGTAAATTAAGCAACCGGAGATCCTAATTTAGACATCACTTTGCCAATTTTTCACCTACGATTGCTTTACGATAAAATAGCAGTTTCACCCAAAAAAAGGTACATTTTGAGCTTATAAACTTGCTTACCAAATAAGGCAAGTAAGGATGAATTTACTTTAAATTCAGTATCATTGTAAATCCACGAAGGTCGAGCCACAAAATGGCTGATTACACATATTTTTACAACTCCCTCAATATAGGTACTGAATGAAAGGGCTTGACCAGTAGAATACAGTACACTATAAAAAGAAAACTAAGATGGCCGCTGCAATAAAATGGCGAAGTATATACTATATTCTTCTTTTCTATCAACTTCATAAATATGGGTATCAAATGATTTACTTACTGGACGAAGCCTGCGTTGCGGATTCCATTTACGTCATATTAGATTCAATTAATATAAAAAAAAATTGAAATCAAATGAAAGCTCTGAGCTTTTAGTATATTATCTGCATCCTCATTGCTTTTTTACAAATAAGACCGGTTAGCTAAAAATAAATGTTTTTGATAAAGTACTTGTTAAGGTTATGCGATCAGGTTTTTTTTTTAAATTAATATATTTTACATAGCTTAATGAACCAGCAATCTAGAAAATGACCAAAGTACCACTGACTTACTTACAGGTGCTTGCATTGTCTGCTGCGAAGGGGCCAGCCTTAATGATGACTGGAAAAGGAAAGGATTTTACAGGCCGCGTAACAATCCCAGCGGGAACAACAATCACAATTCTTCTTTATCGAACCACAGTCAGAATAATCAGCACCAGAACACATTTGTGATAAGAGAAAAGAGTGACGGATTGATTACGGAACATCAACCTCAATCGAGTTTTGCAAATAATCGTCGGAGTCGGAGTTCATTTGGAACGAGTCAGAGTTCATTTAATCAGAAATCGCAAACGAAAAGCTCTTTTGAACCGACCTACAGTCCACGTAAATATCAAAGTGAAAACTCATTTAAAAGAAGCTATCATCAAAATCCTCAAAGATCCAACTCATTTAGAACGCCTTATAGTACGAATACCAATCAAATCAGATATCAAAAGCAAACTCATACCTATCATTCATTTGAAACAAGTAACAATCAGAATGAGGAAGAAAGAGTTGGCACGGGACCGGCTAATTTTAAATGGAGTCCAAATAATCACAATGAAAATGCAATTGGAATAAAATACAATCAGACTTTTGGGAATAATTACAGTCAAAATACTCATGGAAATCATTCTTCCCAATTGAAGAATATGACATCAAACACTCAATACGTTTCCAAATCAGATTCTAATTCGGCGTCTGCCATAGGATATTTTTACAAAGCCCCAGTCTACCTACCTCCTAGCCCTCCTTATAAAGCACCTCCGTACTTACCACCAGCTGAGGTTAAAACAACAAAGACCATACCGTTAACTTCTACTGCATCTATCACACCGTCAACCACTCCCTTGAATTATGCACTGTTACCATATTCACCGTTGTCTTGTGTAGTTGCACTTTTAGATGATGACGAAGAAACGTGTGACCCACCGTCAATCATTTCTACGTCTAATACATCGTCAAACACTTCCACATCCACCATACCTTCAAACACCACCACGTCTACCACCACATCTACCACCAGAACGTCTACCACACAGTCAACCACTGCTAAGTCTACCACAACCACTTCTACAACGCCACCAACCGCTACCACGTCTACCACTACCACTTCCACAACTACACCAACCACTAACACGTCTACCACACCATCAACCACTACCACGACTACTACTCAGTCAGTCACTACCACGTTTACCACTCCGTCACTCACTACCACTTCAACCACGCAACCAACCACTTTATTGGTTCCGGAAAAGGAGGACTCCTTCACCTTGCCCACGTTCAGGTTGACAACAAGGCCTCAACAAGCGCCAGCTATGGCCGAACCAGTTCCACCAGAAGAGGATGACGAAGCAACGACGACAGTAACTCCAATAATAACAATAAATACCACACCATTAACCGCTACCACGTCTACCACACCGTCAACAACTACCACGACTACTACTCGATCAACCACTACCGCTTCTACCACACCGTCAATCACTACCACTTCCACCACGCAACTAACTACCACCACGTCCACCACTCCGTCAACCACTATCTTGGCCACCACACCATCAACCACTACCACTTCCACCACGCAACCAACCACTACCACGTCTACCACACCGTCAACCACTACCACTTCCACCACGCCATCAACCACTACCTTGGCCACCACACCGTCAACCACTACTACTTTCACCACGCCTCCAACTACTACCACATCTACAACACCATTAACCACCACAAGGTCAACCACACCATCAACCACCACCAAGTTTACCACTACGTCAACCACTACCTTGGCTACCACACCATTAACCACTACCACTTCCACCACGCCACCAACCACTACCACGTCTACAACACCATCAACCACCACAACGTCAATCACACCATCAACTACCACCACGTCGACCACTTCGTCAACCACTACCTTGGCCACCACACCGTCAACCACTACCACGTTTACCACTCCTTCAACGACGACCACTTCTAATACTCCGTCAACCACCACTCCTGAGCTCTACCGTTTTGGAACGACACCTACACCAAAAACGTCTGCTATCCAAACTGATGCCACACCAGCAACAACTCCACCAAGCCCTCCTGTTACCACACCCTTTAAAGCTCCAGGGTATTTACCCCCTAAAAAGACTTTATACTTCTATCCACCACCCGAAAATCAACTAAGAGAACCAGAACTTCCTCACTTACCTACGCCAGCAAAAATTATTCCAAGACCTGGGTGCGACTGTGACAGCTCCTCGGGCATAGACCAGAGAAGCTTTATGGATAATCCATATACACCGAATATCAAAATCTCCACCAAGCCTTATGCAGGGTCTGCATCCATTCCATCATATGCAGAGACCTCAAGATCAGAACACAAGTTGGCTACAGAAAAAGAACCGATGGTTTCCTTAGGCATACATATTGGAATCATGGATCTAAATTTACAAATATCTGGAGGAATGCGTACGGACATTGCCATAGCAGGTGAGACAAAAGTTCACCAACAGTTATTACAATGAGGGCTAACAGACACGAGCAGGTACTAGGGCTACACTAGGATTTGTTGAAATTGACAGTATACTTGACGTCAAGTATATTGTCAATTTCAACAAATCAGAAGTAACCGTAGACTTTTCGGTCTGATGATTGATTGAAACTGGCAGCATACCATGCGTACGTCCACTAGCACCGCCCTGGTGGGAAATCTCAAGCCTCATAGTTGTCGTTAGAGCTTATCATTATTGCAATAAATTATTTTGGTTCCAGGTGCATGCAATACGTGCTACGGACACACGAGTAATAATGATGTCACGACACATCAAGGCTACGGACAGCGTCAAGTTATTCCTCAAAATGATTATCTAGAACAGTAAAATCACAAATATCACAATCAGAAACAAACTATTTTATTTGGCAGCTGATAATAAGCTTCAGAATGCTCGGAATTGAAATACATCCGGAATCCACAAACCCAGAATTCATTTTGACACTTCAGTCCCACCCGAGTCCCAGACATTCCTCGAGTACCTTAAAGGCGCATTAAGGTGGGATTTTTTGAAATTCCATCCCTAAAGGGGTGAAAAGGGGTGATAAAGTTTGTATGGAAAATACCGCGGGCGAAGCTGTGGAGTGTCCCCTAGTTAGCAAATAAAGTTGCTAAACTTGCGGTGCGCGCGGGGTTTTTAGACCGCTATGATTAGTAAGTTCGCGGAAATGCGCTCCGCGCGCCTTTCTGTAACCCTTATGGCTTTTTGCCTCTAATGCCTACAGTGGGGGTCGCCCAGCTATGCGGAATCTTTTAGATAAATGGTCCGTGGTTCCCATTGCAACGTTTCAAGCCTCAGACGCCCTGCCGCTACGGGCGCCTTTAGTTTAGAAATTGCCTGAATTACCTACATCTTACGGAGAAGGCTACAACTCCAACTACTTTTGTGCCACCTAAAACGACCCAAGATCCAATGGCAGCCACGCCAGCCGTAATAAAGGTTCCAAAGAACACTAAATGCAATCCGTCTAACCACCTTTCGCCTCCAGCAACCCTTGTTTATCTAGCAAAAAACTTAAAACCCTTTCTTAGGCCCAGCGTACTTTCTATCAAAGTAGGTCAGCAGTTCATCAAATAATAATAATAATATGGCCGCCAATATGACAAATAGTGTTCATTGATTTTTGTAGTTTATAATAGTAGTTTATGCAACGTTTGCATAATTCAAATTCAAATTCAAATTATTTTATTTCAGAAATAGATTCCATATTTGATTGCATAATCCAAAATAACATAACATAATTCAATAAAATTCACACAAAAACAGATACACGAAAATTAGATTAAAAAAAAAAATACAAATTTACTATTACTAAAATTTAGCATGGAGACAGTGCATACTGTTCCAATGCTCCTGGAAAGAGCCTTGCATCCTAACTGCAACGGTATTCAGAATGCTGTTCGGGCTGCCCCGCACCCTGTGTATAAGGGATGCTACCCTTTTGCGCAGTATGGCAGCAAAGCCATCTGTATGCGCATCAGCAAACATCCCCGACGCACTGCAGAATCTGAATGAATTCTGGGCGACTTTAACGCGAGCCCAGGTGACCGGTTTGGTAAAGAGTTAGTGAATTTCTGTTGTGAGCAAGACTGGGTGTGCGCTGATATGGAGATATTAGGCCAGTCTTCAGACACGTGCACTTATGTAAGTGATGTTCATGGTACGGGAAGCTGGTTGGACCATTGTATAGTATCCCAGGCTGCACGGAAAGCAGTAGTCGATATCGAAGTCAAACATGATGTATTATGGTCCGACCACTTTCCCCTACAAGTAAAATGTAATCTTGAAATTTTAAAACCCACTGGGCATAGTATTAATAACAATTATAAACAAGGCAGTAAAATTGTATGGGGTGAGAGAGATGCGAATCGGATTGCAATGTACTCTAAATACTGTTCAAAGCTTCTAAGCAGTGTAAACTTTCCTGCAGAGTTAAGAGAATGCGGGGACAAATTTTGTAGTAATTTTGAACATAAAAAAGTTTTAGATAATATGTATAAGTCCATAGTAGATATTTTGAGCCAATCATCCTTCATAGGTAGTCATTGTTATTTAAATCAAAGAACAAAAAAACCCTCTGTCCCCGGCTGGAATAAACATGTGAGTGAGGCTCACACGGAGGCTCGCCTCTATTTCCATCAGTGGTTGTCGTATGGTAAACCTAATTCTGGACCGATATATCAGAGAATGTATGAAACTAGAAAAGTGTTT
Organism: Tortricodes alternella; assembly: GCA_947859335.1. Taxonomy (NCBI): domain Eukaryota; kingdom Metazoa; phylum Arthropoda; class Insecta; order Lepidoptera; family Tortricidae; genus Tortricodes; species Tortricodes alternella. The sequence continues at coordinate 2,575,253 of OX401972.1, forward strand.
AAATCTAAACTCAGGTGGTGCCAAGCCAACAGAGAACAGATAAAAATGGATATTATTGCTTCTCACCACTTGGAAAAATATTTTAGTAAGTTCTGGAAAGAGACTAATAGGCTAAACCCTAAAACGAGCATGCCTGTAAGTGTCGAGGGTATAAGTGATCCGGCCCAAATAGCTGAAATGTTCAAAAGCCATTTTAGGGTACAGTCGCCCCTGGGACCTGCTGCGAGTAAATCTTACTGTGGTGCAACGCGCGTTCATGAACGTCACATTCGCTTTACGTCTGAGGAGGTGGAGACCGCCATCAGGGGCATGGCGCGGGGCAGGTCCCCGGGCCATGACTTCCTTAGTATAGAGCATCTCAAACACGCTGGTGTGCACTTGCCTAGGGTGCTTGCCATGTTCTTTTCTTTATGCATTGGCCACTCTTATTTGCCATTGGATCTAATGAAAACAATCGTAGTGCCGGTCATAAAGAATAAGACTGGGGATACCTCGAGTAAAGGCAATTACAGACCTATTTCTCTGGGTACTATAATAGGAAAGGTGTTGGATAGTATGCTTGACAAACATCTTAACATGCACCTTAAACTTAACGATGGCCAGTTCGGTTTTCGACCTGGTTTATCAACAGAAACTGCGATATTATGTCTCAAGCACACTGTCCAATACTACTCAGCCGGGAATACACCCGTTTATGCTTGTTTTCTCGATTTGTCGAAGGCCTTCGACCTAGTTTCATACGACATGTTGTGGGAAAAGTTACAAAGCGACACGGACATTCCCAGGGAGCTAGTTAGTTTATTTAGATTTTGGTATAATAACCAAAATAACTATGTTAGATGGGCCGGTTCACTATCAAGCATGTACAGGTTGGAGTGTGGCGTGAGACAGGGGGGCTTAAGCTCACCGAGCCTCTTCAACTTGTACATTAATCGGTTGATGGGTGAGCTCAGCAATACCAAGGTCGGCTGCTCAATAGACGGTACCATGGTCAACAACATTAGTTATGCGGACGACATGGTGCTGCTGTGCCCATCAATCAATGCCCTCTTAAGACTGCTTCGTGTCTGTGAGCGTTACGCTGAGACGCATGGCCTTAAGTACAACGCGACAAAGAGTGAGTTGTTGCAGTTCAAAGCCGGTAATAAAATTTACGAACCGGTTCCACAAGTTAATTTATGTGGCACTCCTCTCAAAAGAGTCACACGGTTCAAGTACTTAGGCCACTGGGTCTCTGAATCCTTGTGTGATGGTGCAGACATTGAAAGGGAGAGGAGGGCGCTGGCAGTCAGATGCAATATGCTGGCCCGCAGATTTGCAAGGTGTACAAACAAAGTAAAAGTGACGCTTTTCAAAGCTTACTGTCAGTCTTTCTACACCTGCAGTCTATGGGTCAGCTATACGCAGAAGGCTCTCAACGCCCTAAGAGTCCAGTACAATAACGGTTTCAGGATGCTGCTGGGGCTGCCCCGATTCTGCAAATGATAGGCCTTAAAACACTAGTGCGGTTTTCATGAAACGAGCCGATAGGCGAGTTTCATAATAAGATCGCACGAGTGTTTTAAGGCCAAATTATGCAGAGTTGCATACATAACTTTATCTACACACATATTATAAATCCTCCATGATGGGTTCAGAAACAATATTTTCTGGCAACAAGTTATTTGTTGCAATCGTGGCTGCATATTTCCGAAATCCGGCGCATTTTCACATCACACAGACTCCGAGAAGACTACTATTCATATTTTCAACTAAAATGTAAATTACAAACAACATTTTGTCTATTCAATTCAACAACAATTCTACTTTCGTTCAGCAAAACGTCAACATAATGGCGGCAATTCGATGCTCCGTCAAGACCATTTTTTTTAAATCATAGACAAACGAATGAAGTCTCTATTCTCATGTCACTCGAGATCAAATGATGTGCAGTTTATATTAAAAAACATACTGAATTGACGTTTCGTATCAATAACTGTTTTAATATCTATGGATACTAGAATAGAGACCCACTTGAGTTTTGACAGCTGTTCCAAATTTAATCTCATTTCTTTACTAAAAACGATAAAGAAATAACATTGCAGCACTGGTTTTTCCTAATTGGTTGTCAAAATGGTGGTCATTTCCTATGGTTTTTGATTAAACAATGGAGGTTTTATGATATGGGTGTAGATAAATATTTTTTCATCACACTTGCTCGGAAAAGGTGTTATTATACGCAGGCGTATAGAGCAGCTATAGCCGATTTAACTCCCCTATGGGACCCGCCGTCAGCGGGAGTTATCATACAAAATCCATAAGTCCCTAGGAAGTTATGGATTTTGTATTGTTTGGAACTCCCACGGGCAGCGCGTGCCCCAGGTCGGCGGATCCGCCCCGCGGTGATCGCGATGTACAGTTTATTCTACCCACCTGATGTTAATTCACGGTGTACAATGGGAATATAATAAATATATGTATACTTTTTGGCTAATTTTTAATTAATTTCCTGGCAATTGTGATGAAAAACATTGTGGATCGGCGCTCTTTTTACATTGGGCGAGGTATAATCATCTATGAACGTATTTCGGTTCAATTTCTTAATAATATAATTAAAATTTCTTGAGTCTACATTAATTGTTCAATATTATAAAATCGTGACGTAACACCAACCTTGAACCCCCCCATCCCCCAACGTAACAGGACCGTAATTGCGTTACGTAATTTGTGGACGACCCCTTATTTGAAAATGTTCTGTTCAATGCTAAGCCTCCTATGTTTTGAGTGTTAATAAAGCAATGTTTGTTAAACCAACGGAAGTGACTTTATTTCCAACCAATATCAGCGAAAGCTCTTACTAATGTATTCCATAATTTCTAGGTTCCATGAAGTATTTCCAGGTTCTGTAAGGTTTTCAGAAAGTTTCATAAAGTTTCTAGAAGGTTTTATGAGGTTTCCATGAACTTTCTAGAACGTTCTATGAGCTTTATAGACGGTTTCTTTAAGGTTCTAAAAGTATCTATGAGGTTTCTACGTTTTAAGAACATTCTATGAAGGGTCCATGAGGTTCTATGGGGTTAAGAGAAGGTTTCATAAAATTTCTACAAATTCTGATGGTTCCATGAAGTTTATAGAAGGATCTATGAGGTTTCTAGAAGGTTCCGTGAAGTTTCTAGACGACTCTGTAAAGTTTCAAGAATTTTCTTTAGTTTCTGCAAGGTTATAATAAGTTCAATAAAGTTTCCCACTTGTTGTACACTTGAAATAAAACCGGTTTAAGTCATGATTTATTGTCAGGAACGGCGGTATGGAGTCCTTCTTCAGGGGTTGAGGGCACTCGCAGTCAGAGCAGTGCGTGGGTTGCTGTGATCACGACTGCACTCAACCCCTGAAGAAGGGGACTCCAAATCTTCAGTAAAAACGTTTGTATTTCAAATGATAATTTTCTATGAAGTTTCTAGAAGGTTCTCTGAGGTTTGTAGGTTTCATCAAGATTCTAGAAGGTTTTATGAAGTTTCTAGAATTCTGGAAGGTTCTATGATTTTTTACAAAATTTTATGAAATTTCTGGGCTCTGTTAAGTTTCTAGAAGTTTCGATGGAGGTTATAGTAGGTTATATAAACCATCTGGGGCTTGCAACCCATAGGTTGAAAAACACAGGTCTAAGTTAATAAAGCAGTACCTGGATGAGGATCTTTTTTGTAAACCGTGTTTTTTGGAATTTGATGCGTTGATAAAGGGCTCCCAATAATAATAAAGATTTCGCGTGTAGCTATTGAGGAGTAGCATTTCTAATATTTCCTGTATTTATAAAGACTCCTGAAAAGTCTTCCAAGATATCGGGATAAAATGTATCCTATGTATCTTCACTTATATCTGCCAATTTTTTTTGGAATTCTGTTAAAACTGTTGGCCTTGAAAACATTTGTTATAACCGACCTTTTGATGTCCAGTTCAGGGTGACAGTGGTGGCCCCCAACAAAAATTAATAAATAAACGCCAATTCAGCCTTGGCGATAAATTGTGGCCCCTTTTTGACCTAACTGTTCAACGTAACAGTGTCCAGCCCTGTTTTGTGAGCCTATATCTATGCCCAAAACAACAATAAATAAAACTCTCATCTAAATATATTCATTTAATCCCTAAAATGGCATTCATCCCCTATACCAGGTATGTGTTCTCTTAAGAATCTCCTGTGTGACGTGATTTCTGTGAAAGTTCCCACGGCCTGGACATTGCACTCCAAGTTGTCAACGCTGGGTGCTGCGGATGCTATGGCGCGGAGGTATGGTACTGCGTTGTCGGGCTCCCCGTGCCAGAAGACTAGGCCTCCACCGCTGTCGCCTCTACAGAGCGCCTTGCCTGCAATAAACAAGTCTTTTTAACCGACTTCAAAAAATCCGAAGGAGGAGGTTCTCAATTCGTCGCGTATATTTGTTTTTTATTTATTTATTATTTATATGTATGTACACCGATTACTCGGAGATGGCTAGATCGATTTGGATGATTATTTTTTTATTCGATAGGGTATTTCTCCAAGTTGGTCCCGTTGTGATCAAAGTCGAGGTCTGATGAGAGGATCTATGAGGAATCGAAGGAACTCCTCAAATATTATATATATATTTTATAGAAATTTTGATATTTTCTTGCATGACTCAAGCAGTTACGTATTAAAAACATTATTTGGTGAAGTGGAACTAATGATGAATACCACGGGTGACCACCGGAACTGTTCAATTATAAGTATTTCACGGGTGGCGATTAGATTTCTGTATAAGGTCGGGAAGCAACTTATGCTCGTAAAAATTCAAGTGGTAAAATAGAACCGGTGATGAAGACCCAAGAGAACTCCTCTGCGATTGACGTCCTTGCATCTTAAACGGCAACATTTTATAAAGGGTGATGAGCAATTGGCATTATGCTATTGATACTTGATGTAGGAAATGTGCGTCGTTAAATTACATATGATAATCACTAAAAAACCGACTTCAAAAACCCTTTAAATAGTAAGAAATAATGCCTTTCTTAAGTAAATTACCTAGAAACTTCAGATATATTGTTGATTAAGTGATACATTAAATATATCGAAGTCGGTGGCAAGAAAATTAGGTAATCCAACCCTCATACATTTACTTGACACCGATTTCGCTGTATTTAATGTATCACTTTCAACAATATATCTGAAGTTTCTAGGTAATTTACTTACGAAGGGCATTATTTCTTACTTTTTAAAGGGTTTTTGAAGTCGGTTTTTTTATTTGTTAAATTTTTTACACTCTTGCGGCCTGCGGTTGATAAGAGAATAAGTTACCTATCGTCATGTTATCTCTCGGTGCATCTCTCTCTGAAAGTAAGAGAGACGACCTATGGGATAAGATGGATAGTGTCGTGTCAACCTTGCCAGTGCCGCTGAACAAACTCACAATTTTGGGGCACCATTTTTAGTAAGTCTAAAACTTGTGGCTTCCTTGGATGTTCCCACAATGAGCCGAGTGGTGGCAAGTTCAGTTCCAGACGGTCATATAAGCGTAGTTTGAGCCGTTGATTGTGATGTCAATATTTTTGGAAATTTATAAGGAGGGTGGGTATAGAGTTGTCACCTAAGATGAGTATATTCATATTTCTAGCCCCCTCAGCATTTTACGAGTGTTCATCATGCATCTATACCATTCTTTCGAATTCAAAATTCGAATAATAATTGAAGAGGTACCTCGGTTTATAACAAGCTAGTGTTATAAGTCGGGGTTCCGCTACAAATATTCTTACCTAATAAGGTACATAAAGACTAATTAAATTACCTAGGACACGAACGAAAGTAAGTACTTATTATGAACCTGGAAGGTTCGTTTTCCAGCCGCTTATTAAGTAACTTTTGAAATGGCCGAAAAATAAACCTTTAAGGTGGATGCTGTTTAACCGTGGTTCTTTTTCAATGGAACCTTCAAAGCTAGCGTCCTGTCCATTCGACATTGCCTAAGCTAAGCGATAGATATCGAGATGGTTTTACAATGCGCCCACTTGTGCCGTAAATTTAATAAGAGCCACCATATCGTTACAAAATAATTTGCGATATTATAGATGATCAAACGAACTTGCAAAGTGAAGTTCGATCGTTATAATATGAGTTGCTTCTTTCGAAGATATAATCACCAATATATGTTATATATGTTGGTTTATATGTTAACAACGTAGTTTCCTAAACTTACAGGGCAACTTGCACGTTTTTTAAAGGTATCTCAATAGTTTTAAATGAAATGTACGCTGTCTGTACCCGCCGCCGCCGGCCGGGTCACCATTGCAAGCTTCATTCATTTCAGAGAGATCAAAACTTTCTCTCATGGGTACTATTTTGTTTGTCCCAAGGGAGGGAGGGTAATTCGTATATCTTCGAAAGAAGCAACTCATATTATAACGATCGAACTTCACTTTGCAAGTTCGTTTGATCATCTATAATATTTCGTTGCTTCTTTCTTCAGATATAATCACCAATATATGTTATATATGTTGGTTTATATGTTAACAACGTAGATGTTTAGAGAAGAAAGTTTTGTTAATAAAATTCGTTTCAATATCATTCCTGATTTATTTCGATTTTAATCGTAAATCAACAAACAAGTATGTTTAAATTAGGCTTTTAACGAATCAATTCATAAACTACGATCAGTTTGAGAAGACGATGGTAAGCAAACAGATCGAGCGAAGCGATCTTCGCTTGTAACGGTTCTATGATGGAACTTGGCATATACATTAGACGTACTGGTGCAGAACGTTGTCGGCACAGTCGTTGTAACTGTTTCCGATACACCGAATATCGGCTAAGTAGATAACTGATGTTAAGCCACGCATTCTGAGAGAAGAGGCAACTTCTCTCGTTATTTTTGTAAAGACACGCGTCGCCACTGAAATTTTAAATTTCATACTTTTCATGACAACGAACTTCTGGGTACTAGCCCTGGAGTCACTTGACTACTAAAGGGGATGGTATAGCCATTAATTATCCAATCCAAAAATTCAATCCCACTAGTTTGTTATCTGTAATTTTACACCAATAGTTGTAAAAACGTTGGATTCTACCGGCATGTGGTACCTGTATTACTGCAGGGTTGTTTGAGCACAAGGGGGTTTCGATTCAACATGCATCTTAAATGAATGTTAAAAAACAAACTCTTATCCAGTCTAAGGGTAATTAATTTGACCATTGCTTGAGTTCTCGCGTAATGCCGATCATTCCATATCCGACACGCCTCACCCAAGTACTTAATTGCTTGTATTAGACTTAATATCCATTTTTCAATTTTTATTGAAAAAAGTGGGTAAATTAATAACCTGCGCGTTAATTTGTGACTAACGCGTAAGTAACGTTTTGGTAGGTCCATTATACAATCCTTGCCATGGCGTTAATTATCGATTAACCAGGTATAGGAGAAATTAACGATCGCCATTGTGTTGATTCACGAACAACCTGTAGTTAATATTTACAGTACAGGAAAAAATAATATTTTGCACAATTGCCAGCGTAAGGGCTATTTTATAATCACTTTAAAATCGACGCCCGTCAAAAAGTACGGGGATCAATATATCCTTTAAGAAATTTTTATTTAAAGGATGTCATTGTCCAGATCGATAATTGGCTCCTGCCTAGCGGTAAGGGTCCCTATGCCACTTGGTGGTACTTCGTGTTTACTTGTATTTATTTTCGATAACGGTTCAGCATGAGATTCCGCCTGTAAAGTGACACACTCCTTGGGTGGTAAAGCGTTGACATCCGTGTAACGTGTAACGTGTAATATACATGTAACGTGTTGCATACGGTAATTTTACCCAATTTATCACGTGAAAAGTCTAAATATCCATTCTTAATGTTTTTTATTTAAAAATGTGGGTAGATTAATAATAACCTGCGTGTTAATTCACGGCGAAGGTGTGGGTTAAAGTTTTGTTAGGTGTATTGTTCAATCCTTGCCATCGTGTTAATTCTCGATTAACCTCCTGGTATGTAGGATAAATGAACGATTTCCATTGTGTTGTTTCTCGACCAACCCCTGGGAATGGTTAGTATTTTGCACGGTTAACGACGTAAGGGCTCTCAGCCAACACCGGGTATGAAAGGTGAAATAATAATAAGTATTTAATTTAAAATCTCAATTACCGGCGTGAGGGCTCTCGGCAGACACCGCGGTATGCAATGTGAAATAAAAATGAGTATGTATTTGTAAAATCGCAATTATCAGCATGAGGGCTCTCGGCCCACAACACGGTGTGAACCGTGTAATAAGAATAAGTATGTATTTTAAAATCACAATTACCAGCGCGAGGGCTCTCGGCCCACACTACGATATGAAACGTGAAATAAGAAAAACTATGTATTTTAAAATCACAATTACCGGCGTGAGGGCTCTCAGCCCACACTATGGTATGACACGTGAAATAAAAATAACAATCACAATTACCGGTGTGAGGGTTTTGACCCACACTATGAAACGTGAAATAAGTATAAATATGTATTTTAAAAACACAATTACCGGCGCGAGGGCTCACGGCCCACACTATGGTATGAAACATGAAATAAGAATAAGTATGTAATTTAAAATCACAATTACCGGCGTGAGGGCTCTCGGCCCACACTATGGTGTGAAACGTGAAATAAGAATATTAATCACAATTACCGGCATGAGGGCTCTCGGCCCACAACACGTTATGAAACGTGAAATAAAAATTACTTTGTATTTTAAAATCACAATAACTGGCATGAGGGCTGTCGGCCCATACCACGGTATAAAACATGAAATAAGAATAAATATCACAATTGCTGGCGTGAGGGCTCTCGGCCCATACCACGGTATTTAAAATCACAATAACCGGTGTGAGGGCTCTCAGCCCACACTATGGTTTAAAATCACAATTACCGGCGTGAGGGCTCTCAGCCCGCACCGCGGTATTTAAAATCACAATTACCGGCGTGAGGGTACTCGGCCCACGTTGCGGTATTTAAAATCAAAATTACCGGCGTGAGGGCTCTCGGCTCACACCGCGGTATGAAACGTGAAAAAATATTAACTATGTCTTTTAAAATGACGTTAACAATTATAACGGTTAAGCACTTACTGAATTTAACTGCATCCACCTAGGAATCCGTAGGTGACAAGATAATTAGTCGTCGAAGCGGTTTCAGACTTCCTCAATTCCTAATTTATATTTTTATGGTATTCGATTTGTGCCTCTTAGGCAATTTGACACTGTGCGCTTGCTACCTCGCACAAAAAAAGACGATAGAAATGGCGGCACGCGGGAGCGTGACAGTCACCGGAAATTTTCGGAAAATCATTTCTTTAAATATTGTGCGAATACTACCTAGTAGAACGAAGGTTACTATTTGTGAACAATTTTTGTATCGAGAATGAAATAACGCAATATAATGTGTTGTTTCATAAGATTTTCTTTAATATCCTTTGTCAAACCCTTCTCTAAGACAGGGAACCATAGCTTGGCTAAGCTCTCGTGAATTGCTTTACCGTAGTCCGGTACACCCGACGTAGATTCGCTTAAGGCTAAGAGCAATTCGGGGTCCAGACCTGTTTCCACCAAAGAAGGAATAATATCATTTGACGAGGGTGGCTCCGTTTCAGGGGCTGCTGTCGGTCCTGAACCAGAACTTATATTATCTGGGGCCATAGTGGGCTCCGGTGATCTTGGTTGTTCAATATTCGACAGTTCCACCGTTTAAAATGTGAAAATAATATCGTTTATTATTTTTATGAAATAAAAATGAGGGTAAATTTACAATACCCAGAATAAAACGTAAAACATACGAAAAATTATTGTAAGTTACTTGAGTTTATTCAAAATGTATTATTTTATATCATAAGCGTGGGTAGCTCGCAGCTAACCACGTATTATCGTATGGAATCGCAGTCAATCACGACTTTCTTATTAACAATTTCGTTTTTATTCTTATAAAATAACAATGAGGGTAGACTTACAAGACCCAGAGTAAAACGAACCACACACGAAGAATGATTGTTAGTTACTTGAGTTTATTCAAAATTAATTATTTTGTTTCATAAGCGTCGGTAGCTCGCAGCTAACCGCGTTATCGTATGGGTTTGCAGTCAATGACGACTTTCTTATAAATAATTTCGTTTTATATTGTTATAAAATAACAATGAGGGTAGATTTACAAGACCCAGAATAAAACGAACAACATACGAAGAATGACTGTACGTTACTTGAGTTTATTCAAAACTAATTATGTATTTTGTTTCATAAGCGTGGGTAGCACACAGTTAACCGCGTTATCGTAATGACTCGCAATCAATCACGACTTTCTCATTAATATTTTCGTTATTTATTTTTATAAAATAACAAAGAGGGTAGATTTACACGACCCAGAATAAAACGAATGACATACGAAGACTAATTGTAAGTTACTTGACTTTATTCAAAATTAATCATTTCTTTTTATAAGCGTGGTTAGCTCGCAGCTAACCGCGTTATCGTAAAGACTCGCAGTCACTCACGACTTTCTTATTAATAATTTAAGTTCGTTATGACATTATTGGGTGTGATGAGATAATATCACACTAATATTAGCTATAAAGCCAACGTTTTTAGCTCGCAGCTACCCACGATATCGCAATTGACTCGCAGTCAATCCCGATTTTACGATTTTTTAGTGAAGTGAAATTCACTAAAGTTTTTCAACGTTCTATTTAACTCGTAACAAAACACTTAGAATTCACTCGCGTTTAATCCTAAGGTGCGTATTTTTATTTCGTAAAAAGATTTACGGAAGCTAAATTCAGTTTTTATAACTGATTAAGAAATGACGGTCACGAGTTTCACTTGAGCAGTTTTAATAAATAAGATCGGCTATAAAATAGTGATCACTGAACAATAAATACCTTGCTGGTTTTCTTCGTCGGATTCTGAGGATGACGTCCTTAACCTTTTGCGACATTGCACATTGCGTTGTCCTAATCTTACAATTGATTTTTAATTTTTTTCTTCAATACTGCGCTTAGGCATTTTGAAGAGCGTGTGCACTCGTTGCCTGCACGAAAAGGAATGAAGCTTGCAATGGTGACCCGGCCGGCGGCGGCGGGTACAGACAGCGTACATTTCATTTAAAACTATTGAGATACCTTTAAAAAACGTGCAAGTTGCCCTGTAAGTTTAGGAAACTACGTTGTTAACATATAAACCAACATATATAACATATATTGGTGATTATATCTGAAGAAAGAAGCAACGAAATATTATTTAGACAATGTCGAACACAGGCTCTGAATGGGTTTTATTTATGCATTCGACAAAATTGTGTCTTTAAGAAATATGGCATGTGCTCTATTTGTAGAAGTTTGATATAATAAAGAGATCACAAAATCTAAAAAAAACGCGCTTTTGTTGTTAACACACTAAAAAGTACAAAATACCCTCATCACAAAGGTAATGTATTGGACTTGTCAAAACAAACTAAATGCGCCCAAACTCGAGCGATTTACTAGTTAGTAGTCATTGAAGAGTTCCACTATGCACCTCCTGGCTCCATTGTCAGATCAGCTCGATGGTACCAAATTATTGTATTGTCATCCGAATTGCATACACTTGCAAAGTTTCAAATCGTTATGACAATTAGAAATAGCTTAAAATTGACTTCTAAGATAATATTACATTGTTTGTTAGTTACAAGTGAACATAATTTTGCATAAGTAGTTTTAACTTCTATCAACTCTTTTGATTACTCTTCCAGTACGTCTGATTGTCTGTCAAATTTGATCAGCTTGACAGAACTGACTTACCACGAGGCACCTGACCCAATAATGAAAGCGTGTTAAAAGGAACCCGAGGCGGAAAGGAAAGGAAAGGAAGGAAGGAAGGAGGAAAAATGGTTCTTCATACCATCTTAGGACTAATTAATCGAACGTGGCCACAAGTAGTCTTGTGGCTCTGCCCACCCCATTAGGGATTTCGGGCGTGATAATATGTATGTATGTAGAAGGAATAGCAGATTGCGGTATTTTAAACCTTATCAGTCATGAATACTTGCCCTTACCGGGGTTCGAACCCGGGACCGCTAGCTTCCGAGACAGGGTCACTACCAACTAGGCTAACCGCGTCGTCAAAAGTGTCAGAAATACTTGAAATACACCGACAGACGATTTATCGTCAGAAATATTCCGACATGTTTCGACCTCGCGGGAGCGCTGCAGGGGTTGTTTTGACCGCGACCGCACTCAACCCTTGAAGAAGGGAGTTCAAAACATGTCGGACTATTTCTGACACTAAATCGTGAATAAAGCCGTTCATAATGTCTGAAAGTTTTAGTTTGACTCTTACCAGTCATATTCTCTCCGGCGCACACTTTATCACTAGTGATGTACTTGACGAAGGCTTGATCTGCGCCGGCGATGCATCGCTCGATGTCCACGTAGGGCAACTCCAGCCATAGCAGTTGAAACGTCTCCGTGCCGATGGCGTCAGTGAGGCCCCAGCCGGCAATCTGCATACAAAGAGTTTTATGGACAAAATTCGTAAAATAGCCTTCCAGATTTGATTAATAAACTGACAGTATTTTGTCTCGGCAGTGTCCTCGAAATGGCTACGGCCGCTCGGTATGTAAACACGCAGAAGGGCTGCCCGCTGACTGTTTTTCTTGGGTTACGTATTTGATAATGCGATATTAAATTATCGTAGTATCTATTCATGAAATATTACCTACTGCAAATCTTGTAAGTTTTAATTTTAATTATTTCTACTTGGTTCTTAATTTTCTAGTTTCAAAAGTAACAGTGACAGTTGCAGCAATAAATTGCCGAAAAACGAACCCGTTTTGATTATGATAGTCACAGACACTTTAAAAATTAAATATTATGACAAACCTCGAAGGTATTTTCATTCAAAAAAACACTTCCCTGTGGTACTCCAGCTTTAATTTTTTTAGCTTCTGAATATGAGCCTTCATGTCTTATTCGAAACATTCTGTTGGTCAAGTATGATTCCAGAATATCTGCAAATTGATTTGGGAGCATTCTTCTTAATTTATACATGAGACCATAGTGCCACACCTTATCGAATGCTTGCGCTACATCCAAGAAGACTGTAGAACAAACTTTCTTCCCTTCTAGGGTTTTTTCTATTTTATTTGCTATTCTGTGTACTTGATCGATAGTAGAATGTTTTTCCCTGAAACCAAACTGATAATCCGGGATAAGTTTTCTATCTTCTATAATGAGCTTCATCCTTTTCAAAAGAAGCTTTTCAAATAATTTTGAGATGATGGGTAGCAAAGATATCGGTCTATAGGATTTTACGTCATGGTTTGCCAGGTTTCGGTATCATGATTACCTCGGCAAATTTCCACAGATCAGGAACATATTTTAATCTAAAAGTAGCATTGATAAGAGTCGTCAATTTGACTAACGCTTTACGTGGGAACTTTTGTAGTACTTCCCCAGTAATGAGATCATAAACAGGTGTTTTTTTAAGGCTCAGGAGTTTAATTTCACTGTGGACCTCTTTGGGGGTAACAAGTGTAATATTGAGCTCATCTTGTTCTATTTCACGAGACCTAAAGTTATAGATATCAGGCTCTTGGTCATATGGTTGAAAAATCTGTTCCAGGTGTTGAGCAAATCTGGCTGCTTTTTGTTCATTATTAATGGCCCAGTGTCCATTAACTTCTCTGATAGGAGGGATGTGAGCAAGTGGTTTTTTCAAGCTTTTAGTCACTTTCCATAATGAGTAATCCGTAGTGCGATCACTTGTTAATTGACTAAGGTGAGCAGTCATTGTGTCATTAAGGTAGTTTTGTATTTTTCGACTTAGTGTTTTTGTAAGATTATTCAGCAATGTTTTATCCGCTGGGAATCTCGTTTGTTGCCATTTTTTTCTTTGCTTCCTTTTTTCGGAAATAAGATTTCTTATTTCTTGAGGGTAAAAGCGGCCACTTACTCTTACTTTACATTCAGGCGTGTTTTTCCAGGCACATTGCTGGATGTCCGTCATAAACTTTTCGACTTCCAGGTCCAGCTGTTCCTGGTTTTTAAGAGGAACTTTCAGGTTTATTCTGTGCTCCAGGTCAAGTGTAAAACTATCCCAATCCGTGCTCTTGTTCACTAAGCGGATACTTGTTTCCTTTTGCATAGCTTCATCAGTTAATGTTAACATTATCGGCGAGTGGTCTGAGCTCATGCTGTAATCTTCCTCGATGTTAATGAAACCAGATGATATGTTTTTAACTATAAAAAAATCTATTAAATCTGGTATTTTTTGAGTGTCAGTTGGCCAGTAAGTCGGCTTCCCAGTAGATAGATCCTCGCAGTTTATTTCTCTTACAGCATTTAGTAGTTCTTTACCTTTGGTTGTCGTTAGTCTGGATCCCCAGTGGGTATTTTTAGCGTTAAAGTCTCCTCCTAGGATAAACCTGTTGCCTAGTTGTTTAAGAAAGTGTTTTAGGTCCGGTCCTGTACCTTCTATACACCTGCGATATACCAGAATTAGAAAACAACACCATTGCGACCTTTGCAGATGACACTGCCATTATGGCTATAGGAGACTCTCACGTGGAAGCAGTGGAAAAAGTTCAAAGAGCCATCAACACCATATACGATTGGACGAAAAAATGGCGCATTAAGCTAAATGAGTCTAAGTCAACTCACATAGATTTCACCAACAAACGTGTACAATACCATCCGGTATACATCAATAACCAGGTGATACCGTACGAAAATACAGCAAAATATTTGGGCATGACATTAGATGCAAAGCTTCGCTGGAAAGCGCATGTCAAAAAGAAACGCGATGAATTAGAACATCGTTACAGGAAGATGTACTGGCTACTCGGAAAATATTCTTCGTTGTCAGTGCACAACAAAATATTGATATACAAACAAGTCCTTAAACCAGTATGGACTTATGGTATACAGCTGTGGGGCTGTACCAAAAAGAGCAATGTGCAAATTATACAACGCTTCCAGAACAAGGTACTCAGAGGTGCCGTTAACGCACCCTGGTATGTTACAAATGACGTTCTCCATCGGGACCTTAATGTGGAATACGTAACTAGCGTCATTAAAAAGTGCGCGGAAGCCCATGAATATAGGCTTCATCACCATATGAATGTGGAGGCGATCCAGCTCCTCGACAACATGGACATAGAGAGAAGACTCAAAAGAACAAAACCGTTTGAGTTGGTTTAGTGTAGTGACAGTGAAATCTTAGTGCAGTAAGTACTATTACTAAAGAACACAAAAACAAAGTGTCTTCCCCTTAATAGAGACAATAAGAAAAGTGTTAATGGACACATTCTTAACTTAAGCATATTTAGAAGTTTAAGTTAAATTTAAAATACTTATTAGCCTTGATTAGCTTAGCTTGATGGCTAGATTGTATTTCAATGTTTTAACTAGTAGGTAACATTTAAGAAAAAAAAAAAAAAAAAAACAAGTCATTTGATAGTATTAAATTCAAATCCACTCAGTTTCTTCGGAGACTTCAAATAAATCTCCTGGACGCAGACTTTCGGCCTCTAACCGAATGTAGTTAATAACAATATTTCAATGCCTTTTCAAGAAATTTCTGTTACGAGATAATATCTTTTTCTTCCAACTACGCTTTAGTTTCATCATAATGGCCTTAAATACTCAGCACAAAGCAGCCCTTATTTGCTCTAGAGCAATAAAATTTCATATAAAATTTATTATTGTACTTTTTTGTATTTTTTCTTTAAATTTGGTTAGTTAATCAAGAAGTTTACACCAACAGCGGCTCTAACATGCAAGGCACAAGGAGAAATTAAACCGTCTTATCTCTAAGTGCAGTGGTTGAAAGAAAAACAGATTATGCACCTGGCATCAAGTGCTGTATTATTGCGCTCGTGTTCTTAGAGCCCTCACTTGCGTTCGGGCTGCAAACTAACACTCGGCGTAATAATGAATCACTTTCTGCTTGGTGCAACAATCTACTATTAGCATACTGGATATAACTTGTTAGTTTCGAGGAAATGATTAGCTAGATTACTCGACGATCATCCGTCATACATCACTTATGTGAACTATGTTTGATTGATCAATTCTAAATGACCCTTGACCTCTAGTTATTATAGTTGAACATGTGTCCATGACATTTAAGAACTCACGATTTTAATACTAGGTATCGCTGAATGCTAAGAGTATTACCTAACGTTTGAAAGATTAAAACTTACACAATAGATGCAGTGCAGTCAACCAATTTGGCTTTTAGGCGATTTGTTAGATTATTATAGTGATACGGTTGTTTATTATGCTTTAAACTTATTAATTATATTAATATGCGCCTATATCAGAAATTATCAATTAATTTTGGCAGTGGCTTGTTACAATTTAACATTCAGTGGTTGAGTTGCTCAAGTGTTGCCATACAAAAGTGTTGTTCTCTGTCGCTCGTATTGTCACCTAGGGGGCACTGAAAATCAGCGCCGAGGCTCGCCACGGCATAACGCTGAGTGGCACCCTTTTTGGCACCGTTCGGCACAGCTTTTTATGTTCATTGTTTCTTTGTTATGTGCTTTTCTTGTTATTTGTCTGTGTCTAATGTGTGTTAAATAAATGTCTTTATTATTATTATTATTATTATTATTTCTTCATAGTTAATATTCTATCCGCATATATCCCCGAAAGTTTTTTTAACAGCCTTTTTTAGGGTTCCGTACCTCAAATTGATTTTTGATTGTCAGGCGTAATGAGCGATGCACATTAGCATTATGAGACAATTTTTATTTCAAGTTACACTGTCACAAGAGGCATCAAAATTTGCGTAATTTTACACAGATTACGAAAAAGGAAAACAAAACTAGAAATGCGTGTCATCTTGAGGGCTCTACCGAACGTTGAAGATTTGTAAATTTTAGTTTCTTACTGACTTAAACCATTATTGCTAAAATAATACAAAAATAAAATAAAATCAAGGTATTTTTATAGTGGGATTTATGAAACAAACTGCAAGAAAACAAAATAAACCAAAAATGTGATTATAATCAATTACAAAAACTTAAAATATAAACTTATTTTTGTGTCCAAAATTAGGCATTTTCGTTCGAAATTGCAACCTTTTTCTAAAACATCCATCTCTAGAAGCTGCATCAGTTAACACTTTGTAAGTCATCTGTTACCAGTTTAACACATTTTTCCAAAGATTTTGAGTGACAAGGAAAGTCAACTGCTGAGTTTCTTGCGGCGTTTCTTCTCAGCAGATGTCACCTTTCGAAGCGCTGGTAGCTTCAGACATGTAAAAGAGCTTATGTGGCCTACTTGCAAAATAAATATTTTCATTTTCATTTTCATTTTCAACAATTTCCAAGCTTTTGCCGTGATAATGAATAAATTTTTAAAACTTTGAAGATCGGTAGGACCCTAAAATATAGTTTCTTTTTAGTTCTTAAATTAT
Organism: Tortricodes alternella; assembly: GCA_947859335.1. Lineage (NCBI taxonomy): Eukaryota > Metazoa > Arthropoda > Insecta > Lepidoptera > Tortricidae > Tortricodes > Tortricodes alternella. The sequence goes on from OX401972.1 coordinate 2,592,653, forward strand.
TTTGGTAATCTACAATTAATTACGAAAATTTTAAGAGGTCTTGCGTTAAGAAAAATCCACAAAAAAAAAATCGGCACACCCTAATGCACATAGCTGCTCTGCTAACTCCAACTTTGCTTACCGTCCCACTGTTCCCTTCCTTCAGCTGTTCTCTGTCAAAGTCATCATCGAAGTTCACACAAGCAGGTCGGAGACCCCTCGCGTACGTAAAGGGAGTGGTTAGCCTCATTATAGCCAGGTCATCTTGGAAGCTCGCCTTGACGCCTAGGAAGCGTGGTGGAATCTTGATTTCTTTTACCTGTCAACGGAAAATCGAAAAAGTGTTACATACAACAATCTGTAGAAATGATGTGTTTCTGAGATATTTGCAAAAGAAATACCCGGCACTAAAAACACACACACACACAACCACACAACTGCTTCAACTTTTTATTTATTTTTAGGGTTCCGTACCTTAAAGGGAAAAAACTCACTCGAGTGTCTGTCTGTCTGTCTGTCTGTCCGTCTGTCACAGCCAATTTTTTAGCCAGAAATTACTAGACCAATTGAATTGAAATTTGGTACACATATGTATCTTATCTTATCTTATCTTAGAGGGTGGGGTCCTTGCGGATACACTTCGACCCTATGGGATCTTTTGTGTAATTACCCCGTTTTCCTAAGCACTATCCATAGCATTCTCCACCACTTCAATGAAGTGACTTGTGGAGCGCAGTGGTAGTGCCTTGAATTCCCCTGGTTCTGGATAACCATTGCCAAGTATTTTCATTCTTAGTCTGGCGAGGGCCTCGCATTCGCACATGATGTGTTTCATTGTTTCTTCCTCTTCGCCGCACATTCTACAGCTTGTGTTGTCAGACAGTCCCATCTTGGCTAAGATATACTTGAACCCGAAGTGACCCGTAAATACTCCGATTATGTATCTGAGCTGTTTACGGCTGAGTTTCCAAAGTTTATTGGTCCAGCTTGAGTCTACGCTCCCTGTAAAGAGCTTTGAATGCCTTAGGCCAGCCAAGGAATTCCACTCTAGGTGGTGGATGTCCCTGGTATGGTTGGTTAGGGCTGTTTTTATGGTTCCCTGTGAGAGTCCCACGAAGGGTTCCGGTCCAATGTGTTCGTTCATTGACCCTTCCCTTGCAAGCTCATACACATATGTAAGTCGGTGACCGCATCATGCACGTGTAACGTAAATAAATTTATTTTAGATATGGGGGCCACTTTATTATTATAGTAAATTAGAAATTTATAAAAAAAGTTTTGCAAACTATACCGTGTGACATCGAATGAAAGGACTGGCTATAAGAATGTTTTTTTTTTCGTATTTTAGTTAGTAAATAAATAGTTTTGAAGTTATCTTGGAAAATAGGCTAAATTGACCATTAACTCCGAAACTACTAGGTCTCACATTCCTCAAGTTCGCTTTAAATGGAAAAATGTTAGGAAGCCCGTGTTGGCTGAAGTACAACAGGTAGATGATGATCCTTACATCAGATTTCTGCGCTCTCTTGTCTAATGCCTCGGCCCAGGGTCTGTGGATCTTATTAGCGCCGACAGCGAAGTTCTCCGCGGGCTGGAGACCAGTGTCATCTTCCCAGAAACAATGGGCAGCTGTGGAGACAATGATACACATTGGAAGACCCTCATTATGGGCGTGGATTAGACAGTACTCGTTCATAATGAGAACAGCCCTGTGCCTAGTCATATAAATGCTGATTTATATATACTTTATTGCAGTAACCAAAATAACAACGCGCATACAAAAGGCGGACCTAATGCTACAAGCATTTACTACGATCTTAAAAGATTAGGATGATAGAATTTTGAAACCTTAGAAGACATTTCATTCCATACATAACTCGGGTTTTATCTGGTGACTTAGAGGTAAAGAATCTCTTAGCTGACATGGAACTTTATGACAACAGATTGTAAAATGAAACAATGTTATGACATTATTTGTATAGAGGCGGTGGAATCCGATAAAAAATCGGTCCGACACCCGACAAGTGGGAGCAGATTAATCGATTTAGATGTTTTCATCACACTTTCTCGGAAAGGGTGTTATTATACGCAAGCGTATAGAGCAACTATAGCCGATTTAACTCCTCTATGGGCCCCGCCGTCAGCGGGAGTTATAAACCATATAAAATCCATAACTTCCTAGGGAGTTATAGATTTTTTATGGTTTCGTCTCCCGCGGGCAGTTAAGTGCGCCAGGTCGGCGGAGCTGCTCAGTTTATGAACACCCACCTGATGGTAATTCACGATGAAAAATGAAAATAAAATTAATATATTTTTTTTTTATACTTTTTTTGTCTAATTTTTATTTTATTTCCTCGCAAATGTGATGAAAAACTTTGTGTGTATCACGGGCAGTAAGGGGATAACAAATTCGAGTCATAAAAGCCCTCGCCTATCGGCGTCGGGCTTCTAACAGACTCTCGTTAGTTATCCCCTTCTTACGGCCCTAGATGCACGGTGTACTATTCTTTGTTTCAATTTTTATTTTTATTATTATGACCCTTAGAGACTTTATACATCTCTAAGTTACTTAACTTGTCCAGACGCGGAGACTATACATCTCCCTTATTAGTTATTTATTAGAATTAATTTGTACCCATTAGGTTTTTATGTTGCACATTTTGTGTTAGTTTCTAGATAAAACTGTACTGCCAAAGTTGAAAAAAGACCTACTGCTGAGTTTCTTGCGGCGTTTCTTCTCAGCAGATGACACCTTTTGAAGGGGTGCGCCTTTTTTCACATAACTTTTTAAGTCCTATTATCGGAAGTCCGAAAATATTTCTCATACCATTTTACATCATAATGATCATTCTTCATAAAAATATTTAATACTAACGATGGAAACTCATAATCATCAGAATTCATAATATCGCTAATCATACAACTTGTTAATACTAATATTTGTATTTATATATTTTCTTATACTAACGATCGAAACTCCTAATCATTCTGATTCATAACGTCAATATTCATATATTTTGTTATCCTAATATTTATTTCCATATATTTTTTAATCATAAGTGTAAATGAAATTGGATAGGACTTAAGAAGACTTCTGAGCGAGCGAGCGTAGCGAGCGAGCAAAATGAGTCTGAGCAGAAGCGACTCAGATAGGTTAGGTTCAGAAGGTTAAGGCGGGAGCGAAGCGAAGCGAAGCTCCCGCCTTAGCCTTCGATGTTAGGTCTTTTTTTTGCAACAGTTCAGAAAATCTTGCTTATTTGTAAGATTTTATGCTAAATAGGTTCATGCTGTTATATTAATTTGCTTAAATCCATAGGTGAAAGTGAATTTGCAGGTAGGGATAACCTGCCCTACCTACAACTTCACTTTCGTTTTTTTCGAATTAAATCTTATTTTGAATAGTTACTGTAGTAAAAACCAATATTATGAGTTCAAATATTTTCTTAGCAATGCCATTATTAATAAGAAAATTATGAATAAAAAAAATATGATCACCGCCAGTTATGAAGCAAAATGTTATGAAAAAAAATATTATGAGTTCAAATATGTTCTTAGTAATGACATTATTAATAAAAAAATTATGATAACTGTCTGTTATGAGTTCCGATGGTAGGAATAAAAATGTATGAACAAAAAAAGTATGAGGAAAAAAATTATGAAGAGTGATTATTATGAATACAAATCGGTAGTGAAACAAAAAATAGGAATAAGAATTTTATGTGAGCCAATATGGACCCCTTTTGAAGCGCTGGTAGATTCAGACATGTAAAAGAGCCCAGGTGGCCTATTTGCAAAATAAATATTTTCATTTTCATTTTCAGAGTCTAAGGGAATAAAATGCCAAATTACATGTTTGTAGATTCTGTACCTTCGGAAATTTCCTGTTGAGTAAATATAATACTTACGTATATTTCGAGATATTAATGAATGAATACCCAAGATACGCCCTGTTTTATAAACCTACTAGTAACGTCAAAGCTTGTAACACCGAAAAAAGATCCCTTACTTTTGCTGTAGTGTTGCCTGTCTGCCTGTAAAATTGTAACGTGTAGTTTTATAAAAGAGGGCCCTGCGAACCTGACACGAGAATACTAATACAAGCTATCTCCATCTTATCTCTCAATGCATCTCTTTCTCGATACAAGTATGAGAGAGACGGACTGAGGAGCACTATCCTATTCTCAGTCATGCTAGGGTTGCTCGATTTTGTTGTTTGGGACTCACCTGATATAACAAAGTCTTTGCTAATAATGGTCCCTCCACAAATCGGTCTGTACGGCTTCCAAGTTTTGTCATATATCCCAACATACCATACCGGCCGTGCACCTTTAACATCTCCTAGTCTGAGGGTTTTGGATGATCTAGCGATTCTTTTCTTTGCCATTGGTGGTAGGCATGCTGGCCCGACAAAAGGGGGTTTTACGGTGGTTTTAGGGGGAGAACACGGGTCAGCTGATCTTTGGTCGACGCCCGGTGGACATGTGCTGGGGTCGGATGGGTCGCATTCTGGTTCTGGCGGTACTGCACTAGCCATTGCTGGTGACACTGGCACTCTGGGATCGGGAGGTAGATATACGGGAGCTGTATAAGTTGTAGGTGTGGTTTTGGTTGTTGATGGCGTGGTTATTATTGTCGGTGGCGGGGTTGTTGTTTTTGTTGTGGGTGGTGATGTAGAAATTATGGAAATTGTGATTTTCGGAGGTGAACACGGGTCACCTGATCTTTGGTCGATGCCCGGTGGATATGTACCGGGATCGGATGGGTCGCATTCTGGTTCTGGCGGTACTGGGGTAGCCATTGCTGGTGCCACTGGCACTCTGTGATCGGGAGGTAGATATTCGGGAGCTGTATAAGTTGAAGGTGTGGTTTTGGTTGTTGATGGCGTGGTTATTGTTGTTGGTGGCGGGGTTGTCATTTTAGTTGTCGGTGGAGATGTGGAAGTTGTGATTTTCGGAGGTAAACACGGGTCACCTGATCTTTGGTCGACGCCCGGTGGATATGTGCTGGGGTCGGAGGGGTCGCATTCTGGTTCTGGCGGTACTGGGGTAGCCATTGCTGGTGCCACTGGCACTCTGTGATCGGGAGGTAGATATTCGGGAGCTGTATAAGTTGTAGGTGTGGTTTTGGTTGTTGATGGCGTGGTTATTGTTATCGGTAGCGGGGTTGTCGTTTTAGTTGTCGGTGGTGATGTGGAAGTTGTGATTTTCTGAGGTGAACACGGGTCACCTGATCTTTGGTCGACGCCCGGTGGATATGTGCTGGGGTCGGAGGGGTCGCATTCTGGTTCTGGCGGTACTGGGGTAGCCATTGCTGGTGCCACTGGCACTCTGTGATCGGGAGGTAGATATTCGGGAGCTGTATAAGTTGTAGGTGTGGTTTTGGTTGTTGATGGCGTGGTTATTGTTATCGGTAGCGGGGTTGTCGTTTTAGTTGTCGGTGGTGATGTGGAAGTTGTAATGCTTGGGGGTGAACACGGGTCAGCTGATCTTTGGTCAGCGCCTGGTGGATATGTGCTTGGGTCGGATGGATCGCATTCTGGTTCTGGTGGTACTCGTTCAGCCCTTGCTGGTGCCGGTCCGGGAGGTTTATAAGTTGTCATTGGCTTACGAGTAGTTATGACTTTAGTCGTTGTCGATGGTGTAGTCACAATTCTTCTAGTAGTTGTTGTAGGTGTGTAATATGGTCGTCTAGTTGTAGTTGTAAAGATCCGTCGCCTGGTAGTGGTAGTTGTATAAAATGTTCGTCTAGGAGTCGTTGTATAATATGGCTGCCGAGTTGTTGTGGTTGTATAAAACGGCCTTCTTGTAGTACTTGTTTTAGTTTCCTCAATGGGTAAATAACCTGGTGCTATGTAAGGTTTGCGGGGTGGTAGATATTCTGGGCCTTTATAGGATTTTTGATTATTAACATTGAATCCAAAATTCTGACCAGAAATTAGGGTTTGGCGGTTGGAAGTTGATTTTTGAACCTGGAATACATTATGACCAATAGATGGCAATGGACTTTGCTTCTGGAAATATTGACTGTTTCCAAATGTATTCTGAGGCTTCTGGTTGTTAGTTACAATTGAATTCTGATACTGGTTTAAAAGATCTGGTCTCTCAGAGAAAGTATTCTCAATGTTACTCGTTATAAATGATTTCTTACTTTGATAATTTGAACTTAAACCCGTTCCCAAGGAATTCTGACTGTTGCTATCTCCAAATAAATTCTGTTTTTGAGAATTCTGACTCTCAAATGAATTGCGATTTTGATTAATCTGACTGGAATCCGTTCCAAAGGTGTTCCACGTGTGCCTTTGAGAATTTTGAATAAAACTCTCTCCAAATGGATTCTGTGTTCGAGGTCGCTGACTTGAACTAGATACTCCAAATAAGTTTTGATTATGCCAGCTCTGTCCAAAATTTGTTCCAAATACATTCGTGTTCTGAGTAGCACTCGGTGCTAATTTATTTCCAAAGTTGTTGTAACTTGTGTCTTTAGTTCCAAACACATTCTGAATCTGACTATTCTGACCGTAACTCGATTGAAACGAGGTCTGGTTCTGATTCTGACTGGGATAGTTTCGACGTGGTCTGTAAAAGCCTTGATTTCTCCAATCATTTTGACTCGTATCGCCATTGCAGGTTATGTATGAGCCTGGAATAGTAAAATTAAATATAATAAGTACCCTTTACTTACTTACTTATCTGCCGGGAGATTGCTCAGGGTAGGGAGGCGTGTAAGGATAAAAACCGGCCAAGTGCGAATCGGACTCGCGCACGAAGGGTTCCGTACCATTATCTTTAAAAACGGCAAAAAAATCACGTTTGTTGTATGGGAGCCCCCTTAAATATTTATTTTATTCTGTTTTTTAGTATTTGTTGTTATAGCGGCAGCAGAAATACATCTATGAAAATTTCAACTGTCTAACTATCACGGTTCATGAGATACAGCCTGGAGACAGACGGACAGACGGACAGACGGACAGACGGACAGACGGACAGACGGACAGCGGAGCCTTAGTAATAGGGTCCCGTTTTTACCCTTTGGGTACGGAACCCTAAAAAATTGCAAAAGCTAGGGCGCTGCGGGAAGTACAGCCTTTCCGCCCTTGTAAAACAAAGTACATCAGGCACGTTGTGTTCAGCGCCTCCGGCTTACCCACTCTAGCTTGGGGTAAGGCAGACAAGTACCACCAGTGGCCCGTTTCAAGAAGTTACAAGTTATAACATTACAAGCAAAAACTGGCAGCACCAATGTCAGATCTCATACATCTGTCTTCCAGTGCTGCCAGTTTTTGCTTGTAAAATTGTAGATAATTTGGAACGAATATTTTATTCATAGATAGTTTTAACTTAGTCTTAGTTTATTTCGTTTTTTTTTTATTACAGCATAGGCTCCATTATGTTTTTATAAAGCTTACTTTAATGCAATAAACGCTAGTGTGTCTGTACGTCATTACTATTGATTTGATTTGATTTGATTTAATCAATAATGGACGAACTTTTTCGGAGCTCTTTACAGTGCTCTAAGCTGAGTAAACATCGACTAAACACATTCTATACAATTCAGATCCAATTACTTGTTGTAAATAATAAATATATTGCTTTAACTCAATTTTCATAGAAACAGAACACAGTGTCGGTCGTGCCGAGTGATAGCCATATAAAAGCACCCTTACCAATTCGATAGCTGTTAAATAACTTTTACAAAGCAAAGATTTTATCTTATTTCAATCTTTTGTATACCTGCCTATGTTTCCTTTCTATTATTATATGTATTTGTATGTAACTCCTCTGCAGCACTGGGAGTGAAGAAATAACATAGAATGCATGAAGATGCTTATCACCCTGGCATGTCCTAAAAGTCGACTAAGGGACGGGTCCTCTCAACATGGTGGACTATCTGTATGGGCGATGGGCTGATCACCTGTCACGATACGGTTCATCATACCATCTTAGGACTAATTAATTAATCGAACGTGGCCACAAGTAGTCTTGTGGCTCTGCCCACCCCATTAGGGATTTCGGGCGTGATGCTATGTATGTATGTATGTATGTATTTATGTATACATACCTCTGTATAGTATGTGCTCATGTAAGTATTTAGTATATTTGTGGTTTAGTGTATTTTAAATGTTTACTATAGTTTGCACCACCTGCCTTTGTAAGTCTCTTTTATGCCATCTCTTCTTTCGATGGTTGTCTGGAAGAGATCGCTACTTAGCGATAAGACCGCCTTTTGTCTACCTTGTTACTTATTTATTTGTTTTTTTCCAATATGTTTTATGTGTATTCAATAAAGAATATTTGTATTGTATTGTATTCATGCTGAGTAAAAGTGATAAGGCCACTTTAACTCAGCATGTTTACGAAGCTAGACTAATGCCGATGCCAATGATGCTATTACAAATAGCAGTAAACGTGTATCCTAAAATGATATAGCAAAATTTAGTGAAAATTGCTTAATAGTCGATTATACGACAAGTTGGTGTTTTGGCAACGTTAAATCTGCTGTTATTCGACTACAAGTTGATTAAAAGAATTCTTATTCGACTTTTATTCGGGACATAACCCTCTCTTTGCTTTTGTGCAGTCGTGTAAAAGGGCTTTGGATTATAACACATGATGATAGAAAAAAAACCGGATAAGTGCGAATTAAACTCCAAGAGCATTCCGTTCCGTACATGATTATCGGAAATGTCCTATGTTACTTTAAATACCATAGACTTCTTATAGGTTTTCCTGCAATCTATAGGTAAAGAACTATTTTCTACATTTTTATAAAAATTTTAGGCCCTGTACTTTCGAGAGATATGGTCAATTTTCGCATACGTTCCTAAATAACTTCAAAACCATTTAAGTATCCCTTTCATTTGACATGTTACATTTATTTACGTTACACGTCCGTATTGCGGTCACCAACTTACATTGTACCAAATTTCAACTCGATCGGACCGCTTTAATTATTTGGGAGAATTTATAAAATAAAAAAACCGTCTTCAATAGCCTTTGAAAAGTAAGTTTTTTTTCACATTTTATTTATTATCCTGTGATTTAACGACACACATTTACTACATCAAGTAACAATAGCATAATGCCAATTGCTCATCACCATTTACAAACTGTTGCTATCCACGGTGCAAGGATGTCAATCGTTGAGGAGTTATCCTGGTTCTTCAATTTTACTACATGAATTTTCATGGACATAAGTTGCTTCAGAAGTTTATACAGCAATTTAATCATCAAAAAACATTTAGGAGTTCCTATGATCATCTATAGTCTTCATCAACAGTTCCACTTCACCAAATAATGCTTTTGGAACGTAACTGCTTGAGTTATTACAGAAAATACTAAAATTGCTCTATGCTTGCCTATAATATTTGAAGAGTTCCATCGATTCCTCATAGATCCTCTCATCATAACTCGATTTTGACTACAACGGGACCAAACTGGAAGTATTTATAAGATATTTATAATAGAATTTTTAAAATTGGTTTATAAATGAAGGAGTTCTGAAGTAACAAACATAATAATCCCCCCTAATAGAGATATGTGGAATCCTTTTCCATTTTTCTCCACCGGTAGGGATATTATTCCATATATCCCTACTAAAATCCACTGCGGTAGGGACTTGTGGAAATTTTTCCATCTATCCATACCAGCTTGCCCCCTGGTGGGGATAAGTGGAAAATTTTCCATCTATCCATACCAGCTTGCCCCCTGGTGGGGATAAGTGGAAAATTTTCCATTTATCTATACCAGTTTGCCCCCTGGTGGGGACAAGTGGAACTTACTCCACCTATCCATATCCTGCTCTTTGGTAGGGATAGCTGGAATTTATTCCACCTATCCATACTAGCTTGCTCTTTGGTAGGGATTGCTGGAATTTATTCCACCTATCCATACTAGCTTGCTCTTTGGTAGGGATAGCTGGAATTTATTCCACCTATCGATATTAGGTTGTTCTCTTGGTAGAGATTTTTTTTCTCCATATTATCCTTACAAGCTAGGATTAAATGTTTCAGAATGTTATTATTACTGTACACACACGCCTACAAACGCCTAGTAAAACACACACTCTTAACGCAAACACTCTCATTTACAATATTGGTGTGTTCTGGAAATTGAGAGTCAGCTGGAAGTCGGTTTGGGTGTTTGGAAAAAGTCAACAGACTACTAAGAGAACAAGCTAGTAGGGCTATGTGGAACAAGTTCCATCTATCCCCGCCAAGTGAACAAGCTATTAGGGCTATGTGGAATAAATTCCATCTATTCCAACCCGGGGACAAGCTAGTGAGGCTATGTGGAATAAGTTCCATCTATCCCCACCAAGTGAACAAGCTAGTAGGGCTATGTGGAATAAAATCCATCTATCCCCACCCGGTGACAAGCTGGTTAGGCTATGTGGAATAAATTCCATCTATCCCCACCAAGTGAACAAGGTAGTAGGGCTATGTGGAACAAGTTCCATCTATTCCAACCAGGGGGCAAACTAGTATGGATAGGTGGAATAAATTCCAGCTATCCCTACCAAAGGACAAGCTAGTATGGATAGGTGGAATAAGTTCCACTTATCCCCACCAGGGGGCAAGCTAGTATGGATCGTTGGAAAATGTTCCACTTGTCCCTACTCACTGGGGGCTAGGGTGGACAAATGGACATATTATTTCCATGTATCCCTACCGGTGGAGAAGAATGGAAAAGTATTCCACATATCTCTATTAGGGGGGATATGGCGGTAGGGATAGATGGAACAGGCGGAAACTACTGAGCCTAAAATTTTGAAAAAATACAGGAAATAGTTCTTTACCTATAGATTACAGGAAAACCTATAAGAAGTCTATGGTAATTAAAGTAACAGGAAATTTCATATAATCATGTATGGAACGGAACCCTCTCCACGCGAGTTTAACTCGCACTTGTCCGGTTTTTTATATATATAGATGTGATCAAATGTATCAAATTATATTATTGAATACGTATATAAATTAATTTTATTACAATATTATTATGATATGTAAATCTGTCTGTCTGGCGGTCACGGCCGACTAGTTTTGACCAGTTTAACAAATCCCACGCCCACGCGTTGCATGGTTTAATAAATCGAGCTGCCAAATTTGGTGTATATATACAGAATGAACCAGGAAATAGTGTCAAGCGGTGGGTCCAGAGGTATATCACCTCAAGGGGCATCAGATTCCCGCAACGAATGTTCGAATTTAAAGCTTATTTTAAGATCTGTAACGCTTTGGCGATTAGCTGTAAGTTACGGATATCTAATTACTAGCTGTGCCCGCGACTTCGTCCTCATAGAATAGTGTATTTTTGTAGCATTTTTGTATTTCACGAAGAACATTAATTAAATAAATAAAAACTACTGTAAGCAAATTGAATTGTAATCACTTTGCAGTGAATCAGGTGACTCACGTGACCCGCCCCCCCCCCCCCCCCCGCCCCCCTCTTTCTTACTCGCGTTAACTTCAGTTTCACATTTTGTAGTGATTCCGTAATTGTTACATCAGAATAGCTCTTATATTTGGTCTCTTGTCGCAAACTTATAAACCATCACATAAACCTTACATATTACCATACAAACTTTCATCCCCTATTCCCCATTGTTATTTTACACCCTAAAGGGTAAAACTTTTAGAAACTTTGAATGTCATATTTATTTATATCGAATCAACAGCTTACAAAATAAGTTTCAAGCTTCTAGCTCTAAAAATAACGATACTTCCATACAACTTTTCATCCCCCTTTCAACCCCTTACTACTTTTATCGCATTAAAAAGTAGCAAATTTCATTTAAATCGGTTCAGTAGTTTTGGCGTGAAAGCGTGACAGACAGGCAGTTACTTTCGCATTTATAATATTAAGTATGGATAAATAAATGTACCTATGAATAGACTAAAGTTCAGATAAGAATTGTTTTTAGTTAACCGTGTATATAAGATGGTATACATATAATATTATGATCAAACAAACTTCTTGGAGTGAAGTTCGATCAATATTATACTACTTACTTAGTCGTTTCATTCGAAGCTATAAGAATTATTATTATGGTATAATTATTAATCGACCGAGCGAGCGAAGCGAACCTTGGTGTTTTCAAGCCATGAATGAACAGGCATTTTCTGGGTAAGCGTGTACCACCTTCGACCTCGTCGTCACTTAACATCAGTTGAGACTGACATCAAACGCAAACCCATTTTTGATAAAACAAAGCGTCTGAAAATGTCTCCGTTTCAACTTGGGCAAAAATGCTTTCGTTTGTCCAGCGGATGTCCGTCGGCTGTCCGTCTGTGCATTTGTTCTCGTTTACGTCGCAGTTCTCAACCGATTTTCGTGAAATTTTGTGAGCAGGTTCGATAATTATATTATAGTTTTTTTTCTCTATTCAGTTTATCGAAATTTTTCAAAATGGCCGAAATATGGGGGTCTTTGAGATTACAATTTTATTTACAATTTTGGTAAACTGATTGCCACCTATGTCGATGTATGGGCATAACTGTTTTCCATCGGCAAAGTTAAGTTTGTTGCGAGGTCTACAGCTCACGGAGATACAAGTTATAATTAAATGTATAAATAAACAAAAGTTCAAAATAAGATTTTTTTTTGTTAATCGTGTATACAAGACTAGTGGACCCGCCACAGCTTCGCCCGCGGTATTTTCCATACAAACTTTGTAACCCCTTTTCACTCCTTTAGGGATGGAATTTCGAAAAATCCCTCCGGGGGGTAGAGGTGCACAACCTCTAGGGTACTCGAGGAATGCCTCCTCCAAATTTCAAACCTCCAGGACCACCCGTTTAGGCTGTGCGTTGTCTATAAGTGAGTCACGGTACTGTTTTATATGTATAGATGGTATATATTGACGACGCGGTTAGCCTAGTTGGTAGTGACCCTGCCTCTGAAGCTAGCGTCCCGGGTTCGATCCCCGGTAAGGGCAAATATTTGTGTGATAAGCACGAATGTTTGTTCCTGAGTCTTGGATGTTTCCTATGTATTTAAGTATTTATTTCTCTCTATATGTATGTATATCGTCATCTAGTACCCATAACACAAGCCTTTAGAGCTTACTTTGGGACTAGATCGATTTGTGTAAAGATTGTCCTCTGATTTATTTATTTATTTTATTAATAATCGACTGAGCGAGCGAAGCGAGCGAAGCGTCTCCGTTTCAGCTTGGGCAAAAATGCCGGTATGTCCGGCGGATGTCCGGCGTCTGACCATTTCTTCTCGTCTTCAGGTTGCAGTTCTCCACCGATTCTCGTGAAATTTTGTGAGCAGGTTCGATAATTGTATAGTTTTTTTTTGTCGATTCAGTTTTTCGAGGTATTTTAATATGACGGAGATATGGGGTTTTTGCAATTACAAACTTAATAGCGGTTTTTGTAAACTGACTCGAACTATATCGATGTATGGGGATATCAGTTTTCCAACGGCAAAGTTAAGTTTGTCGCGAGGCCAATCATTATTTCTTACTTTTCAAAGGGTTTTTGTTTTAGATTCAGTTTTCTGAAGTATTTTGGCGCGAAGTCTACAGCTCACGGAGGTACTAGTTTTAATAGTGTCTTGTATTTTGTATTCCAGATACTTTGTATTGGGTGTCTTCCATCTCTGCACAACCCTAATAGACCCGTGACGTCCTTTGTAAGAATGGCCTATATCGAACATGAGCGAGTTCATAATCCGACTCGCACTTGGCCGATTTTCGGGTGGTTGTGACCACAACGTTATTTGATAGCTGGATCCGGGCCTGCCACTGCCCACCACTGTATTTGAAAATTGTAAATCTTATCTATAAGTATTAATATAATAATAAACTCACCAAAAGAAACTAGAATGAAGATGACCTTCAACATTTTTACATAACGAAATTAGATAAATGTTAATTTTAAATAATAGAACACAATCTGCGCCCGCGCACGGCTACGATACACTGGCCGGTTGGCCTTTAGGATGTCCCGGCCATTACCAAATAATTCACATTCAAAAACTATTATCTCGTCTTATTTATACAATACAATACAATACAATACAAATACTCTTTATTGAACACCACATAAAACATATTGGAAAAAGACAAAGAAATAGGTAACACGGTATACAATAGGCGGTCTTATCGCTAAGTAGCGATCTCTTCCAGATAACCTTTTGAAAGAAGAGATGGCATAACAGACTTGCAAAGGCAGGTGGTGAATACTATAGTAAACATTTATCTGTGGTATAGATAAATAAGATGAGAAAAAAATTTTTGTATGTGTGCGTGATATGGAAAAGTTTAAAGGGTCTCGTAAACGGGCTAGATTTTACTATTATTTACCCCCTCCCCCCCACCCCTTGGTGACCACACGTAGGTTTACTGTCATTAGGTACAAATAACCATTCTGAATTTGGGTCAAAAGTAATTCTTTATGTTATATACAATTTTCCTACAAATGTAGATAAGCCAAAGGCTACTAGAAATACCGGAAAGCTTAAAGTACCAACTTATAGAGTGGCTAAAACTAATAGCGGTCATAGCGAAATAATAAGGAGTTCCTAGTTTGACTACAGATAATTCGTCAAGTTTTCCAGAATGGACCATCCATAAATTTGTCACAGGTGCTCTCCCCTGGTGTGACGTCACTCTTTCCATCGCCAATCTGCTACGATCCACGCTACTACGAAAACTTTCTGTTAAATATTATTTACTATGCTACGAGATACGAGTGCTACGACAAAATGTTTTGCTACGTGTTGCACAGAGCGCAGAGGAGCGACATTATGGTACATTGTGCATCTAGGGCCGTAAGAAGGGGATAATTAACGAGAGTCTGTTAGAGAAACATTGTGTGTGTCACGGACAGTAAGGGGATAATAGTAAGGGAGCTGGGTGCCATTTTGGTATATGATTTGTTCGTCTTTCATATTGATAGGGATAATAATAATAATAAATAATAAATAATCAGGGGGACAATCTTTACACAAATCGATCTAGTCCCAAACTAAGCTCTAAAGGCTTGTGTTATGAGTACTAGATGACGATATAAATACTTATATAGAGAAATAAATACTTAAATACATAGGAAACATCCAAGACTCGGAACAAACATGTGTGCTCATCACACAAATATTTGCCCTTACCGGAGATCGAACCCGGGATGCTTGCGTCGGAGGCAGGGTCACTACCAACTAGGCTATCCGCGTCGTCGTATCGGATGCAAGTTTATGTCAAAAAATAATCGATTTGGTCCGGTAAATGAAAGTCTTATGTCCCTGCGTTTTTGAATAACAACTTTAAAATATCATACATAAAAAAAATCAGCAACCTAGACGTCTGCCAACTTTTGTTTCTATTCTGGGAGTCCTAATAAATAAATTAGGACTCCCAGAATAGAATTTTTTTATTTATTTATTTATTTATTACACAAAAGTATTACAGGTGGAACCTAAGTCATTACAGTCACAGAAACAATACGACACTACACATTAAACTACATTAATAATTAAATGTCATACTATGGGTAAATCACATTCGAAATAATCATAAAATAAAAATAATACCAATAATTAGAACATAAGTCAAGTAAAGCAAATTCATACCTAATTTAAATTAAAACAAAAAAAAACCAAAGAAATACAGGAATGCTGTCTGAATAGTTCAGTCAACATTCTCACAAAAAGCCATGCATGCTCTTTCAACTACCGCCCAGCCATCCGCAAACAGATCACAACCGGGCTGGTCAGCAAGGAGTTGGTTGAGCGCACGGGCAGTGCGGGGCCCGGGGACATACGGCGTGCCACGGTGCGCGCCGGCGCCACCGCAAACAAGCGGCGACCGTCGGCGCGCAGCCGGCAGCCCTGGTCCGGCACGAATAAGCGGCACCACTCGCCCAGCAAGCGGGGGCTGTCCAGGCGGCCCCGCAGGACTCGGAGCATGGTGATCATTTGCTCAAAACACCTACGCGTTTTTAGGGAGTTGAAGCCGAGTACACCCTGGAGGTAAGCGGTAGGATACATATATGGGTAGTAACCAAATTTCTTTTTGTAAAGGAACCGCAGAAAACGTTTTTGGACTCTCTCGATCATCGTTGAGTACGTCGATTCGTGGGGGTTCCAGACACAAGAGCTGGTCTCCAGCTTGGACCTCACCAGTGCCGTAAAGAGGAGTTTAATGACGCCTTCATGCGTAAGGTCTTTACAGTTGCGGGTCACAAATCCCAACCTTTTAAAGCATTCGGCGACGAGCGACCTTATGTGACCGAGGAAGGTCAACTTGGGGTCGAACACGACGCCTAAATCCTTTATCGATTGGGTTCGAGTGATTGGCTCATTGTTGAGAGAGTACCGCGCTAGTATTTGCCGGGTGGCCCATGTGAAGCTCATCGCATAACACTTACTTGTGTTAAGGTAGAGACGATTTTCAACGCTTCATTTGTAAACCGCATCTAAATTAAGTTGCATGACCCTGCAATCCTCTGTTGATTCTATATCCATTACTATTTTGAGGTCATCAGCATACAAAAGGCCCCTACCACCCACGAGACAGGCCGTTAAATCGTCTACCATAATTGTGAAGAGCAAAGGCCCAAGAAGAGACCCTTGGCTGACTCCGGACCTCGTGTGGTAAGCAGAAGAATCATAGCACCCGAGACGCACAAATTGTTGCCGATCTTGCAAATAGTTAGCAAACAGACGCAACAGCAAAGGAGCAAACCCAATGGAACTCGGTTTTTTCAGTATAACATCATTATCGACCTGATCGAAGGCTTTCCTGAAATCCAGGTAAAGAACATCAACCTGTCTACCCTTGTCAAGTACTTCAGCAACATGATCCACGAGAGAAAGCAGGTTCATATTAACTGAGCGCCCCTTCCTAAATCCATGCTGTGCATCATCGAGGTACGGGTTTACTTGACTATAAATTCTTGAGTGAAGCACCTTCTCGAACACTTTGGCAAATGAGCTCAAGATAGCAATGGGGCGATAGTTTTCTGCTCGTGTTTTTTCGCCAGATTTCAGGATGGGTGTTACCCTAGTTATTTTCCAGCGATCTGGATAAGTGCTGGTTTGAAGAACGATGTTAAATATATGCCTTAGGGGCCTTAAAAACTGTGATTTGAAAGCCTTTATAATGTACGAGGGCACATTGTCAGGTCCAATAGAACAATTCGCTTTTAAACTGTCATTGGCTGGCTCAAGCTCATGAAGCGAAAAATCCGTTACACAGATCAGACGGTTGTTTGCATGAGATGTAACCTGCTCGGTGTCCAAGATCGGGATATGTGGGAGGAACACACTGCTAAAATAATCCGCAAAGGCGCTGGCTGCAGCTTGCCCAGTATGTTTTTGCCCGTTGAAATCAATCACCGGTTCAAAACCACCCTTCGAACGCAGGTTCGAGACGTGGGTCCAGAAAGCTCGTGGGTTAAGTGTGATATCATGCTGAATTTTCTTGATGTACACATCGTACGCTAAGGATACTATGCGTTTGATTTCAGCCCTGATATCACTGTAAGATTTATAATCATGCGGATCACGAGAGGCCTTCCATTTTTTGTGCAAGGTACCCTTGACCCTTAGATCGCTGATGATGTCACGGGTATACCACGTAGGGTATCTACGTGCTACACTACTACTGCGAAGCTTCTTAGGAATGCATTTGTCGAAACAGTTATAGAGCAAGGAGTACAAGCACTCAACAGCCTTATTTGGATCTTTTTCCATCAGCACAGTATTCCAGTCCAACTCGGTTACCAGCTCATACAGCACGCTAAAATTAGCCCTATCAAATTTCCAATCAGTCGCTGGATTAATGTTGGCAGGATCAAGCGTGGTGGGCTCACCGCATTGTTTGAAGCAGATGGATATGTCTAACGGTGGGTGGAACACGTCCATGCTGTCAACCAAACTCTCGTCCGCCGAGCACACAGTCACCGAGTTCACACAATCACACACTAACACAACATCTAGCTTACTTCCTCTATCATTTACAATATCATTAAAATCAGTAAATTTACAATATGTTAGGAAATAACCCATATAGTTGTTAATATTTAAGCTAGCACTATTCAAGTTCAAGTCGCCCGTAATGACGACGGTTGTCTTATTTACTACGGCAGAGTTATCTTCCACTTTGCTAAACCAGGCTAAATAGTCCTCATCAGTCGATGTAGGTTTTAAATAAACGACACATATGAGGAACTCGTGGCCACAGTGTGTTATCGTAGCCCACAGGTCTTCCCCGTGATCCGTCTCCAGGTCCGGCCTTCGCTGAAGCTGTAATCCAGGTCTTGCGGTCAACAGAACTCCACCCCCCCTAGCCCCCCCCCCCACAAGTCCTGCAACACCTTGGCATCAATTGAATCCGCGTAGCCTCGCTGGAAACAAGAGCATCTAGGCCTACGGTGCTACAGTAGTAGATGTCGGTGACACTATCCTGAAGTAGTCATGCAGTCACCTGTACTAAAAATAATAACAATATTAATAACCATGAGTAACCATGATATTTACGTAATGGTAATACAACTTATGTTGTATTGAATGAATCGAATGGACGCAACGAGAACGACAAACAAATGATTTAGTATAGCTTTTTTCATACACATTTTTGCAACTTCGTCCCGTTATAAAACAGAGCCCTGCACGTCTGCCTCTTCGATGTTCATCGTTTTGAGGATGATTCTGACCATCAGTCCAAGAGGCAGCCACAAACAAATAATTTAGCACACCTTTTTTTTTAATTTTTGAGACGCTGTCAATTGAAAACGCAGCGCTACCATGGTGGCAGACTATTTTTCTGTGGTTCTTTACTTTGTCATTAATCGAACAATTCAGGTCTGCCAAGCGAACAAATCATATAGAAATTTTGGCACCCAGCTCCCTAGCTATAACAAACTCGAATCATTAAAAGCCCTCCTGCCTTCAGCGTCGGGCTTCTAACAGACTCTCATATATTATAAATAAATAAATAAATTATCCCCTTCTTACGGCCCTAGATGAACAATGTAATGTAATGTAACAACTTCAGTAAATTCTAGATAATCATTAACTAATTCAAACCGTAACACAACTCACCTAAGAAAACTAAAATGTAGATTATCCTCAACATTACGTCAGTTTAATTCGGATATATAAATATTTTGTGTTGGTGACTAAGTAACTAAGTACGTAAGTAAGAGGGAGGATGTAGGTTATCTTCATACAACGCACCGCAACGCACGTCTGCGTTAAAGTATCTATGCGTCGCCGCACGCACACTTAAACAAAATCTCGACCGTTCGCATTGAGAAACGGGTCGAGATTTTGTTTAAGTGTGCGTGCGGCGATGCACAGATACTTTGGCGCACACATACAAGCCGCGCGCGGTGCGTTGTATGAAGATAACCTACTTCCTCCCTCTTTATACTATGGTAACTGTGCGCGCGCACAGCGAACAACTTACTAATGGTACGTGAGGAAACTAGATAAACCCCATATAGTACGTTTCCTAATAGACGAATAAAGCATGCCACTGCACTACCAATCGGATTACAACTAGGGAATGCAAACCGGTTTTAACCGTAACCGAAATTAAAATCGGACAAGTGCGAGTTGAACTCGCGTGGAGAGGGTTCCGTTCCATACATGATTATCTGAAATTTCCTATATAATTTTAAATACCATAGACTTCTAATAGGTTTTCCTGTAATCTATAGGTAAAGAAACTCTTACTTTTTTTTTCAAAATTGTAGGCCCAGTAGTTTCGGAAATAAGACAGGGGAAATGGTAATTTTTCACTTATTTTCCTACATAACTTCCAAACTATTTATCTCAAAATTCCAAAAAAATATATTTGAAATCCTCACCATAAGTCCTTTCATTTGATATGTCACAAGATATCTTTTGTTCTTTTAAATTTTCTCATTTACCCCCCAAAAGTAGCCCCCATGTTTAAAATTCATTTTTTTGCATTACGCGTCCGTGTTGCGGTTACCGACTTACATATGTGTACCAAACAACTCAATCGCTCTAGTAGTTCCGGAGCAAATTGGCTGTGACAGACGGACAGAGAGACAGACATACGAGTGATCCTATAAGGGTTTCGTTTTTTTCCTTTTGAGGTACGGAACCCTAAAAACGATTATAACCGGCCATATCGTTAGTTAAAATTTCAAAAACCCGGTTCGGTTTACTTATGGATAGCAGGGCTCCGTATAGCAGGGCGATCCCCGCTGGCAAGCTTGTGGCCAAAAGACCACAAGAGCATGCCACGCCCCAAATATGAACTTCATTCCGCGGACTACCACAGACCGAGCAGGTTCATTTGCCTCCGCCGATTTTTTGCGAAAGCACGTCGTCGGTGCGAATTACATAATCGCTGTGTTTTTGGTCTACTTTTCAGGAGACAGTTAAAACCGTTTTTAACCGACTTCAAAAAAAGGAGGAGGTTCTCAATTCGGTTGTATTTTTTTTATGTTTGTTACTTCAGAACTCCGTCATTTATAAACCGATTTTAAAAATTTTTTTTTTAATCGGTAGGGTATACCTCCAGTTTGGTCCCGTTGTCATTAAAGTCGAGTTATGATCAGAGGATCTATGAGGAATCGATGGAACTCTTCAAATATTATAGGCAAGCATAGCGCAATTTTAGTATTTTCTGTAATAACTCAAGCAGTTACGTTCCAAAACCATTATTTGGTGAAGTGGAACTGTTGATCAAGACCATAGATGATCACCAGAACTCCAAAATGTTGAGTGTTTCACGGTTGGCGATTAAATTGCTGTATAAGGTTCTGAAGCAACTTACGTCCATGAAAATTCATGTAGTAAAATTGAAGAACTAGGAGAACTCCTCAACGATTGACATCTTTGCACCGTGGATAGCAACAGTTTGTAAATGGTGATGAGCAATTGGCATTATGCTATTGTTACTTGATGTAGTAAATGTGTGTCGTTAAATCCCAGGATAATAAATAAAATGTGAACAAAAAACTTAGGTAATTTCAAAGGCTATTTGAAGTCGGTTTTTTATTTTATAAATTACACGACTCTACAAAAAAGTTTTCGTTCTTTGTCCTAAAGTTTATACTATTATTTTCCAGTTAGTTATGCACAAAAACGAAAAGAAAATACCTTTTTTCGGTATAAAGTTTGCTTTTGGCCAATACAATGAAAACATGATGGGCGACTATATTTGGGGTTTATTGAGAGAAAGTAGCTATGAACATAAAAGAAAAAGTAAAAGTGTGCACTTTTAAGTTATTTTCCACTTTTCTGTAAGCTAATTTGATAGTAAAACTTAATAAAAATAATAAACATTTTTATTTCAATAGTTTTATTTTCAATCAAAAATTAAAATCCGAGATTTTTAAAAATTTCGTTCAATCAGTCTTCTAAGCACAAAAGCAAAGTTTTTCATGCCATATATTTTTTTTCCGTCTAATTACGACCTAAACTACCGAAATTTAATGCTTTGCAATCAAAGTCAAATTTCATGTTGACCCGTGTTATAGATTATTTTCTTTAATAGTTATTTAACATGCGCAGTTGTATTTTTTTATATTAACTAGGTAACTTTTACATCAATATAAATTTAATTAAATAAAATTAGTTAATAAGTTATTAGTAATACATGATGTAAAAGGAAATATTGGTAAATAGCGGGTTTAATTTGTAACATTAAAAATCGCTATGTAACTACCGCTAGTTACTGACTATTTTCATAAATGATGTTTTTAGGAATATTTTTTATTATTATTTCTTAATTGCTGACCGACAACGTGCGTTCCACAGAATGCCTTCACCAAATCGTATCAAAGTCAAAGTCAATCACTTTGTTTTGACAATTTCGTAACTTGACTCGACGTCAAAAGCCCTTGGGAGACATTTGTATAATTTCCACGATAATTATATTATATTGACATAGCATTATTTTATTAGGTTGCTTTATACTAGAACATCTGCAATTTAGACCATGTGCAATTTAAGACAATTTGAAATGATAACATGTGCACTTTAGACCATTTGCAAGTTAGACGACATGATAATTCCATGTTTAGACAAAATACTTAATAGACCAGTTGCTGCATAGATCAAGTGCATCTTAGACGAAATTATACTAACCCCCTTTCATCCCCTTTCCCCTTAAGGGATGAATTTTCGAAAATGCTCACCGATAAGGGACTCCTGTGCTAACTGACATGCTTCTAGCCCCACTGGTTAAGGCTGTGCGTTGTACGTCGGTCAGTTAACCTTTTGGCCGCCACAGTGGCCTATTGCCGACAGATTTCCGTGCCTCTGACGCCACAGCATGCCGTTTTCCATACATTTTGTCAGCTAAAGCCGTCACTCGGCGTCTGTGACACGCTTTTCCGCATTCAGCCGTGGCTAACTTCGCGCGGCCTGCTAAATAATACATCTGACCTTTAATTCTATTATAATTTTTTGTTATTCTTGGTTTTTCTGATTCCATTTTGGCTGGCCAGTGTATCGCTTGCCGTTGTCTGTGAGACAACGAACATCTTCAATTAAATTATTCAAACTACAGATTAAAATGTTGAGGATAATCATCTTCGGTTTCTTAGGTGAGTTTATGCAAATATTCTTATTTCATACCTAAATAAACGGCTAACATAGCATGCTAATGGCAGGAAATATTATAAATGCGAAAGTAACTGTCTGTCTGTTAAGTTTAGACAACTAAATAACTGAACTGATTTTGATGAAAGGACATAGGTTACTTTTTATTTAGAAAATCAACCCCTAAAAGCGTGTAGTAGAGGCTGGAAAATTAATTTAAGGGAAGTTCGTGTGTGCCCAATGAGAGTGTTATTTAAGGGAAAAATCCTAAATTTAAAAAGTTAGTAACGGGTAAATCCATCATATTTTAAAGACATTTACATGCAGATGAAATTGCGGGTGGAAGCTATAAGTTTGTAACGAGGCGCTATCGTGACTCGCACAAAACTCCTTCAATACTGACAACTTCTATTTCTTCTTCTTTCAATTTCTTTTCAATTCCAAATTTAGATCAATAGATCAATTTGGACAATTGATCATCACTACCTAAGAGATCTTGGCCTAGGAAGGTCCTGCCTTGATAAAGAAATGGGAGGGTGCAAGAATGTCAATCGCTGAGGAGTTCTCCTGGTTCTTCAATTTTACTACATGAATTTTCATGGACATAAGTTGCGTCAGAAATGTATGCAGCAATTCAATCGCCAACCGTGAAATACTCAACATTCAGGAGTTCCGGTGATCATCTATGGTCTTCATCAACAGTTCCACTTCACCCAATAATTCTTTTGGAACGTAACAGCTTGAGTTATTACAGAAAATACTAAAATTGCTATATGTTTGCCTATAATATTTGAAGAGTTCCATCGATTCCTCATAGATCCTCTCATCATAACTCGACTTTAATGACAACGGGACCAAACTGGAGGTATACCCTACCGATTAAAAAAATAATTTTTAAAATCGGTTTATAAATGACGGAGTTCTGAATAACAAACATAAAAAAGAAATACAACCGAATTGAGAACCTCCTCCTTTTTTTTTGAAGTCGGTTAAAAAGAAGCAAATTTTATTATAGTTACCTGTTACCCTGGTATGGACAAAGGATTTACCAGTGAGGCACTTAACTATAAGTAGTGTCGCACATCATCATCATCATCATCATTTCAGCCGAAAGACGTCCACTGCTGGACATAGGCCTCCCCCAATGATCTCCACAACGACCGGTTCTGTGCAGCTCGCATCCAGCGGAGAGTAGTGTCGCACAAAGCCTCCAAATCATCCCATCCACAAAGCCTTACCTACCTATATTTATAAGCGTTTATACTGTTGTTCCAGAGTGCCTCGTATTTTACATAATAAATTACCGATATCGTATGTGTTTTTACCTCCGTCTTCTACCCTACCTAATTAGTAGGTACTTAAGTGATTGTGTTAGTAATATTTCGAATTTTTATATAAAGTCAAGTCAAACTATCTTTATTCAATTTAGGCTTTTACAAGCTCTTATGAAGGTCAAGGAATGAATCTACCACCGGTTCGGAAAAAATCCTCTACTGAGAAGAGCCGGCAAGAAACTCGGTGAGGTATCATTTTTTTCAAATCAGTACACATATAAGTCAACAATGATGTCTACAGTTTTATACAAATCTAAGTATATACCACAGCAGGTACGCTCATCGAGACCCAGGGATCGCCGGTGCAGGTCACGATAAAGCAGATATGTCACCGCCAATTTATTAAATGCAGACAAATTCATCATCTTACCAACTTAGGACTAATTAATTCATCGAACGTGGCCCCTAGTAGTCTTGTGGCTCTGCCCACCCCATTAGGAATTTCGGGCGTGATGCTATGTATGTATGTGTATGTGTAAAATTTTGGTTCTTTTTAGGAAGGAAAAAAAGGAATCATTTTTTTTATTTGATGAACAATAAGCATTGCGTTTGAAAATATTAATAGACGTAAGTAAACAAAGTAATCAATTAACTCAGATAACAGGTTCATACAAATAAATTACAAACATAAATCACATGTCACTTAAAATAAACTAGGATAATTAAGAAAAGTTACTATACTATAATATATATTTTTTATACTTATCATGTTAGAACTTTATAACAAGTCTGACTAGAAACATAATCATAATCAAATTTACATAAGGGGTCACCCATAAAGTACGTCACACGAATTTCGTGATTTTTTGACCCCTCCCCCGTCCTTGTCACAGTTGTTCACATTTCTGAGACCCCCCTCCCTATTGTGACGTCACATATTTTGCAATTTTAAACTAGAAATTAATAAATTAAAACAGTAGTGCCGAAATTAATTTTATTTCCATTGAAATTTATTTTTTTATGTATTCAAATTATTTTCTAATTTAATAACTCACCAACAAAACGATTTATTCCTTATGCATATAAAGATAAAGTTGGAAATATTTTTAAGTTACTCGTTAATAGTTCAAATTTTGGCATTTGGCATTTTAACACTTAGATGTATTAGTTTTTGAAATGTGACATCACAAAACTTAGGACCCCTCCCACCCCTTGTCACACAATGTCACACTTCGTAGACCCCCTCGCCCCCTCTTAATAGTGGCGTACTTTATGGATGACCCCTAAGAGACATAGTCAGTAGAATAAGTAATTTAATTAGTAATAATCAAATTAGTATTCATTGACCCTACATTGACTCTACATTACTAGAACTACAAGTTTTGAAGATAAGAAATAAACCTTGGCTGATTTTAAACCGCCTTAGTCTGAAATGACGTACAAGTGGGTGATTTTATTTTAAAACTAAACCCATAACTCCCTCGGGATTTATTAACCACACCAAATCCATAACTCCCGCGGGAGGTAAATCGACTATAGCTGCTCTATACGCCTGCATATAATAACACCATTCAGTGGTATACATTTTTATACAAATTAATGAACGAGCAAGCTAGAAAATGACTAAAGTAGTACTGACTTACCAATTATTCCTTGCAGGTGCTTGCATCGTCTGCTGCGAAGGTGCCAGCCTTAATGATGACTGGAAAAAGAAAGGATTTTACAGTCCACGTCGCAATCCTCGCCAGAACAACGATCATAATTCTTCTTTACCGAACGACAGTCAGAATAATCAGCATCAGAACACATTTGTGATAAGAGAAAAGAGTGACGGATTGATTACGAAACATCAGCCTCTATCGAGTTTTGCGAATAATCGAAGGAGTCGGAGTTCATTTGGAACCAGTCAGAGTTCATTTAATCAGAAATCGCAAACGAAAAGCTCTTTTGAACCGACTTATCACAGTCCTCATAATTATCAACGAGAAAACACATTTAAAAGGAGCTATCATCAAAATCCTCAAAGTTCGAACTCATTCAGAACGGCTTATAGTGCGAGCACCAATCAAAACAGAAGTCAAAAGCAAACTCATACCCATCATTCAGGTGGAACAAGTAACAATCAAAATGAGGAAGAAAGAGTCGGTACGGGACCGAGTAATTTTAATTGGAATCCAAATAATCACAATGAAAATGCATTCGGAATAAAATACAGTCAGAATTTAGCTTATAATTACAGGCAAAATACTAAGAACCGAGATTTATCTGCACCAAACCAGATTTCATTCGGGACAAACCACAGTCAGATTTTTATTGGATCCAGTTTTAATCATTCTCTCCTATTTAAGAATGTGACTTCAAAAAGTCAATACGTTTCCAAATCAAATTCTACTGTTGCATCTACCATAGGATATCTTTACAAAGCCCCGGTCTACCTACCTCCTTACCCTCCTTATAAAGCACCTCCGTACTTACCACCAGACGAGGTTACACCTGACCCGGCAAAGGCCAACCTGGTTCCGGAAGAACAGGATTCCTTCACCTTACCCACGATAATGTTGTTAACACCTTCGTCCAATTCAAAGCCAGCTATGGCCATGAAAGTTCCACCTGAAGAGACGACGACGACAGTAACTCCAATAAAAACAAGAAATACCACACCGTTAACCACTACCACGTCTACCACACCATCAACCACTACCACGACTACTACTCAGTCAGTCACTACCACGTTTACCACTCCGTCACTCACTACCACTTCAACCACGCAACCAACCACTTTATTGGTTCCGGAAAAGGAGGACTCCTTCACCTTGCCCACGTTCAGGTTGACAACAAGGCCTCAACAAGCGCCAGCTATGGCCGAACCAGTTCCACCAGAAGAGGATGACGAAGCAACGACGACAGTAACTCCAATAATAACAATAAATACCACACCATTAACCGCTACCACGTCTACCACACCGTCAACAACTACCACGACTACTACTCGATCAACCACTACCGCTTCTACCACACCGTCAATCACTACCACTTCCACCACGCAACTAACTACCACCACGTCCACCACTCCGTCAACCACTATCTTGGCCACCACACCATCAACCACTACCACTTCCACCACGCAACCAACCACTACCACGTCTACCACACCGTCAACCACTACCACTTCCACCACGCCATCAACCACTACCTTGGCCACCACACCGTCAACCACTACTACTTTCACCACGCCTCCAACTACTACCACATCTACAACACCATTAACCACCACAAGGTCAACCACACCATCAACCACCACCAAGTTTACCACTACGTCAACCACTACCTTGGCTACCACACCATTAACCACTACCACTTCCACCACGCCACCAACCACTACCACGTCTACAACACCATCAACCACCACAACGTCAATCACACCATCAACTACCACCACGTCGACCACTTCGTCAACCACTACCTTGGCCACCACACCGTCAACCACTACCACGTTTACCACTCCTTCAACGACGACCACTTCTAATACTCCGTCAACCACCACTCCTGAGCTCTACCGTTTTGGAACGACACCTACACCAAAAACGTCTGCTATCCAAACTGATGCCACACCAGCAACAACTCCACCAAGCCCTCCTGTTACCACACCCTTTAAAGCTCCAGGGTATTTACCCCCTAAAAAGACTTTATACTTCTATCCACCACCCGAAAATCAACTAAGAGAACCAGAACTTCCTCACTTACCTACGCCAGCAAAAATTATTCCAAGACCTGGGTGCGACTGTGACAGCTCCTCGGGCATAGACCAGAGAAGCTTTATGGATAATCCATATACACCGAATATCAAAATCTCCACCAAGCCTTATGCAGGGTCTGCATCCATTCCATCATATGCAGAGACCTCAAGATCAGAACACAAGTTGGCTACAGAAAAAGAACCGATGGTTTCCTTAGGCATACATATTGGAAGCATGGATCTAAGTTTACAGATTTCTGGAGGAATGCATACGGACATTGTCATATCAGGTGAGTCAAACCACCAGTCAAACAGCTATCACAATGACCAGACTGAGTAGCCGCCAGGGCCACACTTGGCCGTCAAGTACTTCTATGTTTTCAATTTTAACAAATTGAAGGCGACCATTGACTTTTGTTCAGTCTGATGATTGCCTGAAAATGGCAGCATACCCGACGTCCACTAACACCACCCTGGTGGGAAATCTCAAGTCTCGTAGCTGTCCATTATTCATATTCATATTCTTTATTGAGTATTGTTCATACCTCGTCACAAAAATATTTAGATATACTATAATAGTAGTTTATGCAACGGTTGCATAATGATAGGCCTTAAAACACTAGTGTGGTTTTCATGAAACGAGCCGATAGGCGAGTTTCATAATAAGATCGCACGTGTGTTTTAAGGCCAAATTATGCAGAGTTGCATACATAACTTTATCTACACACATATTATAAATCCTCCATGATGGGTTCAGAAACAATTTTTTCTGGCAACAAGTTATTTGTTGCAATCGTGGCTGCATATTTCCGATATCCGGCGCATTTTCACATCACACACACTCCGAGAAGACTACTTACTATTCATATTTTCAACTAAAATGTAAATTACAAACAACTTTTTCTATTCAATTCAACAAAGTTCTACTTTCGTTCAGCAAAACGTCAATATAATGGCGGCGATTCGATCCTCCGTCAAGGCCATTTTTTTTAAATCATGGACAAACGGATGAATTCTCTATTCTCACGTCACTCGAGATCAAATATTGTGCAGTTTATATTAAAAAAACATACTGAATTGACGTTTTGTATCAATAACTGTTTTATTATCTATGGATACTAGAATAGAGACCCACTTGAGTTTTGACAGCTGTTCCAAATTTAATCTCATTTCTTTACTAAATACGATAAAGAAGTCATGTTATTTCTTTATCGCAGCACTGGTTTTTCCTAATTGGTTGTCAAAATGGTGGTCATTTCCTACGGTTTTTGATTAACCAATGGAGGTTTTATGATATGGGTGTAGATAAATTATATTCTAAAATTAAGAGGAGTGTGAACCTACAGCTTTTAATACAAAAGGCGACAACGATTTCCACCCCTTAAAAGTTAACCCATGTTGACCAATTTTTGAAATGGTCAGGAGATAATCTAGTTCTATACGTTTCGGTTTTTTCACTTTAATCAATAAATTCAGTTTTATTGTTGTTTCAGTATTCTCATACAAAACAAATTTCGGTGATTATTTGACTTTGTTGATCTTTAATCAAAATTCAGAAACCTAGATTCAAAGACCTGAGTAATGCATGCAAAAGATGCATTACTCAGTGCTTAAATGATTGAAACTAATTATACGTATTTTGGTTCCAGGCGCATGCAATACGTGCTATGCACACCCGAGTAATAATGATGTTACGTCACATCAAGGCTTCTACAGACATCGTCGAGTTATTGCTCAAAATGATTATCTGGAGCAGTAAAATCACAAATATCACAATCTTGAGAAACAAAATGTTTAGGCAACACTCAGAATTAAAATCCATCCGGAACTACAGTCAGAATCCACAAAACAAGAAATTACTTTGTTCAAATTCAGCGAGAACGTGTTAGAAGAATTTAACATGTAATTAGTTGACTCAAGCACCTTAGAGAACAGGTTTATTTTATAAAAAGCACACGAATAATACACAGCTCTTATTAAAATTATGCGTCACTATATAGGTATTAAAATAATACGTATTAAGACTTTCAATAATAAAACAGCGCTTGGCCCACAGCCGTGTACGTAAATAAAAATCACCTGCATTGCAAGCGAGCGCCATTCATTGACAGTCTGTTTAACTAAAATATGTCTTGGCTATTTGCAGACCAATATGTCAATAGATGGCACACCCGCAAGTACTCCGTTAATTATTATCTTTGTCAAAATTATCTGCTATTGACGAAAAATAGACAAATAGAGTACTAATAATACTTGCATTTACTTATTCTCACTTTATTATATTATTATTATCCGGTGTTTGATCACGATACTGTGCGAAAATTCGCACGGGTCAGCTAGTAAATATAAAAAGGCTTTAATTCTGGTGATTACTTCCAATTGTATGCATGAGATAATTCTTCTATGTTATTCAAGGTTAATCTATAAAGTTTGTAATCGATCTGTATGTTAGTACAACACTTAGCGGAATTACATATCATATCATATCAATATTAATCATTAATTTAGAAAGACATTGGATTCAATTCCAAATGGTGTTTTCTTAATTTGTAATTTTCTTAAATTAAAATTAAAAACGTCAAGCTCGATTTTATATAGCACAAAGCTGTCATAATCAAGTTTGACGTTACTAAATTAACGATTAGTGACTTAAATTAAGCGATCACACTTTCAGATTGGCCCCCCTGATGTTATTACAATAATTTTACCCATGTATGTCAACAACAGTCACGAGATCACGTATGGCAGTTTATGTCTATACATATATATAAATGAGTACGGCTTATTTAAAAATAGGTTAATTGATGTAATCCATAAGTATTTCTAATTGCAATGTTTAAGATTAGATAATGATTTTTAAAATTTTATATTGTAAATAACGTTCACATAGCATTGTTGTAAATTTCATATTTATTAAATACTTTTATACAAGGATAATAGTAATACGTCTAAGTATGTTAATTATTTCTGCCACAATACAATGCTATGATGACTATTCTAGGATAAGGGTGTCCCGGAACTCAACGATAACCTGGTACCGGGTGAGAGGCCAAAGTATACCGGTTATGAAAAAAATGAGAAAAAAAATTGATGTCACTTAGTCAAGCGGTAATAGACATTTTTAGATAAAGTTCACAATTTGACACCCTTGGTCGCATTTTTAAGTAGGTACTGTGATCAGAATTGTCTCAATTTTACAGTGATTTTTTAATTAATGTAATCTCAAGTAACAGTGCTATCAGTCGTAACCACAAATCAAAGTACTTAATAAACATTCTTAACCAAGTAAACAAAAAAATTTTGACGAGGTATGGTTTATAAAATTATTAAACTTTGACACGCCATGTTGAAAAAAAAATGTATCACACTATCCTTGGCAAGTTATTTTTAAAAGATGGCCACTTTAGTCTAGATTTCAAAATGGGGCAACACTTGCCACTTTTCATGTTAATAAAAGTGCTATTTTCAATTTTATGCGAAGG
The DNA here is from genome assembly GCA_947859335.1 of Tortricodes alternella. NCBI lineage: Eukaryota > Metazoa > Arthropoda > Insecta > Lepidoptera > Tortricidae > Tortricodes > Tortricodes alternella. The sequence goes on from OX401972.1 coordinate 2,623,653, forward strand.
GATCCCTCCTTTAAAAAAATATCTATTTAAAATAACGTGCCAAGGGTAGTGTGATACATATTCTTTTTTTCAACATGGAGTGTCAAAGATGGCTGACAATAATTTTATAAACCATAACTCGTCAAAACTTTTTGTTTACTTGGTTAAGAATGTTTATTACTTTGATTTGTGGTTGTGACTGATAGCACTATTACTTGAGATTACATTATTTAAAAAATCACTGTAAAATTGTGAAAGTTCTGATCACAGTACTTAAAAATGCGACCAAGGGTGTCAAATTTTCAACTTTTTCTAAAAATGTCTATTACCGCTTGACTAAGTGACATGGTTTTTTTTTTCTTATTTTTTCATAACCGATGAACCAGTGGCCAGTGGAACGTGGATAGGTTGCCGGCTGATAGTTTGATGTTACGCATGAAGTTTTTTGATCAAATGAGTTTTGATATTCGATTAGTTGAGCCACAGATTACATAATACTCAGATACACAATCTCATACAAGAAAATGGCACCTGCATAAGCCGTGCTATTCACCGAGCTATTTTATTTTCCCCTTGTTATATGCTAGAGGGCGACAGTTTGCTCGCTGCCAGCTTAATATTACTTTGTAGAGTCACTAGATGGCGTTTGTCTACATTTTAATGATTTCGCGAGGAACGATTGATCCATTATAATCCGGTAGCCGCTGTAGGTATCTCAATTTCAATCGACTAACATAAATTGACCCACGCACTCGTAAGCTTTACGCGGATTGTTGGGTCCTAAGCGCCGGTGTCGCTCGCGGAGAAAAGGGAATGGCAAACTCACCCCGTCCGCTGGGTCCTGGGTTGGCTTCCTGGCGCTGCAGGCCTTCAGGTTTATCTTGGCGTAAGTAAATGATTTAAGCGGAAGCGGTCGACGTAACTTGTACATATGTTTGAATTACACAAGACGGTTATTATTTTTGCGTATCCACGCAACCGCCGCGCATGCGCGCCGTCCGTCGCGAGACCGACCGCAGCGCCCCCTGCCGTGGCATACGGCGGCGGCCAGCCGGACGAGGGAATCCACCACCCCTCGTCACCACAAGACGACACGGCGCGACCATTCTCCCGGCCTTGAGAACCACTGGTTCTCAACAATCAACGACCTTATGATTGGTGAAGCGGAAGAATGATGCAAGCTAAAGAGCTATAGTAAACTAATATACTAAAAATGCGGTGCCAACACAACCTACATAAATTGTTACAGCATGAAAGCGTTTAAGGCAAATGTATACAAGCGAACAAACATAAACTAATATATTCTAAGAGTAATAAACTACAACCTAGTTATTGTGTCGGCAATGGACACAATTTAACGACAGGACGTCTAAATAATCCATTTTGAGTACGAACTGCTGCGACCCGAATGACGCCGTCTTGGCCGGGAAAAACTTGGTCTACCACCCCCGTAGGCCAGCGAAGCGGCGGAGCATCATCTTGATGAATGAGGACCACAGTGCCGACAGTGACTGGTCTAGTCGGCGTGGCCCACTTCTGCCTAACTTGCATAGTATGCAGGTACTCGAGGTGCCATCGCTTCCAATACGACTGCACCAACTGATCTAAAAGCTTCTTCCTATCTCGCAAATTAAGATTATCCGTATCTAGTGGATACGCAGGAAGATGCTGAATGGGGGTCGACATCAAAAAATGAGCAGGAGTCAGAACAGCGGGTTCCGGTTCATCGGATAAAATACCCAAAGGTCTAGAATTTAGTAGACACTCAATCTGTGTCAAAACGGTTATCAGTTCCTCGTAACACAAGATCTGATGTCCGATGACGCGGTAAAGATGAGATTTGACACTTTTGATATTCGCTTCCCATATGCCACCAAAATGTGGTGCGCGAGGGGGAATCATCTTCCATTCAATTTTATTTCTGTTGAATTCTATTTGAAACGAATCTTGTGTCTCCCTTGCACTAAGGAAGTCGTAAAGTTCGCCTAATTGCCTTTTGGCGCCAATAAAGTTCGTTCCGTTATCAGAATAGAGACATGCAACAGGTCCATGCCTCGCTATAAAGCGTTTGAAGCCATCCAGAAATGCATCTGAGCTTAATTCAGAAATGAGCTCAATGTGTATTGCCTTTGTGGCAAAACAAACAAATAGGCATATATAGGCCTTTTGAGAGCGAATGCCTCGATGACGAGCCATAGTTATATTAAATGGGCCAGCAAAATCTACACCGGTATGTGTGAATGCCTTCGCTTCCTGCACTCGCGAAGGAGGAAGATCGCCCATGGCTGGAGTAGGATTCACTGGAGAACATTTGAAGCAGAAATTACATGCATTTGTCCGCTGGCGAATTATATTCCGCACAGCAAGAATCCAAAAGCGCTGTCTAAGCAATGACATTAAGAGAACTGCGCCTCTATTCGGGAACGCTAAGTGATTTTGTAGCGACTCGTAAGCCAGATTTCTCATCCCACTCTGCCGCATGAAGCGTAATGCGTAAGAGCGAGATGAGAAATCTGGCTTACGAGTCGCTACAGAATCACTTAGCGTTCCCGAATGAGGCGCCTGAACGAGTATGACAATTGATGCGATGATAGTAATCAATCAGTAAATTTACAACATGATCTCGTTGCGGAAGAAGTATCTGATGACGATTGTCATATGGGAGGTCTGCGTTCTTCAGTCGTCCACCAACACGTAATAATTCTCCATCGAGAAAGACATTTAGTTTTCTTAACCTTTGGCAAGGTAATTTACCCCGTTTAAGGGAGTCTATTGTCTCTTGAAAGTGCTTCTTCTGCACGCAGAGAAGAACAGAAACCTCTGCCTTGCTTATATCTGCTGCTTGGATGCGCGATGTACGCGGAGTTTTCTTGATGAATTTTAGCACATAAAACGAGTACATGTGATTGACTTCTGTACCTATCTCTTTTGTGCCCTGACGCTAAGATATGCCGTTTTCCATACTGCCGTGAATTTTTAAAAGGTAGCATTCTTATATAAAAAGGCTGCCTTTTAAAAAATCACGGCAGCATACATTTGCGTCGGCTACAGCCGTCGCGCGCTTTTTCACCGTTAACCGTGGCGTTCAAAAGGTTTAATGTATTTACACCAAAGTCCTAACCAAAGTATTATTATTTAGAACATTTTTTTTTTATTAAATATCAGACCTACCAGTGTTAATTATTAAAGACAACCTTCTGCCCATGACTTTGTTCGCGTGGAATTCGTAATAACTCTCGCACACACGCTGAGAAACTTTCACATTTATCATATTAATTTTTGTTCGCTGTTTTAGCAAATTGGATGTTCACTTTTTGGGTCCAAAATGGCGGATGACACTTTCATATCAAAAATCATCATTGGTATCGTTTTCAAGGTAGGTATTTAGGCATGATAAAACAGATTCCGATGTCACTTTTTGGTACCAAGATGGCGGATGACACTATCATATCAAAAATCATCATTGGTATTGTTTTCAAGGTACTTATTTAGGCATGACCAAACAGATTCCGATGTCAATTTTTGGATCCAAGATGGCGGATGGCACTGTCATATCAAAAATCGTCATTCATATCGTTTTCGAGATATTTAGGCATGACAAAACCAAATCCGATGTCACTTTTTGGATCCAAGATGGCGGATGACACTGTCATATAAAAAATCATCATTGGTATCGTTTTCGAGGTATTTAGGCATGAAAAAACCAAATCCGATGTCACTTTTTGGATCCAAGATGGCGGATGACACTGTCATATAAAAAATCATCATTGGTATCGTTTTCAAGGTAGGTATTTAGGCATGATAAAACAGATTCCGATGTCACTTTTTGGATCCAAGATGGCGGATGACGCTTTCATATAAAAAATCGTCATTGGTATCGTTTTTAATGTATTTAGGCATGACCAAACCAAATCCGATGTCACTTTTTGGATCCAAGTTTACGGATGAAACTGTCATGTCAAAAATCTTCATTGGTGTCGTTTTCAAGGTATTTAGGCATGACAAAACAGATTCCGATGTCACTTTTTGGATCCAAGATGGCGGATGACGCTTTCATATAAAAAAATCGTCATTGATATCGTTTTCAATGTATTTAGGCATGACAAAACCAAATCCGATGTCACTTTTTGGATCCAAGTTTGCGGATGGAACTGTCATGTCAAAAATCTTCATTCGTGTCGTTTTCAAGGTATTTAGGCATGACAAAACCAAATCCGATGTCACTTTTTGGATCCAAGACGGCGGATGACTTTGTCATATCAAAAATCATCATTCGTATCATTTTCAAGGTATTGTAGAGACATCATAATCTGTTTTGTCATGCCTAAATACCTTGAAAACAATACCAATGATGATTTTTGACATGACACTGTTATTCGCCATCGTGGATCCAAAAAGTGACATCGGATTTGGTTTTGTCCTGCCTAAATACCTCGAAAACGATATGGATGACGATTTTTGATATGACAGTGTCATCCGCCATCTTTAATCCAAAAAATCACATCGGATTTGGTTTTGTCATGCCTAAATACATTGAAAACGATACCAATGACGATTTTTGACATGACAGTGTCACCCGCCATCTTGGATCCAAAAAGTGACATCGGATTTGGTTTTGTCATGCCTAAATACATTTAAAACGATACCAATGACGATTTTTGACATGACAGTGTCATCCACCATCTTGGATCCAAAAAGTGACAACGGATTTGGTTTTGCCATGCATAAATACATTGAAAACGATACCAATGACGATTTTTGACATGACAGTGTCATCCGCCATCTTGGATCCAAAAAGTGACATCGGATTTGGTTTTGTCATGCCTTAATCCATTGAAAACGATACCCATGACGATTTTTGACATGCCAGTGTCAACCGCCATCTTGGATCCAAAAAAGTGACATCCAATTTGCCAAACCAGCGAAAAAAATTATAATAAATCCGAAAGTTTCTGTGTGTGTGTGTGTAGTATGTTTGTTGCAACTTCACGCTTCAACAGGGCTGGACAGTTTTGTATAAAATTTGGAATGGAGGTGGCTTATACCCTGGATTAATATAGGTTAGTTAGTTCAAGGGTTCTAAATGATCAAGATAATTACGCTTCCTGAGAATTATCGGATAATTATCGGATAATTATCAGATAATTATCGGATAATAATCACCAGGATAAGAAATGAATTTGTTATATTGAATCATAAGAAATTCCTATGATATATTGTTTCATAACAAATTCTAACAAAAAATAAATAAAAACAAATACATTTTATATAAAAAAAAATCGGATAGACGCAAGTGCGGTGATACACGTTCGAATACTTCGAATACAGTTTACTATCAAGCGCGAAATTTTGTATCAATTGATAATTATCGATCCGTTATTATCATGATAATTATCGTGATAATTATCATTGACAATTATCCTTTCGAACCTTGGTTAGTTCCCGGGGGAATAACTAGTTATAACCAAATTCCACGCCAACAAAGTTACGGGCACAACCTAGTCTTTAAACTTTTGAACGCCACGGCTAACGGCTAAAAAGCGTGCCACGAGCGCTCGACAACGGCTGTAGCCGACGCAAATGTATGGAAAACGGCACGTCGTGGCGTCAGGAGCACGCAAAACTGCCGACGGCTACAGCCGACTGTGGCGGTCAAAGGGTTAATAATACGCACTGGTAGGTCTACTATTTAATACACTAAAAAAATGTTCTAAGTACTAATTAATACTTTGGTTAAGACTTTGGTGTGAATACATTAAACACAATAAATATCCTTCCAGTGCAGTGCCATGAAACAAAATAAATATCTGTTCAGCTGGAGAATCGGGCGGTCCCGAAACGAGACGACCCCGGTTCGAGTCCAGACGATTTTTCTTTTTCCCTCTTTTTTTTCAAGTTATCCCTATTATTGGGAGCCCTTTATCAACGCATAAAAGTTGTATTTAAATATAATATCCAAAAAACACTATTTACCAACAAATCCGTCATCCAGGTACTTTTTATATATAAGCGCTATCTAGTGTGACGTGTCGAAACAAAAAATCAAAATGTATTATTTGTTATTTATAAATACGTGTTGAATTAGCTTTAACATTCATTTATTTTCTTTAAATAGGTATGCTAGTATTAATTTCCAATTACCAGAATTCTATTTAATATGCCGTATTTGCGAAGTTAATACAAATAAGTGAATCGTTGCGCCATCTATGATTCGTTTACTGTACAAAAGATAATTTGTTCGAGTTGGGACCCCATGGTTGAGCATTTAGGCTTTGATATGTTTCTAATAGGTTGACAGATAGATCAGTTGTAACCTCTATTCTGTGCAATCTATCTGTGACATGTGAGAGGTAGGTTTTTGTTTTATCTTTATGAGAGATATTTGATGACATTGTCATTAGACGGGAAGAAATTAATAATAAAAAAAAATCACTTCTTCCAAGTCTTGTTCAATTGGATAATTATTAACTAACGAAATTGATTGTGCTTGCAGACACCGTTGAAGTTCGTTACGTAATTCTTCAGCCGTTGCCGTTGTGGGAAAAATGACTGATCTAAGACGGAGTTCGTAAATAAGCTCTGGCTTATTAAGATATATTGGATCCATGATAATATTGTAAAAATAATAAAAACGAGAAGAAACTACTGTCGAAACCTATGAAGCAGTCAAATATATCACAAGAAGATGTGTTTAATTAGAATGTTGTGGTTAAGGGGTTGTAGTGTTGTGTTAATACTATATTTGTGTAAATAAATATGGTATGGGATAGGGTGTGTTTTATTTTGTGTTACGGGTATGTAGTGATTGTATAGTCTTCAACCCTGAGTAGTTGGTAACTTCCAGATAGTCGGTTATGAAACCCTGGTAAAGTTTCCGCCTGTCTCAGAGTTTGATCGTAAGGTACGCCTTTGGATATTCTCCGTAGGTAACTAGTTATATCCACCAGTGACGTAGGTTAACACGTGGCAATATAACTAGGTATGAAGATTTCAGTGGAAATCCTGGATTGTATTATTGTCTGTTATATGGGGTGGGTATGTTTTGATTTGGGTACTGCAGAGTATGCCTAGAGTAAAGTATTATGTATTATGAATAATGTTATATATGTATATAAGATGATGTGATGATGATTGATGGCTTAAATAATGACGACATATGTACATTAAAAAAAGTTATTAAATGTTTCCCTGCCGGCCTGCCTTGGCCTCTCACCCGGTACCAGGTTATCGTTGAGTTCCGAGACACCCTGTATAGCTTATAACACTCGCACATTCTCCATGAATCATAATGATACCCCATTCATTAAAATCGGTTCAGTCGTTTAGGAGCTAAAGTGGAGTGGTAGTGCTAACGTAAACTGTTAAACACTATATCAAACTTTTGGCTTCGCGCAGTCATGCAAAATAATCGGGTGCCCCCGGAATCGTCGACAAACTTTTCATCGAATTTAATTACATCGAAATAGTAGTTTATGCAACGGTTGCATAATGATAACCCTTAAAACACTAGTGCGGTTTTATGAAACGAGCTTTTAGCGAGTTTCATAATAAGATCGCACGTGTGTTTTAAGGCCAAATTATGCAGAGTTGCATACATAACTTTATCTACACACATATTATAAATCCTCCATGATGGGTTCAGAAACAATATTTTCTGGCAACAAGTTATTTTTTGCAATCGTGGCTGCATATTTCCGATATCCGGCGTATTTTCACATCACACACACTCCCAGAAGACTACTATTCATATTTTCAACTTAAATGTAAATTACAAACAACTTTTTCTGTTCAATTCAACAATTCTACTTTCGTTCAGCAAAACTCCAACATAATGGCGGCAATTCGATCCTCCGTCAAGACCATTTTTTTTTAAAATCATAAACAAACGAATGAAGTCTCTATTCTCATGTCACTCGAGATCAAATGTTGTGCAGTTTATATTAAAAAAACATACTGAATTGACGTTTCGTATCAATAACTGTTTTAATATCTATGGATACTAGAATAGAGACCCACTTGAGTTTTGACAGCTGTTTCAAATTTAATCTCATTTCTATACTAAAAACGATACGGGAATAACATTGCAGCACTGGTTTTTCCTAATTGGTTGTCAAAATGGTGGTCATTTCCTATGGTTTTTGATTACACTATGGAGGTTTTATGATATGGGTGTAGATAAACGATTTATAGAATATTCAGGTCCTATAATTTCTTTAGAAGTCATCTCTTTTCATCGATTATACATAACAAATCTTCTTAATTCTTAGAACAACTGTACAAGGATTATTATTTTTTAAAACATACGTTTCGTAAACAATTCAAAAGACAACATCTAAATATCGAAGTTCATTTCATCGGCATTTTATTACAAATTTCTTTAATATTATAGTGTATACACAGTACAACACAATTTATCATATGACATAGCTGATTACCTGAATAGCTCTGACTACCTGAATAGCGTTTCTATTTCCTGTATTTATAAAGATTTGATTTATGAAAACCCTTTCAGGATATCGGGATAAAAAAGACCTATGTATATCTCCATATAACGGGCTACATTTGCGATTTTTTTTGGAAAAATTTCGCAAATGTATTGCGAAATTTTTTATGGAATTTTAGTTTGGCCGTGAAAACAGAACAAACAAAGACAGTTTCACGTTTATAATATTATTATGGATACTAAGTATAAGTTCTTAAAAGCTAAATTAATGTAACCTGAATCCAGTATTTAAAATCCAATATAAAGTTCCTTCATTAGGGTCTTCTGCGATAACTATTAAAAACCGAGAATAGACCGACAATGCGACGGCGTCTTATGACGTCACTTGTTTTTCGAAAAAGTATCCTTGTATGTATTATTTTCCGAGGGCGCCGACCGTCCAGTGGCGCCCTCATCACTGTTATTGTGTTTTCTATTAAAGGAAAGTATTTTATTAAAATTGAAGCCGTATAAGTTGTTACGCAACTTAATACACAACGTATATGCTATGTAATATAGCTTTGCAAAGTATAACCATCATCTAATCAATTTAACAGAAAAAAGCGGCCACTATTTTCTATTAAATTGATTAGATGATGGTTATACTTTGCAAAGCTATATTACATAGCATATACGTTGTGTATTAAGTTGCGTAACAACTTATACGGCTTCAATTTTAATAAAATACTTTCCTTTAATAGAAAACACAATATCAGTGATGAGGGCGCCACTTGACGGTCGGCGCCCTCTTAAGTCTGATTCATGCGTAGGAATATGAAGTATTCCTAGATATTATATTTAAATTAATTTATTTTATTAAATCCAGCTTCAACGAGTTCAGTTCGTTATTTATGCCTCACCAAACATATGAAGAGCGCTGACGGCCATACATTTTATATGGCCGTCAGCACTCTTTTACAAGAGGCGAGGTATACATATATGAAATGAAACGAAATGAAAATATTTATTTTGCAAGTAGGCCACCTGGGCTCTTTTACATGTCTGAATCTAACGATGGCTTCGAAAGGTGACATATACATCGACAAATTTGTAGTCTCCGCAAATTCTGAGGCTACCATTGTTCTTAACAACAACGACTAAACAAGAAGCCCAATCAGAGGAGGGAATTGAAGTTATGATACCTGCGCGCTCCATGCGCTCCAACTCGGCGTCGACGGGCGCGCGCAGGGCCAGCGGCAGCGGGCGCGCACGGCGGAACACGGGCTGCGCTGACACGATAACATTCATTTGCAAGGACTTCAACCATTCTCGTCCTAATAATGGAACTCCGCCATTTAATATGACGTATAAATCGAGATGTTTGTTTGAGCTTTGGTACTCAACACTCACATTTATTAGTCCAAGAGATTTAATCGGCCCACCATCGTATCCGCGTAACTTCACGCTGTCTGGCATCAATGTATGGTGGGCGAACATCTTTGTGTACAAATCTTCATTGATACACGCATAGGGCGAGCCGGTGTCGACATGCATGCGGAGCCTCTTCCCATCTACGACGACGTCCGCTGTGACCGGCTCCCGCCCTTTCAGCTCCACGTGATATAGACCCGCTGAACCGCCAATCTCGCCTGGTTCTTCGCAGTCGTATTTACTATCATTTGAGTCATTATCTTGTATTCCTAGTAGTTCCATGTTAGTTGTATAGTTCATGTTGCGATGGTTAGGGCAAGCCTTTTGAAGATGTCCCCTTTTTAAGCAAACTTTGCAAACATATTCTTGAAACCTGCACGTAGTGTGGTCGTGACCTTGATCCCCACAACAAGAGCATGTGCGGCGCGCTAGGGGTGAGCCCCACGGAGCGCGCCCCGCGGCCTGCGCCGGCGCGGCCCAGCCGCGGCCGCGCGCCGCCACGGGCGCCCTCGCGCCGCCTCGCCGCGCCGGCGCCGCGCCCGTAGCCGGCCGACCCGTGCGCCGCATGCATCGCGAGCACGCCGGCGTGCTCCTCGGGCCTAGGCGACGCTTGCTCGACAGAGGCGGCGTTCTTAGCTGCCGCTTCGAGTGCGATCGCCATGCCGTATGCTTTTTTGAAGTCAAGGTTAATTTCTTCGCAGAATAATCTTTACCGGGTGCCTTCACTATTCAATCCGCAAATAAACTGGTCTCTTAGGTTTTCGTCTAACGTTGTTTTGAAGTCACATGTTGTTGCGAGGTGCTTAAGAGTGGCGGCGAACTGAGCTATTGACTCCTGCCCGGTTTGTTTAGCTAAACGAAACTTATATCGCTCGGCCAAATACGAAGGTTTTGGTTCGATATGTGCCGCGATGATTTCGATCAATTCGTTATATTTTATGGTAGAAGGCTTTTTTGGGCATAAGTCTACCATTAGCTCATACGTGGTAGTACCGATATGGGCACTTGCTTCTCAACTTCGACGTCATTAGCCAAGAAATATTGAGCCACTATTTCACAATAAGACGACCACTTTCCGTTGCTTAGGTCGAATTCTTTTAGTTTACCGATTGACATTGTTAGTTCACTTGTAATTACCGACTAAAAACCCGGTTCGCGACTGCGCCAATGTTATGTACTGGGAAACAAGATAAACACGGTCTAGTGTCCTACGTGCTTTAATAACGACTGGCTCAAACTGCATACCCACATTTCTATATCTCCGTTCAAGTGGCGAATCTACCCACCTATATTTTATCATACACTACAGAGTTATGGGTGTTTTTGCTATGACAAACTTAGTTGCAGTGTTGGTAAACTGTCCGCGACCTATGTCGATGTATGGGGATACCAGTTTTACAATGGCAAAGTTAAGTTTGGTGCGAGGTCTACAGCTCACGGAGCTACTAGTTTTAAACTTATATATATTAACTTTTCGAATTGGCACCAATGTATTTGTTGAGGTAAAAATACTTATTAGTTAAATAAAGCTTATGTATTAAAGTATAAGTAAGTAACGTTAGAAAGAAAAAAACCGGACGAGTGCGAGTTAAACTCGCGTGGAGAGGGTTCCGTGATTATATAAAATTTCCTATGTTACTTCTTATAGGTTTTCCTGTAATTTATAGGTAAAGAACTATTGTCTGTATTTTTTTTAGGCCCAGTAGTTTCCGAGATAAGGCGGGGAAATGGTCAATTTTCGCCTATTTTCCTAAATAACACCCCTCACAAGTGGCCCCCATATTTGAAATTCATTTATTTATTTTACACGTCCGTGTTGCGGTCATCAACTTACATAATATGTGTACCAAATTTCAACTCAATCGGTCCAGTTAGTTTCGGAGCAAATTGGCTGTGACAGCCAGACACGACTGATCCTATAAGGGTTCAGTTTTTTCCTTTTGAGGTACGGAACCCATATGTGATGGACTGATGACTGAACTGAGCGACTCCGCTAGATGCGAGCAGCACAAGATTAGTCGTTGTGGCGATCATTGAATAGAATAGAATAAAAAAAATATTTTTTTTTTCATGATGATGATCCTAATTGGTATGAGGTGTGTGCCTTCTCTTTTTGATGTATGTATTAGAGAGAGAAGGAAATTTCGAATACAATTTTAATCAAACACCTATGTTTGTTTGTTGTAAAAAAAACTACGGTAGCTACTCATTCTATACGAAGTCCCAGCGATGTATAGGTAATGTTTCATATATTCCAGAGGTGTGCATGAAGTGCCACAGTCATCCTTCGGCGCAGGAGTTTCTTGAACGACGGACCATCCAGAAAAAGGTACGAGAGCTATTCGAATAATTGTCTGGTTGTCTGTGTATTGTGTGGTACGGTGAGCTGAGAAAAAACCGGTCAAGAACATGTTGGGCCATTCTGGGTGTAGGGTTCCGTAGCGGTTACTACAAACGATAAATCGTTCATTTATTTTGATTTTAGGCTTGTGTTATAGGTACTAGACGACGATATACATACTTATATAAATAAACAAATACTTAAATAGGTACATAGGAAACATCCAAGACTCAGGAACAAACATTACCTTATCTGCCCTTACCGGGGTCGAATCCGGGATCGCTAACTCCGGAGGCAGGGTCACTAACCAACTACGCTAACCGCGTCGTTGCTAAAAGTTGTTCTTTTAACTTATATAAGCCTTCATTTAAGATTTTTTTAGACCTTGGAATTTACAGCTAGCTACAGGAATCTAAAACATATCTACTGTAAATTCTAAAAGTGTGAAATACTTTTGGAGTTACGTGTCCTCCCGCACCCCTGGTGAGGCGATGTAACTCCTACAGAAATGCCACGTTAAGAGCTCAATATACCCTAAACGATCCCCTAAATCTAAGAATATAAGATCGACAGCTTAAATCCGTAACTCAATTGTGCTCGCACGAAATCTAGGTAACAACTAGTGAATTTTAACTTTATCCGATGGCATCTGCATTTCATGGTAGAGATATTAATACTTATTTAAGTATAGTCGGTAACTTCACATTTTTAACCTAACTTAACGTCCTCGCACATTACAGCCTTTTCTACGTATTATTGATATAATGAACTTTATCTAAGGTTGCTAAAACCACAGTATAATCAAGTATATAGTATTCCATCTTCATACAAACGTCCGAAACGACGCGCATCTAAATCTCGGTAAGCTTCGGTACACACAGAACAGTCGCGAGTGCGCCGCGGTTGGGTGCGGACGTGGATAGTGTGAGATGTTCCCATGAATTTATTTGCGTAAATTATGGCACGAGAATCTTTGATGTTTTGATATTTTAAAAGCAAAATACATTAAACGCATTTTTTACTACATTCTGACTTACAGTCACTTTTGACACTAGAAATATGAACCAAGTAGAAATAATTAAAATGAAAACTTATAAGATTGGAAGTAATATTTCATGGAAAGATACTACGACAATTTAATATGGCATTATCAAATACGTAACCAAAGAAAGACAGTCAGTGAGCAGCCCTACTGCGTGTTTACATACCGAACGGCCGTAGGTTATCATTTCGAGGAGACTGCCGAGACAAAATACTGTCAGTTTATTATACTGTGCTATAACATTCAAATGTCTTGACAAAACACTACACTCCACAGATAACAGGTTGGGGCCTCACAGAGCAGAACGGCGAGCCAGCTACTCGCCTCAACTACTTGAAGCTGCCGTACATCGAGACGGACGAGTGCTTCACTAGAGTGGAGCCCAGTTTTCAGAAGTACCTTACCAGCGACAAGATATGTGCCGGTTTCTGGGATACGGGTATGTTCTGCCTCGATATTATGGCTGCACTTGTTTGAGAACCATTGACCACATTTTGATGCGGGTACCGTTATAGTCTGGAATATCGTGGTTTTTTTTTGTTTTGTGGAATACATGGTGGCGGAAAACTAGCCGCACGCAGCCAAATGATGTTTATATTTATTAATGTTTGGATAATGTTTTTTTTTTTTTCAGGTAAAGCCCTCTGCCGAGGTGACAGCGGCAGCGGTCTCGTCTACAAATTTACCGTGGAGAACTCTTCGATAACCGCTCCTTAGCTGGTCGGCGTGGCTTCCACGGCGCAACGCGACGAGAACCAATGCAACGCGAACACTCCCGCCAGCTTCACGCACCTGTCCTTTCACGAGGAGTTCCTGAAGCGGCACGTGCCGGGGCTAGAGGCGGAGTGCGGGAAGGTTTACAAGCAGATGCCGAGAGAACAGGAGCAAGTGGACCGGAATGAAAGAACACCCAGCGCAGTAGCACACGTAAGAATCGAAAACATTGTAAGCCCTTTCCGATACCCGACTTTATAGGGAAACTCAAACTTGAGTTTTCGGTTTTGGTAAGTGCTTAGTCGAATTGGTTAGCCTTTCACTACGGTAAGTTGACGATATGCTTACCGAATCGTTAGGGTTTGTGAAACCCAGTCTATCAAATATCCGATCTATAACTCCAATAACGGTAACCCGTTCCAGTCCCAGTCATCGTCTTTGCGCAACTCTGGTGCACAGCCTAGCCCTCCAGGGCACCACATAAGGGTATTGCTGTATTCCTCCTGTTCTGCAGAGCGTTATCCCGGTAACTCCACCGGCCGCGGTGGTCAGCGAGCCGCGCGCGCCGCTGCCGCCGCCGGCGGCGCCGGGCCTGCAGTGGCACGCTCCCATCTACGACAAGAGCGCGACGCCGTACGCGCCAGTGTGCGGCGGGAGCGTGGTCTCGCAAGACTTTATCATAACAGATAGTACAGCGGCGTCCCTAGGAGTTCATTTCTAAGGTGTATTTTTTTCAGACTACCTCTGTGGATAAACACCAAGTCTAGGTCTTCATTTTGCATGTTAGTTTACGTCTACGTGCTGAGCTTTATATACTTAGGTACAGTCTAAAGTGAGATGCATAAATACAATTTGAAAACATACAATACCAGACTTTTACACCAAACACGTCAGGAGGCCTAAAATCATGACGGTCCTGCGCTACTTTCACCTAGCCGACTCCTGCGTCTTTCAGTAAGTTATCGGTACAACATCACCTTTAATTGATAAAACGTTTCAGCGGCGAATTGCTTTTGGGACGAAGCGACCGGTGCTCTTAGCACGACCTCATTCGCAGCGGCGGCCGGCAAGCTGCTGAAGCCCTGGTACGCCCAGGATCTGCATGTACAGAAGTCTGACGTGAGTCCATAATCATTAATAAAAAAGTGTTGTATTGTTCCAGTCTGACTTAGCTCTCAGGACCTGTAAATTGAAGTGGCAGTGGGATGGGCACTCGGCTCGGAGAACTGATGGCTCATGAGACACGAAGATTCTCGAATGGAGATTGTGGACCAGAAGACGCAGTATGGATCTGCCCCCCATAAGATAGACTGACCATCCGGTTAAGGCCGCCGATGTACGTCCTTGTGGAAGTCTATGGGGAGATTTAATTTCAGCAGCGGAATGTTAACGGGTATTTCTTGTACGGGGTTTTCGATACCAAAAACCTTTTACAAAAATCCGGTTGTCATTCCCCCAACGGAAACCTTTATTGAATCGTCGGAAACGTTGAAGCTTTTATTCTAAAATATCTGCCACAATACCAACCACTCGGTTTCCGCACTTAGCCTGAGGCATTTCGAAGGCCATCGCTGCATGAGGAGAGCATCCAACACCAATCCTGTCTGGACAAGTGCTCCATCCGCTTAATTCAGCAATATACATGATGGTGTTTGTACATGGTAACAGATAGCGTCGGTGCACATGCCGGCTATGTTCCGCGGCGCGCGCGCGTACTACGCGCACGACATCGCCGCGGCGCGTAACATCTTTTTTTCCGTGCGATTACGATGAAACTTTGGTGAGTTGCTGTATTCCTATGAATCTTCACTTATATCTGCCAATTTTTTATGGAATTCTGTAAAACCTGTTGGCCTTGAAAACATTTGTTATAGAGGTAACAGACCTTCTGATGTCCAGTTCAGGGTGACAGTGGTGGCCCCCAAAAAAAATTAATAAATAAACGCCAATTCAGCCTTGGCGATAAATTGTGGCCCCTTTTTGACCTAACTGTTCAACGTAACAGTGTCCAGCCCTGTTTTGTGAGCCTATATCTATGCCCAAAACAACAATAAATAAAACTCTCATCTAAATATATTCATTTAATCCCTAAAATGGCATTCATCCCCTATACCAGGTATGTGTTCTCTTAAGAATCTCCTGTGTGACGTGATTTCTGTGAAAGTTCCCACGGCCTGGACATTGCACTCCAAGTTGTCAACGCTGGGTGCTGCGGATGCTATGGCGCGGAGGTATGGTACTGCGTTGTCGGGCTCCCCGTGCCAGAAGACTAGGCCTCCACCGCTGTCGCCTCTACAGAGCGCCTTGCCTGCAATAAACAAGTCTTTTTAACCGACTTCAAAAAATCCGAAGGAGGAGGTTCTCAATTCGTCGCGTATATTTGTTTTTTATTTATTTATTATTTATATGTATGTACACCGATTACTCGGAGATGGCTAGATCGATTTGGATGATTATTTTTTTATTCGATAGGGTATTTCTCCAAGTTGGTCCCGTTGTGATCAAAGTCGAGGTCTGATGAGAGGATCTATGAGGAATCGAAGGAACTCCTCAAATATTATATATATATTTTATAGAAATTTTGATATTTTCTTGCATGACTCAAGCAGTTACGTATTAAAAACATTATTTGGTGAAGTGGAACTAATGATGAATACCACGGGTGACCACCGGAACTGTTCAATTATAAGTATTTCACGGGTGGCGATTAGATTTCTGTATAAGGTCGGGAAGCAACTTATGCTCGTAAAAATTCAAGTGGTAAAATAGAACCGGTGATGAAGACCCAAGAGAACTCCTCTGCGATTGACGTCCTTGCATCTTAAACGGCAACATTTTATAAAGGGTGATGAGCAATTGGCATTATGCTATTGATACTTGATGTAGGAAATGTGCGTCGTTAAATTACATATGATAATCACTAAAAAACCGACTTCAAAAACCCTTTAAATAGTAAGAAATAATGCCTTTCTTAAGTAAATTACCTAGAAACTTCAGATATATTGTTGATTAAGTGATACATTAAATATATCGAAGTCGGTGGCAAGAAAATTAGGTAATCCAACCCTCATACATTTACTTGACACCGATTTCGCTGTATTTAATGTATCACTTTCAACAATATATCTGAAGTTTCTAGGTAATTTACTTACGAAGGGCATTATTTCTTACTTTTTAAAGGGTTTTTGAAGTCGGTTTTTTTATTTGTTAAATTTTTTACACTCTTGCGGCCTGCGGTTGATAAGAGAATAAGTTACCTATCGTCATGTTATCTCTCGGTGCATCTCTCTCTGAAAGTAAGAGAGACGACCTATGGGATAAGATGGATAGTGTCGTGTCAACCTTGCCAGTGCCGCTGAACAAACTCACAATTTTGGGGCACCATTTTTAGTAAGTCTAAAACTTGTGGCTTCCTTGGATGTTCCCACAATGAGCCGAGTGGTGGCAAGTTCAGTTCCAGACGGTCATATAAGCGTAGTTTGAGCCGTTGATTGTGATGTCAATATTTTTGGAAATTTATAAGGAGGGTGGGTATAGAGTTGTCACCTAAGATGAGTATATTCATATTTCTAGCCCCCTCAGCATTTTACGAGTGTTCATCATGCATCTATACCATTCTTTCGAATTCAAAATTCGAATAATAATTGAAGAGGTACCTCGGTTTATAACAAGCTAGTGTTATAAGTCGGGGTTCCGCTACAAATATTCTTACCTAATAAGGTACATAAAGACTAATTAAATTACCTAGGACACGAACGAAAGTAAGTACTTATTATGAACCTGGAAGGTTCGTTTTCCAGCCGCTTATTAAGTAACTTTTGAAATGGCCGAAAAATAAACCTTTAAGGTGGATGCTGTTTAACCGTGGTTCTTTTTCAATGGAACCTTCAAAGCTAGCGTCCTGTCCATTCGACATTGCCTAAGCTAAGCGATAGATATCGAGATGGTTTTACAATGCGCCCACTTGTGCCGTAAATTTAATAAGAGCCACCATATCGTTACAAAATAATTTGCGATATTATAGATGATCAAACGAACTTGCAAAGTGAAGTTCGATCGTTATAATATGAGTTGCTTCTTTCGAAGATATAATCACCAATATATGTTATATATGTTGGTTTATATGTTAACAACGTAGTTTCCTAAACTTACAGGGCAACTTGCACGTTTTTTAAAGGTATCTCAATAGTTTTAAATGAAATGTACGCTGTCTGTACCCGCCGCCGCCGGCCGGGTCACCATTGCAAGCTTCATTCATTTCAGAGAGATCAAAACTTTCTCTCATGGGTACTATTTTGTTTGTCCCAAGGGAGGGAGGGTAATTCGTATATCTTCGAAAGAAGCAACTCATATTATAACGATCGAACTTCACTTTGCAAGTTCGTTTGATCATCTATAATATTTCGTTGCTTCTTTCTTCAGATATAATCACCAATATATGTTATATATGTTGGTTTATATGTTAACAACGTAGATGTTTAGAGAAGAAAGTTTTGTTAATAAAATTCGTTTCAATATCATTCCTGATTTATTTCGATTTTAATCGTAAATCAACAAACAAGTATGTTTAAATTAGGCTTTTAACGAATCAATTCATAAACTACGATCAGTTTGAGAAGACGATGGTAAGCAAACAGATCGAGCGAAGCGATCTTCGCTTGTAACGGTTCTATGATGGAACTTGGCATATACATTAGACGTACTGGTGCAGAACGTTGTCGGCACAGTCGTTGTAACTGTTTCCGATACACCGAATATCGGCTAAGTAGATAACTGATGTTAAGCCACGCATTCTGAGAGAAGAGGCAACTTCTCTCGTTATTTTTGTAAAGACACGCGTCGCCACTGAAATTTTAAATTTCATACTTTTCATGACAACGAACTTCTGGGTACTAGCCCTGGAGTCACTTGACTACTAAAGGGGATGGTATAGCCATTAATTATCCAATCCAAAAATTCAATCCCACTAGTTTGTTATCTGTAATTTTACACCAATAGTTGTAAAAACGTTGGATTCTACCGGCATGTGGTACCTGTATTACTGCAGGGTTGTTTGAGCACAAGGGGGTTTCGATTCAACATGCATCTTAAATGAATGTTAAAAAACAAACTCTTATCCAGTCTAAGGGTAATTAATTTGACCATTGCTTGAGTTCTCGCGTAATGCCGATCATTCCATATCCGACACGCCTCACCCAAGTACTTAATTGCTTGTATTAGACTTAATATCCATTTTTCAATTTTTATTGAAAAAAGTGGGTAAATTAATAACCTGCGCGTTAATTTGTGACTAACGCGTAAGTAACGTTTTGGTAGGTCCATTATACAATCCTTGCCATGGCGTTAATTATCGATTAACCAGGTATAGGAGAAATTAACGATCGCCATTGTGTTGATTCACGAACAACCTGTAGTTAATATTTACAGTACAGGAAAAAATAATATTTTGCACAATTGCCAGCGTAAGGGCTATTTTATAATCACTTTAAAATCGACGCCCGTCAAAAAGTACGGGGATCAATATATCCTTTAAGAAATTTTTATTTAAAGGATGTCATTGTCCAGATCGATAATTGGCTCCTGCCTAGCGGTAAGGGTCCCTATGCCACTTGGTGGTACTTCGTGTTTACTTGTATTTATTTTCGATAACGGTTCAGCATGAGATTCCGCCTGTAAAGTGACACACTCCTTGGGTGGTAAAGCGTTGACATCCGTGTAACGTGTAACGTGTAATATACATGTAACGTGTTGCATACGGTAATTTTACCCAATTTATCACGTGAAAAGTCTAAATATCCATTCTTAATGTTTTTTATTTAAAAATGTGGGTAGATTAATAATAACCTGCGTGTTAATTCACGGCGAAGGTGTGGGTTAAAGTTTTGTTAGGTGTATTGTTCAATCCTTGCCATCGTGTTAATTCTCGATTAACCTCCTGGTATGTAGGATAAATGAACGATTTCCATTGTGTTGTTTCTCGACCAACCCCTGGGAATGGTTAGTATTTTGCACGGTTAACGACGTAAGGGCTCTCAGCCAACACCGGGTATGAAAGGTGAAATAATAATAAGTATTTAATTTAAAATCTCAATTACCGGCGTGAGGGCTCTCGGCAGACACCGCGGTATGCAATGTGAAATAAAAATGAGTATGTATTTGTAAAATCGCAATTATCAGCATGAGGGCTCTCGGCCCACAACACGGTGTGAACCGTGTAATAAGAATAAGTATGTATTTTAAAATCACAATTACCAGCGCGAGGGCTCTCGGCCCACACTACGATATGAAACGTGAAATAAGAAAAACTATGTATTTTAAAATCACAATTACCGGCGTGAGGGCTCTCAGCCCACACTATGGTATGACACGTGAAATAAAAATAACAATCACAATTACCGGTGTGAGGGTTTTGACCCACACTATGAAACGTGAAATAAGTATAAATATGTATTTTAAAAACACAATTACCGGCGCGAGGGCTCACGGCCCACACTATGGTATGAAACATGAAATAAGAATAAGTATGTAATTTAAAATCACAATTACCGGCGTGAGGGCTCTCGGCCCACACTATGGTGTGAAACGTGAAATAAGAATATTAATCACAATTACCGGCATGAGGGCTCTCGGCCCACAACACGTTATGAAACGTGAAATAAAAATTACTTTGTATTTTAAAATCACAATAACTGGCATGAGGGCTGTCGGCCCATACCACGGTATAAAACATGAAATAAGAATAAATATCACAATTGCTGGCGTGAGGGCTCTCGGCCCATACCACGGTATTTAAAATCACAATAACCGGTGTGAGGGCTCTCAGCCCACACTATGGTTTAAAATCACAATTACCGGCGTGAGGGCTCTCAGCCCGCACCGCGGTATTTAAAATCACAATTACCGGCGTGAGGGTACTCGGCCCACGTTGCGGTATTTAAAATCAAAATTACCGGCGTGAGGGCTCTCGGCTCACACCGCGGTATGAAACGTGAAAAAATATTAACTATGTCTTTTAAAATGACGTTAACAATTATAACGGTTAAGCACTTACTGAATTTAACTGCATCCACCTAGGAATCCGTAGGTGACAAGATAATTAGTCGTCGAAGCGGTTTCAGACTTCCTCAATTCCTAATTTATATTTTTATGGTATTCGATTTGTGCCTCTTAGGCAATTTGACACTGTGCGCTTGCTACCTCGCACAAAAAAAGACGATAGAAATGGCGGCACGCGGGAGCGTGACAGTCACCGGAAATTTTCGGAAAATCATTTCTTTAAATATTGTGCGAATACTACCTAGTAGAACGAAGGTTACTATTTGTGAACAATTTTTGTATCGAGAATGAAATAACGCAATATAATGTGTTGTTTCATAAGATTTTCTTTAATATCCTTTGTCAAACCCTTCTCTAAGACAGGGAACCATAGCTTGGCTAAGCTCTCGTGAATTGCTTTACCGTAGTCCGGTACACCCGACGTAGATTCGCTTAAGGCTAAGAGCAATTCGGGGTCCAGACCTGTTTCCACCAAAGAAGGAATAATATCATTTGACGAGGGTGGCTCCGTTTCAGGGGCTGCTGTCGGTCCTGAACCAGAACTTATATTATCTGGGGCCATAGTGGGCTCCGGTGATCTTGGTTGTTCAATATTCGACAGTTCCACCGTTTAAAATGTGAAAATAATATCGTTTATTATTTTTATGAAATAAAAATGAGGGTAAATTTACAATACCCAGAATAAAACGTAAAACATACGAAAAATTATTGTAAGTTACTTGAGTTTATTCAAAATGTATTATTTTATATCATAAGCGTGGGTAGCTCGCAGCTAACCACGTATTATCGTATGGAATCGCAGTCAATCACGACTTTCTTATTAACAATTTCGTTTTTATTCTTATAAAATAACAATGAGGGTAGACTTACAAGACCCAGAGTAAAACGAACCACACACGAAGAATGATTGTTAGTTACTTGAGTTTATTCAAAATTAATTATTTTGTTTCATAAGCGTCGGTAGCTCGCAGCTAACCGCGTTATCGTATGGGTTTGCAGTCAATGACGACTTTCTTATAAATAATTTCGTTTTATATTGTTATAAAATAACAATGAGGGTAGATTTACAAGACCCAGAATAAAACGAACAACATACGAAGAATGACTGTACGTTACTTGAGTTTATTCAAAACTAATTATGTATTTTGTTTCATAAGCGTGGGTAGCACACAGTTAACCGCGTTATCGTAATGACTCGCAATCAATCACGACTTTCTCATTAATATTTTCGTTATTTATTTTTATAAAATAACAAAGAGGGTAGATTTACACGACCCAGAATAAAACGAATGACATACGAAGACTAATTGTAAGTTACTTGACTTTATTCAAAATTAATCATTTCTTTTTATAAGCGTGGTTAGCTCGCAGCTAACCGCGTTATCGTAAAGACTCGCAGTCACTCACGACTTTCTTATTAATAATTTAAGTTCGTTATGACATTATTGGGTGTGATGAGATAATATCACACTAATATTAGCTATAAAGCCAACGTTTTTAGCTCGCAGCTACCCACGATATCGCAATTGACTCGCAGTCAATCCCGATTTTACGATTTTTTAGTGAAGTGAAATTCACTAAAGTTTTTCAACGTTCTATTTAACTCGTAACAAAACACTTAGAATTCACTCGCGTTTAATCCTAAGGTGCGTATTTTTATTTCGTAAAAAGATTTACGGAAGCTAAATTCAGTTTTTATAACTGATTAAGAAATGACGGTCACGAGTTTCACTTGAGCAGTTTTAATAAATAAGATCGGCTATAAAATAGTGATCACTGAACAATAAATACCTTGCTGGTTTTCTTCGTCGGATTCTGAGGATGACGTCCTTAACCTTTTGCGACATTGCACATTGCGTTGTCCTAATCTTACAATTGATTTTTAATTTTTTTCTTCAATACTGCGCTTAGGCATTTTGAAGAGCGTGTGCACTCGTTGCCTGCACGAAAAGGAATGAAGCTTGCAATGGTGACCCGGCCGGCGGCGGCGGGTACAGACAGCGTACATTTCATTTAAAACTATTGAGATACCTTTAAAAAACGTGCAAGTTGCCCTGTAAGTTTAGGAAACTACGTTGTTAACATATAAACCAACATATATAACATATATTGGTGATTATATCTGAAGAAAGAAGCAACGAAATATTATTTAGACAATGTCGAACACAGGCTCTGAATGGGTTTTATTTATGCATTCGACAAAATTGTGTCTTTAAGAAATATGGCATGTGCTCTATTTGTAGAAGTTTGATATAATAAAGAGATCACAAAATCTAAAAAAAACGCGCTTTTGTTGTTAACACACTAAAAAGTACAAAATACCCTCATCACAAAGGTAATGTATTGGACTTGTCAAAACAAACTAAATGCGCCCAAACTCGAGCGATTTACTAGTTAGTAGTCATTGAAGAGTTCCACTATGCACCTCCTGGCTCCATTGTCAGATCAGCTCGATGGTACCAAATTATTGTATTGTCATCCGAATTGCATACACTTGCAAAGTTTCAAATCGTTATGACAATTAGAAATAGCTTAAAATTGACTTCTAAGATAATATTACATTGTTTGTTAGTTACAAGTGAACATAATTTTGCATAAGTAGTTTTAACTTCTATCAACTCTTTTGATTACTCTTCCAGTACGTCTGATTGTCTGTCAAATTTGATCAGCTTGACAGAACTGACTTACCACGAGGCACCTGACCCAATAATGAAAGCGTGTTAAAAGGAACCCGAGGCGGAAAGGAAAGGAAAGGAAGGAAGGAAGGAGGAAAAATGGTTCTTCATACCATCTTAGGACTAATTAATCGAACGTGGCCACAAGTAGTCTTGTGGCTCTGCCCACCCCATTAGGGATTTCGGGCGTGATAATATGTATGTATGTAGAAGGAATAGCAGATTGCGGTATTTTAAACCTTATCAGTCATGAATACTTGCCCTTACCGGGGTTCGAACCCGGGACCGCTAGCTTCCGAGACAGGGTCACTACCAACTAGGCTAACCGCGTCGTCAAAAGTGTCAGAAATACTTGAAATACACCGACAGACGATTTATCGTCAGAAATATTCCGACATGTTTCGACCTCGCGGGAGCGCTGCAGGGGTTGTTTTGACCGCGACCGCACTCAACCCTTGAAGAAGGGAGTTCAAAACATGTCGGACTATTTCTGACACTAAATCGTGAATAAAGCCGTTCATAATGTCTGAAAGTTTTAGTTTGACTCTTACCAGTCATATTCTCTCCGGCGCACACTTTATCACTAGTGATGTACTTGACGAAGGCTTGATCTGCGCCGGCGATGCATCGCTCGATGTCCACGTAGGGCAACTCCAGCCATAGCAGTTGAAACGTCTCCGTGCCGATGGCGTCAGTGAGGCCCCAGCCGGCAATCTGCATACAAAGAGTTTTATGGACAAAATTCGTAAAATAGCCTTCCAGATTTGATTAATAAACTGACAGTATTTTGTCTCGGCAGTGTCCTCGAAATGGCTACGGCCGCTCGGTATGTAAACACGCAGAAGGGCTGCCCGCTGACTGTTTTTCTTGGGTTACGTATTTGATAATGCGATATTAAATTATCGTAGTATCTATTCATGAAATATTACCTACTGCAAATCTTGTAAGTTTTAATTTTAATTATTTCTACTTGGTTCTTAATTTTCTAGTTTCAAAAGTAACAGTGACAGTTGCAGCAATAAATTGCCGAAAAACGAACCCGTTTTGATTATGATAGTCACAGACACTTTAAAAATTAAATATTATGACAAACCTCGAAGGTATTTTCATTCAAAAAAACACTTCCCTGTGGTACTCCAGCTTTAATTTTTTTAGCTTCTGAATATGAGCCTTCATGTCTTATTCGAAACATTCTGTTGGTCAAGTATGATTCCAGAATATCTGCAAATTGATTTGGGAGCATTCTTCTTAATTTATACATGAGACCATAGTGCCACACCTTATCGAATGCTTGCGCTACATCCAAGAAGACTGTAGAACAAACTTTCTTCCCTTCTAGGGTTTTTTCTATTTTATTTGCTATTCTGTGTACTTGATCGATAGTAGAATGTTTTTCCCTGAAACCAAACTGATAATCCGGGATAAGTTTTCTATCTTCTATAATGAGCTTCATCCTTTTCAAAAGAAGCTTTTCAAATAATTTTGAGATGATGGGTAGCAAAGATATCGGTCTATAGGATTTTACGTCATGGTTTGCCAGGTTTCGGTATCATGATTACCTCGGCAAATTTCCACAGATCAGGAACATATTTTAATCTAAAAGTAGCATTGATAAGAGTCGTCAATTTGACTAACGCTTTACGTGGGAACTTTTGTAGTACTTCCCCAGTAATGAGATCATAAACAGGTGTTTTTTTAAGGCTCAGGAGTTTAATTTCACTGTGGACCTCTTTGGGGGTAACAAGTGTAATATTGAGCTCATCTTGTTCTATTTCACGAGACCTAAAGTTATAGATATCAGGCTCTTGGTCATATGGTTGAAAAATCTGTTCCAGGTGTTGAGGAAATCTGGCTGCTTTTTGTTCATTATTAATGGCCCAGTGTCCATTAACTTCTCTGATAGGAGGGATGTGAGCAAGTGGTTTTTTCAAGCTTTTAGTCACTTTCCATAATGAGTAATCCGTAGTGCGATCACTTGTTAATTGACTAAGGTGAGCAGTCATTGTGTCATTAAGGTAGTTTTGTATTTTTCGACTTAGTGTTTTTGTAAGATTATTCAGCAATGTTTTATCCGCTGGGAATCTCGTTTGTTGCCATTTTTTTCTTTGCTTCCTTTTTTCGGAAATAAGATTTCTTATTTCTTGAGGGTAAAAGCGGCCACTTACTCTTACTTTACATTCAGGCGTGTTTTTCCAGGCACATTGCTGGATGTCCGTCATAAACTTTTCGACTTCCAGGTCCAGCTGTTCCTGGTTTTTAAGAGGAACTTTCAGGTTTATTCTGTGCTCCAGGTCAAGTGTAAAACTATCCCAATCCGTGCTCTTGTTCACTAAGCGGATACTTGTTTCCTTTTGCATAGCTTCATCAGTTAATGTTAACATTATCGGCGAGTGGTCTGAGCTCATGCTGTAATCTTCCTCGATGTTAATGAAACCAGATGATATGTTTTTAACTATAAAAAAATCTATTAAATCTGGTATTTTTTGAGTGTCAGTTGGCCAGTAAGTCGGCTTCCCAGTAGATAGATCCTCGCAGTTTATTTCTCTTACAGCATTTAGTAGTTCTTTACCTTTGGTTGTCGTTAGTCTGGATCCCCAGTGGGTATTTTTAGCGTTAAAGTCTCCTCCTAGGATAAACCTGTTGCCTAGTTGTTTAAGAAAGTGTTTTAGGTCCGGTCCTGTACCTTCTATACACCTGCGATATACCAGAATTAGAAAACAACACCATTGCGACCTTTGCAGATGACACTGCCATTATGGCTATAGGAGACTCTCACGTGGAAGCAGTGGAAAAAGTTCAAAGAGCCATCAACACCATATACGATTGGACGAAAAAATGGCGCATTAAGCTAAATGAGTCTAAGTCAACTCACATAGATTTCACCAACAAACGTGTACAATACCATCCGGTATACATCAATAACCAGGTGATACCGTACGAAAATACAGCAAAATATTTGGGCATGACATTAGATGCAAAGCTTCGCTGGAAAGCGCATGTCAAAAAGAAACGCGATGAATTAGAACATCGTTACAGGAAGATGTACTGGCTACTCGGAAAATATTCTTCGTTGTCAGTGCACAACAAAATATTGATATACAAACAAGTCCTTAAACCAGTATGGACTTATGGTATACAGCTGTGGGGCTGTACCAAAAAGAGCAATGTGCAAATTATACAACGCTTCCAGAACAAGGTACTCAGAGGTGCCGTTAACGCACCCTGGTATGTTACAAATGACGTTCTCCATCGGGACCTTAATGTGGAATACGTAACTAGCGTCATTAAAAAGTGCGCGGAAGCCCATGAATATAGGCTTCATCACCATATGAATGTGGAGGCGATCCAGCTCCTCGACAACATGGACATAGAGAGAAGACTCAAAAGAACAAAACCGTTTGAGTTGGTTTAGTGTAGTGACAGTGAAATCTTAGTGCAGTAAGTACTATTACTAAAGAACACAAAAACAAAGTGTCTTCCCCTTAATAGAGACAATAAGAAAAGTGTTAATGGACACATTCTTAACTTAAGCATATTTAGAAGTTTAAGTTAAATTTAAAATACTTATTAGCCTTGATTAGCTTAGCTTGATGGCTAGATTGTATTTCAATGTTTTAACTAGTAGGTAACATTTAAGAAAAAAAAAAAAAAAAAAACAAGTCATTTGATAGTATTAAATTCAAATCCACTCAGTTTCTTCGGAGACTTCAAATAAATCTCCTGGACGCAGACTTTCGGCCTCTAACCGAATGTAGTTAATAACAATATTTCAATGCCTTTTCAAGAAATTTCTGTTACGAGATAATATCTTTTTCTTCCAACTACGCTTTAGTTTCATCATAATGGCCTTAAATACTCAGCACAAAGCAGCCCTTATTTGCTCTAGAGCAATAAAATTTCATATAAAATTTATTATTGTACTTTTTTGTATTTTTTCTTTAAATTTGGTTAGTTAATCAAGAAGTTTACACCAACAGCGGCTCTAACATGCAAGGCACAAGGAGAAATTAAACCGTCTTATCTCTAAGTGCAGTGGTTGAAAGAAAAACAGATTATGCACCTGGCATCAAGTGCTGTATTATTGCGCTCGTGTTCTTAGAGCCCTCACTTGCGTTCGGGCTGCAAACTAACACTCGGCGTAATAATGAATCACTTTCTGCTTGGTGCAACAATCTACTATTAGCATACTGGATATAACTTGTTAGTTTCGAGGAAATGATTAGCTAGATTACTCGACGATCATCCGTCATACATCACTTATGTGAACTATGTTTGATTGATCAATTCTAAATGACCCTTGACCTCTAGTTATTATAGTTGAACATGTGTCCATGACATTTAAGAACTCACGATTTTAATACTAGGTATCGCTGAATGCTAAGAGTATTACCTAACGTTTGAAAGATTAAAACTTACACAATAGATGCAGTGCAGTCAACCAATTTGGCTTTTAGGCGATTTGTTAGATTATTATAGTGATACGGTTGTTTATTATGCTTTAAACTTATTAATTATATTAATATGCGCCTATATCAGAAATTATCAATTAATTTTGGCAGTGGCTTGTTACAATTTAACATTCAGTGGTTGAGTTGCTCAAGTGTTGCCATACAAAAGTGTTGTTCTCTGTCGCTCGTATTGTCACCTAGGGGGCACTGAAAATCAGCGCCGAGGCTCGCCACGGCATAACGCTGAGTGGCACCCTTTTTGGCACCGTTCGGCACAGCTTTTTATGTTCATTGTTTCTTTGTTATGTGCTTTTCTTGTTATTTGTCTGTGTCTAATGTGTGTTAAATAAATGTCTTTATTATTATTATTATTATTATTATTTCTTCATAGTTAATATTCTATCCGCATATATCCCCGAAAGTTTTTTTAACAGCCTTTTTTAGGGTTCCGTACCTCAAATTGATTTTTGATTGTCAGGCGTAATGAGCGATGCACATTAGCATTATGAGACAATTTTTATTTCAAGTTACACTGTCACAAGAGGCATCAAAATTTGCGTAATTTTACACAGATTACGAAAAAGGAAAACAAAACTAGAAATGCGTGTCATCTTGAGGGCTCTACCGAACGTTGAAGATTTGTAAATTTTAGTTTCTTACTGACTTAAACCATTATTGCTAAAATAATACAAAAATAAAATAAAATCAAGGTATTTTTATAGTGGGATTTATGAAACAAACTGCAAGAAAACAAAATAAACCAAAAATGTGATTATAATCAATTACAAAAACTTAAAATATAAACTTATTTTTGTGTCCAAAATTAGGCATTTTCGTTCGAAATTGCAACCTTTTTCTAAAACATCCATCTCTAGAAGCTGCATCAGTTAACACTTTGTAAGTCATCTGTTACCAGTTTAACACATTTTTCCAAAGATTTTGAGTGACAAGGAAAGTCAACTGCTGAGTTTCTTGCGGCGTTTCTTCTCAGCAGATGTCACCTTTCGAAGCGCTGGTAGCTTCAGACATGTAAAAGAGCTTATGTGGCCTACTTGCAAAATAAATATTTTCATTTTCATTTTCATTTTCAACAATTTCCAAGCTTTTGCCGTGATAATGAATAAATTTTTAAAACTTTGAAGATCGGTAGGACCCTAAAATATAGTTTCTTTTTAGTTCTTAAATTATTTTGGTAATCTACAATTAATTACGAAAATTTTAAGAGGTCTTGCGTTAAGAAAAATCCACAAAAAAAAAATCGGCACACCCTAATGCACATAGCTGCTCTGCTAACTCCAACTTTGCTTACCGTCCCACTGTTCCCTTCCTTCAGCTGTTCTCTGTCAAAGTCATCATCGAAGTTCACACAAGCAGGTCGGAGACCCCTCGCGTACGTAAAGGGAGTGGTTAGCCTCATTATAGCCAGGTCATCTTGGAAGCTCGCCTTGACGCCTAGGAAGCGTGGTGGAATCTTGATTTCTTTTACCTGTCAACGGAAAATCGAAAAAGTGTTACATACAACAATCTGTAGAAATGATGTGTTTCTGAGATATTTGCAAAAGAAATACCCGGCACTAAAAACACACACACACACAACCACACAACTGCTTCAACTTTTTATTTATTTTTAGGGTTCCGTACCTTAAAGGGAAAAAACTCACTCGAGTGTCTGTCTGTCTGTCTGTCTGTCCGTCTGTCACAGCCAATTTTTTAGCCAGAAATTACTAGACCAATTGAATTGAAATTTGGTACACATATGTATCTTATCTTATCTTATCTTAGAGGGTGGGGTCCTTGCGGATACACTTCGACCCTATGGGATCTTTTGTGTAATTACCCCGTTTTCCTAAGCACTATCCATAGCATTCTCCACCACTTCAATGAAGTGACTTGTGGAGCGCAGTGGTAGTGCCTTGAATTCCCCTGGTTCTGGATAACCATTGCCAAGTATTTTCATTCTTAGTCTGGCGAGGGCCTCGCATTCGCACATGATGTGTTTCATTGTTTCTTCCTCTTCGCCGCACATTCTACAGCTTGTGTTGTCAGACAGTCCCATCTTGGCTAAGATATACTTGAACCCGAAGTGACCCGTAAATACTCCGATTATGTATCTGAGCTGTTTACGGCTGAGTTTCCAAAGTTTATTGGTCCAGCTTGAGTCTACGCTCCCTGTAAAGAGCTTTGAATGCCTTAGGCCAGCCAAGGAATTCCACTCTAGGTGGTGGATGTCCCTGGTATGGTTGGTTAGGGCTGTTTTTATGGTTCCCTGTGAGAGTCCCACGAAGGGTTCCGGTCCAATGTGTTCGTTCATTGACCCTTCCCTTGCAAGCTCATACACATATGTAAGTCGGTGACCGCATCATGCACGTGTAACGTAAATAAATTTATTTTAGATATGGGGGCCACTTTATTATTATAGTAAATTAGAAATTTATAAAAAAAGTTTTGCAAACTATACCGTGTGACATCGAATGAAAGGACTGGCTATAAGAATGTTTTTTTTTTCGTATTTTAGTTAGTAAATAAATAGTTTTGAAGTTATCTTGGAAAATAGGCTAAATTGACCATTAACTCCGAAACTACTAGGTCTCACATTCCTCAAGTTCGCTTTAAATGGAAAAATGTTAGGAAGCCCGTGTTGGCTGAAGTACAACAGGTAGATGATGATCCTTACATCAGATTTCTGCGCTCTCTTGTCTAATGCCTCGGCCCAGGGTCTGTGGATCTTATTAGCGCCGACAGCGAAGTTCTCCGCGGGCTGGAGACCAGTGTCATCTTCCCAGAAACAATGGGCAGCTGTGGAGACAATGATACACATTGGAAGACCCTCATTATGGGCGTGGATTAGACAGTACTCGTTCATAATGAGAACAGCCCTGTGCCTAGTCATATAAATGCTGATTTATATATACTTTATTGCAGTAACCAAAATAACAACGCGCATACAAAAGGCGGACCTAATGCTACAAGCATTTACTACGATCTTAAAAGATTAGGATGATAGAATTTTGAAACCTTAGAAGACATTTCATTCCATACATAACTCGGGTTTTATCTGGTGACTTAGAGGTAAAGAATCTCTTAGCTGACATGGAACTTTATGACAACAGATTGTAAAATGAAACAATGTTATGACATTATTTGTATAGAGGCGGTGGAATCCGATAAAAAATCGGTCCGACACCCGACAAGTGGGAGCAGATTAATCGATTTAGATGTTTTCATCACACTTTCTCGGAAAGGGTGTTATTATACGCAAGCGTATAGAGCAACTATAGCCGATTTAACTCCTCTATGGGCCCCGCCGTCAGCGGGAGTTATAAACCATATAAAATCCATAACTTCCTAGGGAGTTATAGATTTTTTATGGTTTCGTCTCCCGCGGGCAGTTAAGTGCGCCAGGTCGGCGGAGCTGCTCAGTTTATGAACACCCACCTGATGGTAATTCACGATGAAAAATGAAAATAAAATTAATATATTTTTTTTTTATACTTTTTTTGTCTAATTTTTATTTTATTTCCTCGCAAATGTGATGAAAAACTTTGTGTGTATCACGGGCAGTAAGGGGATAACAAATTCGAGTCATAAAAGCCCTCGCCTATCGGCGTCGGGCTTCTAACAGACTCTCGTTAGTTATCCCCTTCTTACGGCCCTAGATGCACGGTGTACTATTCTTTGTTTCAATTTTTATTTTTATTATTATGACCCTTAGAGACTTTATACATCTCTAAGTTACTTAACTTGTCCAGACGCGGAGACTATACATCTCCCTTATTAGTTATTTATTAGAATTAATTTGTACCCATTAGGTTTTTATGTTGCACATTTTGTGTTAGTTTCTAGATAAAACTGTACTGCCAAAGTTGAAAAAAGACCTACTGCTGAGTTTCTTGCGGCGTTTCTTCTCAGCAGATGACACCTTTTGAAGGGGTGCGCCTTTTTTCACATAACTTTTTAAGTCCTATTATCGGAAGTCCGAAAATATTTCTCATACCATTTTACATCATAATGATCATTCTTCATAAAAATATTTAATACTAACGATGGAAACTCATAATCATCAGAATTCATAATATCGCTAATCATACAACTTGTTAATACTAATATTTGTATTTATATATTTTCTTATACTAACGATCGAAACTCCTAATCATTCTGATTCATAACGTCAATATTCATATATTTTGTTATCCTAATATTTATTTCCATATATTTTTTAATCATAAGTGTAAATGAAATTGGATAGGACTTAAGAAGACTTCTGAGCGAGCGAGCGTAGCGAGCGAGCAAAATGAGTCTGAGCAGAAGCGACTCAGATAGGTTAGGTTCAGAAGGTTAAGGCGGGAGCGAAGCGAAGCGAAGCTCCCGCCTTAGCCTTCGATGTTAGGTCTTTTTTTTGCAACAGTTCAGAAAATCTTGCTTATTTGTAAGATTTTATGCTAAATAGGTTCATGCTGTTATATTAATTTGCTTAAATCCATAGGTGAAAGTGAATTTGCAGGTAGGGATAACCTGCCCTACCTACAACTTCACTTTCGTTTTTTTCGAATTAAATCTTATTTTGAATAGTTACTGTAGTAAAAACCAATATTATGAGTTCAAATATTTTCTTAGCAATGCCATTATTAATAAGAAAATTATGAATAAAAAAAATATGATCACCGCCAGTTATGAAGCAAAATGTTATGAAAAAAAATATTATGAGTTCAAATATGTTCTTAGTAATGACATTATTAATAAAAAAATTATGATAACTGTCTGTTATGAGTTCCGATGGTAGGAATAAAAATGTATGAACAAAAAAAGTATGAGGAAAAAAATTATGAAGAGTGATTATTATGAATACAAATCGGTAGTGAAACAAAAAATAGGAATAAGAATTTTATGTGAGCCAATATGGACCCCTTTTGAAGCGCTGGTAGATTCAGACATGTAAAAGAGCCCAGGTGGCCTATTTGCAAAATAAATATTTTCATTTTCATTTTCAGAGTCTAAGGGAATAAAATGCCAAATTACATGTTTGTAGATTCTGTACCTTCGGAAATTTCCTGTTGAGTAAATATAATACTTACGTATATTTCGAGATATTAAT
Source organism: Tortricodes alternella (assembly GCA_947859335.1). Classification (NCBI taxonomy): domain Eukaryota; kingdom Metazoa; phylum Arthropoda; class Insecta; order Lepidoptera; family Tortricidae; genus Tortricodes; species Tortricodes alternella. The sequence continues at coordinate 2,656,853 of OX401972.1, forward strand.
GAATGAATACCCAAGATACGCCCTGTTTTATAAACCTACTAGTAACGTCAAAGCTTGTAACACCGAAAAAAGATCCCTTACTTTTGCTGTAGTGTTGCCTGTCTGCCTGTAAAATTGTAACGTGTAGTTTTATAAAAGAGGGCCCTGCGAACCTGACACGAGAATACTAATACAAGCTATCTCCATCTTATCTCTCAATGCATCTCTTTCTCGATACAAGTATGAGAGAGACGGACTGAGGAGCACTATCCTATTCTCAGTCATGCTAGGGTTGCTCGATTTTGTTGTTTGGGACTCACCTGATATAACAAAGTCTTTGCTAATAATGGTCCCTCCACAAATCGGTCTGTACGGCTTCCAAGTTTTGTCATATATCCCAACATACCATACCGGCCGTGCACCTTTAACATCTCCTAGTCTGAGGGTTTTGGATGATCTAGCGATTCTTTTCTTTGCCATTGGTGGTAGGCATGCTGGCCCGACAAAAGGGGGTTTTACGGTGGTTTTAGGGGGAGAACACGGGTCAGCTGATCTTTGGTCGACGCCCGGTGGACATGTGCTGGGGTCGGATGGGTCGCATTCTGGTTCTGGCGGTACTGCACTAGCCATTGCTGGTGACACTGGCACTCTGGGATCGGGAGGTAGATATACGGGAGCTGTATAAGTTGTAGGTGTGGTTTTGGTTGTTGATGGCGTGGTTATTATTGTCGGTGGCGGGGTTGTTGTTTTTGTTGTGGGTGGTGATGTAGAAATTATGGAAATTGTGATTTTCGGAGGTGAACACGGGTCACCTGATCTTTGGTCGATGCCCGGTGGATATGTACCGGGATCGGATGGGTCGCATTCTGGTTCTGGCGGTACTGGGGTAGCCATTGCTGGTGCCACTGGCACTCTGTGATCGGGAGGTAGATATTCGGGAGCTGTATAAGTTGAAGGTGTGGTTTTGGTTGTTGATGGCGTGGTTATTGTTGTTGGTGGCGGGGTTGTCATTTTAGTTGTCGGTGGAGATGTGGAAGTTGTGATTTTCGGAGGTAAACACGGGTCACCTGATCTTTGGTCGACGCCCGGTGGATATGTGCTGGGGTCGGAGGGGTCGCATTCTGGTTCTGGCGGTACTGGGGTAGCCATTGCTGGTGCCACTGGCACTCTGTGATCGGGAGGTAGATATTCGGGAGCTGTATAAGTTGTAGGTGTGGTTTTGGTTGTTGATGGCGTGGTTATTGTTATCGGTAGCGGGGTTGTCGTTTTAGTTGTCGGTGGTGATGTGGAAGTTGTGATTTTCTGAGGTGAACACGGGTCACCTGATCTTTGGTCGACGCCCGGTGGATATGTGCTGGGGTCGGAGGGGTCGCATTCTGGTTCTGGCGGTACTGGGGTAGCCATTGCTGGTGCCACTGGCACTCTGTGATCGGGAGGTATATATTCGGGAGCTGTATAAGTTGTAGGTGTGGTTTTGGTTGTTGATGGCGTGGTTATTGTTGTCGGTGGCGGGGTTGTCGTTTTAGCTGTCGGTGGTGATGTGGAAGTTGTGATTTTCGGAGGTGAACACGGGTCACCTGATCTTTGGTCGACGCCCGGTGGATATGTGCTGGGATCGGATGGGTCGCATTCTGGTTCTGGGGGTATAGGGATAGCCATTGCTGGTCTCATTGGCAGTCTGGGAACGGGAGGTAGATATGCGGGAGCTTTATAACTTGTAGGTGTAGTTTTGGTTGTTGATGGCGTGGTTATAGTTGTCGGTGGCGTGGTTGTTGTTCTTGCTGTCGGTGGTGATGTGGAAGTTGTAATGCTTGGGGGTGAACACGGGTCAGCTGATCTTTGGTCAGCGCCTGGTGGATATGTGCTTGGGTCGGATGGATCGCATTCTGGTTCTGGTGGTACTCGTTCAGCCCTTGCTGGTGCCGGTCCGGGAGGTTTATAAGTTGTCATTGGCTTACGAGTAGTTATGACTTTAGTCGTTGTCGATGGTGTAGTCACAATTCTTCTAGTAGTTGTTGTAGGTGTGTAATATGGTCGTCTAGTTGTAGTTGTAAAGATCCGTCGCCTGGTAGTGGTAGTTGTATAAAATGTTCGTCTAGGAGTCGTTGTATAATATGGCTGCCGAGTTGTTGTGGTTGTATAAAACGGCCTTCTTGTAGTACTTGTTTTAGTTTCCTCAATGGGTAAATAACCTGGTGCTATGTAAGGTTTGCGGGGTGGTAGATATTCTGGGCCTTTATAGGATTTTTGATTATTAACATTGAATCCAAAATTCTGACCAGAAATTAGGGTTTGGCGGTTGGAAGTTGATTTTTGAACCTGGAATACATTATGACCAATAGATGGCAATGGACTTTGCTTCTGGAAATATTGACTGTTTCCAAATGTATTCTGAGGCTTCTGGTTGTTAGTTACAATTGAATTCTGATACTGGTTTAAAAGATCTGGTCTCTCAGAGAAAGTATTCTCAATGTTACTCGTTATAAATGATTTCTTACTTTGATAATTTGAACTTAAACCCGTTCCCAAGGAATTCTGACTGTTGCTATCTCCAAATAAATTCTGTTTTTGAGAATTCTGACTCTCAAATGAATTGCGATTTTGATTAATCTGACTGGAATCCGTTCCAAAGGTGTTCCACGTGTGCCTTTGAGAATTTTGAATAAAACTCTCTCCAAATGGATTCTGTGTTCGAGGTCGCTGACTTGAACTAGATACTCCAAATAAGTTTTGATTATGCCAGCTCTGTCCAAAATTTGTTCCAAATACATTCGTGTTCTGAGTAGCACTCGGTGCTAATTTATTTCCAAAGTTGTTGTAACTTGTGTCTTTAGTTCCAAACACATTCTGAATCTGACTATTCTGACCGTAACTCGATTGAAACGAGGTCTGGTTCTGATTCTGACTGGGATAGTTTCGACGTGGTCTGTAAAAGCCTTGATTTCTCCAATCATTTTGACTCGTATCGCCATTGCAGGTTATGTATGAGCCTGGAATAGTAAAATTAAATATAATAAGTACCCTTTACTTACTTACTTATCTGCCGGGAGATTGCTCAGGGTAGGGAGGCGTGTAAGGATAAAAACCGGCCAAGTGCGAATCGGACTCGCGCACGAAGGGTTCCGTACCATTATCTTTAAAAACGGCAAAAAAATCACGTTTGTTGTATGGGAGCCCCCTTAAATATTTATTTTATTCTGTTTTTTAGTATTTGTTGTTATAGCGGCAGCAGAAATACATCTATGAAAATTTCAACTGTCTAACTATCACGGTTCATGAGATACAGCCTGGAGACAGACGGACAGACGGACAGACGGACAGACGGACAGACGGACAGACGGACAGCGGAGCCTTAGTAATAGGGTCCCGTTTTTACCCTTTGGGTACGGAACCCTAAAAAATTGCAAAAGCTAGGGCGCTGCGGGAAGTACAGCCTTTCCGCCCTTGTAAAACAAAGTACATCAGGCACGTTGTGTTCAGCGCCTCCGGCTTACCCACTCTAGCTTGGGGTAAGGCAGACAAGTACCACCAGTGGCCCGTTTCAAGAAGTTACAAGTTATAACATTACAAGCAAAAACTGGCAGCACCAATGTCAGATCTCATACATCTGTCTTCCAGTGCTGCCAGTTTTTGCTTGTAAAATTGTAGATAATTTGGAACGAATATTTTATTCATAGATAGTTTTAACTTAGTCTTAGTTTATTTCGTTTTTTTTTTATTACAGCATAGGCTCCATTATGTTTTTATAAAGCTTACTTTAATGCAATAAACGCTAGTGTGTCTGTACGTCATTACTATTGATTTGATTTGATTTGATTTAATCAATAATGGACGAACTTTTTCGGAGCTCTTTACAGTGCTCTAAGCTGAGTAAACATCGACTAAACACATTCTATACAATTCAGATCCAATTACTTGTCATATAAGCATGCTGAAATAGTAAAAATGTTGCTAAATAATAAATATATTGCTTTAACTCAATTTTCATAGAAACAGAACACAGTGTCGGTCGTGCCGAGTGATAGCCATATAAAAGCACCCTATTCAGCAGCATTACCAATTCGATAGCTGTTAAATAACTTTTACAAAGCAAAGATTTTATCTTATTTCAATCTTTTGTATACCTGCCTATGTTTCCTTTCTATTATTATATGTATTTGTATGTAACTCCTCTGCAGCACTGGGAGTGAAGAAATAACATAGAATGCATGAAGATGCTTATCACCCTGGCATGTCGTAAAAGTCGACTAAGGGACGGGTCCTCTCAACATGGTGGACTATCTGTATGGGCGATGGGCTGATCACCTGTCACGATACGGTTCATCATACCATCTTAGGACTAATTAATTAATCGAACGTGGCCACAAGTAGTCTTGTGGCTCTGCCCACCCCATTAGGGATTTCGGGCGTGATGCTATGTATGTATGTATGTATGTATTTATGTATACATACCTCTGTATAGTATGTGCTCATGTAAGTATTTAGTATATTTGTGGTTTAGTGTATTTTAAATGTTTACTATAGTTTGCACCACCTGCCTTTGTAAGTCTCTTTTATGCCATCTCTTCTTTCGATGGTTGTCTGGAAGAGATCGCTACTTAGCGATAAGACCGCCTTTTGTCTACCTTGTTACTTATTTATTTGTTTTTTTCCAATATGTTTTATGTGTATTCAATAAAGAATATTTGTATTGTATTGTATTCATGCTGAGTAAAAGTGATAAGGCCACTTTAACTCAGCATGTTTACGAAGCTAGACTAATGCCGATGCCAATGATGCTATTACAAATAGCAGTAAACGTGTATCCTAAAATGATATAGCAAAATTTAGTGAAAATTGCTTAATAGTCGATTATACGACAAGTTGGTGTTTTGGCAACGTTAAATCTGCTGTTATTCGACTACAAGTTGATTAAAAGAATTCTTATTCGACTTTTATTCGGGACATAACCCTCTCTTTGCTTTTGTGCAGTCGTGTAAAAGGGCTTTGGATTATAACACATGATGATAGAAAAAAAACCGGATAAGTGCGAATTAAACTCCAAGAGCATTCCGTTCCGTACATGATTATCGGAAATGTCCTATGTTACTTTAAATACCATAGACTTCTTATAGGTTTTCCTGCAATCTATAGGTAAAGAACTATTTTCTACATTTTTATAAAAATTTTAGGCCCTGTACTTTCGAGAGATATGGTCAATTTTCGCATACGTTCCTAAATAACTTCAAAACCATTTAAGTATCCCTTTCATTTGACATGTTACATTTATTTACGTTACACGTCCGTATTGCGGTCACCAACTTACATTGTACCAAATTTCAACTCGATCGGACCGCTTTAATTATTTGGGAGAATTTATAAAATAAAAAAACCGTCTTCAATAGCCTTTGAAAAGTAAGTTTTTTTTCACATTTTATTTATTATCCTGTGATTTAACGACACACATTTACTACATCAAGTAACAATAGCATAATGCCAATTGCTCATCACCATTTACAAACTGTTGCTATCCACGGTGCAAGGATGTCAATCGTTGAGGAGTTATCCTGGTTCTTCAATTTTACTACATGAATTTTCATGGACATAAGTTGCTTCAGAAGTTTATACAGCAATTTAATCATCAAAAAACATTTAGGAGTTCCTATGATCATCTATAGTCTTCATCAACAGTTCCACTTCACCAAATAATGCTTTTGGAACGTAACTGCTTGAGTTATTACAGAAAATACTAAAATTGCTCTATGCTTGCCTATAATATTTGAAGAGTTCCATCGATTCCTCATAGATCCTCTCATCATAACTCGATTTTGACTACAACGGGACCAAACTGGAAGTATTTATAAGATATTTATAATAGAATTTTTAAAATTGGTTTATAAATGAAGGAGTTCTGAAGTAACAAACATAATAATCCCCCCTAATAGAGATATGTGGAATCCTTTTCCATTTTTCTCCACCGGTAGGGATATTATTCCATATATCCCTACTAAAATCCACTGCGGTAGGGACTTGTGGAAATTTTTCCATCTATCCATACCAGCTTGCCCCCTGGTGGGGATAAGTGGAAAATTTTCCATCTATCCATACCAGCTTGCCCCCTGGTGGGGATAAGTGGAAAATTTTCCATTTATCTATACCAGTTTGCCCCCTGGTGGGGACAAGTGGAACTTACTCCACCTATCCATATCCTGCTCTTTGGTAGGGATAGCTGGAATTTATTCCACCTATCCATACTAGCTTGCTCTTTGGTAGGGATTGCTGGAATTTATTCCACCTATCCATACTAGCTTGCTCTTTGGTAGGGATAGCTGGAATTTATTCCACCTATCGATATTAGGTTGTTCTCTTGGTAGAGATTTTTTTTCTCCATATTATCCTTACAAGCTAGGATTAAATGTTTCAGAATGTTATTATTACTGTACACACACGCCTACAAACGCCTAGTAAAACACACACTCTTAACGCAAACACTCTCATTTACAATATTGGTGTGTTCTGGAAATTGAGAGTCAGCTGGAAGTCGGTTTGGGTGTTTGGAAAAAGTCAACAGACTACTAAGAGAACAAGCTAGTAGGGCTATGTGGAACAAGTTCCATCTATCCCCGCCAAGTGAACAAGCTATTAGGGCTATGTGGAATAAATTCCATCTATTCCAACCCGGGGACAAGCTAGTGAGGCTATGTGGAATAAGTTCCATCTATCCCCACCAAGTGAACAAGCTAGTAGGGCTATGTGGAATAAAATCCATCTATCCCCACCCGGTGACAAGCTGGTTAGGCTATGTGGAATAAATTCCATCTATCCCCACCAAGTGAACAAGGTAGTAGGGCTATGTGGAACAAGTTCCATCTATTCCAACCAGGGGGCAAACTAGTATGGATAGGTGGAATAAATTCCAGCTATCCCTACCAAAGGACAAGCTAGTATGGATAGGTGGAATAAGTTCCACTTATCCCCACCAGGGGGCAAGCTAGTATGGATCGTTGGAAAATGTTCCACTTGTCCCTACTCACTGGGGGCTAGGGTGGACAAATGGACATATTATTTCCATGTATCCCTACCGGTGGAGAAGAATGGAAAAGTATTCCACATATCTCTATTAGGGGGGATATGGCGGTAGGGATAGATGGAACAGGCGGAAACTACTGAGCCTAAAATTTTGAAAAAATACAGGAAATAGTTCTTTACCTATAGATTACAGGAAAACCTATAAGAAGTCTATGGTAATTAAAGTAACAGGAAATTTCATATAATCATGTATGGAACGGAACCCTCTCCACGCGAGTTTAACTCGCACTTGTCCGGTTTTTTATATATATAGATGTGATCAAATGTATCAAATTATATTATTGAATACGTATATAAATTAATTTTATTACAATATTATTATGATATGTAAATCTGTCTGTCTGGCGGTCACGGCCGACTAGTTTTGACCAGTTTAACAAATCCCACGCCCACGCGTTGCATGGTTTAATAAATCGAGCTGCCAAATTTGGTGTATATATACAGAATGAACCAGGAAATAGTGTCAAGCGGTGGGTCCAGAGGTATATCACCTCAAGGGGCATCAGATTCCCGCAACGAATGTTCGAATTTAAAGCTTATTTTAAGATCTGTAACGCTTTGGCGATTAGCTGTAAGTTACGGATATCTAATTACTAGCTGTGCCCGCGACTTCGTCCTCATAGAATAGTGTATTTTTGTAGCATTTTTGTATTTCACGAAGAACATTAATTAAATAAATAAAAACTACTGTAAGCAAATTGAATTGTAATCACTTTGCAGTGAATCAGGTGACTCACGTGACCCGCCCCCCCCCCCCCCCCCCGCCCCCCTCTTTCTTACTCGCGTTAACTTCAGTTTCACATTTTGTAGTGATTCCGTAATTGTTACATCAGAATAGCTCTTATATTTGGTCTCTTGTCGCAAACTTATAAACCATCACATAAACCTTACATATTACCATACAAACTTTCATCCCCTATTCCCCATTGTTATTTTACACCCTAAAGGGTAAAACTTTTAGAAACTTTGAATGTCATATTTATTTATATCGAATCAACAGCTTACAAAATAAGTTTCAAGCTTCTAGCTCTAAAAATAACGATACTTCCATACAACTTTTCATCCCCCTTTCAACCCCTTACTACTTTTATCGCATTAAAAAGTAGCAAATTTCATTTAAATCGGTTCAGTAGTTTTGGCGTGAAAGCGTGACAGACAGGCAGTTACTTTCGCATTTATAATATTAAGTATGGATAAATAAATGTACCTATGAATAGACTAAAGTTCAGATAAGAATTGTTTTTAGTTAACCGTGTATATAAGATGGTATACATATAATATTATGATCAAACAAACTTCTTGGAGTGAAGTTCGATCAATATTATACTACTTACTTAGTCGTTTCATTCGAAGCTATAAGAATTATTATTATGGTATAATTATTAATCGACCGAGCGAGCGAAGCGAACCTTGGTGTTTTCAAGCCATGAATGAACAGGCATTTTCTGGGTAAGCGTGTACCACCTTCGACCTCGTCGTCACTTAACATCAGTTGAGACTGACATCAAACGCAAACCCATTTTTGATAAAACAAAGCGTCTGAAAATGTCTCCGTTTCAACTTGGGCAAAAATGCTTTCGTTTGTCCAGCGGATGTCCGTCGGCTGTCCGTCTGTGCATTTGTTCTCGTTTACGTCGCAGTTCTCAACCGATTTTCGTGAAATTTTGTGAGCAGGTTCGATAATTATATTATAGTTTTTTTTCTCTATTCAGTTTATCGAAATTTTTCTAAATGGCCGAAATATGGGGGTCTTTGAGATTACAATTTTATTTACAATTTTGGTAAACTGATTGCCACCTATGTCGATGTATGGGCATAACTGTTTTCCATCGGCAAAGTTAAGTTTGTTGCGAGGTCTACAGCTCACGGAGATACAAGTTATAATTAAATGTATAAATAAACAAAAGTTCAAAATAAGATTTTTTTTTGTTAATCGTGTATACAAGACTAGTGGACCCGCCACAGCTTCGCCCGCGGTATTTTCCATACAAACTTTGTAACCCCTTTTCACTCCTTTAGGGATGGAATTTCGAAAAATCCCTCCGGGGGGTAGAGGTGCACAACCTCTAGGGTACTCGAGGAATGCCTCCTCCAAATTTCAAACCTCCAGGACCACCCGTTTAGGCTGTGCGTTGTCTATAAGTGAGTCACGGTACTGTTTTATATGTATAGATGGTATATATTGACGACGCGGTTAGCCTAGTTGGTAGTGACCCTGCCTCTGAAGCTAGCGTCCCGGGTTCGATCCCCGGTAAGGGCAAATATTTGTGTGATAAGCACGAATGTTTGTTCCTGAGTCTTGGATGTTTCCTATGTATTTAAGTATTTATTTCTCTCTATATGTATGTATATCGTCATCTAGTACCCATAACACAAGCCTTTAGAGCTTACTTTGGGACTAGATCGATTTGTGTAAAGATTGTCCTCTGATTTATTTATTTATTTTATTAATAATCGACTGAGCGAGCGAAGCGAGCGAAGCGTCTCCGTTTCAGCTTGGGCAAAAATGCCGGTATGTCCGGCGGATGTCCGGCGTCTGACCATTTCTTCTCGTCTTCAGGTTGCAGTTCTCCACCGATTCTCGTGAAATTTTGTGAGCAGGTTCGATAATTGTATAGTTTTTTTTTGTCGATTCAGTTTTTCGAGGTATTTTAATATGACGGAGATATGGGGTTTTTGCAATTACAAACTTAATAGCGGTTTTTGTAAACTGACTCGAACTATATCGATGTATGGGGATATCAGTTTTCCAACGGCAAAGTTAAGTTTGTCGCGAGGCCAATCATTATTTCTTACTTTTCAAAGGGTTTTTGTTTTAGATTCAGTTTTCTGAAGTATTTTGGCGCGAAGTCTACAGCTCACGGAGGTACTAGTTTTAATAGTGTCTTGTATTTTGTATTCCAGATACTTTGTATTGGGTGTCTTCCATCTCTGCACAACCCTAATAGACCCGTGACGTCCTTTGTAAGAATGGCCTATATCGAACATGAGCGAGTTCATAATCCGACTCGCACTTGGCCGATTTTCGGGTGGTTGTGACCACAACGTTATTTGATAGCTGGATCCGGGCCTGCCACTGCCCACCACTGTATTTGAAAATTGTAAATCTTATCTATAAGTATTAATATAATAATAAACTCACCAAAAGAAACTAGAATGAAGATGACCTTCAACATTTTTACATAACGAAATTAGATAAATGTTAATTTTAAATAATAGAACACAATCTGCGCCCGCGCACGGCTACGATACACTGGCCGGTTGGCCTTTAGGATGTCCCGGCCATTACCAAATAATTCACATTCAAAAACTATTATCTCGTCTTATTTATACAATACAATACAATACAATACAAATACTCTTTATTGAACACCACATAAAACATATTGGAAAAAGACAAAGAAATAGGTAACACGGTATACAATAGGCGGTCTTATCGCTAAGTAGCGATCTCTTCCAGATAACCTTTTGAAAGAAGAGATGGCATAACAGACTTGCAAAGGCAGGTGGTGAATACTATAGTAAACATTTATCTGTGGTATAGATAAATAAGATGAGAAAAAAATTTTTGTATGTGTGCGTGATATGGAAAAGTTTAAAGGGTCTCGTAAACGGGCTAGATTTTACTATTATTTACCCCCTCCCCCCCACCCCTTGGTGACCACACGTAGGTTTACTGTCATTAGGTACAAATAACCATTCTGAATTTGGGTCAAAAGTAATTCTTTATGTTATATACAATTTTCCTACAAATGTAGATAAGCCAAAGGCTACTAGAAATACCGGAAAGCTTAAAGTACCAACTTATAGACTGGCTAAAACTAATAGCGGTCATAGCGAAATAATAAGGAGTTCCTAGTTTGACTACAGATAATTCGTCAAGTTTTCCAGAATGGACCATCCATAAATTTGTCACAGGTGCTCTCCCCTGGTGTGACGTCACTCTTTCCATCGCCAATCTGCTACGATCCACGCTACTACGAAAACTTTCTGTTAAATATTATTTACTATGCTACGAGATACGAGTGCTACGACAAAATGTTTTGCTACGTGTTGCACAGAGCGCAGAGGAGCGACATTATGGTACATTGTGCATCTAGGGCCGTAAGAAGGGGATAATTAACGAGAGTCTGTTAGAGAAACATTGTGTGTGTCACGGGCAGTAAGGGGATAATAGTAAGGGAGCTGGGTGCCATTTTGGTATATGATTTGTTCGTCTTTCATATTGATAGGGATAATAATAATAATAAATAATAAATAATCAGGGGGACAATCTTTACACAAATCGATCTAGTCCCAAACTAAGCTCTAAAGGCTTGTGTTATGAGTACTAGATGACGATATAAATACTTATATAGAGAAATAAATACTTAAATACATAGGAAACATCCAAGACTCGGAACAAACATGTGTGCTCATCACACAAATATTTGCCCTTACCGGAGATCGAACCCGGGATGCTTGCGTCGGAGGCAGGGTCACTACCAACTAGGCTATCCGCGTCGTCGTATCGGATGCAAGTTTATGTCAAAAAATAATCGATTTGGTCCGGTAAATGAAAGTCTTATGTCCCTGCGTTTTTGAATAACAACTTTAAAATATCATACATAAAAAAAATCAGCAACCTAGACGTCTGCCAACTTTTGTTTCTATTCTGGGAGTCCTAATAAATAAATTAGGACTCCCAGAATAGAATTTTTTTATTTATTTATTTATTTATTACACAAAAGTATTACAGGTGGAACCTAAGTCATTACAGTCACAGAAACAATACGACACTACACATTAAACTACATTAATAATTAAATGTCATACTATGGGTAAATCACATTCGAAATAATCATAAAATAAAAATAATACCAATAATTAGAACATAAGTCAAGTAAAGCAAATTCATACCTAATTTAAATTAAAACAAAAAAAAACCAAAGAAATACAGGAATGCTGTCTGAATAGTTCAGTCAACATTCTCACAAAAAGCCATGCATGCTCTTTCAACTACCGCCCAGCCATCCGCAAACAGATCACAACCGGGCTGGTCAGCAAGGAGTTGGTTGAGCGCACGGGCAGTGCGGGGCCCGGGGACATACGGCGTGCCACGGTGCGCGCCGGCGCCACCGCAAACAAGCGGCGACCGTCGGCGCGCAGCCGGCAGCCCTGGTCCGGCACGAATAAGCGGCACCACTCGCCCAGCAAGCGGGGGCTGTCCAGGCGGCCCCGCAGGACTCGGAGCATGGTGATCATTTGCTCAAAACACCTACGCGTTTTTAGGGAGTTGAAGCCGAGTACACCCTGGAGGTAAGCGGTAGGATACATATATGGGTAGTAACCAAATTTCTTTTTGTAAAGGAACCGCAGAAAACGTTTTTGGACTCTCTCGATCATCGTTGAGTACGTCGATTCGTGGGGGTTCCAGACACAAGAGCTGGTCTCCAGCTTGGACCTCACCAGTGCCGTAAAGAGGAGTTTAATGACGCCTTCATGCGTAAGGTCTTTACAGTTGCGGGTCACAAATCCCAACCTTTTAAAGCATTCGGCGACGAGCGACCTTATGTGACCGAGGAAGGTCAACTTGGGGTCGAACACGACGCCTAAATCCTTTATCGATTGGGTTCGAGTGATTGGCTCATTGTTGAGAGAGTACCGCGCTAGTATTTGCCGGGTGGCCCATGTGAAGCTCATCGCATAACACTTACTTGTGTTAAGGTAGAGACGATTTTCAACGCTTCATTTGTAAACCGCATCTAAATTAAGTTGCATGACCCTGCAATCCTCTGTTGATTCTATATCCATTACTATTTTGAGGTCATCAGCATACAAAAGGCCCCTACCACCCACGAGACAGGCCGTTAAATCGTCTACCATAATTGTGAAGAGCAAAGGCCCAAGAAGAGACCCTTGGCTGACTCCGGACCTCGTGTGGTAAGCAGAAGAATCATAGCACCCGAGACGCACAAATTGTTGCCGATCTTGCAAATAGTTAGCAAACAGACGCAACAGCAAAGGAGCAAACCCAATGGAACTCGGTTTTTTCAGTATAACATCATTATCGACCTGATCGAAGGCTTTCCTGAAATCCAGGTAAAGAACATCAACCTGTCTACCCTTGTCAAGTACTTCAGCAACATGATCCACGAGAGAAAGCAGGTTCATATTAACTGAGCGCCCCTTCCTAAATCCATGCTGTGCATCATCGAGGTACGGGTTTACTTGACTATAAATTCTTGAGTGAAGCACCTTCTCGAACACTTTGGCAAATGAGCTCAAGATAGCAATGGGGCGATAGTTTTCTGCTCGTGTTTTTTCGCCAGATTTCAGGATGGGTGTTACCCTAGTTATTTTCCAGCGATCTGGATAAGTGCTGGTTTGAAGAACGATGTTAAATATATGCCTTAGGGGCCTTAAAAACTGTGATTTGAAAGCCTTTATAATGTACGAGGGCACATTGTCAGGTCCAATAGAACAATTCGCTTTTAAACTGTCATTGGCTGGCTCAAGCTCATGAAGCGAAAAATCCGTTACACAGATCAGACGGTTGTTTGCATGAGATGTAACCTGCTCGGTGTCCAAGATCGGGATATGTGGGAGGAACACACTGCTAAAATAATCCGCAAAGGCGCTGGCTGCAGCTTGCCCAGTATGTTTTTGCCCGTTGAAATCAATCACCGGTTCAAAACCACCCTTCGAACGCAGGTTCGAGACGTGGGTCCAGAAAGCTCGTGGGTTAAGTGTGATATCATGCTGAATTTTCTTGATGTACACATCGTACGCTAAGGATACTATGCGTTTGATTTCAGCCCTGATATCACTGTAAGATTTATAATCATGCGGATCACGAGAGGCCTTCCATTTTTTGTGCAAGGTACCCTTGACCCTTAGATCGCTGATGATGTCACGGGTATACCACGTAGGGTATCTACGTGCTACACTACTACTGCGAAGCTTCTTAGGAATGCATTTGTCGAAACAGTTATAGAGCAAGGAGTACAAGCACTCAACAGCCTTATTTGGATCTTTTTCCATCAGCACAGTATTCCAGTCCAACTCGGTTACCAGCTCATACAGCACGCTAAAATTAGCCCTATCAAATTTCCAATCAGTCGCTGGATTAATGTTGGCAGGATCAAGCGTGGTGGGCTCACCGCATTGTTTGAAGCAGATGGATATGTCTAACGGTGGGTGGAACACGTCCATGCTGTCAACCAAACTCTCGTCCGCCGAGCACACAGTCACCGAGTTCACACAATCACACACTAACACAACATCTAGCTTACTTCCTCTATCATTTACAATATCATTAAAATCAGTAAATTTACAATATGTTAGGAAATAACCCATATAGTTGTTAATATTTAAGCTAGCACTATTCAAGTTCAAGTCGCCCGTAATGACGACGGTTGTCTTATTTACTACGGCAGAGTTATCTTCCACTTTGCTAAACCAGGCTAAATAGTCCTCATCAGTCGATGTAGGTTTTAAATAAACGACACATATGAGGAACTCGTGGCCACAGTGTGTTATCGTAGCCCACAGGTCTTCCCCGTGATCCGTCTCCAGGTCCGGCCTTCGCTGAAGCTGTAATCCAGGTCTTGCGGTCAACAGAACTCCACCCCCCCTAGCCCCCCCCCCCCCACAAGTCCTGCAACACCTTGGCATCAATTGAATCCGCGTAGCCTCGCTGGAAACAAGAGCATCTAGGCCTACGGTGCTACAGTAGTAGATGTCGGTGACACTATCCTGAAGTAGTCATGCAGTCACCTGTACTAAAAATAATAACAATATTAATAACCATGAGTAACCATGATATTTACGTAATGGTAATACAACTTATGTTGTATTGAATGAATCGAATGGACGCAACGAGAACGACAAACAAATGATTTAGTATAGCTTTTTTCATACACATTTTTGCAACTTCGTCCCGTTATAAAACAGAGCCCTGCACGTCTGCCTCTTCGATGTTCATCGTTTTGAGGATGATTCTGACCATCAGTCCAAGAGGCAGCCACAAACAAATAATTTAGCACACCTTTTTTTTTAATTTTTGAGACGCTGTCAATTGAAAACGCAGCGCTACCATGGTGGCAGACTATTTTTCTGTGGTTCTTTACTTTGTCATTAATCGAACAATTCAGGTCTGCCAAGCGAACAAATCATATAGAAATTTTGGCACCCAGCTCCCTAGCTATAACAAACTCGAATCATTAAAAGCCCTCCTGCCTTCAGCGTCGGGCTTCTAACAGACTCTCATATATTATAAATAAATAAATAAATTATCCCCTTCTTACGGCCCTAGATGAACAATGTAATGTAATGTAACAACTTCAGTAAATTCTAGATAATCATTAACTAATTCAAACCGTAACACAACTCACCTAAGAAAACTAAAATGTAGATTATCCTCAACATTACGTCAGTTTAATTCGGATATATAAATATTTTGTGTTGGTGACTAAGTAACTAAGTACGTAAGTAAGAGGGAGGATGTAGGTTATCTTCATACAACGCACCGCAACGCACGTCTGCGTTAAAGTATCTATGCGTCGCCGCACGCACACTTAAACAAAATCTCGACCGTTCGCATTGAGAAACGGGTCGAGATTTTGTTTAAGTGTGCGTGCGGCGATGCACAGATACTTTGGCGCACACATACAAGCCGCGCGCGGTGCGTTGTATGAAGATAACCTACTTCCTCCCTCTTTATACTATGGTAACTGTGCGCGCGCACAGCGAACAACTTACTAATGGTACGTGAGGAAACTAGATAAACCCCATATAGTACGTTTCCTAATAGACGAATAAAGCATGCCACTGCACTACCAATCGGATTACAACTAGGGAATGCAAACCGGTTTTAACCGTAACCGAAATTAAAATCGGACAAGTGCGAGTTGAACTCGCGTGGAGAGGGTTCCGTTCCATACATGATTATCTGAAATTTCCTATATAATTTTAAATACCATAGACTTCTAATAGGTTTTCCTGTAATCTATAGGTAAAGAAACTCTTACTTTTTTTTTCAAAATTGTAGGCCCAGTAGTTTCGGAAATAAGACAGGGGAAATGGTAATTTTTCACTTATTTTCCTACATAACTTCCAAACTATTTATCTCAAAATTCCAAAAAAATATATTTGAAATCCTCACCATAAGTCCTTTCATTTGATATGTCACAAGATATCTTTTGTTCTTTTAAATTTTCTCATTTACCCCCCAAAAGTAGCCCCCATGTTTAAAATTCATTTTTTTGCATTACGCGTCCGTGTTGCGGTTACCGACTTACATATGTGTACCAAACAACTCAATCGCTCTAGTAGTTCCGGAGCAAATTGGCTGTGACAGACGGACAGAGAGACAGACATACGAGTGATCCTATAAGGGTTTCGTTTTTTTCCTTTTGAGGTACGGAACCCTAAAAACCGATTATAACCGGCCATATCGTTAGTTAAAATTTCAAAAACCCGGTTCGGTTTACTTATGGATAGCAGGGCTCCGTATAGCAGGGCGATCCCCGCTGGCAAGCTTGTGGCCAAAAGACCACAAGAGCATGCCACGCCCCAAATATGAACTTCATTCCGCGGACTACCACAGACCGAGCAGGTTCATTTGCCTCCGCCGATTTTTTGCGAAAGCACGTCGTCGGTGCGAATTACATAATCGCTGTGTTTTTGGTCTACTTTTCAGGAGACAGTTAAAACCGTTTTTAACCGACTTCAAAAAAAGGAGGAGGTTCTCAATTCGGTTGTATTTTTTTTATGTTTGTTACTTCAGAACTCCGTCATTTATAAACCGATTTTAAAAATATTTTTTTTAATCGGTAGGGTATACCTCCAGTTTGGTCCCGTTGTCATTAAAGTCGAGTTATGATCAGAGGATCTATGAGGAATCGATGGAACTCTTCAAATATTATAGGCAAGCATAGCGCAATTTTAGTATTTTCTGTAATAACTCAAGCAGTTACGTTCCAAAACCATTATTTGGTGAAGTGGAACTGTTGATCAAGACCATAGATGATCACCAGAACTCCAAAATGTTGAGTGTTTCACGGTTGGCGATTAAATTGCTGTATAAGGTTCTGAAGCAACTTACGTCCATGAAAATTCATGTAGTAAAATTGAAGAACTAGGAGAACTCCTCAACGATTGACATCTTTGCACCGTGGATAGCAACAGTTTGTAAATGGTGATGAGCAATTGGCATTATGCTATTGTTACTTGATGTAGTAAATGTGTGTCGTTAAATCCCAGGATAATAAATAAAATGTGAACAAAAAACTTAGGTAATTTCAAAGGCTATTTGAAGTCGGTTTTTTATTTTATAAATTACACGACTCTACAAAAAAGTTTTCGTTCTTTGTCCTAAAGTTTATACTATTATTTTCCAGTTAGTTATGCACAAAAACGAAAAGAAAATACCTTTTTTCGGTATAAAGTTTGCTTTTGGCCAATACAATGAAAACATGATGGGCGACTATATTTGGGGTTTATTGAGAGAAAGTAGCTATGAACATAAAAGAAAAAGTAAAAGTGTGCACTTTTAAGTTATTTTCCACTTTTCTGTAAGCTAATTTGATAGTAAAACTTAATAAAAATAATAAACATTTTTATTTCAATAGTTTTATTTTCAATCAAAAATTAAAATCCGAGATTTTTAAAAATTTCGTTCAATCAGTCTTCTAAGCACAAAAGCAAAGTTTTTCATGCCATATATTTTTTTTCCGTCTAATTACGACCTAAACTACCGAAATTTAATGCTTTGCAATCAAAGTCAAATTTCATGTTGACCCGTGTTATAGATTATTTTCTTTAATAGTTATTTAACATGCGCAGTTGTATTTTTTTATATTAACTAGGTAACTTTTACATCAATATAAATTTAATTAAATAAAATTAGTTAATAAGTTATTAGTAATACATGATGTAAAAGGAAATATTGGTAAATAGCGGGTTTAATTTGTAACATTAAAAATCGCTATGTAACTACCGCTAGTTACTGACTATTTTCATAAATGATGTTTTTAGGAATATTTTTTATTATTATTTCTTAATTGCTGACCGACAACGTGCGTTCCACAGAATGCCTTCACCAAATCGTATCAAAGTCAAAGTCAATCACTTTGTTTTGACAATTTCGTAACTTGACTCGACGTCAAAAGCCCTTGGGAGACATTTGTATAATTTCCACGATAATTACATTATATTGACATAGCATTATTTTATTAGGTTGCTTTATACTAGAACATCTGCAATTTAGACCATGTGCAATTTAAGACAATTTGAAATGATAACATGTGCACTTTAGACCATTTGCAAGTTAGACGACATGATAATTCCATGTTTAGACAAAATACTTAATAGACCAGTTGCTGCATAGATCAAGTGCATCTTAGACGAAATTATACTAACCCCCTTTCATCCCCTTTCCCCTTAAGGGATGAATTTTCGAAAATGCTCACCGATAAGGGACTCCTGTGCTAACTGACATGCTTCTAGCCCCACTGGTTAAGGCTGTGCGTTGTACGTCGGTCAGTTAACCTTTTGGCCGCCACAGTGGCCTATTGCCGACAGATTTCCGTGCCTCTGACGCCACAGCATGCCGTTTTCCATACATTTTGTCAGCTAAAGCCGTCACTCGGCGTCTGTGACACGCTTTTCCGCATTCAGCCGTGGCTAACTTCGCGCGGCCTGCTAAATAATACATCTGACCTTTAATTCTATTATAATTTTTTGTTATTCTTGGTTTTTCTGATTCCATTTTGGCTGGCCAGTGTATCGCTTGCCGTTGTCTGTGAGACAACGAACATCTTCAATTAAATTATTCAAACTACAGATTAAAATGTTGAGGATAATCATCTTCGGTTTCTTAGGTGAGTTTATGCAAATATTCTTATTTCATACCTAAATAAACGGCTAACATAGCATGCTAATGGCAGGAAATATTATAAATGCGAAAGTAACTGTCTGTCTGTTAAGTTTAGACAACTAAATAACTGAACTGATTTTGATGAAAGGACATAGGTTACTTTTTATTTAGAAAATCAACCCCTAAAAGCGTGTAGTAGAGGCTGGAAAATTAATTTAAGGGAAGTTCGTGTGTGCCCAATGAGAGTGTTATTTAAGGGAAAAATCCTAAATTTAAAAAGTTAGTAACGGGTAAATCCATCATATTTTAAAGACATTTACATGCAGATGAAATTGCGGGTGGAAGCTATAAGTTTGTAACGAGGCGCTATCGTGACTCGCACAAAACTCCTTCAATACTGACAACTTCTATTTCTTCTTCTTTCAATTTCTTTTCAATTCCAAATTTAGATCAATAGATCAATTTGGACAATTGATCATCACTACCTAAGAGATCTTGGCCTAGGAAGGTCCTGCCTTGATAAAGAAATGGGAGGGTGCAAGAATGTCAATCGCTGAGGAGTTCTCCTGGTTCTTCAATTTTACTACATGAATTTTCATGGACATAAGTTGCGTCAGAAATGTATGCAGCAATTCAATCGCCAACCGTGAAATACTCAACATTCAGGAGTTCCGGTGATCATCTATGGTCTTCATCAACAGTTCCACTTCACCCAATAATTCTTTTGGAACGTAACAGCTTGAGTTATTACAGAAAATACTAAAATTGCTATATGTTTGCCTATAATATTTGAAGAGTTCCATCGATTCCTCATAGATCCTCTCATCATAACTCGACTTTAATGACAACGGGACCAAACTGGAGGTATACCCTACCGATTAAAAAAATAATTTTTAAAATCGGTTTATAAATGACGGAGTTCTGAATAACAAACATAAAAAAGAAATACAACCGAATTGAGAACCTCCTCCTTTTTTTTTGAAGTCGGTTAAAAAGAAGCAAATTTTATTATAGTTACCTGTTACCCTGGTATGGACAAAGGATTTACCAGTGAGGCACTTAACTATAAGTAGTGTCGCACATCATCATCATCATCATCATTTCAGCCGAAAGACGTCCACTGCTGGACATAGGCCTCCCCCAATGATCTCCACAACGACCGGTTCTGTGCAGCTCGCATCCAGCGGAGAGTAGTGTCGCACAAAGCCTCCAAATCATCCCATCCACAAAGCCTTACCTACCTATATTTATAAGCGTTTATACTGTTGTTCCAGAGTGCCTCGTATTTTACATAATAAATTACCGATATCGTATGTGTTTTTACCTCCGTCTTCTACCCTACCTAATTAGTAGGTACTTAAGTGATTGTGTTAGTAATATTTCGAATTTTTATATAAAGTCAAGTCAAACTATCTTTATTCAATTTAGGCTTTTACAAGCTCTTATGAAGGTCAAGGAATGAATCTACCACCGGTTCGGAAAAAATCCTCTACTGAGAAGAGCCGGCAAGAAACTCGGTGAGGTATCATTTTTTTCAAATCAGTACACATATAAGTCAACAATGATGTCTACAGTTTTATACAAATCTAAGTATATACCACAGCAGGTACGCTCATCGAGACCCAGGGATCGCCGGTGCAGGTCACGATAAAGCAGATATGTCACCGCCAATTTATTAAATGCAGACAAATTCATCATCTTACCAACTTAGGACTAATTAATTCATCGAACGTGGCCCCTAGTAGTCTTGTGGCTCTGCCCACCCCATTAGGAATTTCGGGCGTGATGCTATGTATGTATGTGTATGTGTAAAATTTTGGTTCTTTTTAGGAAGGAAAAAAAGGAATCATTTTTTTTATTTGATGAACAATAAGCATTGCGTTTGAAAATATTAATAGACGTAAGTAAACAAAGTAATCAATTAACTCAGATAACAGGTTCATACAAATAAATTACAAACATAAATCACATGTCACTTAAAATAAACTAGGATAATTAAGAAAAGTTACTATACTATAATATATATTTTTTATACTTATCATGTTAGAACTTTATAACAAGTCTGACTAGAAACATAATCATAATCAAATTTACATAAGGGGTCACCCATAAAGTACGTCACACGAATTTCGTGATTTTTTGACCCCTCCCCCGTCCTTGTCACAGTTGTTCACATTTCTGAGACCCCCCTCCCTATTGTGACGTCACATATTTTGCAATTTTAAACTAGAAATTAATAAATTAAAACAGTAGTGCCGAAATTAATTTTATTTCCATTGAAATTTATTTTTTTATGTATTCAAATTATTTTCTAATTTAATAACTCACCAACAAAACGATTTATTCCTTATGCATATAAAGATAAAGTTGGAAATATTTTTAAGTTACTCGTTAATAGTTCAAATTTTGGCATTTGGCATTTTAACACTTAGATGTATTAGTTTTTGAAATGTGACATCACAAAACTTAGGACCCCTCCCACCCCTTGTCACACAATGTCACACTTCGTAGACCCCCTCGCCCCCTCTTAATAGTGGCGTACTTTATGGATGACCCCTAAGAGACATAGTCAGTAGAATAAGTAATTTAATTAGTAATAATCAAATTAGTATTCATTGACCCTACATTGACTCTACATTACTAGAACTACAAGTTTTGAAGATAAGAAATAAACCTTGGCTGATTTTAAACCGCCTTAGTCTGAAATGACGTACAAGTGGGTGATTTTATTTTAAAACTAAACCCATAACTCCCTCGGGATTTATTAACCACACCAAATCCATAACTCCCGCGGGAGGTAAATCGACTATAGCTGCTCTATACGCCTGCATATAATAACACCATTCAGTGGTATACATTTTTATACAAATTAATGAACGAGCAAGCTAGAAAATGACTAAAGTAGTACTGACTTACCAATTATTCCTTGCAGGTGCTTGCATCGTCTGCTGCGAAGGTGCCAGCCTTAATGATGACTGGAAAAAGAAAGGATTTTACAGTCCACGTCGCAATCCTCGCCAGAACAACGATCATAATTCTTCTTTACCGAACGACAGTCAGAATAATCAGCATCAGAACACATTTGTGATAAGAGAAAAGAGTGACGGATTGATTACGAAACATCAGCCTCTATCGAGTTTTGCGAATAATCGAAGGAGTCGGAGTTCATTTGGAACCAGTCAGAGTTCATTTAATCAGAAATCGCAAACGAAAAGCTCTTTTGAACCGACTTATCACAGTCCTCATAATTATCAACGAGAAAACACATTTAAAAGGAGCTATCATCAAAATCCTCAAAGTTCGAACTCATTCAGAACGGCTTATAGTGCGAGCACCAATCAAAACAGAAGTCAAAAGCAAACTCATACCCATCATTCAGGTGGAACAAGTAACAATCAAAATGAGGAAGAAAGAGTCGGTACGGGACCGAGTAATTTTAATTGGAATCCAAATAATCACAATGAAAATGCATTCGGAATAAAATACAGTCAGAATTTAGCTTATAATTACAGGCAAAATACTAAGAACCGAGATTTATCTGCACCAAACCAGATTTCATTCGGGACAAACCACAGTCAGATTTTTATTGGATCCAGTTTTAATCATTCTCTCCTATTTAAGAATGTGACTTCAAAAAGTCAATACGTTTCCAAATCAAATTCTACTGTTGCATCTACCATAGGATATCTTTACAAAGCCCCGGTCTACCTACCTCCTTACCCTCCTTATAAAGCACCTCCGTACTTACCACCAGACGAGGTTACACCTGACCCGGCAAAGGCCAACCTGGTTCCGGAAGAACAGGATTCCTTCACCTTACCCACGATAATGTTGTTAACACCTTCGTCCAATTCAAAGCCAGCTATGGCCATGAAAGTTCCACCTGAAGAGACGACGACGACAGTAACTCCAATAAAAACAAGAAATACCACACCGTTAACCACTACCACGTCTACCACACCATCAACCACTACCACGACTACTACTCAGTCAGTCACTACCACGTTTACCACTCCGTCACTCACTACCACTTCAACCACGCAACCAACCACTTTATTGGTTCCGGAAAAGGAGGACTCCTTCACCTTGCCCACGTTCAGGTTGACAACAAGGCCTCAACAAGCGCCAGCTATGGCCGAACCAGTTCCACCAGAAGAGGATGACGAAGCAACGACGACAGTAACTCCAATAATAACAATAAATACCACACCATTAACCGCTACCACGTCTACCACACCGTCAACAACTACCACGACTACTACTCGATCAACCACTACCGCTTCTACCACACCGTCAATCACTACCACTTCCACCACGCAACTAACTACCACCACGTCCACCACTCCGTCAACCACTATCTTGGCCACCACACCATCAACCACTACCACTTCCACCACGCAACCAACCACTACCACGTCTACCACACCGTCAACCACTACCACTTCCACCACGCCATCAACCACTACCTTGGCCACCACACCGTCAACCACTACTACTTTCACCACGCCTCCAACTACTACCACATCTACAACACCATTAACCACCACAAGGTCAACCACACCATCAACCACCACCAAGTTTACCACTACGTCAACCACTACCTTGGCTACCACACCATTAACCACTACCACTTCCACCACGCCACCAACCACTACCACGTCTACAACACCATCAACCACCACAACGTCAATCACACCATCAACTACCACCACGTCGACCACTTCGTCAACCACTACCTTGGCCACCACACCGTCAACCACTACCACGTTTACCACTCCTTCAACGACGACCACTTCTAATACTCCGTCAACCACCACTCCTGAGCTCTACCGTTTTGGAACGACACCTACACCAAAAACGTCTGCTATCCAAACTGATGCCACACCAGCAACAACTCCACCAAGCCCTCCTGTTACCACACCCTTTAAAGCTCCAGGGTATTTACCCCCTAAAAAGACTTTATACTTCTATCCACCACCCGAAAATCAACTAAGAGAACCAGAACTTCCTCACTTACCTACGCCAGCAAAAATTATTCCAAGACCTGGGTGCGACTGTGACAGCTCCTCGGGCATAGACCAGAGAAGCTTTATGGATAATCCATATACACCGAATATCAAAATCTCCACCAAGCCTTATGCAGGGTCTGCATCCATTCCATCATATGCAGAGACCTCAAGATCAGAACACAAGTTGGCTACAGAAAAAGAACCGATGGTTTCCTTAGGCATACATATTGGAAGCATGGATCTAAGTTTACAGATTTCTGGAGGAATGCATACGGACATTGTCATATCAGGTGAGTCAAACCACCAGTCAAACAGCTATCACAATGACCAGACTGAGTAGCCGCCAGGGCCACACTTGGCCGTCAAGTACTTCTATGTTTTCAATTTTAACAAATTGAAGGCGACCATTGACTTTTGTTCAGTCTGATGATTGCCTGAAAATGGCAGCATACCCGACGTCCACTAACACCACCCTGGTGGGAAATCTCAAGTCTCGTAGCTGTCCATTATTCATATTCATATTCTTTATTGAGTATTGTTCATACCTCGTCACAAAAATATTTAGATATACTATAATAGTAGTTTATGCAACGGTTGCATAATGATAGGCCTTAAAACACTAGTGTGGTTTTCATGAAACGAGCCGATAGGCGAGTTTCATAATAAGATCGCACGTGTGTTTTAAGGCCAAATTATGCAGAGTTGCATACATAACTTTATCTACACACATATTATAAATCCTCCATGATGGGTTCAGAAACAATTTTTTCTGGCAACAAGTTATTTGTTGCAATCGTGGCTGCATATTTCCGATATCCGGCGCATTTTCACATCACACACACTCCGAGAAGACTACTTACTATTCATATTTTCAACTAAAATGTAAATTACAAACAACTTTTTCTATTCAATTCAACAAAGTTCTACTTTCGTTCAGCAAAACGTCAATATAATGGCGGCGATTCGATCCTCCGTCAAGGCCATTTTTTTTAAATCATGGACAAACGGATGAATTCTCTATTCTCACGTCACTCGAGATCAAATATTGTGCAGTTTATATTAAAAAAACATACTGAATTGACGTTTTGTATCAATAACTGTTTTATTATCTATGGATACTAGAATAGAGACCCACTTGAGTTTTGACAGCTGTTCCAAATTTAATCTCATTTCTTTACTAAATACGATAAAGAAGTCATGTTATTTCTTTATCGCAGCACTGGTTTTTCCTAATTGGTTGTCAAAATGGTGGTCATTTCCTACGGTTTTTGATTAACCAATGGAGGTTTTATGATATGGGTGTAGATAAATTATATTCTAAAATTAAGAGGAGTGTGAACCTACAGCTTTTAATACAAAAGGCGACAACGATTTCCACCCCTTAAAAGTTAACCCATGTTGACCAATTTTTGAAATGGTCAGGAGATAATCTAGTTCTATACGTTTCGGTTTTTTCACTTTAATCAATAAATTCAGTTTTATTGTTGTTTCAGTATTCTCATACAAAACAAATTTCGGTGATTATTTGACTTTGTTGATCTTTAATCAAAATTCAGAAACCTAGATTCAAAGACCTGAGTAATGCATGCAAAAGATGCATTACTCAGTGCTTAAATGATTGAAACTAATTATACGTATTTTGGTTCCAGGCGCATGCAATACGTGCTATGCACACCCGAGTAATAATGATGTTACGTCACATCAAGGCTTCTACAGACATCGTCGAGTTATTGCTCAAAATGATTATCTGGAGCAGTAAAATCACAAATATCACAATCTTGAGAAACAAAATGTTTAGGCAACACTCAGAATTAAAATCCATCCGGAACTACAGTCAGAATCCACAAAACAAGAAATTACTTTGTTCAAATTCAGCGAGAACGTGTTAGAAGAATTTAACATGTAATTAGTTGACTCAAGCACCTTAGAGAACAGGTTTATTTTATAAAAAGCACACGAATAATACACAGCTCTTATTAAAATTATGCGTCACTATATAGGTATTAAAATAATACGTATTAAGACTTTCAATAATAAAACAGCGCTTGGCCCACAGCCGTGTACGTAAATAAAAATCACCTGCATTGCAAGCGAGCGCCATTCATTGACAGTCTGTTTAACTAAAATATGTCTTGGCTATTTGCAGACCAATATGTCAATAGATGGCACACCCGCAAGTACTCCGTTAATTATTATCTTTGTCAAAATTATCTGCTATTGACGAAAAATAGACAAATAGAGTACTAATAATACTTGCATTTACTTATTCTCACTTTATTATATTATTATTATCCGGTGTTTGATCACGATACTGTGCGAAAATTCGCACGGGTCAGCTAGTAAATATAAAAAGGCTTTAATTCTGGTGATTACTTCCAATTGTATGCATGAGATAATTCTTCTATGTTATTCAAGGTTAATCTATAAAGTTTGTAATCGATCTGTATGTTAGTACAACACTTAGCGGAATTACATATCATATCATATCAATATTAATCATTAATTTAGAAAGACATTGGATTCAATTCCAAATGGTGTTTTCTTAATTTGTAATTTTCTTAAATTAAAATTAAAAACGTCAAGCTCGATTTTATATAGCACAAAGCTGTCATAATCAAGTTTGACGTTACTAAATTAACGATTAGTGACTTAAATTAAGCGATCACACTTTCAGATTGGCCCCCCTGATGTTATTACAATAATTTTACCCATGTATGTCAACAACAGTCACGAGATCACGTATGGCAGTTTATGTCTATACATATATATAAATGAGTACGGCTTATTTAAAAATAGGTTAATTGATGTAATCCATAAGTATTTCTAATTGCAATGTTTAAGATTAGATAATGATTTTTAAAATTTTATATTGTAAATAACGTTCACATAGCATTGTTGTAAATTTCATATTTATTAAATACTTTTATACAAGGATAATAGTAATACGTCTAAGTATGTTAATTATTTCTGCCACAATACAATGCTATGATGACTATTCTAGGATAAGGGTGTCCCGGAACTCAACGATAACCTGGTACCGGGTGAGAGGCCAAAGTATACCGGTTATGAAAAAAATGAGAAAAAAAATTGATGTCACTTAGTCAAGCGGTAATAGACATTTTTAGATAAAGTTCACAATTTGACACCCTTGGTCGCATTTTTAAGTAGGTACTGTGATCAGAATTGTCTCAATTTTACAGTGATTTTTTAATTAATGTAATCTCAAGTAACAGTGCTATCAGTCGTAACCACAAATCAAAGTACTTAATAAACATTCTTAACCAAGTAAACAAAAAAATTTTGACGAGGTATGGTTTATAAAATTATTAAACTTTGACACGCCATGTTGAAAAAAAAATGTATCACACTATCCTTGGCAAGTTATTTTTAAAAGATGGCCACTTTAGTCTAGATTTCAAAATGGGGCAACACTTGCCACTTTTCATGTTAATAAAAGTGCTATTTTCAATTTTATGCGAAGGGATCCCTCCTTTAAAAAAATATCTATTTAAAATAACGTGCCAAGGGTAGTGTGATACATATTCTTTTTTTCAACATGGAGTGTCAAAGATGGCTGACAATAATTTTATAAACCATAACTCGTCAAAACTTTTTGTTTACTTGGTTAAGAATGTTTATTACTTTGATTTGTGGTTGTGACTGATAGCACTATTACTTGAGATTACATTATTTAAAAAATCACTGTAAAATTGTGAAAGTTCTGATCACAGTACTTAAAAATGCGACCAAGGGTGTCAAATTTTCAACTTTTTCTAAAAATGTCTATTACCGCTTGACTAAGTGACATGGTTTTTTTTTTCTTATTTTTTCATAACCGATGAACCAGTGGCCAGTGGAACGTGGATAGGTTGCCGGCTGATAGTTTGATGTTACGCATGAAGTTTTTTGATCAAATGAGTTTTGATATTCGATTAGTTGAGCCACAGATTACATAATACTCAGATACACAATCTCATACAAGAAAATGGCACCTGCATAAGCCGTGCTATTCACCGAGCTATTTTATTTTCCCCTTGTTATATGCTAGAGGGCGACAGTTTGCTCGCTGCCAGCTTAATATTACTTTGTAGAGTCACTAGATGGCGTTTGTCTACATTTTAATGATTTCGCGAGGAACGATTGATCCATTATAATCCGGTAGCCGCTGTAGGTATCTCAATTTCAATCGACTAACATAAATTGACCCACGCACTCGTAAGCTTTACGCGGATTGTTGGGTCCTAAGCGCCGGTGTCGCTCGCGGAGAAAAGGGAATGGCAAACTCACCCCGTCCGCTGGGTCCTGGGTTGGCTTCCTGGCGCTGCAGGCCTTCAGGTTTATCTTGGCGTAAGTAAATGATTTAAGCGGAAGCGGTCGACGTAACTTGTACATATGTTTGAATTACACAAGACGGTTATTATTTTTGCGTATCCACGCAACCGCCGCGCATGCGCGCCGTCCGTCGCGAGACCGACCGCAGCGCCCCCTGCCGTGGCATACGGCGGCGGCCAGCCGGACGAGGGAATCCACCACCCCTCGTCACCACAAGACGACACGGCGCGACCATTCTCCCGGCCTTGAGAACCACTGGTTCTCAACAATCAACGACCTTATGATTGGTGAAGCGGAAGAATGATGCAAGCTAAAGAGCTATAGTAAACTAATATACTAAAAATGCGGTGCCAACACAACCTACATAAATTGTTACAGCATGAAAGCGTTTAAGGCAAATGTATACAAGCGAACAAACATAAACTAATATATTCTAAGAGTAATAAACTACAACCTAGTTATTGTGTCGGCAATGGACACAATTTAACGACAGGACGTCTAAATAATCCATTTTGAGTACGAACTGCTGCGACCCGAATGACGCCGTCTTGGCCGGGAAAAACTTGGTCTACCACCCCCGTAGGCCAGCGAAGCGGCGGAGCATCATCTTGATGAATGAGGACCACAGTGCCGACAGTGACTGGTCTAGTCGGCGTGGCCCACTTCTGCCTAACTTGCATAGTATGCAGGTACTCGAGGTGCCATCGCTTCCAATACGACTGCACCAACTGATCTAAAAGCTTCTTCCTATCTCGCAAATTAAGATTATCCGTATCTAGTGGATACGCAGGAAGATGCTGAATGGGGGTCGACATCAAAAAATGAGCAGGAGTCAGAACAGCGGGTTCCGGTTCATCGGATAAAATACCCAAAGGTCTAGAATT
This sequence comes from Tortricodes alternella, assembly GCA_947859335.1. Taxonomy (NCBI): domain Eukaryota; kingdom Metazoa; phylum Arthropoda; class Insecta; order Lepidoptera; family Tortricidae; genus Tortricodes; species Tortricodes alternella. Next base: position 2,685,985 of record OX401972.1, read on the forward strand.
TAGTAGACACTCAATCTGTGTCAAAACGGTTATCAGTTCCTCGTAACACAAGATCTGATGTCCGATGACGCGGTAAAGATGAGATTTGACACTTTTGATATTCGCTTCCCATATGCCACCAAAATGTGGTGCGCGAGGGGGAATCATCTTCCATTCAATTTTATTTCTGTTGAATTCTATTTGAAACGAATCTTGTGTCTCCCTTGCACTAAGGAAGTCGTAAAGTTCGCCTAATTGCCTTTTGGCGCCAATAAAGTTCGTTCCGTTATCAGAATAGAGACATGCAACAGGTCCATGCCTCGCTATAAAGCGTTTGAAGCCATCCAGAAATGCATCTGAGCTTAATTCAGAAATGAGCTCAATGTGTATTGCCTTTGTGGCAAAACAAACAAATAGGCATATATAGGCCTTTTGAGAGCGAATGCCTCGATGACGAGCCATAGTTATATTAAATGGGCCAGCAAAATCTACACCGGTATGTGTGAATGCCTTCGCTTCCTGCACTCGCGAAGGAGGAAGATCGCCCATGGCTGGAGTAGGATTCACTGGAGAACATTTGAAGCAGAAATTACATGCATTTGTCCGCTGGCGAATTATATTCCGCACAGCAAGAATCCAAAAGCGCTGTCTAAGCAATGACATTAAGAGAACTGCGCCTCTATTCGGGAACGCTAAGTGATTTTGTAGCGACTCGTAAGCCAGATTTCTCATCCCACTCTGCCGCATGAAGCGTAATGCGTAAGAGCGAGATGAGAAATCTGGCTTACGAGTCGCTACAGAATCACTTAGCGTTCCCGAATGAGGCGCCTGAACGAGTATGACAATTGATGCGATGATAGTAATCAATCAGTAAATTTACAACATGATCTCGTTGCGGAAGAAGTATCTGATGACGATTGTCATATGGGAGGTCTGCGTTCTTCAGTCGTCCACCAACACGTAATAATTCTCCATCGAGAAAGACATTTAGTTTTCTTAACCTTTGGCAAGGTAATTTACCCCGTTTAAGGGAGTCTATTGTCTCTTGAAAGTGCTTCTTCTGCACGCAGAGAAGAACAGAAACCTCTGCCTTGCTTATATCTGCTGCTTGGATGCGCGATGTACGCGGAGTTTTCTTGATGAATTTTAGCACATAAAACGAGTACATGTGATTGACTTCTGTACCTATCTCTTTTGTGCCCTGACGCTAAGATATGCCGTTTTCCATACTGCCGTGAATTTTTAAAAGGTAGCATTCTTATATAAAAAGGCTGCCTTTTAAAAAATCACGGCAGCATACATTTGCGTCGGCTACAGCCGTCGCGCGCTTTTTCACCGTTAACCGTGGCGTTCAAAAGGTTTAATGTATTTACACCAAAGTCCTAACCAAAGTATTATTATTTAGAACATTTTTTTTTTATTAAATATCAGACCTACCAGTGTTAATTATTAAAGACAACCTTCTGCCCATGACTTTGTTCGCGTGGAATTCGTAATAACTCTCGCACACACGCTGAGAAACTTTCACATTTATCATATTAATTTTTGTTCGCTGTTTTAGCAAATTGGATGTTCACTTTTTGGGTCCAAAATGGCGGATGACACTTTCATATCAAAAATCATCATTGGTATCGTTTTCAAGGTAGGTATTTAGGCATGATAAAACAGATTCCGATGTCACTTTTTGGTACCAAGATGGCGGATGACACTATCATATCAAAAATCATCATTGGTATTGTTTTCAAGGTACTTATTTAGGCATGACCAAACAGATTCCGATGTCAATTTTTGGATCCAAGATGGCGGATGGCACTGTCATATCAAAAATCGTCATTCATATCGTTTTCGAGATATTTAGGCATGACAAAACCAAATCCGATGTCACTTTTTGGATCCAAGATGGCGGATGACACTGTCATATAAAAAATCATCATTGGTATCGTTTTCGAGGTATTTAGGCATGAAAAAACCAAATCCGATGTCACTTTTTGGATCCAAGATGGCGGATGACACTGTCATATAAAAAATCATCATTGGTATCGTTTTCAAGGTAGGTATTTAGGCATGATAAAACAGATTCCGATGTCACTTTTTGGATCCAAGATGGCGGATGACGCTTTCATATAAAAAATCGTCATTGGTATCGTTTTTAATGTATTTAGGCATGACCAAACCAAATCCGATGTCACTTTTTGGATCCAAGTTTACGGATGAAACTGTCATGTCAAAAATCTTCATTGGTGTCGTTTTCAAGGTATTTAGGCATGACAAAACAGATTCCGATGTCACTTTTTGGATCCAAGATGGCGGATGACGCTTTCATATAAAAAAATCGTCATTGATATCGTTTTCAATGTATTTAGGCATGACAAAACCAAATCCGATGTCACTTTTTGGATCCAAGTTTGCGGATGGAACTGTCATGTCAAAAATCTTCATTCGTGTCGTTTTCAAGGTATTTAGGCATGACAAAACCAAATCCGATGTCACTTTTTGGATCCAAGACGGCGGATGACTTTGTCATATCAAAAATCATCATTCGTATCATTTTCAAGGTATTGTAGAGACATCATAATCTGTTTTGTCATGCCTAAATACCTTGAAAACAATACCAATGATGATTTTTGACATGACACTGTTATTCGCCATCGTGGATCCAAAAAGTGACATCGGATTTGGTTTTGTCCTGCCTAAATACCTCGAAAACGATATGGATGACGATTTTTGATATGACAGTGTCATCCGCCATCTTTAATCCAAAAAATCACATCGGATTTGGTTTTGTCATGCCTAAATACATTGAAAACGATACCAATGACGATTTTTGACATGACAGTGTCACCCGCCATCTTGGATCCAAAAAGTGACATCGGATTTGGTTTTGTCATGCCTAAATACATTTAAAACGATACCAATGACGATTTTTGACATGACAGTGTCATCCACCATCTTGGATCCAAAAAGTGACAACGGATTTGGTTTTGCCATGCATAAATACATTGAAAACGATACCAATGACGATTTTTGACATGACAGTGTCATCCGCCATCTTGGATCCAAAAAGTGACATCGGATTTGGTTTTGTCATGCCTTAATCCATTGAAAACGATACCCATGACGATTTTTGACATGCCAGTGTCAACCGCCATCTTGGATCCAAAAAAGTGACATCCAATTTGCCAAACCAGCGAAAAAAATTATAATAAATCCGAAAGTTTCTGTGTGTGTGTGTGTAGTATGTTTGTTGCAACTTCACGCTTCAACAGGGCTGGACAGTTTTGTATAAAATTTGGAATGGAGGTGGCTTATACCCTGGATTAATATAGGTTAGTTAGTTCAAGGGTTCTAAATGATCAAGATAATTACGCTTCCTGAGAATTATCGGATAATTATCGGATAATTATCAGATAATTATCGGATAATAATCACCAGGATAAGAAATGAATTTGTTATATTGAATCATAAGAAATTCCTATGATATATTGTTTCATAACAAATTCTAACAAAAAATAAATAAAAACAAATACATTTTATATAAAAAAAAATCGGATAGACGCAAGTGCGGTGATACACGTTCGAATACTTCGAATACAGTTTACTATCAAGCGCGAAATTTTGTATCAATTGATAATTATCGATCCGTTATTATCATGATAATTATCGTGATAATTATCATTGACAATTATCCTTTCGAACCTTGGTTAGTTCCCGGGGGAATAACTAGTTATAACCAAATTCCACGCCAACAAAGTTACGGGCACAACCTAGTCTTTAAACTTTTGAACGCCACGGCTAACGGCTAAAAAGCGTGCCACGAGCGCTCGACAACGGCTGTAGCCGACGCAAATGTATGGAAAACGGCACGTCGTGGCGTCAGGAGCACGCAAAACTGCCGACGGCTACAGCCGACTGTGGCGGTCAAAGGGTTAATAATACGCACTGGTAGGTCTACTATTTAATACACTAAAAAAATGTTCTAAGTACTAATTAATACTTTGGTTAAGACTTTGGTGTGAATACATTAAACACAATAAATATCCTTCCAGTGCAGTGCCATGAAACAAAATAAATATCTGTTCAGCTGGAGAATCGGGCGGTCCCGAAACGAGACGACCCCGGTTCGAGTCCAGACGATTTTTCTTTTTCCCTCTTTTTTTTCAAGTTATCCCTATTATTGGGAGCCCTTTATCAACGCATAAAAGTTGTATTTAAATATAATATCCAAAAAACACTATTTACCAACAAATCCGTCATCCAGGTACTTTTTATATATAAGCGCTATCTAGTGTGACGTGTCGAAACAAAAAATCAAAATGTATTATTTGTTATTTATAAATACGTGTTGAATTAGCTTTAACATTCATTTATTTTCTTTAAATAGGTATGCTAGTATTAATTTCCAATTACCAGAATTCTATTTAATATGCCGTATTTGCGAAGTTAATACAAATAAGTGAATCGTTGCGCCATCTATGATTCGTTTACTGTACAAAAGATAATTTGTTCGAGTTGGGACCCCATGGTTGAGCATTTAGGCTTTGATATGTTTCTAATAGGTTGACAGATAGATCAGTTGTAACCTCTATTCTGTGCAATCTATCTGTGACATGTGAGAGGTAGGTTTTTGTTTTATCTTTATGAGAGATATTTGATGACATTGTCATTAGACGGGAAGAAATTAATAATAAAAAAAAATCACTTCTTCCAAGTCTTGTTCAATTGGATAATTATTAACTAACGAAATTGATTGTGCTTGCAGACACCGTTGAAGTTCGTTACGTAATTCTTCAGCCGTTGCCGTTGTGGGAAAAATGACTGATCTAAGACGGAGTTCGTAAATAAGCTCTGGCTTATTAAGATATATTGGATCCATGATAATATTGTAAAAATAATAAAAACGAGAAGAAACTACTGTCGAAACCTATGAAGCAGTCAAATATATCACAAGAAGATGTGTTTAATTAGAATGTTGTGGTTAAGGGGTTGTAGTGTTGTGTTAATACTATATTTGTGTAAATAAATATGGTATGGGATAGGGTGTGTTTTATTTTGTGTTACGGGTATGTAGTGATTGTATAGTCTTCAACCCTGAGTAGTTGGTAACTTCCAGATAGTCGGTTATGAAACCCTGGTAAAGTTTCCGCCTGTCTCAGAGTTTGATCGTAAGGTACGCCTTTGGATATTCTCCGTAGGTAACTAGTTATATCCACCAGTGACGTAGGTTAACACGTGGCAATATAACTAGGTATGAAGATTTCAGTGGAAATCCTGGATTGTATTATTGTCTGTTATATGGGGTGGGTATGTTTTGATTTGGGTACTGCAGAGTATGCCTAGAGTAAAGTATTATGTATTATGAATAATGTTATATATGTATATAAGATGATGTGATGATGATTGATGGCTTAAATAATGACGACATATGTACATTAAAAAAAGTTATTAAATGTTTCCCTGCCGGCCTGCCTTGGCCTCTCACCCGGTACCAGGTTATCGTTGAGTTCCGAGACACCCTGTATAGCTTATAACACTCGCACATTCTCCATGAATCATAATGATACCCCATTCATTAAAATCGGTTCAGTCGTTTAGGAGCTAAAGTGGAGTGGTAGTGCTAACGTAAACTGTTAAACACTATATCAAACTTTTGGCTTCGCGCAGTCATGCAAAATAATCGGGTGCCCCCGGAATCGTCGACAAACTTTTCATCGAATTTAATTACATCGAAATAGTAGTTTATGCAACGGTTGCATAATGATAACCCTTAAAACACTAGTGCGGTTTTATGAAACGAGCTTTTAGCGAGTTTCATAATAAGATCGCACGTGTGTTTTAAGGCCAAATTATGCAGAGTTGCATACATAACTTTATCTACACACATATTATAAATCCTCCATGATGGGTTCAGAAACAATATTTTCTGGCAACAAGTTATTTTTTGCAATCGTGGCTGCATATTTCCGATATCCGGCGTATTTTCACATCACACACACTCCCAGAAGACTACTATTCATATTTTCAACTTAAATGTAAATTACAAACAACTTTTTCTGTTCAATTCAACAATTCTACTTTCGTTCAGCAAAACTCCAACATAATGGCGGCAATTCGATCCTCCGTCAAGACCATTTTTTTTTTAAATCATAAACAAACGAATGAAGTCTCTATTCTCATGTCACTCGAGATCAAATGTTGTGCAGTTTATATTAAAAAAACATACTGAATTGACGTTTCGTATCAATAACTGTTTTAATATCTATGGATACTAGAATAGAGACCCACTTGAGTTTTGACAGCTGTTTCAAATTTAATCTCATTTCTATACTAAAAACGATACGGGAATAACATTGCAGCACTGGTTTTTCCTAATTGGTTGTCAAAATGGTGGTCATTTCCTATGGTTTTTGATTACACTATGGAGGTTTTATGATATGGGTGTAGATAAACGATTTATAGAATATTCAGGTCCTATAATTTCTTTAGAAGTCATCTCTTTTCATCGATTATACATAACAAATCTTCTTAATTCTTAGAACAACTGTACAAGGATTATTATTTTTTAAAACATACGTTTCGTAAACAATTCAAAAGACAACATCTAAATATCGAAGTTCATTTCATCGGCATTTTATTACAAATTTCTTTAATATTATAGTGTATACACAGTACAACACAATTTATCATATGACATAGCTGATTACCTGAATAGCTCTGACTACCTGAATAGCGTTTCTATTTCCTGTATTTATAAAGATTTGATTTATGAAAACCCTTTCAGGATATCGGGATAAAAAAGACCTATGTATATCTCCATATAACGGGCTACATTTGCGATTTTTTTTGGAAAAATTTCGCAAATGTATTGCGAAATTTTTTATGGAATTTTAGTTTGGCCGTGAAAACAGAACAAACAAAGACAGTTTCACGTTTATAATATTATTATGGATACTAAGTATAAGTTCTTAAAAGCTAAATTAATGTAACCTGAATCCAGTATTTAAAATCCAATATAAAGTTCCTTCATTAGGGTCTTCTGCGATAACTATTAAAAACCGAGAATAGACCGACAATGCGACGGCGTCTTATGACGTCACTTGTTTTTCGAAAAAGTATCCTTGTATGTATTATTTTCCGAGGGCGCCGACCGTCCAGTGGCGCCCTCATCACTGTTATTGTGTTTTCTATTAAAGGAAAGTATTTTATTAAAATTGAAGCCGTATAAGTTGTTACGCAACTTAATACACAACGTATATGCTATGTAATATAGCTTTGCAAAGTATAACCATCATCTAATCAATTTAACAGAAAAAAGCGGCCACTATTTTCTATTAAATTGATTAGATGATGGTTATACTTTGCAAAGCTATATTACATAGCATATACGTTGTGTATTAAGTTGCGTAACAACTTATACGGCTTCAATTTTAATAAAATACTTTCCTTTAATAGAAAACACAATATCAGTGATGAGGGCGCCACTTGACGGTCGGCGCCCTCTTAAGTCTGATTCATGCGTAGGAATATGAAGTATTCCTAGATATTATATTTAAATTAATTTATTTTATTAAATCCAGCTTCAACGAGTTCAGTTCGTTATTTATGCCTCACCAAACATATGAAGAGCGCTGACGGCCATACATTTTATATGGCCGTCAGCACTCTTTTACAAGAGGCGAGGTATACATATATGAAATGAAACGAAATGAAAATATTTATTTTGCAAGTAGGCCACCTGGGCTCTTTTACATGTCTGAATCTAACGATGGCTTCGAAAGGTGACATATACATCGACAAATTTGTAGTCTCCGCAAATTCTGAGGCTACCATTGTTCTTAACAACAACGACTAAACAAGAAGCCCAATCAGAGGAGGGAATTGAAGTTATGATACCTGCGCGCTCCATGCGCTCCAACTCGGCGTCGACGGGCGCGCGCAGGGCCAGCGGCAGCGGGCGCGCACGGCGGAACACGGGCTGCGCTGACACGATAACATTCATTTGCAAGGACTTCAACCATTCTCGTCCTAATAATGGAACTCCGCCATTTAATATGACGTATAAATCGAGATGTTTGTTTGAGCTTTGGTACTCAACACTCACATTTATTAGTCCAAGAGATTTAATCGGCCCACCATCGTATCCGCGTAACTTCACGCTGTCTGGCATCAATGTATGGTGGGCGAACATCTTTGTGTACAAATCTTCATTGATACACGCATAGGGCGAGCCGGTGTCGACATGCATGCGGAGCCTCTTCCCATCTACGACGACGTCCGCTGTGACCGGCTCCCGCCCTTTCAGCTCCACGTGATATAGACCCGCTGAACCGCCAATCTCGCCTGGTTCTTCGCAGTCGTATTTACTATCATTTGAGTCATTATCTTGTATTCCTAGTAGTTCCATGTTAGTTGTATAGTTCATGTTGCGATGGTTAGGGCAAGCCTTTTGAAGATGTCCCCTTTTTAAGCAAACTTTGCAAACATATTCTTGAAACCTGCACGTAGTGTGGTCGTGACCTTGATCCCCACAACAAGAGCATGTGCGGCGCGCTAGGGGTGAGCCCCACGGAGCGCGCCCCGCGGCCTGCGCCGGCGCGGCCCAGCCGCGGCCGCGCGCCGCCACGGGCGCCCTCGCGCCGCCTCGCCGCGCCGGCGCCGCGCCCGTAGCCGGCCGACCCGTGCGCCGCATGCATCGCGAGCACGCCGGCGTGCTCCTCGGGCCTAGGCGACGCTTGCTCGACAGAGGCGGCGTTCTTAGCTGCCGCTTCGAGTGCGATCGCCATGCCGTATGCTTTTTTGAAGTCAAGGTTAATTTCTTCGCAGAATAATCTTTACCGGGTGCCTTCACTATTCAATCCGCAAATAAACTGGTCTCTTAGGTTTTCGTCTAACGTTGTTTTGAAGTCACATGTTGTTGCGAGGTGCTTAAGAGTGGCGGCGAACTGAGCTATTGACTCCTGCCCGGTTTGTTTAGCTAAACGAAACTTATATCGCTCGGCCAAATACGAAGGTTTTGGTTCGATATGTGCCGCGATGATTTCGATCAATTCGTTATATTTTATGGTAGAAGGCTTTTTTGGGCATAAGTCTACCATTAGCTCATACGTGGTAGTACCGATATGGGCACTTGCTTCTCAACTTCGACGTCATTAGCCAAGAAATATTGAGCCACTATTTCACAATAAGACGACCACTTTCCGTTGCTTAGGTCGAATTCTTTTAGTTTACCGATTGACATTGTTAGTTCACTTGTAATTACCGACTAAAAACCCGGTTCGCGACTGCGCCAATGTTATGTACTGGGAAACAAGATAAACACGGTCTAGTGTCCTACGTGCTTTAATAACGACTGGCTCAAACTGCATACCCACATTTCTATATCTCCGTTCAAGTGGCGAATCTACCCACCTATATTTTATCATACACTACAGAGTTATGGGTGTTTTTGCTATGACAAACTTAGTTGCAGTGTTGGTAAACTGTCCGCGACCTATGTCGATGTATGGGGATACCAGTTTTACAATGGCAAAGTTAAGTTTGGTGCGAGGTCTACAGCTCACGGAGCTACTAGTTTTAAACTTATATATATTAACTTTTCGAATTGGCACCAATGTATTTGTTGAGGTAAAAATACTTATTAGTTAAATAAAGCTTATGTATTAAAGTATAAGTAAGTAACGTTAGAAAGAAAAAAACCGGACGAGTGCGAGTTAAACTCGCGTGGAGAGGGTTCCGTGATTATATAAAATTTCCTATGTTACTTCTTATAGGTTTTCCTGTAATTTATAGGTAAAGAACTATTGTCTGTATTTTTTTTAGGCCCAGTAGTTTCCGAGATAAGGCGGGGAAATGGTCAATTTTCGCCTATTTTCCTAAATAACACCCCTCACAAGTGGCCCCCATATTTGAAATTCATTTATTTATTTTACACGTCCGTGTTGCGGTCATCAACTTACATAATATGTGTACCAAATTTCAACTCAATCGGTCCAGTTAGTTTCGGAGCAAATTGGCTGTGACAGCCAGACACGACTGATCCTATAAGGGTTCAGTTTTTTCCTTTTGAGGTACGGAACCCATATGTGATGGACTGATGACTGAACTGAGCGACTCCGCTAGATGCGAGCAGCACAAGATTAGTCGTTGTGGCGATCATTGAATAGAATAGAATAAAAAAAATATTTTTTTTTTCATGATGATGATCCTAATTGGTATGAGGTGTGTGCCTTCTCTTTTTGATGTATGTATTAGAGAGAGAAGGAAATTTCGAATACAATTTTAATCAAACACCTATGTTTGTTTGTTGTAAAAAAAACTACGGTAGCTACTCATTCTATACGAAGTCCCAGCGATGTATAGGTAATGTTTCATATATTCCAGAGGTGTGCATGAAGTGCCACAGTCATCCTTCGGCGCAGGAGTTTCTTGAACGACGGACCATCCAGAAAAAGGTACGAGAGCTATTCGAATAATTGTCTGGTTGTCTGTGTATTGTGTGGTACGGTGAGCTGAGAAAAAACCGGTCAAGAACATGTTGGGCCATTCTGGGTGTAGGGTTCCGTAGCGGTTACTACAAACGATAAATCGTTCATTTATTTTGATTTTAGGCTTGTGTTATAGGTACTAGACGACGATATACATACTTATATAAATAAACAAATACTTAAATAGGTACATAGGAAACATCCAAGACTCAGGAACAAACATTACCTTATCTGCCCTTACCGGGGTCGAATCCGGGATCGCTAACTCCGGAGGCAGGGTCACTAACCAACTACGCTAACCGCGTCGTTGCTAAAAGTTGTTCTTTTAACTTATATAAGCCTTCATTTAAGATTTTTTTAGACCTTGGAATTTACAGCTAGCTACAGGAATCTAAAACATATCTACTGTAAATTCTAAAAGTGTGAAATACTTTTGGAGTTACGTGTCCTCCCGCACCCCTGGTGAGGCGATGTAACTCCTACAGAAATGCCACGTTAAGAGCTCAATATACCCTAAACGATCCCCTAAATCTAAGAATATAAGATCGACAGCTTAAATCCGTAACTCAATTGTGCTCGCACGAAATCTAGGTAACAACTAGTGAATTTTAACTTTATCCGATGGCATCTGCATTTCATGGTAGAGATATTAATACTTATTTAAGTATAGTCGGTAACTTCACATTTTTAACCTAACTTAACGTCCTCGCACATTACAGCCTTTTCTACGTATTATTGATATAATGAACTTTATCTAAGGTTGCTAAAACCACAGTATAATCAAGTATATAGTATTCCATCTTCATACAAACGTCCGAAACGACGCGCATCTAAATCTCGGTAAGCTTCGGTACACACAGAACAGTCGCGAGTGCGCCGCGGTTGGGTGCGGACGTGGATAGTGTGAGATGTTCCCATGAATTTATTTGCGTAAATTATGGCACGAGAATCTTTGATGTTTTGATATTTTAAAAGCAAAATACATTAAACGCATTTTTTACTACATTCTGACTTACAGTCACTTTTGACACTAGAAATATGAACCAAGTAGAAATAATTAAAATGAAAACTTATAAGATTGGAAGTAATATTTCATGGAAAGATACTACGACAATTTAATATGGCATTATCAAATACGTAACCAAAGAAAGACAGTCAGTGAGCAGCCCTACTGCGTGTTTACATACCGAACGGCCGTAGGTTATCATTTCGAGGAGACTGCCGAGACAAAATACTGTCAGTTTATTATACTGTGCTATAACATTCAAATGTCTTGACAAAACACTACACTCCACAGATAACAGGTTGGGGCCTCACAGAGCAGAACGGCGAGCCAGCTACTCGCCTCAACTACTTGAAGCTGCCGTACATCGAGACGGACGAGTGCTTCACTAGAGTGGAGCCCAGTTTTCAGAAGTACCTTACCAGCGACAAGATATGTGCCGGTTTCTGGGATACGGGTATGTTCTGCCTCGATATTATGGCTGCACTTGTTTGAGAACCATTGACCACATTTTGATGCGGGTACCGTTATAGTCTGGAATATCGTGGTTTTTTTTTGTTTTGTGGAATACATGGTGGCGGAAAACTAGCCGCACGCAGCCAAATGATGTTTATATTTATTAATGTTTGGATAATGTTTTTTTTTTTTTCAGGTAAAGCCCTCTGCCGAGGTGACAGCGGCAGCGGTCTCGTCTACAAATTTACCGTGGAGAACTCTTCGATAACCGCTCCTTAGCTGGTCGGCGTGGCTTCCACGGCGCAACGCGACGAGAACCAATGCAACGCGAACACTCCCGCCAGCTTCACGCACCTGTCCTTTCACGAGGAGTTCCTGAAGCGGCACGTGCCGGGGCTAGAGGCGGAGTGCGGGAAGGTTTACAAGCAGATGCCGAGAGAACAGGAGCAAGTGGACCGGAATGAAAGAACACCCAGCGCAGTAGCACACGTAAGAATCGAAAACATTGTAAGCCCTTTCCGATACCCGACTTTATAGGGAAACTCAAACTTGAGTTTTCGGTTTTGGTAAGTGCTTAGTCGAATTGGTTAGCCTTTCACTACGGTAAGTTGACGATATGCTTACCGAATCGTTAGGGTTTGTGAAACCCAGTCTATCAAATATCCGATCTATAACTCCAATAACGGTAATCCGTTCCAGTCCCAGTCATCGTCTTTGCGCAACTCTGGTGCACAGCCTAGCCCTCCAGGGCACCACATAAGGGTATTGCTGTATTCCTCCTGTTCTGCAGAGCGTTATCCCGGTAACTCCACCGGCCGCGGTGGTCAGCGAGCCGCGCGCGCCGCTGCCGCCGCCGGCGGCGCCGGGCCTGCAGTGGCACGCTCCCATCTACGACAAGAGCGCGACGCCGTACGCGCCAGTGTGCGGCGGGAGCGTGGTCTCGCAAGACTTTATCATAACAGATAGTACAGCGGCGTCCCTAGGAGTTCATTTCTAAGGTGTATTTTTTTCAGACTACCTCTGTGGATAAACACCAAGTCTAGGTCTTCATTTTGCATGTTAGTTTACGTCTACGTGCTGAGCTTTATATACTTAGGTACAGTCTAAAGTGAGATGCATAAATACAATTTGAAAACATACAATACCAGACTTTTACACCAAACACGTCAGGAGGCCTAAAATCATGACGGTCCTGCGCTACTTTCACCTAGCCGACTCCTGCGTCTTTCAGTAAGTTATCGGTACAACATCACCTTTAATTGATAAAACGTTTCAGCGGCGAATTGCTTTTGGGACGAAGCGACCGGTGCTCTTAGCACGACCTCATTCGCAGCGGCGGCCGGCAAGCTGCTGAAGCCCTGGTACGCCCAGGATCTGCATGTACAGAAGTCTGACGTGAGTCCATAATCATTAATAAAAAAGTGTTGTATTGTTCCAGTCTGACTTAGCTCTCAGGACCTGTAAATTGAAGTGGCAGTGGGATGGGCACTCGGCTCGGAGAACTGATGGCTCATGAGACACGAAGATTCTCGAATGGAGATTGTGGACCAGAAGACGCAGTATGGATCTGCCCCCCATAAGATAGACTGACCATCCGGTTAAGGCCGCCGATGTACGTCCTTGTGGAAGTCTATGGGGAGATTTAATTTCAGCAGCGGAATGTTAACGGGTATTTCTTGTACGGGGTTTTCGATACCAAAAACCTTTTACAAAAATCCGGTTGTCATTCCCCCAACGGAAACCTTTATTGAATCGTCGGAAACGTTGAAGCTTTTATTCTAAAATATCTGCCACAATACCAACCACTCGGTTTCCGCACTTAGCCTGAGGCATTTCGAAGGCCATCGCTGCATGAGGAGAGCATCCAACACCAATCCTGTCTGGACAAGTGCTCCATCCGCTTAATTCAGCAATATACATGATGGTGTTTGTACATGGTAACAGATAGCGTCGGTGCACATGCCGGCTATGTTCCGCGGCGCGCGCGCGTACTACGCGCACGACATCGCCGCGGCGCGTAACATCTTTTTTTCCGTGCGATTACGATGAAACTTTGGTGAGTTGCTGTATTCCTATGAATCTTCACTTATATCTGCCAATTTTTTATGGAATTCTGTTAAACCTGTTGGCCTTGAAAACATTTGTTATAGAGGTAACAGACCTTCTGATGTCCAGTTCAGGGTGACAGTGGTGGCCCCCAAAAAAAATTAATAAATAAACGCCAATTCAGCCTTGGCGATAAATTGTGGCCCCTTTTTGACCTAACTGTTCAACGTAACAGTGTCCAGCCCTGTTTTGTGAGCCTATATCTATGCCCAAAACAACAATAAATAAAACTCTTATCTAAATATATTCATTTAATCCCTAAAATGGCATTCATCCCCTATACCAGGTATGTGTTCTCTTAAGAATCTCCTGTGTGACGTGATTTCTGTGAAAGTTCCCACGGCCTGGACATTGCACTCAAAGTTGTCAACGCTGGGTGCTGCGGATGCTATGGCGCGGAGGTAGGGTACTGCGTTGTCGGGCTCCCCGTGCCAGAAGACCAGCCCTCCGCCGCTGTCGCCTCTACAGAGAGCCTTGCCTGAAATAAAGCAGTCTTTTTACACTGCTGCGGCCTGCGGTTGATAAGAGAATAAGTTACCTATCCTCATCGTACCCCCCTCTCGGTGCACCTCTCTCTCTGAGAGTAAGAGAGAGACGATCTATGGGATAAGATGGGGATAGCTTATCCTCGTGTCAACCTTGCCAGTGCCGCTGAACAAACTCACAATTTTGGGGCATAATTTTTAGTAAGTCTAAAACTTGTGGCTTCCTTGGATGTTCCCACAATGAGCCGAGTGGTGGCAAGTTCAATTCTTTCCAATAAGCGTAGTTTGAGCGGTTGATTGTGACGTCAATATTTTTGGAAATTTATAAGGAGTATAGGTACTATATCTGTACTCATCTTAAGTGATAACTCTCCACCCGTGAGGTATAGGTATCGCCACGAGAGTTGAGGTCACGCACACCGCGGCATGTCATGTGTGGACAAGACAATTTAGTTCGAATTTTCAAAGTGTTTTGTTTTGTATGGCATTGTCTACTTGTGTGTGTAATCATTCACCTCAACTCTCGTGGCGATACCTATACCTCATGGGTGGAGAGTTGTCACCTAAGATGAGTACAGGTATAGTGAATAATATGTTTCCATCGGTAAAACTCGGATCTCAATCGGAAGACGACGGGACCCGAAGTGTTACTTAATAATTGTATTAAATGAGTGACATTTTTATATTCATTAAAATGAAACTTTATTATTTAGTGTCAAATGTCAAAGTGAAAAATGACAGCATGGTATGATGGGTACTGGCCCCCAATTCTCGATGCATGCGAGATAATGTCAATTGCGAGATTAAACGTCAGATTCATACAGTTGTGTCAAATGACTGTATGCACTGACGTTTAATCACGATTGTGAGATTATCTCGAATGCGCCGAGAATTGGGGGCCTGCTGAAGCTAATTGAGAGAGCACGATAAATACGAACTCATCCGATAAAACACGATGGAAACTAATTATGCACTACATCTGTATATTCATATTTCTAGCCCCCTCAGCATTTTACGAGTGTTCATCATGCATCTAAACAATTCTTTGGAATTCGAAATTCGAATAAGAGGTAGGAGAGATAATTGAAGAGGTACCTCTGTTTATAATAAGCTAGTGTTATAAGCCGGTGTCCCGCTACAAATATTTTTACCGAATAAGGTACCTACATAAAGACTTAATTACCTAGGGCACGAACAAAAGTAATTGGAGGACGTGGAAAGTTCGTTTTCCAGTCGCTTATTTGGTGTTTTTAGGGTTCCGTACCTCAAAAGGAAAAAACTAAACCCTTATTGAGCTGAAATTTGGTATACATATGTAAGTCGGTGGCCGCAACACGGACGCGTGACGTAAATATATGAATTTTAGACATGGGGGCCACTTTTGGGTAAATCAGAAAATTTAAAAAAAAGTTATGCAATCTATATTGTGTGACATATCAAATGAAAGGGATTACAAAATACAAAATAATTTATTGTCAGACTGTGCGTAACATAGAAGTTCCTTATTGTGAGGACTTAAAATATATTTTCTTCTGAATTTTAATTAAAATAGTTTGGAAGTTATTTAGGAAAATAGGCGAATATTGACTATTGCCCCCCCCCCCCCCTTATTTCCGAAATTACTGGGGCTAACATTTTGAAAAAAATACAGAAAATAGTTCTTTGCCTATAGATTACAGGAAAACCTATAAGAAGTCTATGGTATTTAAAGGAACCTAGTAAATTGCAGATAATCATGTACGGAACGGAACCCTCTCCAGGAAGCCGGTATATCATTTCTCGTTCTAAATATTATATAATTACTCATTTAATTTTATATTTACATAAAAAAATATGTAATATGCAATTTTTATATGAATACAAGAAGTAATTAATAATAATGTTTAAGTTTAGAAATTATGTACCTGCTTACGCTTCGCCTCTGTGAAATACATAGGAAAAATCCAAGACTCAGGAACAAACATTCGTGCTTATCACACAAATATTTGCCCTTACCGGGGATCGAACCCGGGACGCTAGCTTCGGAGGCAGGGTCACTCCCAACTAGGCTAACCGCATCGTCCAAAGTGTCAGAAATACTTGAAATACACCGATAGACGAAGCGCTGCGGGGGTTGCTTTGACCGCAACCGCACTCAACCCCTGAAGAAGGTCTCCATACGAGTACGAAACATGTCGGACTATTTCTGAAACTAAATCGTGAATAAAGTGTGTATTTGAAGTATTCATAATGTCTCACGAATGTTCTAATTTGACTCTTACCAGTCATATTCTCTCCGGCGCACACTTTATCACTAGTGATGTACTTGACGAAGGCTTGATCTGAGCCGGCGATGCATCGCTCGATGTCCACGTAGGGCAACTCCAGCCATAGCAGTCGAAACGTCTCCGTGCCGATGGCGTCAGTGAGGCCCCAGCCGGCAATCTGCATACAAAGAGTTTTATGGACAAAATTCGTAAAATAGCCTTCCAGATTTGATTAATAAATAGTATTTTGTTTCGGCAGTGTCGTCGAAATGATAACCTACGGCCGCTCGGTATGTAAACACGCAGTAGGGCTGCCCGCCGACTGTCTTTCTTGGGTTACGTATTTGATAATGCGATATAAAATTATCGTAGTATCTTTTCATGAAATATTACCTACTGCAAATCTTGTAAGTTTTCATTTTAATTATATCTACTTGGTTCTTAATTTTCTAGTTTCAAAAGCGACAGTGACAGTTGCAGAAATACATTGCCGAAAAACTAACCCGTTTTGATTATGATAGTCACATCACAGATACTGTAAAAATAAAATATTGTGACATGTTTCGAGGTATTGACCCTTGACCTCTAGTTATTATAGTTGAACATGTGTCCATGACATTTAAGAACTCACGATTTTAATACTAGGTACCGCTGAATGCTAAGAGTATTACCTAACTTTTGAATGACTAAAAATTACACAATAAATGCAGTTAAGCAAACTGTGCAGTCAACCAATTTGGATTTTAGGCGATTTATTAGATTATAATTTCTTCGTAGTAAATATTCTATCCGCATATATCCCCGAAAGTTTTTTAACAGCCTTTTTTAGGATTCCGTACCTCAAAAGGAAAAAAGGAACCCTTATAGAACAGTTCTTTGTCCGTTCGTCTGTCTGTCTGTCTGTCTGTCCATCTGTCTGTCTGTGTGTCAAAACCTTTTTCTCAAGAAAGCGTGGAGGTATTAGTTGAAATTAATATGAAATGCTGCAATCTCCTGGGCGGCAATTTCAGGGGGCTCCCATACAACAAACGTGTTTCTGTTGTCATTTTTATAGATAATGGTACGGAACTCTTCGTGCGCGAGTCCGACTTGCACTTGGCCGGTTTTTTGTTTTTATTGTTATTTGGAGACCTTACATCTCCATATTTATACTTGACCGTGGAGACTGTCTACATCTCCATTTAACCTAGACTAACTAATCAATTTAGATGTTTCTTTGTTTCAATTATTATTTTTATTATTATGACCCTTAGAGGCTTTATACATCTCTAAGTTACTTAACTTGTCCAGACGCGGAGACTAAACATCTCCCTTATTAGTTATTTATTAGAATTAATTTGTACCCATTAGGTTTTTATGTTGCTTTTTTTGTGTTCGTTTATATGTAAAACTCTACTGCCAAAGTTGAAAAAAGACTTACTGCTGAGTTTCATGTGGCGTTTCTTCTCAGCAGATGTCACCTTTCGAAGCGCTGGTAGATTCAGACATGTAAAAGAGCCCAGGTGGCCTACGTGCAAAATAAATATTTTCATTTTCAATGTACTTCTTTCACATCAGAACGGACAACCTACAAACAGGGATCACCAAATTACACGCGGACGAAGTTGTCTAATAGTTAGTAATAATAAAACTAGTTGTTAATAGACGTTGGTTTTTGTTTTTTTTCAGAAATGAGAAACTACTGGATCAATCTATATATATAAAAATGAATTGCTGTTCGTTAGTCTCACTAAAACTCGCGAACGGTTGAACGGATTTATCTTATCTTAGTCTTGAAATGTTCGTGGAGGTCTAGGGAAGGTTTAAAAATACATAGGTTACTTAAATTATTATTCTTCGCAGACGAAGTCGCGGGCACCAGCTAGTCTTAAATAATAATAATTTTACTAGAATAAATAGGTATTAGGAAATAAGGCTAAGAAAAAATACACGAGAAAAATTACGTTTGTGAAAAAACGCGATTAGAAAATGTAGTACTTATCAAGTAAAACTACGAAGCGCGCGGGACAATTTTTTATCGTCAGGCGTAATGAGCCTCCTCTGCTGCACTGGGAGTGAAGAAATAGCATAGAATGCGTGCAGATGCTTATCATCCTGGCATGTCGTAAAAGTGGACTAAGGGACGGGCCCTCTCCAACATGGTGGACTATCTGTATGGGCGATGGGCTGATCACCTGTCACCATACGGTTCATAATACCATCTTAGGACTATTTAATCGAACGTGGCCACAAGTAGTCTTGTGGCTCTGCCCACCCCATTACGGTAATGAGCGATGCACATAGCTGCTCTGCTAACTCCGACGTTGCTTACCGTCCCACTGTTCCCTTCCTTCAGCTGTTCTCTGTCAAAGTCATCATCGAAGTTCACACAAGCAGGTCGGAGACCCCTCGCGTACGTAAAGGGAGTGGTTAGCCTCATTATAGCCAGGTCATCTTGGAAGCTCGCCTTGACGCCTAGGAAGCGTGGTGGAATCTTGATTTCTTTTACCTGTCAACGGAAAATCGAAAAAGTGTTACATACAACAATCTGTAGAAATGATGTGTTTCTGAGATATTTGCAAGAGAAATACCCGGCACTAAAAACACACACACACAAACACACAACTGCTTCAACTTTTTATTTATTTTTAGGGTTCCGTACCTCAAAAGGGAAAAACTCACTCGAGTGTCTGTCTGTCTGTCTGTCTGTCCGTCTGTCAGAGCCAATTTTTTAGCCAGAAATTACTAGACCAATTGAGTTGAAATTTGGTACACATATGTAAGTCGGTGGCCGCATCATGCACGTGTAACGTAAATAAATTTATTTTAGACATGTGGGCCACTTTATTATTTATTATAGTAAATTAGAAATTTTACAAAAAAGTTTTGCAAACTATACCGTGTGGCTCGCTATGAGGATCTTAATTTTTTTCAATAATTTTAGAATAAATAGTTTTGAAGTTATCTAGGAAAATAGGTTAAATTTACCATTATCTCCGAAACTACTAGGTCTAACATTTTGAAAAAAATACACAGAATAGTTTTGTACCTATAGATTACAGGAAAACATATAAGAAGTCTGTGGTATTTAAAATAACATAGGAACATAATATAGTTGCCGCACACATTGCTGTGAAAATGTTACTTGTGTAACTGCAGTTTTACATACATATTAAAACATAATTTTAGAAACAATATAAAATTCAAATTATCCTGGTGATGCAAAGGCGTGGCTCATTTGCGTCGTCACTCCTGGCATCGTGTTCTGGACAGGCGAGCTGCCCCGGAAGCGCTGGAACATGACACCCTTCGGCCAGAAGTCTGGTCACGCGACGGTCTCCAGCAGCGGCAACGTCACACGCACCACAAACGATTAAACCTCAAGTTCGCTTTAAATGGAAAAATGTTAGGAAGCCCGTGTTGGCTGAAGTATAACAGGTAGATAATGATCCTTACATCAGATTTCTGCGCTCTCTTGTCTAATGCCTCGGCCCAGGGTCTGTGGATCTTATTAGCGCCGACAGCGAAGTTCTCCGCGGGCTGGAGACCAGTGTCATCTTCCCAGAAACAATGGGCAGCTGTGGAGACAATGATACACATTGGAAGACCCTCATTATGGGCGTGGATTAGACAGTACTCGTTCATAATGGGAACAGCCCTGTACCTAGCACTTAGTCATATAAATGCTGATTTAAATATACTTTATTGCAGTAACCAAAATAACAACACGCATACAAAATGCGGACCTAATGCTACAAGCATTTACTACGATCTTAAAAGATTAGGATGATAGAATTTTGAAACCTTAGAAGACATTTCATTCCATACATAACTGGGGTTTTATCTGGTGACTTAGAGGTAAAGAATCTCTTAGCTGACATGGAACTTTATGACAACAGATTATAAAATGAAACAATGTTATGACATTATTTGTATAGTGGCGGTGGAATCTGATAAAAAATCGGTCCGACACCCGACAAGTGGGAGCAGATTAATCGATTAAGATGTTTTCATCACACTTTCTCGGAAAGGGTGTTATTATACACAAGCGTATAGGGCAACTATAGCCGATTTAACTCCTCTATTTATAAACCATATAAAATCCATAACTTCCTAGGGAGTTATAGATTTTTTATGGTTTCGTCTCCCGCGGGCAGTTAAGTGCGCCAGGTCGGCGGAGCTGCTCGGGAGCCGCAGCCGGCGGAGCTGCCCCGCGCTGATCGCAACGTACGCTCAGTTTATGAACACCCACCTGATGGTAATTCACGATGAAAAATGAAAATAAAATTAATATATATTTTTTTTATACTTTTTTTGTCTAATTTTTATTTCATTTCCTCGCAAATGTGATGAAAAACATTGTGTGTATCACGGGCAGTAAGGGGATAACAAACTCGAGTCATAAAAGCCCTCGCCTATCGGCGTCGGGCTTCTAACAGACTCTCGTTAGTTATCCCCTTCTTACGGCCCTAGATGCACGGTGTACTATTCTTTGTTTCTGACTTTATACATCTCTAAGTTACTTAACTTGTCCAGACGCGGAGACTATACATCTCCCTTATTAGTTATTTATTAGAATTAATTTGTACCCATTAGGTTTTTATGTTGCACATTTTGTGTTAGTTTCTAGATAAAACTGTATTGCCAAAGTTGAAAAAAGACCTACTGCTGAGTTTCTTGCGGCGTTTCTTCTCAGCAGACGACACGTTTTGAAGTGCTGGTAGATTCAGACATGTAAAAGAGCCCAGGTGGCCTATTTGCAAAATAAATATTTTTCATTTTCATTTTCAGAGTCTAAGGGAATAAAATGCCAAATTACATGTTTGTAGATTCTGTACCTTCGGAAATTTCCTGTTGAGTAAATATAATACTTACGTATATTTCGAGATATTAATGAATGAATACCCAAGATACGCCCTGTTTTATAAACCTACTAGTAACGTCAAAGCTTGTAACACCGAAAAAAGATCCCTTACTTTTGCTGTAGTGTTGCCTGTCTGCCTGTAAAATTGTAACGTGTAGTTTTATAAAAGAGGGCCCTGCGAACCTGACACGAGAATACTAATACAAGCCATCTCCATCTTATCTCTCAATGCATCTCTTTCTCGATACAAGTATGAGAGAGACGGACTGAGGAGCACTATCCTATTCTCAGTCATGCTAGGGTTGCTCGATTTTTGTTGTTTGGGACTTACCTGATATAACAAAGTCTTTGCTAATAATGGTCCCTCCACAAATCGGTCTGTACGGCTTCCAAGTTTTGTCATATATCCCAACATACCATACCGGCCGTGCACCTTTAACATCTCCTAGTCTGAGGGTTTTGGATGATCTAGCGATTCTTTTCTTTGCCATTGGTGGTAGGCATGCTGGCCCGACAAAAGGGGGTTTTACGGTGGTTTTAGGGGGAGAACACGAGTCAGCTGATCTTTGGTCGACGCCCGGCGGATATGTGCTGGGGTCGGATGGGTCGCATTCTGGTTCTGGCGGTACTGGGGTAGCCATTGCTGGTGCCACTGGCACTCTGTGATCGGGAGGTAGATATACGGGAGCTGTATAAGTTGTAGGTGTGGTTTTGGTTGTTGATGGCGTGGTTATTGTTGTCGGTGGCGGGGTTGTTGTTTTTGTTGTGGGTGGTGATGTAGAAATTATGGAAATTGTGATTTTCGGAGGTGAACACGGGTCACCTGATCTTTGGTCGACGCCCGGCGGATATGTGCCGGGGTCGGATGGGTCGCATTCTGGTTCTGGCGGTACTGGGGTAGCCATTGCTGGTGCCACTGGCACTCTGTGATCGGGAGGTAGATATTCGGGAGCTGTATAAGTTGTAGGTGTGGTTTTGGTTGTTGATGGCGTGGTTATTGTTGTTGGTGGTGGGGTTGTCGTTTTAGTTGTCGGTGGTGATGTGGAAGTTGTGATTTTCGGAGGTAAACACGGGTCACCTGATCTTTGGTCAATGCCCAGTGGATATGTGCTGGGGTCGGATGGGTCGCATTCTGCTTCTGGTGGTACTGGGTTAGCTCTTGCTGGTGCCACTGGCAGTCTGGGATCGGGAGGTAGATATGCGGGAGCTGTATAAGTTGTAGGTGTGGTTTTGGTTGTTGATGGCGTGGTTATTGTTGTCGGTGGCGGGGTTGTTGTTTTTGTTGTGGGTGGTGATGTAGAAATTATGGAAATTGTGATTTTCGGAGGTGAACACGGGTCACCTGATCTTTGGTCGACGCCCGGCGGATATGTGCCGGGGTCGGATGGGTCGCATTCTGGTTCTGGCGGTACTGGGGTAGCCATTGCTGGTGCCACTGGCACTCTGTGATCGGGAGGTAGATATTCGGGAGCTGTATAAGTTGTAGGTGTGGTTTTGGTTGTTGATGGCGTGGTTATTGTTGTTGGTGGTGGGGTTGTCGTTTTAGTTGTCGGTGGTGATGTGGAAGTTGTGATTTTCGGAGGTAAACACGGGTCACCTGATCTTTGGTCAATGCCCAGTGGATATGTGCTGGGGTCGGATGGGTCGCATTCTGCTTCTGGTGGTACTGGGTTAGCTCTTGCTGGTGCCACTGGCAGTCTGGGATCGGGAGGTAGATATGCGGGAGCTGTATAAGTTGTAGGTGTTGTTTTGGTTGTTGATGGCGTGGATATTGCTGTCGGTGGCGGGGTTGTTGTTTTTGTTGTGGGTGGTGATGTGGCAGTTGTGATTTTCAGAGGTGAACACGGGTCAGCTGATCTTTGGTCGACGCCCGGCGGATATGTGCTGGGGTCGGATGGGTCGCATTCTGGTTCTGGCGGTACTGGGGTAGCCATTGCTGGTGCCACTGGCACTCTGTGATCGGGAGGTAGATATTCGGGAGCTGTATAAGTTGTAGGTGTGGTTTTGGTTGTTGATAGCGTGGTTATTGTTGTCGGTGGCGGGGTTGTCGTTTTAGTTGTCGGTGGTGATGTGGAAGTTGTGATTTTCGGAGGTGAACACGGGTCAGCTGATCTTTGGTCGACGCCCGGCGGATATGTGCTGGGGTCGGATGGGTCGCATTCTGGTTCTGGCGGTACTGGGGTAGCCATTGCTGGTGCCACTGGCACTCTGTGATCGGGAGGTATATATTCGGGAGCTGTATAAGTTGTAGGTGTGGTTTTGGTTGTTGATGGCGTGGTTATTGTTGTCGGTGGCGGGGTTGTCGTTTTAGTTGTCGGTGGTGATGTGGAAGTTGTGATTTTCGGAGGTGAACACGGGTCACCTGATCTTTGGTCGACGCCCGGTGGATATGTGCTGGGATTGGATGGGTCGCATTCTGGTTCTGGGGGTATAGGGATAGCCATTGCTGGTCTCATTGGCAGTCTGGGAACGGGAGGTAGATATGCGGGAGCTGTATAACTTGTAGGTGTAGTTTTGGTTGTTGATGGCGTGGTTATTGTTGTTGGTGGCGGGGTTGTCGTTTTAGTTGTCGGTGGTGATGTGGAAGTTGTGATTTTCGGAGGTGAACACGGGTCACCTGATCTTTGGTCGACGCCCGGTGGATATGTGCCGGGGTCGGATGGGTCGCATTCTGGTTCTGGCGGTACTGGGGTAGCCATTGCTGGTGCCGGTCCGGGAGGTTTATAAGTTGTCATTGGCTTACGAGTAGTTATGACTTTAGTCGTTGTCGATGGTGTAGTCACAATTCTTCTAGTAGTTGTTGTAGGTGTGTAATATGGTCGTCTAGTTGTAGTTGTAAAGATCGGTCGCCTGGTAGTGGTAGTTGTATAAAATGTTCGTCTAGTAGTCGTTGTATAATATGGCTGCCGAGTTGTTGTGGTTGTATAAAACGGCCTTTTTGTAGTACTTGTTTTAGGTTCCTCAATGGGTAAATAACCTGGTGCTATGTAAGGTTTGCGGGGTGGTAGATATTCTGGGCCTTTATAGGATTTTTGATTATTAACATTGAATCCAAAATTCTGACCAGAAATTGGGGTTTGGCGGTTGGAAGTTGATTTTTGAACCTGGAATACATTATGACCAATAGATGGCAATGGACTTTGCTTCTGGAAATATTGACTGTTTCCAAATGTATTCTGAGGCTTCTGGTTGTTAGTTACAATTGAATTCTGATACTGGTTTAAAAGATCTGGTCTCTCAGAGAAAGTATTCTCAATGTTACTCGTTATAAATGATTTCTTACTTTGATAATTTGAACTTAAACCCGTTCCCAAGGAATTCTGACTGTTGCTAGCTCCAAATAAATTCTGTTTTTGAGAATTCTGACTCTCAAATGAATTGCGATTTTGATTATTCTGACTGAAATCCGTTCCAAACGTGTTCCACGTGTGCCTTTGAGAATTTTGAATAAAACTCTCTCCAAATCGATTCTGTGTTCGAGGTCGCTGACTTGAACTAGATACTCCAAATAAGTTTTGATTATGCCAGCTCTGTCCAAAATTTGTTCCAAATACATTCGTGTTCTGAGTAGCACTCGGTGCTAATTTATTTCCAAAGTTGTTGTAACTTGTGTCTTTAGTTCCAAACACATTCTGAATCTGACTATTCTGACCGTAACTCGATTGAAACGAGGTCTGGTTCTGATTCTGACTGGGATAGTTTCGACGTGGTCTGTAAAAGCCTTGATTTCTCGAATAATTTTGACTCGTATCGCCATTGCTGGTTATGTATGAGCCTGGAATAGTAAAATTAAATATAATAAGTACCCTTTACTTACTTACTTATCTGCCAGGAGATTGCTCAGGGTAGGGAGGCGTGTAAGGATAAAAACCGGCCAAGTGTGAGTCGGACTCGCGCACGAAGGGTTCCGTACCATTATCTTTAAAAACGGCAAAAAATCACGTTTGTTGTATGGGAGCCCCCTTAAATACTTATTTTATTCTGTTTTTTAGTATTTGTTGTTATAGCGGCAACAGAAATACATCATCTATGAAAATTTCAACTATCTAACTATCACGGTTCATGAGATACAGCCTGGAGACAGACGGACAGATGGACAGACGGACAGACGGACAGACGGACAGACGGACAGACGGACAGACGGACAGACGGACAGACGGACAGACGGACAGACGGACAGCCGAGCCTTAGTAATAGGGTCCCGTTTTTACCCTTTGGGTACGGAACCCTAAAAAATTGCAATAGCTAGGGCGCTGCGGGAACTACAGCCTTTCCGCCCTTGCAAAACAAAGTACAGGCACGTTGTGTTCAGCGCCTCCGGCTTACCCACTCTAGCTTGGGGTAAGGCAGACAAGTACCACCAGTGGCCCGTTTCAAGAAGCTACAAGTTATAAATAACAATACAAGTAAAAACTGGCAGCACCAATGTCAGATCCCATACATCTGTATTCCAGTGCTGCCAGTTTTTGCTTGTAAAATTGTAGATATTTGGAACGAATATTTTATTCATAGATAGTTTTAACTTAGTCTTAGTTTATTTCGTAATTTTTTTTTTATTACAGCATAGGCTCCATTATGTTTTTATAAAGCTTACTTTAATGCAATAAACGCTAATGTGTCTGTACGTCATTACTATTGATTTGATTTGATTTGATTTAATCAATAATGGACGACCTTGTACTGCAAATGTTTTTCGGAGCTCTTTACAGTGCTCTAAGCTGAGTAAACATCGACTAAACACACTCTATACAATTCAGATCCAATTACTTGTCATATAAGCATGCTAAAATAGTAAAAATGTTGCTAAATAATAAATAGATTGGTTTTAACATAGATTAATCGATTTAGATGTTTCTTTGTGTCATTTATTATTTTTATTATTATGACCCTTAGAGACTTTATACATCTCTAAGTCACTTAACTTGTCCAGACGTAAAAGATTAGAATGATAGAATTTTGAAAGCTTAGAAGACATTTCATTCCATACATGACTGGGGTCTTACCTGGTGACTTAGAGGAAAGAATCTCTTAGCTGACATGGAACTTTATGACAACACAGATTGTAAAATGAAACAATGTTATGACATTATTTGTATAGAGCCGGTGGAATCCGATAAAAAATCGGTCCGACACGCGACAAGTGGGAGCAGACCTAGACCCATTTAACCTAGATTAATCGATTTAGATGTTTCTTTGTTTCAATTTTTATTTTTATTATTATGACCCTTAGAGACTTTATACATCTCTAAGTTACTTAACTTGTCCAGACGCGGAGACTATACATCTCCCTTATTAGTTATTTATTAGAATTAATTTGTACCCATTAGGTTTTTATGTTGCTTTTTTTGTGTTCGTTTATATGTAAAAATAAGTTGAAAAAAGACTTACTGCTGAGTTTCATGTGGCGTTTCTTCTCAGCAGATGTCACCTTTCGAAGCGCTGGTAGATTCAGACATGTAAAAGAGCCCAGGTGGCCTATTTGCAAAATAAATATTTTCATTTTCATTTTCATTTTCAGAGTCTAAGGGAATAAAATGCCAAATTACATGTTTCTAGATTCTGTACCTTCGGAAATTTCCTGTTGAGTAAATATAATACTTACGTATATTTCGAGATATTAATGAATGAATACCCAAGATACGCCCTGTTTTATAAACCCACTAGTAACGTCAAAGCTTACTTTCAAAATAAATATTGTCATTATCATTTTCATTTTCATTTTACTCAATTTTCATAGAAACAGAACGGAATGTCGTGTCGAGTGATAGCCATATAAAAGCACCCTATTCAGCGAATTACCAATTCGATAGCTGTTAAATAACTTTTACAAAGCAAAGATTTTATCTTACTTTCAATCTTTTGTATACCTGCCTATGTTTCCTTTCTATTATTATATATATTTGTATGTATGTATTTATGTATACATACCCCTGTATAGTATGTGCTCATGTTAGTATTTAGTATATTTGTGATTTAGTGTATTTCAAATGTTTACTATAGTTTGCACCACCTGCCTTTGTAAGTCTATTTTAAACCGACTTCAAAAAAAAAGGAGGAGGTTCTCAATTCGTTTGTATTTTTTTTATGTTTGTTAACCGATTTTGAAAATTCTTTTTTTAATCGATAGGGTATACCTCCAGTTTGGTCCCGTTGTAGTCAAAGTTGAGCTATGATGAGAGGATCTATGAGGAATCGATGGAACTCTTCAAATATTATAGGCAAGCATATAGCAATTTTAGTATTTACTGTAATAACTCAAGCAGTTACGTTCCAAATGCATTATTTGGTGAAGTGGAACTGTTGATGAAGACCATAGATGATCTGATGATGGCGAAAATTTACCATTCTTCCCCCCCCCCCGTATCTCTGAAACTACTGAGCCTAAAATTTTGAAAAAATACAGGAAATAGTTATTTACCTATAGATTACAGGAAAACCTATAAGAAGTCTATGGTAATTAAAGTAACAGGAAATTTCAGATAATCAGGTACGGAACGGAACCCTCTCCACGCGAGTTTAACTCGCACTTGTCCGGTTTTTTTATATATATATATATAGATGTGATCAAATTATATTACTAAATACGTATATAACGTAATTTTATTACAATATTATTATGATATGTAAATCTGTCTGTCTGGCGGTCACGGCCGACTAGTTTTGACCGGTTTAACAAATCCCACGCCCACGCGTTGCTTGGTTTAATAAATCGAGCTGCCAAATTTGGTGTATATATACAGAATGAACCAGGAAATAGTGTCAAGCGGAGGTCCAGAGGTGCATCACCTCAAGGGATCCGTGAGGAATCAACAGAACACCTCACATTTTGTATGCAACCATATACCATTTTTGCCATTTTCTAAGAAAACTGATACTTGCACAAGAACAGGATCATTTGGTCAAGCTGGGTGATGATAGAGTCCACTGATTACTTCTTGGAACTCTTCAATGATAGACAGTCGACGAGTAATGATGCCATTTCCTTGTCTCTGTCGCTAAACAACTTGGTTTCGTTAAAGCGCATCGGGTAAATTGGAACTGATAGTGGAGTTCGCAAAAGAACTCCTTAACGGTCACCAGTCCTTGCATTCTGAACGTAAAACTTTATAAAGATTCATGAGCAGTTTACGTAGTACTATCGTCACCTGGTACTTGTGGATATAATGAAACTATAATATTACATCATATTCACCAAAAAGCTAAAAATAAAATTAATTTTACCAAAAAAGCAAAACCTACTCCAAAAACCCTTTGAAAATTAAGAAATAAAGACTGGCCGTTAGTAAATGACTTAGAAACATCAGATATATTTGTTGTTGTAGAAGTCGGTGGCAAGTAAATAAATTTGGTATACAAATAAACATCTCTCATACTATGTTCATTTACTTGCCATCGACTTCGATTAATTAATTTATTACTAAATTA
Source organism: Tortricodes alternella (assembly GCA_947859335.1). NCBI lineage: Eukaryota > Metazoa > Arthropoda > Insecta > Lepidoptera > Tortricidae > Tortricodes > Tortricodes alternella. The sequence goes on from OX401972.1 coordinate 2,715,009, forward strand.
ACAAATATATCTAATGTTTGTAGGTAATTTACTAAAGGCCAGTCTTTATTTCTTAATTTTAAAAGGGTTTTTGGAGTCGGTTTTGTTTTTTGGTAAAATTATGTCACTTTTGCGCGATTAACGTAATAAACGTATCATAATTCATGTAATAAACTTAAGCTCAAGAAAGTTGGGTTTTCTTTCAATACGTATTTTATCTTTAAAAAGTATTTAGAAGATACGTATTTTGTATCCAGTATTTCAGTTACCATTTCCAAAAGTATGTTTCTTGTATCTGGTATTTCAATAGTAGTTTATGCAACGGTTGCATAATGATAGGCCTTAAAACACTACTGCGGTTTTCATGAAACGAGCGTTAGCGAGTTTCATAATAAGATCGCACGTGTGTTTTAAGGCCAAATTATGCAGAGTTGCATACATAACTTTATCTACACACATATTATAAATACTTACTCCATGATGTGTTCAGAAACAATATTTTCTGGCAACAAGTTATTTGTTGCAATCGTGGCTGCATATTTCCGATATCCGGCGCATTTTTACATCACACAGTCACTCCGAGAAGACTACTGTTCATATTTTCAACTAAAATGTAAATTACAAACAACTTTTTACAATTCTACTTTCGTTCAGCAAAAAACCATCATGAACGCAGTAATGGCGGCAATTCGATCCTCCGTCAAGACCATTTTTTTTTAATCATAGACAAACGAATGAAGTCTCTATTCTCATGTCACTCGAGATCAAATGTTGTGCAGTTTATATTAAAAAAACATACTGAATTGACGTTTCGTATCAATAACTGTTTTAATATCTATGGATACTAGAATAGAGACCCACTTGAGTTTTGACAGCTGTTCCAAATTTAATCTCATTTCTATACTAAAATCGATAAGGGATTAACATTGCAGCACTGGTTTTACCTAATTGGTTGTCAAAATGGTGGTCATTTCCTACGGTTTTTGATTACACTATGGAGGTTTTATGATATGGGTGTAGATAAATACTTATTTTATCGTTATTTCCGTATCTTGTATTTTGTATTCCAGATAATATGATAGGGTATCTTACAACTCTGCACAACCCTATTAGACTTGTGATGTCCTTTGTAGGAATGGCCTATATCGATCATGAGCGAGTTCACACTCCGACTCGCACTTGGCCGATTTTCGGGTGACTGTGACCACAACCTTTTTTGAGGGTTGGACCCGCGCCACTGCGCACCAATGTACTTGAAAATTGTAAATGTAATCTATAAGCATCAATATAAAATAAATGAACTCACCAAAAGAAACTAGAATGAAGATAACCTTTAACATTTTTACATAACGAAATTAGATAAATGTTAATTTTGAACAATAAAACACAATCTGCGCACGCGCACGACTAACGATACACTGGCCGGTTGGCCTTTAGGATGGCTATTACCGACTATTCGATTTTGGGTAATTCTGTGTGTGGTATAGATTAATCAAATGATCAGTAGTTTTTGAATGTGTGAGTGATATGAGAAAGTATAGCGTATGCTTGTTTATTAGTAAACACCCCTTAAGGCTAAAAAATAACTTAAAGGGCTCGTAAATGCACTAGATTGTTGGCAATTCATAACTGAAATTTGGGCTTTTTTGACGACGCGGTTAGCCTAGTTGGTAGTGATCCTGCCTCCAAAGCTAGCGTCCCGGGTTCGATCCCCGGTAAGGGCAAATATTTGTGTGATGAGCACGAATGCTTGTTCCTGAGTCTTGGATATTTCCTATGTATTTAAGTATTTATTTAGCTCAATAAGTACAGGGTGGGCCATAAGCTTTTGCACTTTTAGAAACATGATACAGGCAAAACTACAAATGCTATTTTATTTGTATTTATTATAAGTAATAAGCATACAATATATTTTTTATCTGTATAAACAATGTCGCCTAAATGAGCTCCGTCTTGTTGCTGGCACTCCTGTAACCTACTATGCAATTGTATGGAAAGATACGGACAATCATAATTTCTGGTAGGTACGTTTTGCAAAATATGGCGTGTGTCATATCAAATGAAAGGGCTCGTTATGGGGATCTTAAATGTTTTTTTTTTTATAATTTTAAATTTTATACATATGCAAGTCGGTGACCGCAACTGAGTTTCTTGCGGCGTTTTTTCTCAGCACATGTCACCTTTCGAAGCGCTGGTAGATTCAGACACGTGAAAGAGCCCGTGTGGCCTACTTGCAAAATAAATATATAATAAATACATTTTAAACATGGGGTCACATTATGGAGGTAAATTTGAAAATTAAAAATAAGTTTTACGAACTATACCTACTTATAGTGTGTGATATATCAAATAAAAGGGCTTGTTGTGAGGATCTTAAATATATTCTTTTATAATTTTAAAATAAACGGTTTTGATGTTATTTAGGAAGATAGGCAAACATTTACCGTTTCCCCCCTCCCCCTCCTTATCGCCGAAACTACTGGACCTAACATTTTGAAAAATATACAAAAAATAGTTCATTACCTAAAGATTACAGGAAAACCTTCAAAAAGTGTATGGTATTTTAAAGTAACATAGTAAATTTCATATAATAATGGAACCCTCTCCACGGGAGTTTAACTCGCGTTTTTCCGGTTTTTTATGAAAAGCGTTTATCACAGTAACCACGTTGCTTTCCTGTGAAACGGTGTCTTGTAGTCAAAAATATACAAAATAGCGTTTAGTTTCCCATCATCCTTTGTACCGCACAATCAATAGTTTAGAAAAAAAATCTGTGTTGCTATTTGCAGAAACTTATGGCCCATCCTGTATGTCTATTATCGTCGTCTAGTACCCATAACACAAGCTTTTAGAGCAGCGGCCCTAACATGCAAGACACAAAGCTAAGTGAAACCAGTTTATCTCTATGACTATCTCTTTCGTCGGCACTAGTGTGAGAGAGACGCACTTAGAGATAAGACAGTTTAACTTAGCCTTGTCTATTGCATGTCAGGGCTGCAGTGTATCTTAACCTTTTAGCGATGAGGGACCATTTGACAATTTTTAGGGTTCCGTACCTCAAAAGGAAAAAACGGAAACCTTATAGGATCACTCGTGTGTCTGTCTATCTGTCCGTCTGTCACAGCCAATTTGCTCTGAAACTCTCTCTGAAACTGGACCGATTGAGTTGAAATTTGGTACACAAATTTACACATATGTATCTAAGTCGGTGACTGCAACTGAGTTTCTTGCGGCGCTTCTTCTCAGAAGACGTCACCTTTTGAAGCGCTGGTAGATTCAGACATGTGAAAGAGCCCGTGTAACCTACTTGCAAAATAAATATATAATAAATACATTTTAAACATGGGGTCACATTTTGGAGGTAAATTTGAAAATTAAACATAAGTTTTACGAACTATACCTGCTTATAGTGTGTGATATATCAAATAAAAGGGCTTGTTGTGAGGATCTTAAATATATTCTTTTATAATTTTAAAATAAATGGTTTTGAAGTTATTTAGGAAAATAGGCGAAAATTGACCGTTGTCCGAAACTACTGGGCCTACAGTGTTAAAAAAAATACAGAAAATAGTTCTTTACCTAGAGATTACAGGAAAAACTATAAGAAGTCTATGGTATTTAAAGTAACATAGGATAATTCATTATAATCACGCAACCCTCTCCACCTGTCCGGTTTTTGTTTAATTGATAAGAGAAGAAATACGTTTTCAATATTTTTTGATAATGTAAATGACGGAGTAAATAAATATATTTTTTCAGGAAACTACGCTATTTGATATCTACCACGAGCATTAAGGAGCATGTGTGTGAAGAGTCCAATCCACACTGGGCCCGCGTGAGGACTACTGTATAGTCCTCATAATAAAACGAGGTTTGGGCCCAAAAGTGGGAAGAAATTCGTCTGATGGTGATGTTTGAGTGTTGTTCACGGAGCCAAAGATACAGGTTAGCCTAGATTGGGCCGCTAGGTGTGATGTCTTTATTGGAGTTTACTCCTTAAAAATCGATTTTCATATATAAGCTCGGGGTATGAAAAATTATAATTAAAATTAATAATTTATATATAAAATGGCGGTCGTCCGCGCAGCGCTATGGTTACGCGCGGCCTCTCGCGTCGCACCTTACCAAACTATCAAAATAATTCCCAGTATTCTTTCTCACTCGCCTATCTGCTACGCCCCGCGGTGCTACGAAAACTTTCTGTTGACTTGTCCGTACTGTGCTACGAGCTACGAGTGCTACGACTTTAATGTCGGCTACTCACAATGCGCCAGCAGCGATTTAGAGTCAAGTGGTGGGGATGACCCTGAATCGCTTCCTTGATTGTGGTATTTTTTAAAACTTCGAGTTTAAATATTTGTTTCAACTTGTATTCTCTTTCGATTTACTCTACGAGAACATCTGATTGTCTGTCAGCTTGACAGTACTGAATTACCACGAGGCACCGGCACTGTGTATTTCATATGTAACGTTGCCGGGTTAGTGCACCACTGGTAATTTTCCCTGATTCACCATTTACGTTAATTCGTCAGTCACCTGTCGTTGTCGGTATAGTCATGTACATTTTTTAAAATCTTTTGTGTACAACTGTATAATAGTATAGATAATATTAGTTGGATAATCTTTAAGAGCCATATCACCAAATCGCGTTCTGAAAGATTAGGTATATTGGACGCACGCATCACGTCGCCCTCGTCCAATGTACAAAGAGCGCTGACAGCCATATAAGATGAATGGCTGTCCGGGCTCTTTTTACATTGGGAACTATCGTTCGTCGAGACAGAGTTCCGCCTTCATCAACGGCCGGCGCCGCACTGAATTCGGGCGGCCGACACATCGCATTATGTAGTAATTTGGGAGTTGTAATTACGTTTATTTTAAGTTGTATAGTCAATTATATTTCCAAAAAAAGTATTACATTTTTATTATTTATAAACTAAAGATTATTCTGATATAAGATTACGTAATAATATTAACGTAGTAAAGAGATATTTACGGTTAATTTTTAGCGTTTTTAGTAGTTTTATGGTTTCGCCTTGGATTTTTTTTCTACATATTCCATACATATTTAAAAATTCCGAGGCCGCTATAAACTATACGACTATTCAAGAGATATTATTATATATTTTTTATTTCGTTTGCGTAGTAGAGTAGTTCAATACACGAGCTCGAAAAAGTGCCGTCGCGCATTTTTTTTAAAACTTGCTGCGGAATTTTGGCTTTATATCAATAGATGAGAATAAATTGCAAAAAGCGAGGCCGCTATGATCAAAACTAATAACTATACTCCACCAGTCAGCAAGTCAAATTTGTTTAAATCTTTCAGTTTCTCATAATAAGAACGCCAAAGTTGCCTATATATTTGCCATAGGGCTCTTAAATAAGGGAACAAATATCACTATATCGCCCGGCTTAGTATCTAATCTATGTACTTACTTTGTTCTTATGATAACTCTTTGGCCTGCACCTCTATTATAATACTGCTTGGTAATGAAAATAATTAAAAAGTCTTGAGCAACTACTTGGTATATTAAGTTATTTTTAATTCATTAATTAAGTGATATGGCCCCCAAATACTCGATAATAACATAATATTCTTCGCATAAAAATTTCAGATTCAAATATAGTGCAAAAATATCTACTCCGACTTTACATTGCATGAATTGACCAGTTAGTGAAAATGACTTATTAGAGAAAATGACGATATAGGGAAATTGACAAATTAACGATTTTGATCGCATTGACGTATAAGGAAACTATCGATTTGTGTAAAGACTGTCCCCCTGATTTATTATTATTATTATCTTTATATTTATCTTTTATTTTATTTTTAAAGTTTAGTTGAGTGCCTGTCGCCCGCACTCATGGACTCCACTTACCGCTTACCAACAGGTGGAAGAGGAGTCACGTGTCGTGTTCCAATAAAAGAACCGGACAAGTGCGAGTTAAACTCGCGTGGAGAGGGTTCCGTTCCGTACCTGATTATCTGAAATTTCCTGTTACTTTAATACCATAGACTTCTTATAGGTTTTCCTGTAATCTATAGTTAAAGAACTATTTTCAGTATATTTTTCAAAATTTTAGCCCCAGTAGTTTCGGAAATAAGGGGAATGCTCAATTTTCGCCTATTTTCCTAATAACCTCTAAAAAAATTTACTTGAAATTCAAAAGAAAATATATTTAAGATCCTTACAATAAGCCCTTTTATTTGATATGTCACACGATATAGGTTGCATAACTTATTTTCTTAAATTTTCTCATTTACCCCCCAAAAGTGGCCCTCATGTTTAAAATTCATATATTTACGTCACGCGTCCGTGTTGCGGTCACTGACTTAGATATGTGTACCAAATTTCAATTCAATCCGTCCAGTAGTTTCGAAGCAAATTGGCTGTGACAGATGGACAGACAGACAGACAAACGAGTGATCCCATAAGGGTTTCGTGTTTTCCTTTTGAGGTACGGAACCCTAAAAAACCTGTACCTGTTACGCGAGGAAGGCTGGTGGGTGGTGATCGGCTCCCCGAAGACGAACAGCCTCCAGCCGCGTGTAGCTCAGCAAGAGCGCGAAGGTTCGCCTGGACTTCGTGTGCGGCGCCGCGGGCAGACACACCTACCCGCTGTACTTCATGTGTGACGCCTGCCTCGGCACCGACCAGGAGTACAAGTTCCATTGCGACGATTTGTTAGATGGGTTCCGCGAACGCATTATTTTCATGTAGCTTATTTCAAGTCGCATTTTTCCGCGATCGATTAATTTCTTCATTGGAATCTTACTCGCAGTTTTCTTCCAAGTCGCATATTTTCGCGACCGATGTTGTATACGCAAATAGTGTTAAAGATGGAAGTTATTTACGAATGTATCATACATACACTTAATTTTTGTCGACATGTCCAGCTTTCTGTCTGGGATTTTTGATAAAGTAACCACCGATTTGCGCCTGTTCCATCTATCCCTACCGCCATATCCCCCCTAATAGAGATATGTGGAATACTTTTCCATTCTTCTCCACCGGTAGGGATATTATTCCATATATCCCTACTAAATCCACTGCGGTAGGGACTTGTGGAATTTTTTCCGTATATCTATACCAGCTTGCCCCCTGGTGGGGATAAGTGGAAAATTTTCCATCTATCCATACCAGCTTGCCCCCTGGTGGGGATAAGTGGAACTTACTCCACCTATCCATACCAGCTTGCCCCCTGGTGGGGATAAGTGGAACTTACTCCACCTATCCATACCAGCTTGCCCCCTGGTGGGGATAAGTGGAACTTACTTCACCTATCCATACTAGCTTGCTCTTTGGTAGGGATAGCTGGAATTTATTCCACCTATCCATACTAGCTTGCTCTTTGGTAGGGATAGCTGGAATTTATTCCACCTATCCATATTAGCTTGCTCTTTGGTAGGGATAGCTGGAATTTATTCCACCTATCCATACTAGCTTGGTCTGTGGTAGGGCTAGCGGGAATTTTTCCACCTATCCATACTAGGTTGTTCTCTTAGTAGAGACACAAGGATTTTTTCCATATTATCCTTACAAGCTAGGATTAAATGTTTCAGAATGTCATTATTACTGTATACACACGCCTTCAAACGCGTAGTAAAACACACTCTCTTAACTCAAACACTCTCATTTACAATATTGGTGTGTTCTGGAAACACACCGGCTGGCTATGTGGGACAAGTTCCATCTATTACCACCAAGTGAACAAGTTAGTAGGGCTATGTGGAATAAATTCCATCTATCCCCACCCGGGGACAAGCTAGTTAGGCTGTGTGGAATAAATTCCATCTATCCCCACCAAGTGAACAAGCTAGTAGGGCTATGTGGAACAAGTTCCATCTATTCCAACCAGGGGGAAAACTAGTATGGATAGGTGGAATAAATTCCAGCTATCCCTACCAAAGGGCAAGCTAGTATGGATAGGTGGAATAAATTTCACTTATCCGCACCAGGGGGCAAGCTAGTATGGATCGTTGGAAAATATTCCACTTGTCCCTACTCACTGGGGGCTAGGGTGGACAAATGGACATATTATTTCCATGTATCCCTACCGGTGGAGATGAATGGAAAAGTATTCCACATATCTCTATTAGGGGGGATATGGCGGTAGGGATAAATGGAACAGGCGCATTTTGTTTCGTAGAATGCTGATAAATAAACTAATCGATTGCGGAATAATCATATAATTTAAAAATTAAAAAAACCGACTTCAAATAGCCTTGCAAATGTGAAAAAAAGTAAGATTTTTTTTCACATGCTAATTTATTATCATTTGATTTAATGAAAGGCATTTACTACATCAAGTAACAATAGCATAATGCCACTTGCTCATCAGCATTTACAAACTGTTGCTATCCACGGTGCAAGGATGTCAATCGTTGAGGAGTTCTCCTGGTTCTTCACCACTGATTCTATTTTACCAAATGGATTGTCATGAACATAAGTTCCTCTAAACCTTATACAAAAATCTAATCACCACCCGTGAAACAATTATCATTTAGGACTTCCGGTGATCATCTATGGTCTCCATCGACAGTTCCGCTTCACCAAATAATGCTTTTGGAATGTAACTACTTGAGTTATTACAGAAAATACTGAAATTGTTATATGCGTGCCTATAATATTTGAGGAGCTCCATCGATTCCTCATAGCTCCTCTCATCACACCTCGACTTCGACTACAACTGAACCAATCTGGAGGTATACCCTACCGATTAAAAAAATATTTTTTCAAATCGGTCCGTAAATGACGGAGTCAGAACTCCGTCATTTACGGACCGATTTGAAAAAATATTGAAGTAACAAACTTAAAAAAAAAACATACAACCGAATTGAGAACCTCCTCCTTTTTTTTTTGAAGTCGGTCAAAATACGATTTGGGGAAAAGCTACGAGTAAAATTACTATGAAGAAATTAATCGAAAAATGCGACTCGGAAAAAAGCTGCATGAAAAAAATGCGTTCGCGGCACCCATCTAACAAATCGTTTACGGTTTTATTGATATTGGCAGCCCAGAGCACTGTAACTGGTAACCCAAGTTTCTTAAGGGTTCTCGTTTTAGAGGTCATTTTTGCAAAACATTTATAGCTGATCTCAGATCAAAAAAACATCGAAGCATATTTAAGTGCTTAAACTTTATTTGTAAGATAGTTTTTACTAAGCGTTAATTAAATAATCTTTAAATTTCAGGGTAAATTTTCCAAGATGCTGGCGATTCCTTTGAGCCCCGGAAGCTTATAATATGCACAAATGAAAAAAGGCCCTTCAATACAGATTTTTATAATCTACGACTACAAATTTTATGTTTACATCTTATAATAACATATAAATATAAATGTATAGGTACCTAATGACCTGTAACATTAATCATGTTATCAATAAATAATTTCATTTAATTTCAATATGTATATATGCCGAATTGCATATAAATAAATATCGAATAAATCGTAAGGTTTTCGTGCTGTATCATATCTGATAACATGTAAAAAAAAAATTTGTTTAAATAAAATAAAAAAATAAAAAAATTGCATCACTATCGGTTGGATTTGAAAGTGATATTTCAAAAATACTGATCTCAGAGAAACAGATTTAAAGACTGTATTTATTCTTTTTGAAACTTCAGCAAATTATAATATCAGTTATCATGCGAAATATCTTAAAATACATTGCAGCATTCTCATTTGAAACAAACTCTTTAAGGGCGTACCCTACGCCGATGACCTTGAGCGTTCCAACTCGGTCAAAATAAAAAAAAATATTTGAAAATTAACTCGTCGCATGTGCGCGGCGTCGAGCAGCACAAGCTTCACGTCAGCCGGCTTAGCAGCGTATGCCCCCCGTCGCCCGCGCAGAGCGCCGCGAGCCTCTTAGTTCACGCGCCTCAGTGAAAAGTATAATTTACTCAAAAACTACAAAATAAATTGAAAAACCGATGGATGAAACTATAGTGTACATTATTGTCTTCTGATTAGTAAAAGTCTCATATATAAACGTCGCATAACAAGGGAGCCATGACGGATTTTAGTTTGAAAAGAGGGTTTACGGGTTTTTTTTGCTCTTGATTTATCACTTTTTTTCAAGATTCCAGAATAAAGAATAAATTCCATACTACAATATATTTTTTTTCAAGATTCTTGCACAACGCAAAGTATACTTTATAGGATTTGAAAACAAGCAGACTCAAGGTCATCGGTGTGGGGTACGCCCTAAAAATACTCAACAATAACAATTACAAATTAGCTGCACCCCCTCCTCGCTGCCCTCTTGCACCCCCTCTGCGCTGCTAACGCCACGAACTCTGGGATCCTCAGCCCGCCCTGCGAGTTGATTGTCTCCTGCTTGAAAAGAGTTCTGGTTGGTCCTAGAAGCGGTGCCTGCATCCTCGACAAGCGGTTTGTTCGTCGGCTGGCTAGAATCAGGGAAATATATACTCGGATATTCCCTGAAGTTGGGAACAGATTTGCTTCCGATTAAGTAATAGTTGTTTCCATTACTATTTCCTTGATTTTCGGAAGGTCTGCTTGTATTTTGAGTTCGGTACACCGCTTCACCAAGCTTGCCTCCATAATGTCCAAGTCGATATTGTTGATCCCCGATATTCTGTTCCGTAGTTTCTTCATTCGATGCTGGACTGGGTTCGTTTGAGCTATAACTGGGCTCAATGATACGACTGGGTTGGCTGTTGTGATGGTGTTTTATTTCGCCTTCGTTAGCTCGAGTGGAATGGCCGGGTATTACGCATAAACCTGAAAATTAAATATACAAATACAAATACAAATACTTTATTTCAAAAAATAATAATACATCACTCAATACATGTTTAGCTTAATTATAGTGTTGTAAGTTACATCATTTGAGTATAAGGTACTTCACTCCCCGTACTAGTTAAAACTGTATCACGGTGGAGTGACATTCGTCATGCTCATGTGTCACTATCAATCAGCAAAGTTATTTACATTTAGAAAAGAGTTAATATGGTGTTTTCTGTCGCCATGTTGTGGGTAGGTAACAAAAACTCTGCAAAAGTAGTTTCTAAACGACTAGTTAATCGTAAACAAGTAGTATACGCAAAAAATGAAGATGAATGAAGACATTTTGTGTTAGTGATAATAATATTTATCGTTGAACACATTCTCCTAATATGACTTGTTAATCCAAATGATAACAATAAATTACAATAAAGTAAGCAGGTGACAACAACAGAAAATACTTAATATTATGTATATGTACCTATATAGTTTAGTTGACTACTTGTACATAAATACATGTATGTAGGACTCTGAATAGTGTGTGTGTGTGTGTTTATGGGTTTGTGTGCGTGCGTGGATGTCATTGTGTGAGTGTGTGTCCGTGCCCGTGTGTGTGCATGCGTGTGTGCATGGGAGTGTGTGTATATATGCGTGCGCGCGTGTGTGTGTGTGTGTGTGTGTGTGTGTGTGTGTGTGTGTGTGTGTGTGTGTTTTTGTGGGGGTGTATGTGTGTAAGAGTATTGCATGTGTAAATATTAAGCCATTTTTAACAGAAGCTGTTCTGTATCTTCATAGGTAAGCGAATTGAGGTATTTATCTAACACTTTTTTACATTCGTAGAGACTCAAACTGCGCAGATTAATTTTCTTACTTATGCGATTATATATTAGTGGTCCCAGAATTTTTAGAAATTTACGACAAAATGCTGTTCTGAAACTTGGGACAATATAAACTAAGTCAAGCCTTCGGCGTGAAGATGAGTAATCGGGCAGTCGCTGGTGTTGAGTGAGTATTAGGTTTTTAATATATAGTTGTCTTATAGTGAGCACTGAGGTATCTTTATACAAGGTGTACGTCGGGTGTCTGTAGTTTTTAAATGTCATAACTTTGAGTATTGCTCGTTGCGCACGTTCCAGTGGTAAGAGTGATGTTTTTGCAGCGCCTCCCCATGCAATGATACAGTAAGTTGTAATGGATTGACAAAGTGCATAATATATTGAGGTTAACAACTTACTGTCACAAACATGTCTTAGATTTTTAAATATAAAAATCAGTTTTCTGACTCTACTTGTAATATTGGTAATGTGAATATTCCAGTTAAGATTTTTATCTAGGACGATGCCCAAGTATCGAATCGAGTCAGTATTTTTAATTAGAAGACAACTACAGTCGGAATGGTTTGAGCAAGTATGAGCTTTGATCGACACTAAGTCGGGAGGTGGTTGTGTGTTATTACGTAAACTAAATGTAATATACTTAGTTTTAGATGTGTTTAGGGTTAAGAGATTATAGTCTAGCCATTTAGTCACTTGATTTAGCCCGTCTTGAGCGGTTTTATTTAATTGAGTCCAGTCAGTATCTTGAAAAAGTATAACTGTGTCATCTGCAAATGTGATAATTTCTGCTTTATTAAGTGTCAGCTTGCAGAGATCATTTATATAGATTAAGAAAAGAGTAGGCCCAAGTACACTACCCTGGGGTACTCCAAAGTTGATGTTTTCTTCGGAACTAAGATGCTGACCGACTCTCACTACTTGTTTCCTACCAGACAAATAATCCTTGAGCAGTTGCAGTGGTAGACCACGTACACCTACTCCCTCCAACTTTTCCACCAAGATGGGGACAGAGACTGTATCAAATGCTTTTTTTAAATCGAGAAACACTCCCAAAACTTTTTTATTGCTATCCAAATGCTCAACTAAGTATGATGTAACGTGTTTTACAGCATCGGTGGTAGACTTCCGATCTCTGAACCCATACTGATTGGTAGAGAGAATACAATTTTTTTCTAGAAATGGTTTAAGTCTTTTATTTATAAGTTTTTCTATAATTTTGGATAGTGAAGGAAGCAGTGAGATAGGTCTATAGTTAGATATACAGTCTCTGTCATCTGCCTTAAACACCGGAATAACAACAGACTTCTTAAGGGCGTCTGGAAATTTGCCTTCCTGTAAACAAAGGTTGCAAATAGTAGATATGGGTTTACTAAGGATATCAACTCCAAGTTTTAAAAAATTGGAGGAGATCCCATCCCAACCAGTGGCCGCACTCGATTTAAGGTTACGAATAATAGTTTTAATTTCCTGGTCATCAGTCGGAATAATAACCATTGAATTCACAGAGGAACTGGAACACTTCATGGTATTGGCTCGGTGAATACCAGATAAATGAGTTCTTTTAATGATGTCATTTGCCAGTTCATTGCCTATATTAGTAAAATATTTATTGGCATAATTTATAGATTCAAGTGGAGTGGGTTTCATGTTGAGAAGATGCGTCATATTATCCGACTTATTATCAATATCACAGACATTTTTAATAAGCGCCCACTGTTTTTTTACATTATTGGAGTTGGCTCTGATTTGCGACCTTTGAAAAGCCCTTTTCAGTTTTTTTAGAATATTATTGCAAGTATTACGATACCTGGTGTAAGTAGTTTTGAGAATAACATTGTTAGGGTATTTTTTGAGCTTCAGGTGGAGATTATCTCTATTCCTAAGGCAGCGGATCAGGCCTGGAGTGATCCATGGCTTGATATTATGTTTTCTACGAGAAATAGTTACTAAGCGAGTGAATTTATTCAGCGAGATACCCAGTTGTGTGAGAAATACATTGGTTGCGCTATTAACATTCATACCCAAAAACAATTCCGGCCAGTTAATTAGCTCAAGGTCTTTGACAGCAGCTACGTAGTCAGTTTTATTTATGTTTTGTAGGTTTTTAGGTGGTGGTGCATGGTGGTTAGACAGGGATATCATAACACAAGAGTGATCAGTGACTGTGGTATCGCACACTATAGTTTTAATTGGATGTTTGGTTTTAACGAAGCAATGATCGAGGCAATTGTTAAGTCTGGTTGGTAGGGCATGGGCTGGTAATAGTCCGTTAAGTGCTAACATGTCTAGGTAATCAGGGGCTCGGATATCCTGGTTGCCATCTTTAATGTCAATATTCATGTCCCCCACCATGATTATATTTTTGTGGCACTTAATTTTGGCCAAAATTTGATCCAAGCCTTTAACAAATATTTCCGTTTTCCTAAACGAAGGGGGTCGGTATATAGACACAATAGCAAATTCTAGTCCTAGTGTAGTGATAAGGCAGTTTGCTTCGATGCATTCAGTGGGTTCCGATGTCTTAAATTTTAACTCGTCTTTAAAATAGATGACAATTCCATCGTTTTGGTTAATATTTCGAGAAGTTGAAAAGGACCGATAGTATTCTATTTTAGGTAAATTAGTAATTTTGGACAGCCAGCACTCCGTCAGTATAATGATATCATAATCAATACCTAATCTTGCTAGTAGTACTTGAAGATCGTCAAAATTACTGTTCAAGCTTCTTATATTTAATGTGAATATTTTAAGCGTATTGTTGGAGCTTACGAAGACACTTTTGCATTGCTCTGGCACGTTCAGCACCATCGAATCCCCGATATTGACGCTTTTGTCAATATCGTTTGATATTTTTTCTATATCCGTTATTAATCAAGTTGGTCGGAGAGGTATAGGAAATGGCAAATTCAATGGCGCAGGCGCTGTCCAGAGTAGGTTGCTATGTTTTGTTAAATATGGCTGGGTGATCATGCAAGTGGGTGTGTAGTGCATAGTTTTGTGAGTGTGCTTTGCAGGTGTGGAAGTGTTTGTTGTGTTGCATAGTGTATGAGGGTGTATATGGTTTATTAGTTGATGTACGTTAACGAAGTACAATATAAGATTAAGCGAGGTAGTTAAAGATAAACTTAGGACATATGCAGTTAAAGAACAATTGATAATTAAAAGCAAAATAAACTTATAGTACAACCTGCAGCCGATAGGGAGTCACATTACAGAGGAGGTCGCCTTTAAAGATTCAGCCTGGTGAACAGATTTTATTTGAACGGCTGGTGCTCCTTCTGAATGCTTGACAAACACGCGTCCCATCGAAGTCCAACAGTGTTGGTAGCCGTGGTCCTTGCGCAGGCCACGTGCAAGATAGTGCAGCTTTCTGGCCGTAGGTGTGAGGGATTCACCGATGAAGATCGGGCATACTTCTCCTGGCATGTCCAGGCATTTTGTATTGAACTTGCCCTCTTTGTGGTCTTTGTTGTAGTTCTTGAGTGCTTTTAGAACTAGCGAGCTAGTTCGAGGATTCTGATAGTCTACAACAATGACTTTTTTTTGGCTAGCTTTGATTCGTCTTATTTGTTTAATGTGTTCAGAGGGGACAGATACCTTTAAGGCACTATGAATTTTGGTGAGAGCTTCAACCAGGTTTTCGTTATCTATTATTGGGATATTTCTGATCTCCAAGGAACCAACCAGCTGGTTTCTCTGCATATCTTCCATCTGTTCTTCGAGTGCATTAATTTTCAATAGTACTTCATTATGCCCGACAGATAGGCTATCAACTTTTTGTTTCAGATCATCATATAAGGTCGTAGTATGGAGAAGAATTTTTTCAATATTCGAGTTCGTTTTTATTATTTCTTTATTTTGGGCACGCAAGTCATCAATAGATTCTTGCAGTTTCGTCGATTGAGTTTCTTGGTTCAATTTAAAACTATTCAGCATCTGCCCGATTTCATCCTTGAATGACATCAACTCGTGCGTGTCGGGATTTGGTTTACGTTTTCTGTTTGTAACGTGAGAATTAATGTCATTTTCATTATTCCTTGCAAGTTCAGGTTGCGATGAATATCGGTTATCCGATGGAGATCGGATCATTCTGCAAGATTTATCTAAAGGTTTTGCATATACTGTTCAAACGTACCTTCGTAAACGTAAGCGAGTGCTCCGATCTTCTTCACAGTTCACTAATTTAGTTATGAATTCTGAGTTATATCTCAAGGGCATTAGGGTTCAATTTACTGGGTAGCTGTATTTAAAATATATTTTAAAGTGCAATTTATTTACCAGAAACAAGAACACAACTGCACACTACGAGGTATCACGGACGAGGCGATATAGGAGGAATATACTTAACACTAGCCTTTTATTTCGTTTGCGTAGCATTTTGTCCAGTGGCGTAACTACCGAAGGGCTAGACGGTACAATGCACCGGGGCCCCAAAGCTCAAGGGGCCCTCGGACCCTGACCAGCAAACCTAGTTTTTTAGGGTTCCGTACCTCAAAAGGAAAAAAGGAACCCTTATAGGATCACTCGTGTGTCTGTCTGTCTGTCTGTCTGTCTGTCCGTCTGTCACAGCCAATTTGCTCCGAAACTACTAGACCGATTGAGTTGAAATTTGGTATTAATATGTAAGTTGGTGACCGCAACACGGACGCGTGACGTAAATATATGAATTTTAAACATAGGGGCCACTTTTTGGGGGTAAACTAGAAAATTAAAAAAAAAGTTATGCCACCTATATCGTGTGACTCATCAAATGAAAGGGCTTATTGTGAGGATCTTAAATATATTTTCTTTTGAATTTTAAGTAAAATAGTTTAGAAGTTATTCAGGAAAATAGGCGAAAAATGACCATTCCCCCCCCCCCCCCCCCCCTTATTTCCGAAACTACTGGGGCTAAAATTTCGAAAAACATACAGAAAATAGATCTTTGCCTATAGATTACAGCAAAACCTATAAGAAGTCTATGGTATTTAAGGTAACCTAGTAAATTTCAGATAATAATGTACGGAACGGAACCCTCTCCACGCGAGTGTAACTCGCACTTGTCCGGTTTTTTTTAAATCAATTGACTGACAAACGAGCAGACGACCCACCTGATGGAAAATGGTCCCCCCGCCCATGGACATCTGCAACACCGGAGGTGCTGCCAATGCGTTGCCAGTCTAGGGAAGGAGGGGAATGGGGATGGGCTGGGGATGAGGGAATAGGCCTCCGGACCTCGTCACTCACCGTACGCAAGCTATTACTTTACGCCGATATTCTGTGAGAGTGTGGTACTACCCCGGTCGAGCCGGCCCATGCGAACAGTAATCATCTAGTGAGGATTACTATTTCGCTCTACCATTACACTACTACTACTAGTATTGAACTAGCTAAAACAGACAACATGACAAGCTGTAAAAGTCATTTTACTGACCAAAACATTTTGACATTAACGTCGATATATATTTTGGAAGTGGGTATTTTTGTAAAAAAATAATATGTTGCTTTTCTCTACATACTCTCGACAACCAAACCTACGACCCAATAAAAGGCTAGCCTTGCCTTTTTCAAAATTTGAGATCAAATATTGTGCAGTTTATATTAAAAAAACATACTGAATTGACGTTTCGTATCAATAACTGTTTTAATATCTATGGATACTAGAATAGAGACCCACTTGAGTTTTGACAGCTGTTCCAAGTTTAATCTCATTTCTTTACTAAAAACGATAAAGAAGTAATGTTATTTCTTTATCGCAGCACTGGTTTTTCCTAATTGGTTGTCAAAATGGTGGTCATTTCCTACGGTTTTTGATTAACCAATGGAGGTTTTATGATATGGGTGTAGATAAATACTTTTAAACTTTTGAACGCCACGGCTAACGGCGAAAAAGCGTGCCACGAGCGCTCGCCGACGGCTGTAGCCGACGCAAATGTATGGAAAACGGCATATCGTGGCGTCAGGGGCACGGAAATCTGCTGTCAGCTATAGCCGACTAGGGCGTTCAAAAGGTTAACCCACACAGTGGCCTTAACATGCAAGACCGATAAGATGCGATCCGATGCGAGATGGATAAGTTAAACCGTCTTATCTCTAAGTGCATCTCTCTCACCCTAGTGCGGCCGAAAGAGATAGTCATAGAGATGAACGGGTTTACCTTATCTTTGTGTTTTGCATGTTAGCGCCGCTGGTTGATGGATAAGTGTGATGTGAGATGTTAACTAGAATCCATAATTTGGTGAACTAAATTGACAAATGGAAGTGTTGCAAGGAAGAAAATTGATAGTAAAAAAGTTTTTCAAAAGATGAAAATGCTGGTTTAATAATAAGTTTTATTATAATTACAAGGTTTTGTAAATCAGTGCCGAGGGTTCCACCTTATCGGTTTATCTATATGTACAACCATGGATGAATAATGCAAGAACTCTGTCAATCTCCTTGAAATCAAGCGTTCCTCGAATGGTGTCACGCCATCTACCGGTGAACCTCTTAAACTGCGGCTGCAATTCCTTTAAATTTTAATAATAATGGTTTCATTCGAAAAGCTTATAGTTTTCACAAAATATGTGTAAAGACGCACTACACGTGCCATTTCGCTCAATAAAATTTCAATTCGATGTATAGCGTTATTTGTCCGCTGCATAGAGCAGGCCACTATCATTGACAGCCCTTCCAATAAAACAAAAAAAAAATTCATCATACCATCTTAGGACTAATTAATCGAACGTGGCCACAAGTACTCTTGTGGCTCTGCCCACCCCAATAGGGATTTCGGGCGTGATGCTATGTATGTATGTATGTAATACATCATTAAAAATACCTCTAATTATTTTCATTTTACTGAAAGAATGATTATTTCCGCTACTAGGTTTCAAGTCGAGACCATCACTGCCATCTATTCAAACTATTCTAAACTGAAAAAAGTGTTTCCAAGAACTGGGCTCTCATATCTTCCTCTATGATCTAATCTATAAGTATTAATATAATAATAATGAACTCACCCAAAAAAACTAGAATGAAGATGACCTTCAACATTTTTACATTACGTAATTAGATAAATGTTAACTTTGAACAATAAAACGCAATCTACGCCCGCCCACGACTAACGACACACTGGCCGGTTGGCCTTTAGGATGTTCATTAGCAAATATATGATTTTGTGTCAATGTGTGTGTGGTATGTATAAATCAGATGATCAGTAGTTTTTGAATGTGTGAGTTATATTGAAAAGTATTAGTGTATGCTTGTTTATTAGTAATCACCACCTTTAAGACAAACATTTAAACATGGCGAAAAAGGCCTTTGTTCTACGCCTGCCTAAAATTTGACGACGCGGATAGCCTAGTTGGTAGTGACCCTGCCTCCTACGCAAGCGTCCCGGGTTCGATCCCCGGTAAGGGCAAATATTTGTGTGATGAGCACGAATCTTTCTTCCTGAGTCTTGGATGTTTCCTATGTATTTAAGTATTTATTTCTCTATATAAGTATTTATATCGTCGTCTAGTACTCATAACACAAGCCTTTAGAGCTTACTTTGGGACTAGATCGATTTGTGTAAAGATTGTCCCCTGATTTATTATTATTATTATTATTATTAATATACCTATGTCGCAATTGGTCTAAGCCGCACATTGTTTAAAACGCCATTATCCTAATTGTCACTACGCCTACATCTCTGTTGTACTAAAATGTATTAAGACTAAAACTGTTTGAGCTACATCCTAATAACACTTAAACGCATTAGGACTAAAGCAGTGTTTAGACTAAAATGCTTTCTAACTAAATCGCGTTTTGACTAAAATATTTCTTTACGAAAATACAGATTTTGTTAATGATAATGATGTTATTTCGTACACATACATTAC
The DNA here is from genome assembly GCA_947859335.1 of Tortricodes alternella. Lineage (NCBI taxonomy): Eukaryota > Metazoa > Arthropoda > Insecta > Lepidoptera > Tortricidae > Tortricodes > Tortricodes alternella. Next base: position 2,734,423 of record OX401972.1, read on the forward strand.
ATACACATATCTCACGACTAGTCACGACTATATTCCCAAACTGGGTAGGCAATGTATTAATTCGTCAATGATTGACTTGCTTGCATTGCATGCTTTTTGCCAAAGGTATTCAACTATATAGTAGCCTAAATGCCACAAAATAATGAATAATGACTTGAAGGCAAAACGCGAAATAGGCATAATGCGAATTAGGTACATTGTAGAAAGAAGCGTTATACTGAATAGATCAAACGCGAAGGAGACGAACTAACTATATAGCCTAAATGCCACAAAATAATGAAGTGTAGGCAAAACGCGAAATAAGCATAATACGTTTCAGGCAGGCGTAGAACAAAGGGAAAAAGGGTGGGGGAAATTATAATATTTTTCTTATTGGAAGGGCTGTCAATGATAGTGGCCTGCGCCTCTATTCGGGAACGCTAAGTGATTTTGTAGAGATTTGTGAGCGAGATTTCTCATCCTACTCTTCCGCACGATGCGTAACAAAATCACTTAGCGTTCCCGAATAGAGGCGCTGCTCTATGCAGCGGACAGATAACGCTATACATCGAATTGAAATTTTATTGAGCGAAATGGCACGTGTAGCGCCTCTTTACACATATTTTGTGAAAACTACCTGTTTTTCGAATGAAACCATTATTATTAAAATTTAAAGGAATTGCAGCCGCAGTTTAAGAGATTCACCGGTAGATGGCGTGACACCATTCGAGGAACGCTTGATTTCAAGGCGATTGACAGAGTTCTTGCTTTATTCGTCCATGGTTGTACATATAGATAAACCGATAAGGCACTGATTTACAACACCTTGTAATTATAATAAAACTTATTATTAAACCAGCATTTTCATCTTTTGAAAAACTTTTTTACTATCAATTTTCTTCCTTGCCAGCAACACTTCCATTTGTCAATTTAGTTCACCAAATTATGGATTCTAGTTAACATCTCACATCACAGTTATCCATCAACCAGCGGCGCTAACATGCAAGACACAAAGATAAGGTAAACCCGTTCATCTCTATGACTATCTCTTTCGGCCGCACTAGTGTGAGAGAGATGCACTTAGAGATAAGACGGTTTAACTTATCCATCTCGCATCGGATCGCATCTTATCGGTCTTCTATGTTAGGGCCACTGTGTGGGTTAACCTTTTGAACGCCCTAGTCGGCTATAGCTGACAGCAGATTTCCGTGCCCCTGACGCCACGATATGCCGTTTTCCATACATTTGCGTCGGCTACAGCCGTCGGCGAGCGCTCGTGGCACGCTTTTTCGCCGTTAGCCATGGCGTTCAAAAGTTTAAAAGTATTTATCTACACCAATATCATAAAACCTCCATTGGTTAATCAAAAACCGTAGGAAATGACCACCATTTTGACAACCAATTAGGAAAAACCAGTGCTGCGATAAAGAAATAACATTACTTCTTTATCGTTTTTAGTAAAGAAATGAGATTAAACTTGCAACAGCTGTCAAAACTCAAGTGAGTCTCTATTCTAGTATCCATAGATATTAAAACAGTTATTGATACGAAACGTCAATTCAGTATGTTTTTTTAATATAAACTGCACAATATTTGATCTCAAGTGACGTGAGAATAGAGACTTCATCCGTTTGTCTATGATTTAAAAAAAAAAATGGTCTTGACGGAGCATCGAATTGCCGCGATGTTGACGTTTTGCTGAACGAAAGTAGAATTGTTGTTGAATTACATAGAAAAAGTTGTTTGTAATTTACATTTTAGTTGAAAATATGAATAGTAAGTAGTCTTCTCGGAGTGTGTGTGTGATGTGAAAATGCGCCGGATATCGGAAATATGCAGCCATGATTGCAACAAATAACTTGTTGCCAGAAAATATTGTTTCTGAACCCATCATGGAGGATTTATAATATGTGTGTAGATAAAGTTATGTATGCAACTCTGCATAATTTGGCCTTAAAACACACGTGCAATCTTATTATGAAACTCGCCTATCGGCTCGTTTCATGAAAACCGCACTAGTGTTTTAAGGCCTATCATTATGCAACCGTTGCATAAACTACTATTTTATAATGATAACTTTAATTTGTAAATGTCCCTTGCGGTAATTCAATAGTGACGGTGTGCGCAGACGTGACCGTTATCCTGACGCTGCCGTTGCCGACGGCGACGCTCACGCCCTCTGGTGTGTTAGGATGCAGAGCGTGCGGTTTGTTGACGGCAACACTCGCGCCCTCTGGTGTGTTAGGACGCAGAACGTGCGGTTTGCTGACGGAGACGCTCACGCCCTCTGGCGTTTTAGGACGCAGAGTGTTCGGTCCAGCCTGCACGATGTTGGGTCCTGCAGGCAGGGGCGTAGCGTCAGTGCTTGCAGCTGGTGTTGGGTCCTTAAACAAAAATAAAGTATCGCTACAGTACGCGTTATACGCAACTCATTCGTTTAACCTTTTGATTCGCCATGGCTGAATGCGAGAAAGCGTACCACGCTCTGGTAGTGGTAGAGCCAAACAGTAATCCTCACTAGATGATTACTGTTCGAATGGGCTGGCTCGACCGGGGTAGTACCACACTCTCACAGAATATCGGCGTAAAGTAATAGCTTGCTATTGCATTTCGTACGGTGTGTGACGAGATCCGGAGGCCTATTCCCTCATCCCCATCCCATGACCATTCCCCATCCTCCCTAGACTGGCAAAGCATTGGCGACGAAACGGCACGAAAAACATAACCCCCCTTTTTGCTTCGCTGCAGTCGGGTAAAAAAGAGTATCGTGTCGTGAGGAAGTTAAATAGAAGGCAGAGGATAAAATCGATTGGAAATTGGTTCATAGGTTCATAATAATGGCTTACAATAGAAAACGTATGACTGTCTACTTACGGGAGCCAATAAACCGCTGTCATTTTGCGATGTCGTATCCACTTCTGCTTCAGCATTCTCATTTCTTTTATTTTGATCACTTTCGTTATTAAGTATACTTTGATCAGGTATCCCACTTTGGTCATTAAGTCCACTTTGGTCACTTTGCCCACTTTCGTGAGTTAGCCCTTGTGGACTCTGCTCTCTAGGCATATACACTCTGTTGCATTCATCCTCCAAGTCTGGTATGGTCTCTTTGAGGAACTCCTTATGATATAGAACATGTGTGAAGCTAGCTGGAACTAAATCGTCAGGAAGCTCGTTGCATGCGTTTTCGATGCTTTTCAATGTGGATCCCACGGCGTATAGGTAGGGGACGATGGCAGAAGAGTTGTTTAAAAACGAGTAGTGAACGAGACCGTTCCCACTCTCGCCTTGACAGAAATCTAATGCTGAAAATATAAGCAAAAAGATCACGTTTGATCATGAGAGCCCCTTTAAATATTTATTTTATTCTGTTAACAGGCAACACTCACACAGGGCACAGGTACTCCTCTGCTGCACTGGGAGTGAAGAAATAGCATAGAATGCGTGCAGATGCTTATCATTCTGGCATGTCGTAAAAGTCGACTAAGGGACGGGTCCTCCCCAACATGGTGGACTATCTGTATGGGCGATTTGCTGATCACCTGTCACCGTACGGTTCATCATACCATCTTAGGACTAATTAATCGAACGTGGCCACAAGTACTCTTCTGGCTCTGGCCACCCCAATAGGGATTTCGGGCGTGATAATATGTATGTATGTATGTAACAGGCAACAGAATTATATCATCTGTGAAAATTTCAACTGTCTAACCATCACGGTTCATGAGATACAGCCTGGTGACAGACGGACGATCAGACGGACAGACGGACAGCGGAGCCTTAGTCCCGTTTTTACCCTTTGGGTACGGAACCCTAAAACTGGATGCACCGCGCTATAATATCATTGTTAGTTTTGGGATGCGGTGAGCGATTATGAGCGAGTTGCCTACAAAGCAAGATGCCTAACAAACCAAGATGCCTAAGTATAATGCCTACAAAGCAAAATGTCTAAGTGGTTGAATGCCGTCTAGGCAAATTGTCTACTTGCTAAAACGACTACCAAGCAAAATGTCTAAGTAGTTGAATGTCTTGAAGACAAATTGCCTGGTATTTTTTTAATTTTAAAATATATGGTTTTGAAGTTATTTAGGATAATAGGCGAAAATTGCCCATTCCCCTCTCCGAAACTACTTGGCCTAACAATTTGAAATAAATACAGAACATACTTTTTTAGCTATAAATTACAGGAAAACCTATAAGAAGTCTATGGTATGCAAAGTAATATATAATTACGAAACCCTCTCCACGCGAGTTTAACTCGCACTTGTCCAGGTTTTTTAGACATCCTGCTTTTTGGCTATCTTGCTTCTGAGACATCTTGCTTTTTAGACATCTAGCTTATTAGGCATCTTGCTTTTTAGCCATCTTGCTTCTGAGGCATCTTGCTTTGTTAGGCATCTTGCTTTGTTAGGCATCTTGCTTTGTAGGCAACTCGATCATAACCGATGTCAACGCGTCTAGTATTTCTAATGGCTGAGACCATAGGCGGATTAAACGTCGACAGCGCCCTAGGCAAGCACCTCATCGGCGCCCCTCTAGCGGCCGTATATTATAAATTTCAACTAGTACTTATACTTAGAGCGCTTACGCATAACGTCCAATCCGTACCCGATCCGAACCCGTGAAGATACGGTCCGGAGGAGTCGTAGAACTATTTCTATGGTAGTTTACGCACTAGATCCGGCTTCCGTCATCCGGGAATCTACATTCCTGATAAGATTATTGACAGACCGAAGTATCCATAGTATTATTTGTATGAACTGATCGAACCGTATTGCCCGATCCGTATCCGAACCGAATCCAAGCTGCGTACGAGCAGAGAGGCAGCGGGGCGGCGGGGTATGTGGCCGGGGGGCGCGTAAAATGACGTTTACTTGGATTTGGATCAGAGATCGGACTAGTGCGTAAGCAATATCCGAATTCGATCCGAGATTTCTACATCCGTATTTTCACGGATTCGGATCGGATACGGATTGGACGTAGTGCATAAGCGCACTTATACTAATTAGTCCCGCGGTTTCATGCATGCGCCCCCTTAGGCATGTGCCTAGTTTGCCTTAGGGATAATCCGCCTCCGGCTGCGACAACGGGATTCCACGCTCCATACGATTCCGAAACATGTCGGACCATTTCTGACAATATACTTATCGTGTGTAAAGCCGTTTTTATTTCAAGTTTTAATCACTAACTTGTTCCAAAGTCGCCGGCACAAATCTTGTCGCTGGTGATGTACTTGCTGTAATTTGGGTGGTCGTAGCTTCTGACGCAAATATCTTTTTTCTCTACAGGTAAACGTTTGGTGATAAGTCGAGGCATCGCGCGCTTCTTTGATGCGTACAGCCATCCTACGATCCATGGGTGCTAAAGCACAAAAAGTTAAATATTTAAAACTCTTTTTTCGTGTCTCGCAGTTTTCAGGGCTCAATTTAGAACCAAACGCTCTGAAAAACTTGGCAACACTGGTAATACATTATACCAGGGATTCCCAATGTGTGCGCCGCGGCGTGGCAGCGAGCAACAATGTACACTGGATTCATCCATACTTATCTTATTTGGTAAACAAGTTTCTAACCTCAAGATATGCAATTTTGTGCTGTTTTATCCTACACAAAGCAAACCCAGGCTAAAAATTGGCAAAATTACGTCAAAAATATTGTCTCTGGTTCCTTTATTTGCAAGGAAACAGCTGCTTTAGCCAAAAATGGTGCATTTTGAGGTTAGAGGTTGTTTATCAAATAAGACAAGTACGGATGAATCTACTGTATCGCTGGCCCCAACGTTCGGATAAAATTAATCATCGTTCGGATAATTGAGATTTCAGATCCAAGAGTATAGTAATATTATCAAAAGGAATGGTTCGGATAATCGAGGTTCTACTGTAAATATATCAATGATGGAACAATAAACAAAAATGACACTCTGTTACATACATACATACATATATCACGCCAGCTTCCCAAAGGGGTAGGCAGAGACCACGGATTTCCACCTGCTACGATCCTGACACACACCTTTCGCTTCGTCTACTCTCATTAAGTTCTTCATGCTCGATCGCCGGTTTAGGGTACTCTTGACCTGGCCTTTCTTAAGAACGTCCTCGATCTGGTTTTAGTACGTTCGCCGAGGTCTTCCCCTTCCAACCCTACCATGCACACTCGCCTTATAAATCTGCTTCGTTAGTTTTCTTACGCTCATCCTCTCCACATGTCCTAACCATCTAAGCATACCATTCTCAACTCCCTCCTCTTCCTTTCCAAACTTTGTTAACGCCGTGCAAATTATTGTAATCGCTTCCAATTTACCCATTTCATCGGTTCCCCAACGCTATTCGTCCACTGGTCTCTTTGCTGGAGCCGAGGGTCGAAGCTGACGCAGAGCGGCTGCACGCCGGGCGTGTAGCGGAGCGGCGTGCGCAGACGCACTGCGGCGATGTCGTGCGCGTAGTACGCGCTCGCGCCGCTGAACATAGCCGGCATGTGCACCGACGCTATCTGTTACCATGTTAAAATACCACAAATATACAACGTGTCCCTGTTGTCCGTGGCTGTTGGACATTCCTGAACACAAATACAAATGATTTATTGCCAGACAACAGGTACTTCTAATAAGATCACAGAATTTGAATGTCCTTCACGATTTTTAGGGTTGCTCGCCTCAAAATGAAAGCAATGGAACCCTTATAGGATCACTCGTGTGTCTGTCTGTCTATCTGTCTATCCGTCTGTCACAGCCAATTTGCTGCAAAACTACTGGACCGATTGAGTTGAAATTTGGTACGCATATGTAAATCGGTGACCGCAACACGGCCATGTAACGTAAATACAGGAAAACCTACAAGCAGTCTTTGGTATCTAAAGTAACATAGGAAATTTCAGATAATCATATACGGGAATTTAACTCGCACTTGTCCGGCTTTTTTCTATAGTATCCATTTCATCAAATCGTGTTTTGGAAATAGTTACGTTTTCAATAATGTAAAGAATATGAACATATATTTTTTGCGCTTCGCCAAATCAAAAATATTTGTTAAAAAAACTGTAAAGCCGAATTAGGTGTTGTCAGTGCCTTATCCGCAGTTCTACGGGCTGTGCCCAGCCACTGCCACTTCGCCTTACGAGCTCTGAGCTACGAGTAAGTTACACTGTACAACACTTGTTTATAAATTATTATGGACTCACGTCAGATTTCTGTGCATACGGGTCCCGGGCGTCCCACGGCTTCAGCAGCTTGCCGGCCGCCGCCGCGAATGAGGTCGCGCCGAGAGCGCCGGTCGCGTCATCCCAGAAACAATTCGCCGCTGAAACGTTGCATCAATTAAAGGAGAAGATGAACCGACTACCTGTTGAAAGTCGCAGGAGTCGGCTAGATGCAGGTAGCACAGGACCGTCATCATTTAAGGCCTCCTGACGTGCTTTGTGGAGTAAATGACTGGTACTGTAATAAAACTTCTTCTTCTTCTTCCTAGCGCTTTTTCCCGTCTACGGGGTACGTTTGACCATGATCCCGGGTTCGGCAGGTCGGGTTATTACAGTGGAGCGGCTGCCGTCTGACCTCCGTAACCCTTGTGACAGGGGAACCAGACCAATTGGATCATGGTTACACATTTTAGTTACTCAAATGTGCAGGTGTCCTCACGATGTTTTCCCTCACCGTAAGAGCATCGGTTACCGCAATTCGCAGGCAGATAATGAACATAAGTTAGAAAAACTCATTGATACATTGTAATAATACTTCAATTCGTTTTGTTTATGCATCTGACTTTAGAAACTATTAGATCGCCCGCGGTATTTTCCATACAAAGTTGATCACTCCTTAGTGCACCCTTAGGGTACCTACTCGAGTAATGTCGCCTTCAAACCTAAAGGACCACCCGTTTAGGCTGGGCGTCGCCTATTACTGTTTTATATGTATTGATGATATAAATCAGGTAGCCTTGCCCTAACATTGAATATCAAGTGTTAGTCTTGGTGTTTATCTAGAGGTAGTCTGAAAAAATACGCCACTGTACCTGTTATGATAAAGTCGCGCGAGACCACGCTCCCGCCGCACACTGGCGCGTACGGCGTCGCGCTCTTGTCGTAGATGGTGGCGTGCCACTGCAGGCCCGGCGCCGCCGGCGGCGGCAGCGGCGCGCGCGGCGCACCGACCGCCGCAGCCGGTGGAGTCGCCGGGACAACGCTCTGCAGAGGAGCTGACTTCAATCTTCATGAGCGATTCAGGTCTTAAACTGAATTGCATACCTATTTTGATTGGCAGTTATCCCAATCCGTCTATCCTTTGTTGTTGTTTTAGCTAGAGAAAGACGGAGTGCCACTAGAGGGCGAGCGTAAAATAGGAAATGGACCCAAGCCATGCGCTCAAGTGGTAGTGCACTGTATGAAGCGCCATAACATCACATGGTTGAGGGAGACGATGGCTGAGATACGCGTCATACTCGTGAACGGGTGCTGTCTGTGGGGTCCAGACGGTTCATGCTCGCAAGGACCATTTAAATTGGTTAGTGTTTAATTTATTAGTTTTGTGCGATATCTGAACCTGACTAGAGAGACTTCATAGTGTTCTCTATACTATATTTGATACTTGTTCATATTCGTATATTTGTATTGTTAGGACATGAAATGTTATATTTCAAATTGTTTCTTTTGATATTTGGAGACCTTACATCTCCATCTTTATACTTGACCGTGGAGACTGTCTATACCTCCATTTAAACTAGATTAATCTATTTAGATGTTACCTTGCTTCAATTTTTATTTTATTATTATGACCCTTAGAGACTTTTTACATCTCTAAGTCACTTAACTTTTCCAGACGTGGAGACTATACATCTCCCTTATTAGTTATTTATTAGAATTAATTTGTACCCATTAGGTTTTTATGTTGCACATTTTGTTTTAGTTTTTAGATAAAACTGTACTGCCAAAGTTGAAAAAAGACTTACTGCTGAGTTTCTTGCGGCGTTTCTTCTCAGCAGATGTCACCTTTCGAAGCGCTGGTAGATTCAGACATGTAAAAGAGCCCAGGTGGCCTACTTGCAAAATAAATATTTTCATTTTCATTTTTTTTAAGATGTACTTTCGTAGTTACGCCAAGTATTTTCTACAATTTAAAGTTATTTCATAACATCTATGTCATTTAAAAACTAAATTATATAGCCGATCTTGGAAAGTCCATTTTGTATCAAGGGCGCAAGACAAGCAATTATGAACGAGACCAAGTTAAAGACAAAGGTCCTGGTGCAAAAAAAGCGGGCAAGTGCGAGTCGGACTCGCCCATGAAGGGTTCCGTGATTTATGACGTATTCAAAATAACTACTTACTAGATCTCGTTCAAACCAATTTTCGGTGGAAGTTTACATAGTAATGTACATCATATATTTTTTTTAGTTTTATCATTCTCTTATTTTAGAAGTTACAGTGGGGGGGACGCATTTTACCACTTTGGAAGTGTCTCTCGTGCAAGCTATTCAGTTTAGAAAAAAATGATTTTAAAAACCACAATATCATTTTTAAAGACCTATCCAAAGATACCCCACATGGTATGGGTATGATGAAAAAAAATATATGAATTTCAGTTCTAAGTATGGGGAACCCCAAAAAAATTATTTTTTCTATTTTTGTGTAAAAATCTTAATGCGGTTCACAGAATACACCTACTTACCAAGTTTCAACAGCAAAGTTCTTAAAGTTTCGGAAAAAAGTGGCTGTGACATACCGACGGACAGACAGACAGACATGACGAATTTGTAAGGGTTCTGTTTTTTGCCATTTGGCTACGGAACCCTAAAAAAAGCTGGCGCCCTAACTAAACTGTTTAAGGTGGGAGAATTTTAAGCTAGTTCAATACGAGGTTTGCTGGTCAGGGTCCGAGGGCCCCCTGGGATTGTGGGCCCCGGTGCACGGCACCGTCTAGCCTTTTAGTAGCTACGTCACTACTTGATTGGTTCATAAAATATACGGATTAACTTGTTGGTTCCTAAAAAATAAAAATAAAACGATTTTATCATTTGTATTAACGGCTACGGAACCCTGCCTTGAGCATGGCCCGACATGTTCTTGATTGGTTTTTCCCAGCTCACCGTGTCACACAATACACAGACGGACAGACAATTATTAAAATAGCTCTCGCACCGTAGTCTGGTTCAATGGTCGATTAAGAAACTCCTGCGCCGAAGGATGACTGTGGCACTTCATGCACGCCTCTGAAATATAATATGAAAAATTCAGATTATACACCGCTGGATCCTTACATAGAAAGAGTAGGTACTGTTGCTAGGTCTTGCCTGACTGCGAAGCGAAAAGGAGGGTTATGTTTTTCGCGAATATGTACTCCATTTGTTACCACCGATTTTGACAAATGGGGTTCCAAACGATTCGGGCAAAATGGCCAGCGGCCCTAAAATGCGGCGTTTATCTCTAAGTGCGTCTCTCTCACACTAGCGCCGACGAAAGAGATAGTCAGAGAGATAAACGGGTGTAACTTATCCCCGTATCTGGTATGCTAGCGCTGCTGCGGACGTGTAACGTAAATAAATGAATTTTAAACATCGGGGCCACTTCTGGGGGGTAAATCAGAAAATTAAAAAAAAAAGTAGGCTATATCGTGTGACATAATCATTATGAGGAATTTAATAATTTTTTTTGGAATTTTAAGATAAACAGTTTAGAAGCTATTAAGGAAAATAGGCAAGAATTTATCATTCCCCCTTCCCCCTTATTTCCGAAACTACTTGGCCTAAAATTTTGAAAAAAATACAGAAAATTGTTCTTTACCTATAGACTACAGGAAAACCTATAAGAAATCTATGGTATTTAAAATAACATAGGAAATTTCAGATAATCATGTACGGAACGGAACACTCTCCACACTTAACTCGCACTTGTCCGATTTTGTATAATTAATAAGAAGTTAGGTTTTATTCAGAACAACTTAGTTTTGTGGTCCCTAATTGATGTGTATCACATTAGGTATGCGTGATTCCCAAACACGTTGTATATTGGATGAACATCGGTTATAAACATTCATGCTTATCACACAAAGTTGGCTACTACCGAGATTACAACCCGCAACCTCCGGCACAGTAGGAAGGCACCTAGTTGAATACTTTTCTTTCTAACGTTTCATATACTTTTATACGAAATATTTATTAAATTTTCAGTATTTTTTCTAATGTAAGGATTCAATAAAACTGCTTTGAACAAGTGACTTCGTTCGTCGAAGTTCGTCATGTTCATGACAACGCCATCTATTTACAAGTTTATAAACTGCGAAGCTCTATTGCCGACGTCTTAGTTCTTATGACATTTACGCAGTCTTATTTTGCCTGATTAATACGCTGTCTTTCATTGCTCGCTAAAAGCTACGAACCACAAAAACAAAACGCATGAATCAACCAATAAAAGACCTTTCTTCGATGCAGTAACAACTCCGATGTCGGCATTATATACTGAGTGTGCGATAGTGTTGCACTCGCGTTTTGACACCAAACAAGTGAGCATCGCGAAAATCGTGTTGGGCATTTCCTTACTATATATTTCTATGACAAAAACACATTAGGTATCTAAAGTTTAACCGTACAACTCACCCAGGAAAATTAAAATGTAGATTATCCTCAACATTGCGTCAGTTGAATTACTTACAACGTATTATTTTATTGGATAAGTATGCACGCTCTCTGCGCGCGCGCGGCTGACTGACCCTGATTCGCTTTTAAAGATGGCCGGTAAGAAACCCGTGCAAATCGAAACTATCCGACAATGCTTATTTCAACTTTAATAGCTAATAAAGCTGCCGAACTACGAAGTGAGAACTTAGAAGCATACTTAATTTGAAACTTAGCGAAAATAAGAGAAGAGACAAAAGTGATAGATGCGTGTTAACACAAAATACTTAAGTGGAAGTGGGCTGGAAATGTTGCATGTCAGGACAAAGAGAAATGCGCTAGAAAAAATACTGTATGGGCTGGCCCTCCCGGAAAAAGAAAAAGGGGCGCCCCGTGGAAAGGTGGGAAGACGAACTTATATTTGCAAGTAAGGACTGGATGAGAACAGCCCAAGACAGGAAAAAGTGGAGAGAGATGGAGGAGGCGAGGACTCGTCGAGGTCTTTAATAATTAGAGAGAATTAATAAAAACGCTTAAATAAATAATAATAATAAAGCTGCCGAACTTGCAGCGCGGGGCGCGCGGGCTTTTTACAGCGCTGTGATTGGTGCGTTCGAGGTTGTGCGCCCGCGCCTGCGGCCGCAGCAAGGTTGACACAAGAATAAGTTAACAACGTCTTATCTCTAAGCGCGTATTAGTGCCTCTTTCTCACACTATTGCCGACGAAAAAGATAGTCGGAGAGAAAGGGGTCGGGGGTTAAGGTACTCTCATGCCACCTTGCTAGGGCCGCTGCCTGTAATCCCGCTGCTTATAGCTTTTTGATTATAATTCTGGCAGCGGGGGTCGCCCGGCTACAAAGAAAACTTATTTCAAATTCTTTTGTCAACACATGACCTGACGCAGTGCGTTGAACTCTCGTCCCCTTACCTTATATTCCTGCGTATGAGTCAGCCTTAAGAAAAATATTGTATACTTACAAGGATAATCTTTTCGAAAACGAACTGCCGTCATAAGACAATGCGATTCTTGACCATTTTTAGGGTTCCGTACCCAAAGGGAAAAACGGGGCCCTATTATTAAGACTCCGCTGTCCGTCTGTCCGTCCGTCACCAGACTGTATCTCATGAACCGTGATAGTTAGACAGTTGAAATTTTCAAAGATGATGTATTTCTGTTTCCGCTATAACAACAAATACTAAAAACCAGAATAAGAATGGTACGGAACGGAACCCTTCGTGCACGAGTCCGACTCGCACTTGGCCGGTTATTCATTTAAACAATATAAAATATTGTTTAAATAAAATTGAATATTAAAACTTAAAATTTAGGTAATCCCCGTACATGCTTGACTCGTTTAGATGCTGTTCATAACTGGTTTGACGAGTCACCGAGTTATACCTATTGTAACGATTTCCCATCAAGACAATTAAATATTTATGTTCAAATTATATCGGTATTTCGGGGTTTTTTGTGAATCAGTGTTTATCATCGTTTTATTAAATGCTTTTTATTTACTCCATGGTAGGTTTTTGCTTAAATACTATTAGAAGGGCATCTTCGGCGGCTTCGTATGGATCTGACAGCAAAGCCGACAGTTAAAGTCTGTTCGCCGAGAATGGATAAATATTATGATAACGTCTTTAAATAGCGATATCGCTAACCTATCGCAAACTGTACGACGGGCGTGTCGCTTATCGCCGCGCGTACTGAGTTTCATGGTACGAGGGACGCAGTTGTTGTCAACGCGGCGCGGCCATATATTGCCATTCCGTTCTGGAATACGCTTCGAATGTGTCGTTTGGGTGTTCATGTGTTGTCTTAGACGAAGCAATTGAACTTTTCATAATAAACGTCACCGACTCTGATTATTCCTCCGACTCTGAGACTTCGTCATGATCGTCTTCCGATGATATGCCAGCAATGGGACTTATACAGGCTACGCAATAATAATATTCTATGAAAAAAAAATAGTTTTTCCATTTAATTATTTATTATCATCGGTAAAAGTAATTGTAATACTATTTGTAATGAGTTAAGAAGCCCTGATTTTTATTTTTTATCAACTCTCGGTGAACAGACTTTACAGCACCCCTGCGACCCCACCCCGCCTTACCCCCCTCTCGTCAATCTAAACTATAAGGGTTGTCACAAGTATATAATACTTACTTTTCCCGCCACTTCGTCCGTGTCAAATTTGTTAATCAGTAATCTCTCACGGAAAGGTAACAAGCCTACTTCCGTATGCATACCTTTTATCAGTTAACCACCTTGCGTTGCAGTAAACACCATTTATCCGGGACTCGTATCAGTGACTTATACGTATAAAAGACTAATTAACTAACTACTGGTAAGAAAGGGGGCGTCCATTAATTACGTGAGGTGCTCAGGGGGGGAGGGGATTGAGACGAATCTCACTAAATCTCACTTGGGGGAGAGGGGGGGTCTTGGTAAATATCACGTATTTTTTTTCTAGCAGAAAACGGTGTGAGCCTGCGTGAAAGTTAAGTTAAATTAAAGCTAAATGAAAGTAAAAAAGTGTCTTGAATAAAATAGGGCATTTTGTTTTAAATATATATTTAACGCTTTTATTCCCGCTTTTCTGCTGCACTGGGAGTGAAGAAATAGCATAGAATGCGTGCAGATGCTTATCATCCTGGCATGTCGTAAAAGTCGACTAAGGGACGGGTCCTCTCCAACATGGTGGACTATCTGTATGGGCGATGGGCTGATCCCCTGTCACCATACGGTTCATCATACCATCTTAGGACTAATTAATCAAACGTGGCCACAAGTAGTCTTGTGGCTCTGCCCACCCCATTAGGGATTTCGGGCGTGATAATATGTATGTATGTATGTTATACCCAAAATACAAATTTTGAAAAATCTCACGTGAGATTGGGGCAGGGGGGAGGGAGTCGAGAAAAATCTTACAATATCTCACCAAGGGGGGAGGGGGCGGGGTCATTTTTTTTTAAATGTCTCACTTAATTAATGGACGCCCCCAAACCAGTAGTTTCCAGTGAGATTAAAGGGTTTAAAAACGACTAAAAAGCAAACAACTTTCACTCGATCACAAGATAACAAGTAATTGAGGACTAAATAATAGTTTTCTTAACTTTATATTTATTTTTTAATACAATGATGGTGGCTGTTTGATACGTAAACCATGGCTATAGAATAATATACATTTTTAATTCGAAGTATAAATGTGTATCATGCGTGCCGTGCATCGACATAGACATAGACATAGACATCATTTATTGGTAATTACATTACACGTCATACTTAAAATTAACATCTTCGGTTATATGCCACTGGATCTGCCACCGATGGCACAAAACGGAAAGAAAATCCGTTTAGTGCCACTGCCACCTTCTAATGATAGGTTAGATTGGGTAAGGTTTGTTTTTTTCCGTTTTGTGCCATCGGGGTCAGATCCAGTGGCATACAACGGAATAAATCGCATTTTCAGGTTATGTTTGGGATTTGTTTTTACATTATTGAACTTCTTTTTGAAAAAAGCACTATACATGCTTCGACCTTAATTAACTTTTTGAATGTAAAAGTTGGCTGTAGACACCAGATTTCCTTGCCTCTGACGCCACGGCATGCGGTTTTCGTACATTTTGTCGACTACAGTCGTCACTCAGCGTCCGCGGCACGCTTTCTCGCATTCAGCCGTAGCCGTAGCCGTAATCTCTACATCTTAAATGGTCGTCAGCGCGTTTTGAACATTGAATGACGGCGACGCGTGGCCGTTGTTTGAAGTAGACGAACTAACTATATAGCCTAAATGCCACAAAATAATGGAGTGTAGGCAAAACGCGAAATAAGCATAATACGTTTTCGGCAGGCGTAGAACAAAGGCACAGTAGGCTGTAGCCGACAGCAGATTTCCGTGCCCTGAAGCTACGATATGCCGTTTTCCATACATTTGCGTCGGCTACAGCCGTCGTCGAGCGCTCGTCGCATGCTTTTTCGCCGTTAGCCGTGACGTTGAAAAGGTTAAAAGTATTTTTATAATGACAACTTCAATTTGTAAATGTCCCTTGCGGTAATTCAATAGTGACGGTGTGCGCAGACGTGACCGTTATCCTGACGGTGCCGTTGCCGACGGCGACGCTCACGCCCTCTGGTGTGTTAGGACGCAGAGCGTGCGGTTTGCTGACGGAGACGCTCGCGCCATCGGGCATGTTAGTACGCAGAGTGTTCGGTCCCGCCTGCACGATGTTGGGTCCTGCAGGCAGGGGCGTAGCGTCAGTGCTTGCAGCTGGTGTTGAGTCCTTAAACAAAAATAAAGTATCGCTACAGTACGCGTTATACGTAACTCATTCGTTTAACCTTTTGAACGCCACGGCTGAATGCGAGAAAGCGTGCCACGGATGTATCTATAGAAAACGGCATATCGTAGCGTCAGGGGCACGAAAATATGCTGTCGGCTACAGCCGACTGTGGCGTTCAAAACGTTAAATCCATTTCTAAGATAAGGCCCTGCGATTTTTACGAAAATTACTTTTACATTATCCCATAATACTTCCAAACTTGACAAATTTAACATTAATAAATAATCTCCCATACATATATACCCGCGAACAACATAACCCTCCTTTTTGCTTCACTGCAGTCGGGTAAAAAACAGCATCTTGTCGCGAGGAAGTAAACAGAAGGCAGAGGATAAAATCAATTGGAAATCGGTCCATAAAGTCTGTTCGCCGAGAGTTGATAAATATTATGATATCGTCTCGAAATAGCGACTGTCGCTTACCTATCGCAAACTATATGACGGGCTTCGCTTATCGCCGCGCGCACGGAGATTCGTGGTACGAGGGACGCAGTTGTTGTCAATTATGGAATACGCATCGAGTGTGTCGTTTGGGTATTCGTGTGTTGTCTTAGTTAGACGAAGCAATCGAACGTTTCATAATAAACGTCACCGACTCTGATTCTTCCTCCGACTCTGAGACTTCGTCATGGTCGTCGTCTGATGATATGCCAGCAATGGGACATATACAGGCTATTCAATAATAATAGTCTATGGAAAAAAAATAGTTTTTCCCCTAATTTTTTTATTATCTTCGGTAAAAATAATTAGCGGGCTGGTTTTTTATTATCAACTCTCGGCGAACAGATTAGGTTCATGATGATGGCTTACATTATAGAAAACGTACCTATTCGTATGGTGGTCTACTTACGGGAGCCATTAAACTGCTGTCCTTTTGCGATGTCGTATTCACTTCCGCTTCAGCCTTGTTCTCATTTCTTATATTTTGATCACTTTGGTCATTAAGTCTGCTTTGATCAGGTTGCCCACTTTGGTCATTAAGTCCACTTTGGCCACTTTGCCCACTTTCGTGAGTTAGCCCTTGTGAACTCTGCTCCCTAGGCATATACACTCTGTTGCATTCATCTTCCAAGTCTGGGATGGTCTCTTTCAGAAACTCCTTATGATATAGAACATGTGTGAAGCTAGCTGGTGCCAAATAGTCGGGAAGCGCATTGCATGCGTTTTCGATGCTTTTCAATGTGGATCCCACGGCGTATAGGTAGGGGACGATGGCAGAAGAGTTGTTTAAAAGCGAGTAGTGAACGAGACCGTTCCCACTCTCGCCTTGACAGAAATCCCAAACTGAAAATATAACAATGTTAGATTAAGGCGCTGACAAGACTTAAATCGGCTTTACTTCAACACTTTTTTTAGAAAAAACTATGTGATTTGGCAAAGCGAAAATAATAAAAATACATATTCATTACATTATTGAAAAAATTACTATTTCCAAAACACGATTTGATGAAATCGATATGATAGAAAAATATAGTGAAGTTACGTCTTAAATGCTCTTTAAACAGTTCTGTCTTATTTATATACTTATAATAAAAGGCTAACGACGACCATTTTTTACATGATAGATATTTATAAAACTATGATAGATTAGGTAAGGTTTGAATAGAAATACGTCATTTTTAGGGTTCCGTACCTCAAAAGGAAAAAAGGAACCCTTATAGGATCACTCGTGTGTCTGTCTGTCTGTCTGTCCGTCTGTCACAGCCAATTTGCTCCGAAACTACTGGACCGATTGAATTGAAATTTGGTATTCATATGTAAGTTGGTGACCGCAACACGGACGCGTGACTTAAATATATGAATTTTAAACATAGGGGCCACTTTTTGGGGGTAAACTAGAAAATTAAAAAAAAAGTTATGCCACCTATATCGTGTGACATATCAAATGAAAGGGCTTATTGTGAGGAACTTAAATATATTTATTTTTGAATTTTAAGTAAAATAGTTTAGAAGTTATTCAGGAAAATAGGCGAAAAATGACCATTCCCCCGCCTTATTTCCGAAACTACTGGAGCTAAAAAATACAGAAAATAGATCTTTGCCTATAGATTACAGGAAAACCTATAAGAACTCTATGGTATTTAAGGTAACCTAGTAAATTTCAGATAATCATGTATGGAACGGAACCCTCTCCACGCGAGTTTAACTCGCACTTGTCGGGTTTTTGAAGTTAGAACCATGAAAATTGGTATAATGATAGCTGGTAACAAATGAAGAATTAAAATTTAAGGATTTTGAAAAATCAGCTCTTAAAGGTTAGTAGAAGTAGTAGCATAAAAATTGTATGCGTGTACTATAGTTTTTGAAGATAGAAACATGAGAATCGGTATAATTACTGCTGGTAACGAATAAAGAAATGTAAATTAACGATTTTGGAAAATTAACCCTCAAAGGTATAAAATAGGGGTTGAAAATGTTTATGAGAGAACTGTAATTTGTGAAGATAGAATCTTTAAAAATATTTAAACTGTTGGTTTCAAATTATGAATTGAAATATGAAGTATTTGAGTGTTTGTTTTTAGACAATGGACTTTTTCATTAGTAATCTATGTGTTGGAACTTGGTATGGGAATCTACACATATAATAAATCTGTAGAAAAGTGGTGTCTGTCATTACAACACTTTTGGAAAAAAACAGTATGACGGGCTATTTGAGTGAATCAATAATGTTTAGAATTTTTGGCTGTCTGTCTGTCTCTCTTTACCTACGTCTGTGTGTATGCATAAAACTTAAGATCTACTAAACCGATTTTCATCAAATTCGGTATGTCTATAGCTTATGAGCTTAATTTTTATCAAGGGTACTTTTTACCCGACTTCGCGGGTGTAAAAAGAAAGGTTATGGTTTATCATTTAATTCTTATTTCTCACAGTATTTCTTACTGTTTATTATGTTGTTATTCAAAGAAGCATATTGGTATAAGGTTAGTTTATGAGTATGATAACTAGAATAGATTTTTCCCGGGCTCCGCAACGAATAACGAATTACCGAATCATACATTACTTACTATTAGTAGGTTAGGTTTAGATACATACATACATAGAATCACGCCCGAAATCCCTAATGGTGTGGGCAGAGCCACAAGACTACTTGTGGCCACATTCGATTAATTAGTCCTAAGATGGTATGATGAACCGCATGGTGACAGGTGATCAGCCCATCGCCCATACAGATAGTCCACCATGTTGGAGAGGACCCGTCCCTTAGTCGACTTTTACGACATGCCAGGATGATAAGCATCTGCATGCATTCTATGCTATTTATACACTCCCAGTGTAGTAGAGGAGTAGGTTTAGATGAGCTAGGTAAATAGGTTAGGCTTGGTTGGCGTTGCGTCAGGGCTGAAGGCCCAAACTAGGCAGGAATAGGAGCTCCGCTTGGCGGAGCTCCGTCAACTCTATCACTATGGAACGAATTAACGTATGATCTGGTTATTCGTCATTCGTGATAACCGGATATTTTAGAACAGTAACATTACCATGAGTTGCGCAAACCGCTCTCGCTAGCGTAAACTATCGCTCGGTCCCTTTTACTTGTATCGGCAAGCAGCATTTCCGATATATTGCGATAGCGAGAACGGTTTGCGCAAACTCATGGTAATGGCTCATATATATGTAGGGTTACGATATTGTTTGTATTTTGGGGTTAAGAACGAGAACCGCAGTTTGCATAGAAAAGTGAAATTATTATAATGATTGTCACGCACTGAACGAATGGACACCGTATGTTTGTTTTAGTTTGTTCGGTACAGACAGATTTATAATTGAGATACAGTCATGTTACTGTTTATGGAATACTAAAAGAAAGGAATACCTACTCAAATAAAAAAATTACGATTTTTTTAAATTCCATCAGTAAAGATGTGAAAATGGGTGATAAAGTTTGTACAGAAAATACCGCGGGAGAAGCTGTGGCGGGTCAACTAGTTAAATATATGTTCCAGATCGGCCTCTGTGGTTTCACGAATCTACAGGTAATCATTATATAAGCAACTAGTGCACCTGCCGCAGCTTCGCCCGCGGTAATTTCCACACAATCTTTACAAGTTTTTTATCACTAACTTGTTGCAAAGTTGCCGGCACAAATCTTGTCGCTGGTGAAGTACTTGCTGTACTTTGCGTGGTCGTAGCTTCTGACGCACTTATCTTTTTCCTCTACAGGTAAACCTTGGGTGATAAGTCGAGGCATTACGCGCTTCCTCGATGCGTACAGCCATCCTACGATCCATTGCTGGAAAAGCACAAAAAGTTAATTATTTAAACCAGCTGTGACTCGCAATTATCAGCGCTCAATTTAGAACCAAACGCTCCGAAAAACTTGGCAACACTGGTAATACATTATACCAGGGGCCATAGCTGGGAACAAGACCGTTAATCAGTTAATCGTTAATTAACGAAATTAACATTTCGAGTAACGGATTAACTTTTAAGTTAACTTTAAAAATTGTTAACGAACTCATTAACTTCTGTTAAAACCATTAATGTGCGTTAATCGTTAATTAAATGCCTACTATTTAACAGTACAACCTCGATTAATCCGAACCGACTCGGAACGAGGCTACTTCGGATTATCGGAACATGGGTCTTTTAGGACGAGATCATAAACAACACGTTTTTAAATGAAAACAGTAAATATATTAAAATTTGAGATACATACGTATTAACGTTGACATTTAAATTAATGTATTTTAAACACCTGAAAAAAGTCGAATGCTTCTTTTATTTATGTTTTATAAAATCGACAGTTTTTAGGTTTCCGTACCTCAAAAGGATAAACGGAACCCTTATAGGATCACTCGCGTCTGTCTGTCTGTCCGTCAGCCACGGTCAATTTGCTCCGAAACTACTGATAAATTTGATACAAAGTAAGTCGGTGAACGCAACTCGGACGTGTAACGTAAATACATGAATTTAAAACATGGTGGCCACTTTTGGGGGGGTAAATTGGAACATAAAATATAAATTATATCGTCTGACATATCAAGTGAAAGGGCTCGTTGTGAGAATCTTAAAGATTTTAATTTTTTAATTTTAAGGTAAATAGTTAGGAAGTCAGTTAGAAGGAAGTCAGTTAGGAAGTCATTTAGGAAAATTTTACATTCCGCCCCCCTTAGGTATTTCCGAAACTACTGGGACTAACATTTAAAAAAAAATACAGGAGATAGATCTTTATCTATGGATTACATAAGAAGAAGTCTATGGTATCTCCCTATACCCTCTCCACGCGAGTTTAACTCGCACTTGTCCGGTTTTTATTGACGAACGGCTGTCTCGCTCATACCCAAGGCGGTGGTAGCGATCAACAATGTACAGTGGCTTCATCCATACTTATCTTATTTGGTAAACAATTTTCTAACCTCAAAATGTGCAATTTTTGGGTGAAACGACAATGAAAATATTTATTTTGCAAGTGAGCCACATGGGCTCTTGTGTGTCTGTCTATTTTATCCTAAATAAAGCAAACCTAGGCTAAAAATTGGCAAAATAAGGTCTAATATTGTCTTTGGTTACTTTATTTGTAAGAAAACAGCTGTTTTAGCCAAAAAAGGGTTTACTGTCATTAGGTACCAATGGAAAATCGTCCACGTGAAATAATCATTCTGAATTTGGGTCAAAAGTAATAGTGTTCGTGTGTTAGTGTTAGTGTGAATTTAGTCAAAATCTAATTATGCTAAAAAGTATTTATAACCAAATTTATTTTCGTTGTAAATAAATAAATTAATTAACGAAGAATGGACGCGGACGTTCAAGTGGACGATTTTCCATTTGTACCTAATGACATTAAACCCAAAAAGGTGCATTTTGAGGTTAGAAAGCTGTTTACCCAATAAGACAAGTATGGATGAATCCACTGTAACTTACGCGCCAACGTTCGGATAAAATAGCTCATCGTTCCGATAATTGAGGGTTCAGATCCAAGAGTGTAGTAATATTACCCAAAGGAAAGGTTCGGATAATCGAGGATTTACTGTATATCAATGATGGAACAATAAATACAAATGAAACTCTGTTACATACATACATACATCACGCCTGTTTCCCAAAGGGGTAGGCAGAGACAACGGATTTCCACCTGCTACGATCCTGACGCACACCTTTCGCTTCGTCTACTCTCATTAAGTTCTTCATTCTTGCTCGTCGGTTTGGGATACTCTTGAGCTGGTCTTTTTTAGGAACGTCCTCGATCTGGTTTTGGTACGTTCGCCTAGGTATTCCCCTTCCAACCCTACAATGCACACTCGCCTTATAAATCTGCTTCGTTAGTCTTCTTACGCTCATCCTCTCCACATGTCCAAACCATCTAAGCATACCTTTCTCAACTCCCTCTTCCTCCTTTCCAAATTCTGTTAACGCCGTGCAAATTATTGTAATCGCTTCAAATTTACCCATTTCATCGGTTCCCCAACGCTGTCCGTCCACTGGTCTCTGTGCTGGAGCCGAGGGTCGAAGCTGACGCAGAGCGGCTGCACGCCGGGCGTGTAGCGGAGCGGCGTGCGCAGACGCACTGCGGCGATGTCGTGCGCGTAGTACGCGTTCGCGCCGCGGAACATAGCCGGCATGTGCACCGACGCTATCTGTTGTGTTAAAATACCACATATATACAACGTGTCCCTGTTTTCCGTGGCTGTTGGACGTTCTTTAACACAAATAAAAATGATTTATTGCCAAACAACAGGTACTTACTAGATCACATAATTTGAATGTCCTCGTCCATAGTCTGCCATTAGTATAGAGGATTTCAGACATAACTTCACGATTTTTAGGGTTCCGCGCCTCAAAAGGGAAACACGCAACCCTTTTCAGTCCGTCTGACACAGCCTAAGTGCTCCGAAACTGCTGGATCGATTGAGTTGAAATTTGGTACACATATGTAAGTCGGTGACCGCAACACGAACATGTAACGTAAATAAGTGAATTTTAAACACCAGGGCCACCTTTGGGGGGCTATTTAGAAAACTATATAACTATACTACCTAACCATAATTTAGGGCTCATTGTGAGAATCTTAAATATATATTTTTTTTATTTAAAAAAAAATAGTTTGGTAGTTATTTAGGAAAATAGGGGAAACTTTACCATCCCCTCCGTATCTCCGACACTATTAAAATTTTGAAAAGAATACAGAAAATATTTCTTGAGCTACAGATTACACGTAAACCTACAAGAAGTCTTTGGTATATAAAGTAACATAGGAAATTTCAGATAATCATATACGGGAGTTTAACTCGCACTTGTCCGGTTTTTTTCTATAGTATCGATTTCTTCAAAACTTGTTTTGGAAATAGTTAAGTTTTCAATAATGTAAAGAATATGAACGTATATTTTTCGCGGTTTGCCAAATCAAATAGGTTTTGTTAAAAAACTGTTTAAGTAAAGCCGATTTAGGTGTTGTCAGCGCCTTACCCGCGTGTCCGGCGCGCCGGGGCCGCAGTTCTGCGGGCTGTGCCCAGCCACTGCCACTTCGCCTTACGAGCTCTGAGCTACGAGTAAGTTACACTGTACAACACTTGTTTATAAATTATTATGGACTCACGTCAGATTTCTGTGCATACGGGTCCCGGGCGTCCCACGGCTTCAGCAGCTTGCCGGCCGCCGCCGCGAACGAGGTCGCGCTGAGAGCGCCGGTCGCGTCGTCCCAGAAACAATTCGCCGCTGCAACGTTGCATCAATTAAAGGCTACCTGTTGCAAGTCGCACGAGTCGGCTAGTTGCTGTTAGCACAGGACCGTCATCATTTAGAGCCTCCTGACGTGCTTTGTGGAGTAAATGACTGGTACTATAATAAAACTTCAATACGTTTTATTTATGCATTTGACTTTAGAAACTACTAGTGGAGCCGTGACAGTTTCGGCCGCGGTATTTTCCATATAAATTGTATCACCCTTTTATGGAAGGAATTTCAAAAAATCCCTCCTTAGTGCACCCCTATAGTGCACCTCGAGGAATGTTGCCTCCAAATTTCAAACCTCTAAGACCACCCGTTTAGTCTGTGCGTGGTCTATAAGTGAGTCACTGTACTGTTTTATTGTATTGATGATATAAATCAGGTAGCTGTGCCTTACCATTGAAAATCAAGTGTTAGTCTTGGTGTTTATCTAGAGGTAGTCTGAAAAAAATACTCTTCTAAATTCCTAGGGACGCCACTGTACCTGATATGATAAAGTCGCGCGAGACCACGCTCCCGCCGCACACTGGCGCGTACGGCGTCGCGCTCTTATCGTAGATGGCGGCGTGCCACTGCAGGCCCGGCGCCGCCGGCGGCGGCAGCGGCGCGCGCGGCGCACCGACCGCCGCGGCCGGTGGAGTCGCCGGGACAACGCTCTGCAGAGGAGCTGACTTCAATCTTCATGCGCTATTCAGGTCTTAAACTGAATTGCATACCTATTTTGATTGGCAGTTATCCCAATCCGTCTATCCTTTGTTGTTGTTTTAGCTAAAGAAAGACGGAGTGCCACTAGAGGGTGAGCGTAAAATAGGAAATGGACCCAAGCCATGCGCTCAAGTGGTAGTGCACTGTATCAAGCGCTATAACATTATATAATGTACTTTCGTAGTTACGCCAAGTATTTTCTACAATTTAAAGTTATTTCATAACGTCTATGTCATTTAAAAACTAAATTATATAGCCGATCTTGGAAAGTCCATTTCGTATCAAGGGCGCAAGACAATATGAACGAGACATTTAAAGTTCAGACTGCTAAATGAAGGCTTAAGACGACTGTGAACCGACGTCTAAAATCACCCTATTCATACAAAAGGCGATAAAGACTTCCACCCCGTAATATGCCGAAGGCAAAATGTATATTGCCGTGTCATTATACATAATGACTGATTTTTATTTTTATTATGTACCAGTCATATTTCCTACATATTATACCTGGAAATCAAATATTCTGAGGCAAAGTCCGCCTAGTTGCAGCGCTTCGCGCCTTGACACAATTCCAACCTAAACTAACCTATAGATTAGTTGAGCATTCGGCTTATTATATAACAGCTTGCGTTTGTAAACTGACGACGCCGTATGTAAACGGCGGATCCATACAATATGCCTGCCACAGATATACGATGATTTTTATCTTACTTGCGAGGAAACTGAAATAAATAAGGCAAAGTTTATGATTATTATTATTATCTTTTTATGTTAAGAGGGTGGCAAAGTAAGCAATCACCGCCGCCCATGGACACCCGCAACACCAGGGGAATCACGGATGCGTTGCCGGCCCTTAGAGAAAGGAGTAGGCTGACAAACAGGCAGACGGCCCACCTGATGGAAAGTGGTCACCGCCGCCTATGGACATCTGCAATACCAGAGGTGCTGCCAATGCGTTGCCAGTTTAGGAAGGATGGGGAATGGGGATGGGATGGGGATGAGGGAATAGGCCTCCGGATCTCGTCACTCACCGTACGAACCGCAATAGCAAGCTATTACTTACGCCAATATTCTGTGAGAGTGTGGTAGCTACCCCGGTCGAGCCGACCCATTCGAAAAGTTATCATCTAGTGAGGATTACTGTTTGGCTCTACCCCTACCAAAATTAATTGCCCGTTGATATATTTTTATAATATAATATTGAGTTTAATTTCATAAATTATTAGAATCATGATACAACTAGTGTTTGTCTTGGAGTCTGGTTTTTTTGCGTGTGTGTCTCTGCGTGTTGTTCACGTACTCAAGATACGGTTTAAGGAAATTTAGTAATATGCATTTATATCAAAGATCTTGATTTATTTTTACATTAATCCTGTTTTATAACGTACTAAAGGGTTAAACTCTCGTTCCACAGAAGTATTTTAATATTTGTTACTACACTGAAGAAGCCAATTCTCAGTTTTTAATAGATATCACAAGAGAGCTATTGAAGGGGATTTGATGGCATTTTGAAAGTGGATTAGTTGAAACTACCAAAATATACATCAATTTTATGTTTATGGCAAAGATCTCAAAAGAAGAATTATGTGTATAAGTACGATTTCTTCTAACAAACCTCATAGAAGGTTGTCAAAAGCCAGCGTCATGGCTTAACCACACCCTATTGCTGATGTCTTAGTTCTTACGACATACATCCAAAAGTCTAATATTGCTTGATTCACACGCTATCATATCATTGTTGACGGTGTGGTCGGTGGTGCTGGGGTCTCGCACCGTATGATGCGGGAGGACATTTTTATAAATAGTAAAATTAATTATTACGATGTAACTTAAATGGGTGTCATTGATGGTGGTTGCCATGCGACTGATCGTGCGATGGTATCAGATTCGCGTTTGACACCTCAAAAGTAAGCATCGCGAGAATTGCTTTGAGCAGTTCCTTACTACAAGTCTGTTCGGCGAGAGTTGATAAATATTATGATATCGTTTCGAAATAGCGACTGTCGCTTAACTATCGCAAACTGTATGACGGGCGTCGCTTATCGCCGCGCGCACTGAGTTTCGTGGTAAGAGGGACGCAGATGTCGTCAACTGCGGTGTCGCGCCGGGCGGACGGCGGCGAAAAAAATATATTTGTTTTGTTCATATACACAATCGCCATATTGCAAATTAATGTCTTATATGTGCTTGTCAAATGTCACATAAATTGAATAATCTGCACTGGCATCGGCCAAAGAAACGAAAAAGAAACAATATATCTATGACACATGTTTAAAACGAGTTGAATATGGATATGACGTGTCTTGTATCTTTCTACATATACCTAATATGTCACTGGTTTCGAGTGTGTCTTTGGGGTGTTCTGTTCGCGTGTTGCTTTCTGTTTGTACAGTTAGGCTGTTCAATAATAATATTCTATGGAAAAAAAAAACCCCTTTAATTTTTATTATCATCGGTAAAAATTATCAGCTGGCCACTATTTGTAATGAGTTAAGAAGCCCTGACTTTTAACTTTTTTATCAACTCTCGCCGAACAGACTATATAAGTATTTCAATGGTTTATAGTAATATAGCAGACGGGCATGGCGCAGCGCGTACGCTGTCACGGGCGCAGCTAGTGTTTAAATACAATACCAGTATTAGTGAGGTTATTGGAAATCAAAGTATAAGATCCGCTTCGCCTGCCATTTAATATTAATTTAGGTAATCCCCGTGCATGCTTGCCTCGTTTCGATGCTGTTCATAACTGGTTTGAAGAGTTACCGAGTTATATTGTAACGTATTTCCCATCAAGACAACTAAATATGTACCTATTCTTAAAGTATTCTCGGTATTTTGAGGGTTTTTGTGAATCAGTGTTTATCATCGTTTTATTAAATGCTTTTAATTTACTCCAGTGGTAGGTTTTTGCTTAAATACTATTAGAAGGGCATCTTCGGCGGCGTTGTATGGATCTGACAGCAAAGCCGACAGTTAAAGTCTGTTCGCCGAGAGTTGATAAATATTATGATATCGTCTTGAAATAGTGACTGTCGCTTACCTATCGCAAACTGTATGACGGGCGTGTCGCTTATCGCCGCGCTCACTGAGTTTTGTGGTACGAGGGACGCAGTTGTTGTCAACGCGGCGCCATATATTGCCATTCCGTTCTAGAATACGCTTCGAGTGTGTCGTTTGGGTGTTCGTGAGTTGTTTTAGACGAAACAATTGAAAGTTTCATAATAAACGTCACCGACTCTGATTCTTCCTCCGACTCTGAGACTTAGTCATGGTTGTCGTCCGATGATATGCCAGCAATGGGACTTATAAGGGCTATGCAATAATAATATTCTATGAAAAAAAATAGATTTTCCATTTTATTATTTATTATCATCGGTAAAAATAATTGTAATGCTATTTGTAATTTTGTTATTTTTTATTTAATGAGTTAAGAAGCCCTGATTTTTAATTGTTTTTAAAAACCCCCGCTCCGCCTTACCCCCGTCTCTTTTATCGCAACAGTAAGGGTTGTCACACACAAGTATATACTACTTACTTTTTTCGCCACAATTTGTAAATCACTAATCTCTCACGGAAAGGTGTTAACAAGCCTTCTTCCGTAGCATATCTTTTATCAGTTAAGAGGTGCTGTTGCAGTAAACAACATTTATCCGGGACTCGTATCAGTGACTTATACCCATAAAAGACTAATTAAGTAACTACTGGTAAGAAACCAGTAGTTCCCAGTGAGATTAAAGCGTCGCAAAATTACTGAAAAAACAAACAACTTTTATTCACTCGATTACAAGACAACAAGTAATTGAGGACTAAATAATTTCACATTTGTTATTACAGTATTGTTTTTTTTTTTGAGTAAAGCACTATACATGCTTCGACCTTAATTAACCTTTATCTACACCAATATCATAAAGACTCCATAATGTATTCAAACACCGTAGGAAATGACCAGCATTATTACAACCTGTACTGTAAAATCAGTACTGTAATGTTATTACTGTGTAAATTTCAGTATCGTAATGGTCATAACGATATAGATATGAGCGCCACGCCGACGCACCGCTGTCGGCGAGGCACCATCGGCCCGCCGATCGGGTGATCCGATTACGGTCCGATCAGGTAGTCGAAACTGATTAGCCATGGAGAGAACCCACGTCAAATATAAACAAAATTAGCTACTGCATCGACCGCGAATAATATTTACCGATCATTTTAGATCAATCGATTTAAATGGCAATATATAAAAAAGTTTTATGTGACCAAATATATCCCACGGAGGATCGAATTGCCGCCATTAAGTACTGTTGTCATTTCATCATTCATGTTGGTTTTTTGCTGAACGAAAGTAGATTTGTAAAAAGTTGTTTGTAATTTACATTTTAGTTGAAAATATGAATAGTAGTGACCCCAAGAACGTAAATGCAGCCACGATTGCAACAAATAACTTAAAAATTGTTTCTGAACACATCATGGAGGATTTATAATATGCGTGTAGATAAAGTTATGTATGCAACTGTACATAATTTGGCCTTAAAACACTCGCTTCACACACAAACCGCGCTTGTATTTTAAGGCCGTTGCATAAACTACTATTTTGACGCCGCGTGCCCCTGACGCCACGGCACGCCGTTTTCCATACATTTTGTCGAATACAGCCGTCACTCGGCAGCCGTGGCATTCAAAAGGTTAGCCACCTTAGTTTGTCTTATATGAGTCCTCGTCCTACGAACTTGGACTTTAAAATTGCTTGACCAGGAAGGCCCACCTACGGTCTCTGCAGTAATCTAGATAAAACTATACTATAAAAGAAAATGGCGGCCACTTTTCCCTTTGTTTATTAAGTTGTGCAGCAACTTGTGTGGCTTCGATTTTAATAAAATGTTTCAAATAGAACACACAATTATATCGATGAGGGCGTCACTGGCCACACGACGCACTCTTAATTAAATTATTTCTATAATGATACATTCAATTTGTAAGTGCCGCTTGTGGTAATTCAATAGTGACGGTGTGCGCAGACGTAACCGTTATCCTGACGGTGCCATTGCTTACAGCGACGCTCACGCCCTCTGGCGTTTTAGGACGCAGAACGTGAGGTCCAGCCTGCACGATGTTGGATCCTGCAGGCAGGGGCGTAGCGTCAGGGCTTGCAGCTTGCGGTAAGTCCTTGAACAAGAATATAAAAAGTAATTGCTACAGAACTCAAGATAATGCGCGAATCGGTCAGCGAGCGAGCGAGCGGCAACCTACTGCGATTTACAGCTCCGAGCTGTGCGATGGCCGAGTATATCTAAAGAGCGCAGTGAGATCCCCCTGGAGAAACATGGACAATGACTCAACGGGATAGAGAAATACTGGAAGCTTTTGAAATTTCGTGTTGGAGGCGAAAGGAAAGGATTAGTTGGACTGAAAGAAGGACCAACGAGGATGTTCTGAGAATGGTGGAACGAGAAGAGAAGTTTGCATCACACTATAGAAAATAGAAGAGGAGGGTAATGATGAGGATACTTGCCTCAACACGTCGATTACTCTTTTAAAGAAGGAATTCACAATTATCATAGGAGAAAAAATCGAAGGAGAAAGAAAAAGGAAAAGACAAGAGAACAGAAATAGATCAAGTGAAGGAAAAATAGACCATGGTGTCGTATTAGGAAGTTAAAAAAAAGTCAGAGTATACGTATGGTTGTCTACTTACAAGAGCCAATGAACTGTTGTCATTTTGCGATGGCGTATTCACTTCCACTTCAGCCTTGTTCTCATTTCCTTTATTTTGATCACTTTGGGCATTAAGTCTGCTTTGATCAGGTCGCCCACTTTCGTCAGTTAGCCCTTGTGCACTCTGCTCTCTAGGCATATACACTCTGTTGCATTCATCCTCCAAGTCAGGTATAAGCTCTTTCAGGAACTCTTTATGATATAGAACATGTGTGAAGGCGGCTGGGATGAGATTTTTGGGAGGCACTTTGCATGCGCTTTCGATGCTTTTCAATGTGGATCCCACGGCGTATAGGTAGGGGACGATGGCAGAAGAGTTGTTTAAAAGCGAGTAGTGAACGAGCCCGTTCCCACTCTCACCTTCGCAGAAAGCTAAAGCTGAAAATATAACAATGTAAAGTAAATTATCAGTAATATTGGTAATATGATACAATTGATGTCTGGAATGCGTTGACAAGTGAATGGCGAATGGCACTGAATACCTTCACTACCACAGCAACTCACCAAAGTTTCATCATAATCACACGGAAAAAAAAGATATTTTGATTCAAGAATATGAGTATTAATACTTGAAAAACACACGGCTTTACTCACGATTTATTGTCAGAAATAGTCCGACATGTTTCGAACTCGATTAGAGTCCTCCTTCAGGGTTTGAGTGCGGGTTGATCTGACCGGGACCGCACTCAAACCCTGAAGGAGGACTCTAATCGAGTTCGAAACATGTCGGACTATTTCTAACAATAAATCGTGAGTAAAGCCGTGTGTTTTTCAAGTATTCATAATGTCTCACGAAAGTTTTAATTTGAATATCTTTCTTGGAAATATTGTTTAAATGTAATAATATATTTACTTAATTCCGGAGGGAACCTGAGAATAACCAATTACTTCAAACAAGAATATATTCTTGGTTCAAGAACATTATATGTTCCATTATGTATAGAAATCAATCTGTTTTTTCCGTGCGGATGAATTGTGTAGGAATGCCTACGAGTACGAACAAAACAATATTTATTTTTATATATTAGATAAACGGGGCTGCGCTGCAATGTGGGGATTTTAAAAGGACGTCATCATGCGTCATTAATTATCTTCGGTTGCACCTCTGAGGGCCTATATAGCACACTCTTTTGTCGTGCAAATAAAGAATCTGTCACTTTTTAACTAATACTATGCGAAACAGATGAATGTTTTAGGGATCCCTATAATAGCGTCTTTATAGCGTCGGCGTCTGGCCAGGGCCTCGCAGCGCCGATCCGACGCTAACGCGCCGATGCCGCGACAATGCGAATGCGCATTAAAAAATTGTGCGCAAAAGTGGCGGGTGTTGCAAATGCCAATGTCGGTGGCCAATGCCAAATGGCAGTCAAAAATCATGACTAACTTGTTAAGTAGGAGCCGGCACAAATCTTGTCGCTGGTGAAGTGCTTGCTGTAATCTGGGTTGTTGTACTTTCTGATGCAGTCATCTTTATCGTTTACCAGTATGTCTTCGGTGATAAGTCCCGGCTTTGCGTAAGATGTGAGGTCCAGCCACCCTACGATCCATTGTCGCTAAAGCAGAAATAGTTGATTATTTAAAACCAGCTATGACCGCGCAGTTTCAGAGGTTTTGAAAGACACGGTAATACATTACACTACTCGACAATAGATGTCATTACTGCAGTGTAGCAGAGAAAGCAGAGAATATTGAATCATCTCGACATTAAGTAATTACAAAGATACAGACCGAAACCACAGGAACTCTTCTATTTTGTCATGATAAATAGTACCCATATCTAGGGTTGCCAACCGTACTATATTATAATATATATAGTATTGTACTATATTTTGGCTGTGTACTATAGGTATACTGTTGAAGAAATATATAGTACGCAAAAATACGATATTTAGGTCAGCCCTTACAAATGGGCTTAGAGTTCACCAGTTTAATATACATTTTAGCAGCTCGGATAGCCACAAGATGCGATATTGGAACGAATGGAATCAATCATACCTTACACTCTTTTCGAAAAGTTCTAAAGATTTTTCTTTAAAGTACTATATTTTCTTTCAGTGTACTATTTTATTTATACATTTGACTGGAAAATACTATATTCGCCCCTTAAATAGTTGGCAACCCTACCTATATCCCGATCCGAGTTATAATCCAAGTTTTACCTAAATCAGTTTAAATGTTTCCACGTAATGCGTTCATAGACAGACAGACATAAAATGCAGAAGTAGTATTTTTCGTGTCCACTGGCTCCAAAAAGTATCCCAATTTATTTATCTACATGAAATGTAAAAACCGGACCCCTGTACAGTATTTCTATAGGTAGGTAGGTAGGTAGGTCATTTATTTCTTTATGAAAATTACATTACAAAAATTATATGTTAAAGATAATGAATTCACAAAAAGATCGTCAGTTCAAATAGAATAATATAAAACAACCGTCTAGAAATAATTCTAGGAATAATCAAAATAAATGTCTTAAAATTAAATTTCAAATATCACAAATAAAATCAATAACAAAAGAAAACAGGTGTCAAAAGAATGCAATAAAATTAAAACTAAAGAAACACTAATGTCAGAAAATCAAAATGAAATAAAAAGAATAAAAATTTAGTACTAATTTAGCTTTCACTATATTCTTTAACAGAACACAGTGATCGCGTCAATAATAGTAGTTTATCTACACCATAATGTTATCAAAAACCGTAGGAAACGACCACCATTATGACATTTCCGTAATGTTATTACAGTTTGGCAGTATCGCAAAGCTCGTTTTATAAAACCGCACTAGTGTTTTAAGGCCTATCATTATGCAACCGTTGCATAATAGTATGAAACGAGCTTTGCTAGTTTCATAATAAGATCGCACGTGTGTTGTAAGGCGAAATTGTGCAGAGTTGCATACATAACTTTATCTACACAGATATTATAAACGGCGACACGGCGACGATGGGGCCACGCTGGCTGCGGCGACGGCGGCGCGCCGGCGTGGAGCTCATATCTTTATCGTTATGACCATTACGATACTAAAATCGATACTGTAATAACATTACAGTATAGGTTGTCATAATGGTGGTCATTTCCTATGGTTTTTGATTACATTATGGAGGTTTTATGATATGGGTGTAGATAAAAGTTCTTTCAGTCGATGACCAAATATTATGACGTCCGAAAACTCGTTTTTTTAGGTTGGCAGGTAGCCTCTTATAGAAAGCGGGACCTATGACACGCGGGTTTTTGTCGAGCAGCCCCAACCGCCGTGGCACACACTATAAGCTCCCTGTTTGTCGGGTTATTCTGCCAGGGATATTGACTCGTTTAAAAGAATGTATGTTGTGTCGCGTATACATAGTAATAGCATAGATGTATTGTGAGTAATGTGTCAATATTCTGTACTTTTTAAACAGCTCCCTACAGGAATGCCGTGGTTTTACACCTGCCAAAGTGCGCGGAACTCGCTTTTGCATATATAAATCTCGATTGGAATCCGTTGAGTTACCCCATAGGATTATGCCATATGATACCAGTAAATGAAAATAAGCAAAATATATCTGGAGTAGTGCATCACTGGAAACTTACGGTTTAAGCTTTCGTAGTGCAAATACTGCACCACTAAGCTTTTCACACAACGTGGACACGTGTTATTTCCAGTTAAGTTATAGTCCATATTACTCCGTATATACATATATTGATAGACACATATGGTACTGCACACAGTGAGTACATGAACTAGAACTTCATGTTTAGTTGTTTGAATGGGGGAAAACCCAATGAACCTAACCTGACTTCCACTTAGTGACCTCTGACCTGTTCTGAAACAGAGTCAGATGAGGTCGAACCTGGTCTGATATCGATACTGTCTCCGTACCAGTATAAACCATAGGTTTCGTTCCATACTACCTTGATAAGAAAAACTATAAACGTTGGCTTATCAAACCGTTATACTAAACTGAATAACCGAGAAAAGCTATTACAAATAATATAATAGATATCTTTGTAGTTTTGGACATATTCTGATGAGTCAGTGGTATCGCGTTTTTATTATTATATCAATGATAGATCAAAAAACACAAATCAGACTGTTAACGCCGTGCAAATTATGGTATTCGCTTCCAATTTACCCATTCCAGTGGTTTCCCAACACTGTCCGTCCACTGGTCTCTGTGCTGGAGCCGAGGGTCGAAGCTGACGCAGAGCGGCTGCACGCCGGGCGTGTAGTGGAGCGGCGTGCGCAGGCGCGCCGCGGCGATGTCATGCGCGTAGTGCGCGCGCGCGCCGCAGTACATAGCCGGGATGTGCACCGACGCTATCTGTTACCATGTACAAACACCATCATGTATTTTGCTGAATTAAGCAGACGGAGCACTTGTCCAGACTGGAGGTGTTGGATGTTCTCCTCATGCAGCGATGGCCTTCGAAAAGTTCAACGGTCTGGTTCAAAATGGAGGGACTGACAACCAGATTTTTGTATGAGATTTTCGGTTTAAAATCGCTTTTTATTGAAAACCCCGTACAAGAAATACCAGTTAACATTCGGCTGCTGAAATTAAATCTCCCCATAGACTTCCACAAGGACATATATCGGCGACCGTAACTGGGTGGTCAGTTTATCTTATGGGGGCCAGATCCACACTGGGTCTTCCAGTTCATAATCTATATTCAAGAATCTTCGCATCCCATCGGCCATCAGTTCTCTAAGTGCCCATCCCACTGCCACTTCAATTTACAGATCTTGAGAGCTAAGTTAGTCTGGAATAAATTACAATTTTTTTATAAATGGTAAAAGTCTCACGTCAGACTTCTGTACATGCAGATCCTGGGCATCCCAAGGCTTCAGCAGTTTGCCGGCCGCCGCTGCGAATGAGGCTGTGCTGAGAGCGCCGGTCGCGTCGTCCCAAAAACAATTCGCCGCTGAAACGTTGCATCAATTAAAGGTGTACCGGGCGAAGATGAGATAACTTACTGAAAAACTCGGTTAGGTGAAAGTAGCGCAGGACCGTCATGATTTTAGGCCTCCCGACGTGTTTTGCGGTGTAAAAGTCTGGTATTCTATGATTTCAAATTGTATTTATGCATCTCACTTTAGAAACTGTAAGTATATAAAACTCAGCAGGTAGCCGTAACCTAATATGCAAAATGAAAACCTAGACTTGGTGTTTATCTACAGAGGTAGCCTGAAAAAAATACACTTTAGAAATGAACTCCTAGGGACGCCACTGTACCTGTAATGATAAAATCGCGCGAGACCACGCTCCCTCCGCACACTGGCGCGTACGGCGTCGCGCTCTTGTTGTAGACGGTGGCGTGCCACTGCAGGCCCGGCGCCGCCGGCGGCGGCAGCGACGCGCTGGGCTGAGCATCCGCCGCGCGCGGTGGAGTAGAGGCGGCAACGCTCTGCAGAACGGGAGGAATACAGGAATGCCCTTATATGGTTCAAGGCTAGGCTGTGCACCAGAGTTGCGCAAAGATGATGACAGGGACTGGAACGGGTTACCATTATAGGAGTTATTGTTCGGGTATTTGATAGACTGGGGTTCACAAACCCTAATAATTCGGTAAGCATATCGACTTATTGTAGTGAAAGGCTAACCAATTCGATACAATTAATTCGACTAAGAACTTACCAAAACCGAAAACCCAAGTTTGAGTTTCCCTATAAAGTCGAATATCGAAAAGGGTTCATAAATGTTCTCGATTCTTACGGGTGCTACTGAGCTAGGTGTTCTTTCATTCCGGTCCACTTGCTCCTGTTCTCTCGGCATCTGCTTGTACACCTCCCCGCACTCCGCCTCTAGCCCCGGCACGTGCCGCTTCAGGAAATCCTCGTGAAAGGACAAGTGCGTGAAGCTGGCGGGAGTGTTCGCATTGCATTGATTCTCGTCGCGTTGCGCCGTGGAAGCCACGCCGAGCAGGTATGGAATGATCATCGAAGAGTTCCCCACAGTAAAGTTGTAGACGAGGCCGCCGCCGCTATCACCTCGGCACAGGGCTTTACCTGAGAAAAAAACATTAAAATTTTCGAAAGAATCCAAACAATAATACATTAAACTTCATTTGGCTGCGTCCTGCTCGTTTTCCGCCACCATATTTTCCACCAAACAAAAATATTGCACGATATTCCAGACTATAACGGTACCCTCATCAAAATGTGGTCAAAGGTTCTCGAACAAGTGCAGCCATAATATCGAGGCACAACACACCTGTATCCCAGAAACCGGCACATATCTTGTCGCTGGTAAGGAATTTCTGAAAACTGGGCTCCACTCTATTGAAGCACTCGTCCGTCTCGATGTACGGCAGCTTCAAGTAGTTGAGGCGAGTAGCTGGCTCGCCGTTCTGCTCTGTCAGGCCCCAACCTGTTATCTGTGGAGTGTCGTGTTTTGTTAAGACATTTGAATGTTTTAGCAGCCTATAAAGTTCATTATGAATAAAACGTAGAAAAGGCTGTAATGGACGTTAAGTTAGGTTAAGAATGTGAATCTACCGACCATAAATAAGCATTAATATCTCTGCCATGGAATGCAGATGCCTTCGGATAAAGTTAAAATTCACTAGTTGTTACCTAGACTTCGTGCGAGCAGAATTGAGTTCAGGATTTAAATGAGTTGTGCTGTCGATCATGACTCACAGTGCCGCGGTTTTCACGCTGCAGCAACAGCTGCTCGAGCGTGGAGTTGAACCCCACACAGACGGGCTGCACGCCGGGCGCGTACTCGAGCGGCGTGCTCAGCAACAGCACGGCCAAGTCGCTCTGGAAGCTGGTGGCGCTGCCGCGGTAGCGGACCGGGATGTGGATCGCTTTAACCTGTGTATTTTTGTATCAAAGCGAGGATAAAACTTTGGCTGGTGTTGGACTGCTGTATCGCTTATGGAAACAATACAAGTCATTATGAATCTTCTTAACCATTTGACCGCCCCAGTCGGCTGCAGCCGTCAGCGTATACAGGGTAAAAAAGTCCTTCATTACCTTGGTTTAAAGTTGAAATTCGTGTTACTTCTCAGACATGCTTGGCGGTCAAAAGGTTGAACACAGGGACATTTATCTGTGTGCGCATTTTAAAAAAGTTTTTCGATCTCTAGGAAGCACTGTTCCTGATGTTTTCTTACAATCCTCGCTTTGACCATGATGAATTGATGACCGATGGGTCGTACATGTGCGGTAATCCTCGTTCAGACGGCCTGTGTAATTGTAACGTACGTCAGAGTGCTGCGCGTACGCATCCTCGAGGGCGCCCCAGGTGCGCAGCAGCTTGCCGGCCGCCACCGCGAACAGCGCCGCGTGCAACGCGCCGATGTCGTCCGTCCAGAAACAATGCGCCGCTGAAACAGAACTGCATATGCTTCACTCATATTTCACACGTGAAATTTATAAATAAGATAATGAACCTACTTCGTTCATTTTAGTTCTTACAAGAAATATATGTTTTATAAACAAAGCTTGGAGCGATCAATAGTTTAGGAGACAATTATTGATGAGTGTGTTTATCAATGTGCGAACTCGTTACCTGTCATTTGATTTTGCCACAAAAACTCGAGGTATGCGGCATGACGTCGACATATGGCTATATGGGATGTTCTTGCGAGGCTTGTGAGATAAAAAAATACTGTGTAAATTCTTTATAAAGCAACTCAAAGGATCGAGCATTTTTTTACGTTATAGCGTGTTTTCGTTATGTGGAGTGAAGAAAAAGAAACAACCAAATAATTATAAAAACACTCGTGTGTTTAGTTACAAACTGGGGCAATTCAATCCAAGAGTTACGCGCAAGGCAGCTGTTTACGACCTCAGGTGTCTTTCGTAGAAATTTCAGCCCCCTCAACGATTTATTCGAAGCCTTTTGTAAACTGGTAACATTATTATAAAGAGTTTACACTGTATTTTATAATAGTAGTTTATGCAACGGTTGCATAATGATAGGCCTTAAAACACTAGTGCGGTTTTATGAAACGAGCTTTTAAGCTAGTTTCATAATAAGATCGCACGTCTGTTTTAAGGCCAAATTATGCAGAGTTGCATACATAACTTTATCTACACACATATTATAATCGGCGACACGGCGACGATGGGGCCCCTCCAGCTGCGGCGACGATAGCGCGCCGGCCTGTAGCTCATATCTGTATCGTTAAGACCATTACGATACTAATATCGATACTGTAATAACATTACAGTACAGGTTGTCATAATGGAGGTTTTATGATATGGGTGTAGATAAACATAGTTTTTTTTCTTTTAACGCCATCTTTTGAGAGAAAGTTTTTTTTTTCGAAAAAAACTTATTTCAGAAAATAGAAGAAAAGAACACCATGTTTCATTGGGTCATGGGTTGGGAAAACCACAAGCGATGGACCAGTAAGAACCTTCAATGGGGGAGACCACACGAGGTAGGGTCAGGCCGCCGTGAGCTGGGCTGAGACATCAGACAGCACGCGGGTGCCATCTGGATCAAGGAGACGGAAATGGATGGAGGCCTATCAAATGAAATCAAATCAAATTATATTTATTTCGGACTGTATCCATAGGTGTTAGTAACATTAATACTTATAAGATATTGTTAGTGCTTACTCTAGGACATGAGTGAAGATGGATAATGGTGGATGGATGGCCTTGATAAGCCGCTACCTGATATGACGACGTCCCGTTTGACGATGCTGCCGCCGCAGATCTGCGCGTACGGCGTGTCGGCGGTGCTGTAGACGCCGGCGTGCCACTGCAGCGCCGGCGCCGCGAGCGCGCCGAGCGCCGCCACCGGCTGCGCGCCGATTTCCGGGTCGCGCCGAGGGATCGGCGTCGCCGCGGGAGTCGACTTGGTGGTGGTTGAGGTGGTCGGTGTGGTTGGCGGTTCAGTTCTCTGATGGGCAAGTTACATTAAACAAGAGTGTTTTTTTTAATTAAATTAACAAAATTTTGCATTAAGTTGGTATGGTTAATAAAACTTCATGGCAAATGAACGATTACGATAAATTGAAAACTAGCTTTTGATTACAACCACAGAACATAGAAAGAGGTTAGAAAGGCGATGTGGGCGGGGCACGCGCGCCGCACAGTTGAGCAAATGGACCTATTTCAAACACGACTCGCTGTCAGCGCAGTCAGTCGCGAGCGCGCTGCGTCACAGTGTCGAGCTGCGGTAAAATCCGGTTTAATTCATTGAAAATGTTGTCTTGTGCAATAATTACGTGCAGGGCTAGAAGCCAAGTATCAAATGTATCAAAAGATGGAATTTCTTTTCACAGGTAAGTCTAAAAACTAAGTTATTTAATGGTTTCCCAAAAACTGCCTACGTGACGAAGTAATGAGACTAGTGATGTGGCCAAAGTTAGTGTTATCGACTATAGATAAACAATGTGTTCGATAAGTTATTTATTTTTCTCTATTGATGAATGGACCAAAAAAGCGATAATTAATGATAAGAGTGTTTTTAAAAAAATACTTTTAATGCACGTACAGAGCTGCGACCATAATACACCTTAAGCCTGGTTTACAAAGTAACTTGTTAATTCCTCTGAGTTCAGCTTAAGTACATTTGGTCCTGTTATACCCTATTATAATAAGTCTTTTGAATTTATTTATCATTAAAGTTAACTTCTGTATTTTTATCAATGTTGTTCCTAATAATATAAAAACAATTTACCTAAAAGTGGCGGGCTTGATGTAAAGCCAGTGTATAATGACTAAACTTAATATTATAATAGCTTGTGTGTTTTTATAACTATATTTAATTTACATAAAAAAAGTATATTACACACTTTATATGTAAATACAATATAATAATAAATAACAATATAATGATTAAGTTTCAAAATTTCACACGAGAAACTTAAACTTTTTTTTTGTATTTGCGCATATTTATAGTAGTTTATGCAACGGTTGCATAATGATAAGCATTAAAATATGAGTGCCGGTTTATGAGACGAGCCGATAGGCGATTTTCATAATAAGATCGCACGAGTCTTTTAAGGCCAAATTATGTACAGTTGCATACTTAACTTTATCTACACACATATTATAAATCCTCCATGATGTGTTCAGAAACAATATTTTCTGACAACAAGTTATTTGTTGCAATCCTGGCTGCATATAAAGAAATAAAAATTAGACAAAAAAAACGCGTAATCCGACCGACCGCGACCCGCCGGACACAGCGCGCAACCCGCCGGACACAGCGCGACCTGCCGGACACAGCACGCAACCCGCCTTACACAGCGCCTGATTAACTACGAAATAGTAGTATACACTTCAAAACGCGGCATAGATAGCGCGATACTTCATCGATAACTATTATCGATATGCTCGAGGCCTAGTGCAAATGTAAAATAAATTGCTTTTGTCAATGAAGTGGGGTATGGGCGGGGCAACGGCTGGCTATTCGAACGCACGAATCACGAGCGGACTTTGGTTATTGTGGGTGTGTGCGTATTCTCGTAGTTATTTCGTTTGCGCTAGTAGTTGTAACGTCGAGCGGGGATGCATCGGCGACAGCGGTTTCGGTACGAATTATAGCAGACGGCCTTTCTAACCTCTTTCTGTGTTCTGTGATTAAAACTTTTGTGAGACATTACTAATGGCCGAATTCAGAAAGGCCACTCAAATTGATCTTTAATTAAAGTGACTTCTCAGTGACGTTTTGTATAGGTTGACAACTAGTTGAGTGACATTTGTGATTTATTTATTTCACACACATGCAAGTATATAGTATAAACCAAAACGCTCACACAACAGAAATACATATACAAGAACAGACATTTATGACAAAGTTATATAATACAGGAAATATTTTATATTAATAGTACAATAAATTCATAATTACATGTCAACGAATAGAGAAGAAAAATAAAAACAAATGCTTAAGTGGCGTTTCTGAATTCGCCCATTAGACTAGAAATAAGCACGGCTTCACTCACGATTTATCAACATGATGAACACATCATCATATCATTTTACTTAACATGTCGGACCATTTCTGACAATAAGCCGTGCTTAATTCTAGTCATAACTAGGTTTTGGTCTCAACTCCGTCCCCGTAGAATTCGTTAATAGCCTTTCCCACGGGGACATTGCATGTTCCCGGTTTTTTTAGGGTTCCGTACCTCAAAAGGAAAAAAGTAACCCTTATAGGATCACTCGTGTGTTTGTCGGTCTGCCTGTCTGTCTGTCTGTCCGTCTGTCACAGCCAATTTGCTCCGAAACTACTGAACCGATTGATTTGAAATTTGGTATACATATGTAAACTGGTGACCGCAACAGGGATGCGTAACGTAAATTAATTAATTTTGAATATGGGGACCACTTTTGGGCGATAAATTAGAAAAAAAAAAAAAAAAAGTTGTGCAACTGAAATCGTGTGACATATCAAATGAAAGGGCTTATTATGAGGATCTTAAATGTGTTTCTTTTTGAATTTTAAGTAAAATAGTTAAGAAGTTATTTAGGAAAATATGTGAAAATTGACCATTCCCCCCCCCCCTTATCTCCGAAACTACCGGGCCTAAAATTTTGAAAAAAAATACAGAAAATAGTCCTTTACCTATAGATTACAGGAAAACCTATAAGAAGTCTATGGTATTTAAAGTAACATAGGAAATTTCAGTTTATCATGTATGGAACGGAACCCTCTCCACGCGGGTTTTACTCGCACTTGACCAGTTTTTAAGGTATAAAATATCTCCCGTGGTGCGAAGGTAGAAATATGTGACACGTTTTCTTCTATAACTTCGAATGGGGTTTCGTTGGATAGTTGGGTAATACACACATCAAAAAACAAAAATTCTCTCATCTGTAATTAAAAGATTATTCCTTTTAAACGACTGCTTAATTGTACGTTTTCTTCACCCAGGCCAAAACTATTCCTAATGAACTACTTGCGGATATAGTCCAAGCAAAAAAATGAGGCCTCAGAGTCCTTAACTTTCGGGAACAGGAGGAAACAGTTCTAAACCTAAACGTGTGTATGACCAAGTTTGAATGAAAACTGTTTATGATTTAGGGGACCTTTTAGGTTATATTGAGCTCTTAACATTTCTTTAGGAGTTACATCTCCTCACCAGGGGTGCGGGAGGACACGTAACTCCAAATGTATTTCACACATTTAGAATTTACAGTATTTTTTGGGTACAGCCAAAGCTGTAAATCCCAAGGTCTGAAAAATCTTAAATTAAAGCTTATATAACTAAGTCGGCTTTCTGCTGTAAAGATATTTTTCTACATAGACATTTTGCGAGGTGAGTATGGACGACTGGAGCCGTTAAGAGAACATCTTTTAGCAACGACGCGGTTAGCGTGGTTGGTGGTGACCCTGCCTCCGGTGCTAGCGGCCCCAGGTTCGATCACCGGTAAGGGCAGATATTTTTGTGATGAGCACGAATGTTTGTTCCTGAGCCTTGGTTATTTCCGATGTATTTAAGTATTTATGTATCTATATAAGTATGTATATCGTCGTCTAGTACCCATGATACAAGCCTAAAATAAAAGATTCATTGTTTGTAGTGACCGCTACGGAACCCTACACCCAGAATGGCCCAACATGTTCTTGACCGATTTTCTCCCAGCTCACCGTACGACACAATACACAAACAGCCAGACAATTATTCAAATATCGTATACCGTACCTTTTTCTGGATGGTCCGTCTTTCAAGAAACTCCTGCGCCGAAGGATGACTGTGGCAATTCATGCACACATCTGAAATATATGAAACATTATACATCGCTGGGACCTCGTATAGAATGAGTAACTGTCTTAGTTTTTTTTTACAACAAACAAACATAGGTGTTTGTTTAAATTTGTATTCGAATTTGGTATGTATTAGAGAAAGCACACACGGACCTCATACCAATTTGGCGATATTTTAGGTTCATCATCATAAAAAAAACCGGACAAGTGCGAGTTAAACTCGCGTGGAGCGGGTTCCGTCCCGTACATGGTTATCTGCAATTTACTAGGTTACTTTAAATACCATAGACTTCTTATAGGTTTTCCTGTAATCTATAGGTAAAGAACTATTTTCTGTATTTTTTTCAAAATTTTAGCCCCAGTAGTTTCGGAAATAAGGGGGGGGGAATGGTCAATTTTCGCCTATTTTCCTAAATAACTTCTAAACTATTTAACTTAAAATTCAGAAAAAAATATATTTAAAATCTTCACAATAAGCCCTTTAATTTTATATGTCACACAATATAGATTTCATAACTTTTTTTTTAATTTTCTGATTTACCCCCCAAAAGTGGCCCCCATGTTTAAAATTCATATATTTACGTCACGCGTCCGTGTTGCGGTCACCGACTTACATATGTATACCAAATTTCAGCTCAATCGGTTCAGCAGTTTCGGAGCAAATTGGCTGTGACAGACGGACAGACAGACAGACAGACAGACAGACAGACAGACAGACAGACAGACAGACAGACAGACAGACAGACAGACAGACAGACAGACAGACAGACGCACGAGTGATCCTATAAGGGTTTCGTTTTTCCTTTTGAGGTACGGAACCCTAAAAAGGTGCATTTTGAGGTTAGAAACTTATTTACCAAATCAGACAAGTATGGATGAATCCACTGTACAACAAAAACATTGGGACCAATTCGAAAAGTCACTTAAAACTAGTAGCTCCGTGAGCTGTAGACCTCGCGCCAAACTTAACATTGCCATTGTAAAACTGGTATCCCCATACATCGACATAGGTCGCGGTCAGTTTACTAACACTCAACTAAGTTTGTTATAGTAAAAACACCCATAACTCCACCATTAAAAAAAACAAACGACAAAAGAATTATATTTAATTATCGAATCCGCTCACAAAATTTCATGCCGATCGGTTGAGAAATGCGACCTGTAGAGGAGAACAAATGGA
The DNA here is from genome assembly GCA_947859335.1 of Tortricodes alternella. Classification (NCBI taxonomy): domain Eukaryota; kingdom Metazoa; phylum Arthropoda; class Insecta; order Lepidoptera; family Tortricidae; genus Tortricodes; species Tortricodes alternella. The sequence goes on from OX401972.1 coordinate 2,778,271, forward strand.
CATCCGCCGAACAGCCACCGGACAGCCACCGGACAGCCGCCGGACATACGAAAGCATTTTTGCCCAAGCTGAAACGGAGACGCTTCGCTCGCTCGGTCAATAAGAAACGTCTAACTTGATATAGACAGCTTTGTGCTATACAAAAACGAGTTTGACGTTTATTGTTTTAACTGTAAGGTCTGTTCGCCGAGAGTTGATAAAAAAGCAAAAAGTCAGGGCTTCTTAACTCATTACAAATAGCGGTCCGCTAATTATTTTACCCATGATAATATAAAATTAAAAGGATATTATATTTTTTTACAGAATATCCTAACTGTATAAACAGAAAGCAACACGTAAACACCCAAACTACACACTCGAAGCCAATGACATATTAAATAAAGAAACAAGACACGTCATATTCATACTCAACGCGTTTTAAACATGTGACATAGATAAAAAAAACTTTTTCGTTTCTTTTCGGCCAGTGCAGATTTATGTGACATTTGACGCGCACATACAAAACATTAATTTGCAATATGGCGATTGTGTATATGAACGAAACAAATATATTTTTTTCGCCGCCGTCCGCCCAGCGTGACACCGCACTTGACAACATGTGCGTCCCTCGTACCACGAAACTCAGTGCGCGCGGCGATAAGCGATGCCCGTCATACAGCTTGCGATAGTTAAGCGACAGTCGCTATTTCGAAATGATATCATAATATATTATTTATCAACTCTCGGCGAACAGACCTTAGGAAGTTTTACAATAACATGACACCGTTTCGAATTGGACCCATTAGGTATCTAAAGTTTAACCGAAAAACTCACCTAAGAAGATTAAAATGCAGATTATCTTCAACATTGCGTCAGTTGAATTCCGACGTATTAATTTACCGGAGAAGTGTGTCCGCTCGCTGCGCGCGCGACTCACTGACCCTGTGCCGCCTGTAAAGATGACCGGTCAGAAAACCCGGCAAAACAAAACAACACTCAGCCGGGGTAAAGAACACTACACACTAAGAGCGCTTTCGCACTACGTCCGATCCGAATCAGATCCGAATCCGTGAAAATACGGTCCGGATTAGTCGTAGAACTATTTCTATGGTAGTTTACGCACTAGATCCGGTCGTCATTCGTGAATCTCCATTCCGCAGGAGATAATTGACGGACCGAAGTAGCCACAGTATTATTTGCATGAACGCTCGCGCACTGCGTTTTAACCGAATCCGAACAGAATCCGAGCTGCGTAAGAGCAGTGCGGCAGCGGGGCGGCGGGGTATGTGGCTAGCGGGCACGGCAGGTATCCAGTTTAATTCGGTATGGCAGTTGGATCAGAGATCGGACTAGTGCGGAAGCAATATCCGAATTCGGTCCGAGATTTCTAGATCTGTATTTTAACGGGTTCGGAAGGGATTCGGATCGGACGTAGTGCGAAAGCGTTCTAAAAGGCCTTAAATAATAATATTTGCATTATTAAACGTTAATAGAGCGTCGGTGGCCTAATGGCTAAGGATGTCGACTCGTGATCGCGTGAGGTCCGGGTTCGAATCCAATCGGTTGCCATGTACCAATGAGTTTTTCTAACTTATACATTATCTGCCTGCGAATTGCAGTAACCGATGCTCTTACGGTTTGTGTGTGTGTGTGTGTGTGGTGTGTGTGTGTGTGTGTGTAGTTTCAAGGTCAATGGGCGCTTAACATTTACGAACTTATAATACAAAATAACCCGTTTAATACGACCACGTTCAACTACCGGCTACCTGTACATACCATGAGTTTATGCAATCCATTTTCGTTATAGATTTCGGTAATACTGCTTGTGGCCGATACAAGTAAAAGAGACCGAGCGATAGTTTTCTATTACAAGAACGGTTTCAATAAACTCAAGGTAATGGTACTGTTCTGAATGACCTTGACTTTGATGCAAAGACCTTCACCACAATAACATCAGGTAGTTATTAAAGTGCCAATTGGACAACAAATAACAAACTTTAAAAAGAAACTCAAGAAGGCCAAGCACGAGTCTGACTTGCGCGCGGACGGTCCCGTACTTGCCTATAAAAACCGGACAAGTGCGAGTTAAACTCGCGTGGAGAGGTATCCGGTCCGTACATGATTATCTGAAATTTCCTATGTTACTGTAAATACCATAGACTTCTTATAGGTTATACCGTAATCTGTAGGTAAAGAAATATTTTCTTTAGGTATCTTTTTAAAATTTTAGTAATGGTAAAGTTTCGCCTATTTTGATAAATAAATTCCGAACTATTTATCTTAAAATACTTTAAGATTCTCACAACGAGCCCTTTCGTTTGATATGTCACACGATATAGTTTGAAAACTTTTTTTGAATTTCCTAATTTACCCCCCAAAAGCGGCCCCCATGTTAAAATTTATTTATTTAAGTTACGCATCCGTGTTGCGGTCACCGACTTACATAGTCGTACCAAATTTCAACTCAATCGGTCCAGTAGTTTCGTAATAAAATGGCTGACGGACAGACAGACAGACCATTTGAGTTTTTTCCTTTTGAGTTACGGAACCCTAAAAACAGACAAATTACCTTTAGGGACGGAACCCAGCTACACTGAATCAAAAGAAGCAGAACCTGTGTTACTTCAGAATTATCCTGTAAATGCGTAGAAATATAGATATAGTAAGGAACTACCCAACGCAGTTTTCGCGATGCTCAGTTTATTGGTGTCAGAACGCGAGTTTGACACCATCGCATACGCAATAAATATTGCCGACATCGGAGTTCTAATTCCATTGATGAAAGGTCTATTAATGGTTGATTCATGCATTTTGCTCTTGTGGTTCGTAGCCCCTAGCGAGCAATGAAAGACAGCGATGAATCACGCAAAATAAGACTGTGTAAATGTCATAAGAAATAGACGTCGGCAATAGAGCTTCGCAGTTTATAAACTTGTAAATAGATGGCGTTACCATGAACAACTAATTCATTTGTTCAATGCAGTTTAATTGAATAGAGATGCAACGGATATCCGCTTCTTATCCAGCCCTGAAACAGGATAAGACAAATAAAAAGCCATCAGAAATAAACGAATTGAATGTCAGTTATTAAATTAAAACTTAGATTCTTTTTACTTACTTAAGTATAAATCCTAGATGTTATGGCTATCTGGCCAATGGGTATGCCAGATAGTAAAATTATTGCGAGATAGGCCAGATACCGGATAGTAACCGATATCCGTTGCATCTCTAGTACTTTGTCGTAATAATGAGGCATGTAAGTGTAACAACATGCAAAAATATATTTATTGCTTAAATACATAATGTTATATTCCTCACATAGAAATTTACACATACAGTTTCATTGGCATCAGATACTGCAGTTATTTTTTTGTATTTCGGACCCTCCTAACCTTAAGAGGACGGTGAACCAACGGTAATAATCACCCTTTTCATAGCTTGTCAGAACAAAATCTAGTACTATACGTTTTTTGAATATTGATTAAAGATCAACAAAGTCAAATAATCGCCGAAATTAATTTTGTATGAGAATACTGAAACAACAATAAAACTGAATTCATTGATTATAGTGAAGAAACCAAAACGTATGGACCTAGATTTTGTTCTGACTGACATACTATCAAAAATTGGACAAAATTGTCAACATTTAAGGATTGGAAATCGTTATCGCCTTTTGTGTGAAAAGCCGTAGGTCCGTCGGAAGCGTCCTTGCCGGTGCGTAAAAAATTCGAGCACTGTGCGTCTAGTATCACACCCTTACCCTATAATTATATAGGTACATATTAGTGTGTGCACCTAAAGAGTGTTAGAAAGAAGAATGGATGAATAATAATAAATGTTAGCAGCTAGTTTTAGTTTGGTTATAGTAGTTTATGCAACGGTTGCATAATGATCGGCCTTAATACACTAGTGCGGTTTTATGAAACGAGCTTTTAAGCGAGTTTCATAATAAGATTGCACGTGTGTTTTAAGGCCAAATTATACAGAGTTGTATACATAACTTTATCTACACACATATTATAATCGGCGACACGGCAACGATGGGGCCCCTCCGGCTGCGGCGACGGCGGTGCGCCGGCCTGTAGCTCATATCTGTATCGTTACGACCATTACGATACTAAAATCGATACTGTAATAACATTACAGTACAGGTTTTCATAATGGTGGTCATTTCCTACGGTTTTTGATTACATTATGGATAACGATATGATATGGGTGAAGATAAAGTTATTTTAAGTTTTAGTCTCTAAGAACCTATGGGTATTTTACTGACATGTTATGTTTTAATGGTTCAATAAATAAATAAATCGTTCTATTCGAAATCATATACTACAGCTTTTTATACCTCTGGGATGACGGACTATCTCCTACACCAAGGTTTAATCTTTTGTCGATGTATATATACCTCGCCTCTTGTAAAAGAGCGCTGACAGCCATACATTTTATATGGCCGTCAGCGCCTTCATAAGTTTGGCGAGGCATGAATAACGAACTGAACTCTTTGAAGCTGGATTTAACAAAACGAATTAATTTAAATCTAACATCTAGGAATACTTCATATTCTTACGCATGAATCAGACTTAAGGAAAATAATACATACAAGGATACTTTTTCGAAAAACAAGTGACGTCATAAGACGACGTCGCATTGTCGGTCTATTCTCGGATTTTAATAGTTATCGCAGGAGACCTACTGAAGGAACTTTAAATTGGATTTTAAATAGTAGATTCAGGTTACATTAATTTTGCTTTTAAGAACTTATACTTAGTATCCATAATAATATTATAAACGCGAAACTGTCTTTGTTTGTTCTGCTTTCACGGCCAAACTAAAATTCCATAAAAATTTTCGCAATTGTAGCCCGTTATATGGAGATATACATGGATATTTTATATCCCGATATCCGAGAAGGATTTTCAGAAATCTTTATAAATACAGGAAATATGAGAAACGCTATTCCTCAATAGATGGCGCTGCGTGCGATACACGAATTCCACGCGAAAGTCGATGTATACTTAGTCTGTGTATGTTTTATTGTAGCCACTAATAAACGTTTATCTATCCATGAATTTCATTCTAATCGAATTACTACGAAAATACGAGCAATTTTATTATATTTATTTATGGTGACAGCTTTCCGCGTACGCAGTCGCAGGCACCGGAAGCGTATTAAAAAAAAATCCGTTTTAGTGAAGTCATTGGAAATCAAACTTTATGATACAGGCCTGCGATCTATTAATTTTGATAATCCCCGTAAATGCTTGACTCATTTCGATGCTGTTCATAACTGGTTTAACGAATTACAGAGTTATATTGAAACGTATTTCCCATCAACAATTAAATATAATTGAGTATCACATATCAAATGTCCTAGACACCGATAACTTTTACTGCCAAACTTGCGGGGCGCGCGGGTTTGTTACTTTTTATCCCGTAGGAAAATGCATAGTTCCCGAAGCCATACCGTTAAACGGTTTTCAGGCAGGCGAAGTCACGAACAAAATCTAGTCAATACTTATGATGCGAAAAGGTTTATCCTTATTTCGTTTCAAAGCGCAGTAACCAAAGGACGTGATTATTTTTGCCTGACTGCGCGAAGCCAACAGTTTGATATAATAGCATAGTATAAAGAGGGGAAGTAGGTTATCTTCATACAAACGCACCGCGCGCGGCTTGTATGTGTGCGCCAAAGTATCTATGCGTCGCCGCACGCACACTTAAACAAAATCTCGACCCGTTTAGATGCGTTCAGTAAGGGGAAACGGATCGCATGCAAACGGATCGCATGCAAACGCACCGCGCGCGGCTTGTATGTGTGCTCCAAAGTATCTATGCGTCGCCGCACGCACACTTAAACAAAATCTCGACCCGTTTAGATGCGTTTAGTTAGGGGAAGCGGGTCGAGATTTTGTTTAAGTGTGCGTGCGGCGATGCGCGGTGCGTTGTATGAAGATAACCTACTTCCCGCCTCTTTATACTATGGACATAGTGTTTAACAGTTTATGTTAGTATGTAGGTATTTGACCAAAAATCAGTTGTTCCACTTTAGCTCCTGAGCTACTGAACCGATTTCAATAAATAGGGTATCATTATGGTTCTTGGAGAATGTGCGAGTGTCATAAGCTATATAAAAATTCTCAGGGTGTCATATACTAGGAGCTATAATGCTTCTACTTTGCCAGCCGGGTTTTAGTATTTAATATTATGTAACTTTACTTTTATACTATTTCTACTGAATATTTCGAGTATTAAAGATCTTAGGATTGGGACAGCTTAAAATAAACACAGAAAAGAGCAATGGTACACTCGTATAATTGCAACATAAAAGTACCCTCACCAAATGCTTACAACGGCTGCAGGAACAAAAATCAGCCCTCTCGACGTGAGTCTTCTCGGTGTGCGGGGGAGCCTATCAGGGCTGAGCCCTTTATTTTGGCGGCATCTTACGCAGCCCGTAACGACGGGCTGGTCCTCGGGTTTGCCTTCATGGCGTTCCTCATGCTTATCATGGCTTTTGGGTCCACGTTGCCTGTCCGCGGCGTGGTGGGTTCATTGGCCTCTCAGCGGCTTTAAGATGTCGCGCCTATATGCTCGTTATGCTCCAGCCATTTTATACCCTTGACAAAACAACCCCACTTCGAACTACTTCCTGCCCGCCAAAATGATTTAGTCATAACACTTGTTTTTAATATAAATCATTCAAAATAATAACATATTTAAACAAATAATTCTAATAGAAATTAATAATTAATGCATGTGATAAATATTGTAGAGCAATTTTACGGAATTATAAATACAGCTTCAATATCTGTCGCTAGATGTCGCTCCTGTTCAGTCTAAGTGTCGATTATGGACTTGGCATGCAACTATGATGGCTTCGATGTGGTGCCGCTAGACGTCGCTAACACGAGCCAGAACACTTCTACTATTATCCTACAATAGTCATCATAGCATTGTATTGTGGCAGAAATAATTAACATACTTAGACATGTTACTATTATCCTTGTATACATACATACATACATAGCATCACGCCCGAAATCCCTAATGGGGTGGGCAGAGCCACAAGACTTGTGACCACGTTCGATTAATTAGTCCTAATAACGGAACATATTTTTTAAACCAAGAATATATTCTTGTTTGTAGTAATTGGTTTTTTGGCTCAATATATTATTCTCAGGTCAAGTAAATATATTTTGAGATTTAAACAATTTACTCCTCTGCTGCACTGGGAGTGAAGAAATAGCATAGAATGCGTGCAGATGCTTATCATCCTGGCATGTCGTAAAAGTCGACTAAGGGACGGGTCCTCTCCAACATGGTGGACTATCTGAATGGGCGATGGGCTGATCACCTGTCACCATACGGTTCATCATACCATCTTAGAACTAATTAATCGAACGTGGCCACAAGTAGTCTTGTGGCTCTGCCCATCCCATTAGGGATTTCGGGCGTGATGCTATGTATGTATGTATATATATATTCTCAACTACGTAAATTACATACCTCGATTTTGCCTTACATCTATCTATATCCTTGCAAAGCTTCAATGCGATCCGGCAAAAAATATCCAAAAGACAACTGAACTACGTTTGTACGAAGCGCTACTCGTGGCCCGGGCTCTTAGGTTGCAATGGAGACGTCCTGACTGTAAGACGTCACATTCTGGCACTCAAATGCTTTACCCCTTGGTATGTCTAGGCACAGATCTGTGCTTTTGCATTATAGTCCACTTTTTGCATATTTTTTATTTAAACATTTTTGTGGTACTCCATGAATCAAAAATCTCAAAAGAAGGATATGCCTATCAGTACAATTTCTTGGAACAAGTCTCATAGAAGGTTGTCATACGCCAGCGCCATGACTTAACCACACCCTAGGTATTGCTCATGTCTTAGTTCTTACTACATACATACAAAAGTCTAATATTGCTTGATTCAAGCGCTATCATATCATTGTAGGCGGTGGATTCGGTGGTGCTGTCGGACAGGTTGTGGAATTGTACTAGATCCTTAATTATGATGGTGTCAGATTCGCGTTCTGACACCTCAATAGTAAGCATCGCGAGAATTGCTTTGAGCAGTGTCTTACTATTTATTTCAATGCCATGAATCCAATGAGACGCGAATGAAAGTTTTTACCATCGCCATACGAAAGGTTAATAGCATATCAAATAAGTTACTTACCAGTGGCGGAACGTCAAATATTTCTTAAGGGAAGCCGGAAGAATTGGAGCCGCACGTGCGAGTCTGACATTTATTTAGAGTAACATGGACTTAACTGACAGCTAGCCGTAGCTTTCTAGCCTGGTAAAGCCGTCAGGAATCGGCTTGTAGGCTTCGCCACTGTTATTTACACAAAACATTCTTAAAGTACTTTAATTAGAAGATTGTGATCAGAATAATTGACATTAATTTATTAAATGTTTTGTGAAGTCTAATTCATGTTTACATTGACATTTTAATATATTATCCTACAATAGTCATTATAGCATTGTATTGAGGCGGAAATAATTAACATACTTAGACATATTACTATTATCCTTGTATAAAAGTAATTAATAAATATGAAATTTACAATAATGCTATGTGAATGTTATATACAATATAAGGTTTTAATAATCATTATCTTATCTTAAACATTGCAATTAGAAATACTTATGGATTACATCAATTAACTTATTTTTAAATAACCCATACTCATTTATATATTTTTTTATATATATATATATAACTGCCATATGTGATCTCGTGATTGTTGTCGAAATACATGGGTAAAATTATTGTAATAACATCAGTGGGGCCAATCCGAAAGCGTGTTCGCTAAATTTTAAAGTCACTAATCGTTAAATTAGTAACGTCACACTTGATTGACAGCTTTGTGCAATATTAAATCTAGCTTGACGTTTTAAATTTTAATTTTAGGAAATTATAAATTAAGAAAACACCATTTGGAATTGAACCCAATGTCTTTATATGATATGTAATTCAGCTAAGTACTGTACATACAGATCGATTATAAACCTTTAACCTTACCTTCAATAACATAGAAGAATTATCTCATGCATACAATTTGAAGTAATCACCAGAGTTAAAGCCTTTTTATATTTATAAGAGCTGTTTATAACTCGTGTGCTTTTTATGAAATAAACCTGTCCTAGAACATGCTTGATTCAACTAATTACATGTATCTTAAATTCTAACACATCCTAGCTGAATTTGAACAAAGTAATTTCTTGTTTTGTGGATTCTGACTGTAGTTCCGGATGGATTTTAATTCTGAGTATTGTGAAGCTGCCTAAACATTTTGTTTCTCAAGAATGTGATATTTGTGATTTTACTGCTCCAGATAATCATTTTGAGCAATAACTCGACGATGTCTGTAGAAGCCTTGATGTGCCGTGACATCGTTATTACTCGTGTGTCCATAGCACGTATTGCATGCGCCTGAAACCAAAATAATTAGTTTCAATCATTTTAGCATTGAGTAATGCATGCATCTCTTGCATGCCAAAAAGGTATAGTAAAATCCCTGACCATATTAAAAGTGCAGTTACACGAGCAATTTTTTAAGGCAATTTATAGCCGGTAACTTTAGCTGTCTTACTCTAACTTCGTCCGTTAGAGGAAGACGCCTATAGTTGCACATTTGTCCTGAAAATGCTCGTGTACTTTCACTCTAACGACTGCAGATCCCGGCGGAGTGTTACGTTAAATCTAAAATCAGTTCTAGTCTAAAAGACCCTACTATAAAGTTGAGGTTTTATAATTAAATTTGTTTTCATCACACTTGCTCGGAAAGGGTGTTATTATACGCAGGCGTATAGAGCAACTATAGCCGATTTAACTCCTCTATACGCGCCGCCATCAGCGGGAGTTAGAAACCATACAAAATCCCAAACTCCCAAGGGCAGTTATGGATTTTGTATGGTTTAGAACTCCCGCGGGCAGTTATGTATGCGCCAGGTTGGCGGCGGCGCGCAGCGCCAGCGCTGATCGCGACATACAATTTATTGTACCCACCTGATGGTAATTCACGGTGTACAATGGGAATAAAATAAATATATATGAGTATATATTTGTCTAATTTTTATTTCATTTCCTCGCAAATGTGATGAAAAACATTGTGTGTATAACGGCAGTAAGGGGATAACAAACTCGAGTCATAAAAGCCCTCGCCTACCGGCATCGGGCTTCTAACAGACTCTCGTTAGTTATCCCCTTCTTACTACCCTAGATGCACAATGTACTATTCAACTTGTTTTTAATCCCGTAAGAGGACTGAACCAACGGCAAATATCATTATTTTCATACAAAAGGCAATAACGATTTCCACCCTTTGAATGTTAACCGATTTGGACCAATTTTTGTTAGGTTGTCAGTCAGAACAAAATCTCGGTCTATACGTTTTTTGAATTTTGATTAAAGATCAACAAAGTCAAATAATCACCGAAATTTGTTTTGTATGAGAATACTGAAACAACAATAAAACGGAATTTATTAATTCAAGTAAATAAACCAAAACGTATATACCTAGATTTTCTCCTGACCGACAACCTACTTACCTATTTTGGAAATCGTTATCGCCTTTTGTATGAAAATCTGTAGGTTCACACTCCTCTTAATTTTAGAATATAATTTAATGGGTCCAATTCGAAACGGTGTCCGCTAAATTTAAGATTGCCTAAATTTAAAATAAGAAACGTCAAACTCGATTGTGTATAGCTCCAAGGTTCAAAATCGAGTCGAACGTTTCTTATTTCAAATTTAGCGAAAACACTTTCGAATTGGCCCCATTATCTACATATATCTAAATATGTTTGTGACGATGTATGAACAATACTCAATACAGAATATGAATATGAATAATGGACAGCTATGCGACTTGAGATTTCCCACCAGGGTGGTGTTAGTGGGCGTCGGGTATGCTGCCATTTTCAGGCAATCATCAGACCGAAAAAAAATCAATGGTCGCCTTCAATTTGTTGAAATTGACAACATAGAGGTACTTGACGGCCTAGTGTGGCCCTGGTGGCTACTCAGTTTGGTCATTGTGATAGCTGTTTGACTGGTGAACTTTTGACTCACCTGATATGACAATGTCCGTATGCATTCCTCCAGAAATCTGTAAATTTAGATCCATGCTTCCAATATGTAAGCCTAAGGAAACCATCGGTTCTTTTGCTGTATCCAACTTGTGTTCTGATCTTGAGCCCTCTGCATATGATGGAATGGACGCAGACCCTGCATAATGCTTGGCTGAGATTTTGATATTCGGTGTACATGGGTTGTCACCAAAGCTTCTTTCATCTATGCCTGAGGAGCTATCACAGTCGCAATCAGGTCTTGGAATAATTTTTGCTGGCGTGGGGAAGTGAGGAAGTTCTGGTTCTCTTAGTTGATTTTCGGGTGGTGGATAGAAGTATAAAGTCTTTTTAGGGGGTAAGTACTCTGGAGCTCTAAAGGGTGTGGTAAAAGGAGGACTTGGTGGAGGTGTTGCTGGTGTGGCAACAGTTTTGATAGTAGACGTTGTTGGTGTAGGTGTCGTTTGAAAACGGTATAGCTTATGCGCGATGAGATGGAGCGTATGTTCAATGACCGCATGGTTAACGTGATCAAGGAAGCAGTAGCCGAGCAAATAACTACTGTTATACAGGGTATCTCTACGCAGCTTAGCTCTAGTGTGTCGATAATCGAAGAGTGACTAAACACACGCACGGTATCTGTATCGAAAATCTGCCCTGAATCTCCTGCCTTGAGCCCGGAGGTTGTCGTTGTGACAGCAGGCCCTTGCGTTGAGTTCGTAGGAAAGAAGAACACCAAGAAGATGAGCAAAACCTCTTCGGCTCCCATCTCAGCTTCTGTCTCAGCTCCTGTTTCGGCTCCTGTCTTAGCTCCTGTCTCGTCTCGGAAGCAACAGGAAAAGACGAGCGAAGTTTTTCCAAAGTATAGTGACTGTGTCATCGGAAACGCTAAAAATATAAACCAACAGCGTCACTTCCATCAGAATGAACCCAATAATTCGGAGCAAGATGCGGGTAATTCGGATAGCAAACCCTTCATTGAAGTTGTGAGAAGGCGCCCTCGTGGCTCTCTGCGCAGTCCACCGCGGGTTACTCGGGGTACGGCCGCTCCTGGTGCAATGCAACTTCAAGCCTGCGAACGTCTCGTTCACCTACATGTCTATTACGTAAAAGTCGGCACTACGGAAGACCAAGTGAGTGCCCACCTAAAACCTATCATAGGAGATGGGACATTCAATGTTCTTGCACTGAAGTCCCGCGGGAACTACGCTTCCTTTAAATTGAGTGTCCCATCGAAGGTTGCTAACCAAGTGATAATGCCTGATAATTGGCCCGAGGACGTTTGTATCAGGTATTGGAGCCAGAATTTTCGTCGCGCGGGGAAAAAAGAGCACCCAAAGTGACTGGTAATTGTACAAAAAAAAATCGTGTTTATTATCAAAATGTGAGAGGTCTACGTAGTAAAACGGCGGTATTTTATAAATATATTTACACGCATTCCTTTGATGTCATAGTGTTAATTGTGACGTTTCTCACTAGCTCAGTAGCCGATGCCGAACTGATTCGTCCTAACTACGTTGTACTACGAAAGGATCGCCAAGATGACGCCGGATGGGGAGGTGTCCTGCTGGCTGTTGAGAGACGGCTCTTTATTAGCATTGTGACTGATATAGAAGGCTTATCCGACGATAAGGAAATATTGTTTATCTACACTCATATCATAAAACCTCCATTGGTTAATCAAAAACCGTATGAAATGACCGCCATTTTGACAACCAATTAGGAAATACCAGTGCTGCGATAAAGAAATAACATGACTTCTTTATCGTTTTTAGTAAAGAAATGAGATTAAATTTGGAACAGCTGTCAAAACTCAAGTGGGTCTCTATTCTAGTATCCATAGATATTAAAACAGTTATTGATACGAAACGTCAATTCAGTATGTTTTTTTAATATAAACTGCACAATATTTGATCTCGAGTGACGTGAGAATAGAGACTTCATCCGTTTGTCTATGATAAAAAAAAATGGTCTTGACGGATGATCGAATTGCCGCCATGTTGACGTGTTGCTGAACGAAAGTAGAATTGTTGTTGAATTGAATAGAAAAAGTTGTTTGTAATTTACATTTTAGTTGAAAATATGAATAGTAAGTAGTCTTCTCGGAGTGTGTGTGATGTGAAAATGCGCCGGATATCGGAAATATGCAGCCACGATTGCAACAAATAACTTGTTGCCAGAAAATATTGTTTCTGAACCCATCATGGAGGATTTATAATATGTGTGTAGATAAAGTTATATATGCAACTCTGCATAATTTGGCCTTAAAACACACGTGCGATCTTATTATGAAACTCGCCTATCGGCTCGTTTCATGAAAACCGCACTAGTGTTTTAAGGCCTATCGTTGCATAAACTACTATTGCGATAATGACATGGAAAATAATAAAAATATTGTTGTGTGTTGTCTACCTTCCTCTTAACTATACCCAAGATCAATATTTAAATGTTTTATCTTGTATTGAGGCTGCCATCTGTAAATATTCAGCATTTGAAGTTGTAATTGCTGGTGATTTTAATCTTAACTCCTGTAACTCGTATGTGCGGGCGCAGTTTGATTGTTTCATCGAATTCTGTGGGTTGAAACAGTATAACAAGACCCAAAACAAACATGGTGGAATCTTGGACCTTATTCTAACGGGTTTAAACCCTGACAAAGTATCCTTAACACCCATGGTTGACCCCCTAGTGCCTGCTGATGCTTATCATCCTGCTCTCGAAGTGTTACTCGCGCTACCAAAAGGTACAAGCATCTGTTGTGATTCGTATGCACACTCTCTGGAATTTCAAAAAATGCGACATCAGCACCCTCTGTAGTTCTATCGCTAATATACATAGATTGGTCACCACTATTTAATGAATCAGATGTAAATCGAGCGGTAGATACGTTATACAATTTAATTTATGAAGTTTTTTATCGAATTGTTCCAAAAAAGAAAACTGGTTATCAGCAGCCGCGATATTCTTATCCGCCGTGGTTTACTCCCGAAATTATACGCTTAATCAAGCAAAAACATTTCCATATGAAGAGATTTAGGAGTCACGGTTTAGATTTTAATCATCAGTTATATAAATATTATAGGGGGCTTATAAAGGAACACATAGACATAGAATATCATCGGCACATGTCAACGCTCCAAACTAATATCCGCAACGATCCCCGAATGTTCTGGGAACATGTGAGGGAGAGAGGAAAGAGTAGGAAAGCCCAAAAGGGCTATAGGTATGCAAGGGAGGTGCTAAAAGGGCATCAAGCTGTCGAAGCCTTCGCGCAGTATTTCAGTTCTGTTTTCTTATCTGATGTACCAAGCCTTGATTACTCAGCGGCAGAGAGGGATACAGCCGGTAACAATTGTAATATTCGTATCAGCATTGATCGGGTGACGGAGTCGGAACTCTTGCGGGCGGTTCGTGCCGTGAAGCCAAATTCATCACCTGGTCCTGATGGCATTCCCGCTTTCCTCGTAAAGGATTGTTGGTCTGTGTTCAGCGCACCCTTGCTCTTCATCTTTAATCTCGCACTTCACCTTTGTGTTTATCCAGCTGAGTGGAAGATATCGAGAGTTACTCCTATCCCTAAAAGTGGCTCGACCTCTGATGTTGAAAATCATAGGCCAATTGCTGTTCTCTCTGTTTTCGGAAAGATTTTCGAGGGTGTTTTCAACCGGTGCTTGACCACAATGGTTAAAGGGCAATTACAGGATGCACAACATGGTTTCCGTTTGGCAAGATCTACATTGACCAATCACGTATGCTACACAGACTATATCTTGGCAGAGATGGACTTGGGCCGTCAGGTTGACGTGGCATACTTTGATTTTCGCAAAGCATTCGATGTCGTCGACAATGACATTTTACTGCGCAAGTTGTCTGCTTTTGGTTTTGCTCCTGGCCTATTAAAATTCTTTGCCAATTACTTAACTGACCGTAAGCAATACGTCCAGCTATCCGGTCTTCAATCGGCAAATTATTTTACGCGGTCGGGGGTGAGCCAGGGTAGTACGATGGGACCGACTCTCTTTCTCATAATGATCTACGATCTTCCGCAGTTCCGCGAGGAGGGACCAATATCATTGTTATTCGCGGATGATCTAAAGTTAGTCTGTTTGGTCAGTAATGAGAATGACTGTGAGTATCTGCAAACGGCTATCGATGAAATCTCCGAGTGAAGCAGAGTCAATCGACTGGCACTTAATGCTACCAAGTGTCAGGTTATTACCTTCTCTCGTTTGCGAGATCCCATTATAGCTCCATACTATCTTGACTCCGCTGAACTAAGTCGCGTGGATACTGTGCGTGACCTGGGGTTGACCTTGGATAGCAGACTGAACTTTCACGCGCATGTGGGTGCTGTGTGTAAAAGCGCGAATCAAACTCTCGGCTTTATAATGCGAACGGCGGCATCTTTCAGTGACATTAAAGTTGCATTGCTGCTATACAACGCCTATGTTCGCAGCAAACTAGAATATAACAGTGTTATATGGAGTCCGAATGAGCAAAAATATACCGCTATGGTGGAGAAAGTATAGCGCAAATTCGCCAGGTACCTATTCAAGCGTACTTATGGTTATTACCCTTTCCTCTACCCTTCTCTGTTCGTGTCGGGCATGGTGGGGCTCTACACCCTGCAGCTTAGACGCGAATTCCATTTACTGGTGCATTATTGCCAACTGTTGCGCGGCGCGGTCGACAACCCGTCCGTCCTGGCGCGCATGTGCCTGTTCGTACCGCAGCTGTACACGCGCGGCGCCGGTCGCCGGGCGCGCCCGCTGTTCGCGCTCGCCGACAGGGTGCGCACTCGCCATTCTGCCAACGCCCCCACCGTGAGAGCTTGTACGATGCTCAGCGATAGGGTCCTGGATTCCGATGTGTTTGCTGACTCTTGGGCCGCATTAATTAGGATTTTTTTATTGTTTTTAAATTGTTAGTAATTGGTAATGTATTATTAAATATAATCAAATTTGCAATAATTCTGTATAATTCTATTGTTTTTTTCCTTAATTTCTAATTTTATCTATAGTAGTTGTTGTTCATATGTAATTTAGTGTTTATCTTGGTCGACGTTTTGGTTACCACTGTAAGTCTGCCAAGGTTTTTATGTAAATAAATAAATAAATAAGTAGCTCAGGAGTGGTGGTTGATGGGGTATTAGAAGTGATCGTCGATGGAGGAGTGGTGGACGTGGTAGTGGTTGACGGAGCGGTGGACGTGGTGGTAGTTGATGGTGTGATTGACTTTGTGGTGGTTGATAGTGTTGTAGACGTGGTAGTGGTTGGTAGCGTCATGGAAGTGGTAGTGGTTGATGGTGTGGTAGCTAAGGTAGTGGTTGACGGAGTGGTGGACGAGGTGGTCGTTGATGGCGTAGTTGACGTTGTGGTGGTTGATGGTGTTGTAGACGTGGTAGTGGCTGGTAGCATAGTGGAAGTGGTAGTGGTTGATGGTGTGGTGGCCAAGGTAGTGGTTGACGGAGTATTGGACGTGGTAGTAGTTGATGGTGTGGTTGACGTTGTGGTGGTTGATGGTGTTGTAGAGGTGATAGTGGTTGGTGGCGTAGTGGAGGTGGTAGTGGTTGACGGTGTGGTGGCCAAGATAGTGGTTAGTGGCGTGATGGAAGTGGTAGTGGTTGATAGAGTGGTAGAAGTAGTAGTGGTTGAAGGTGTGGTGGATGCGGTAGTGGTTGACGGTGTGGTAGACGTCGTAGTGGTTGGTGGCAGGGTGGAAGTGGTTGATAGTGTGGTGGCCAAGGTAGTGGTTGACGTAGTAGTTGACGGAGTGGTGGACGTGGTGGTAGTTGATGGCGTGGTAGACATGCTAGTGCTTAATGGTGTGGTATTTGTTGTTGTTATTGGAGTTACTGTCGTCGTTGCTTCGTACGGAGGTGCTTTATATGTAGGGCTAGAAGGTAGATTGACCAGGGCTTTGTAAAGATATCCTATGGCAGATGCAAAATTAGAATTTGGGTTAGAAACGTATTGACTGTTTGACGTCACGTTCTTAAATAGTGTAGAATGATTAAAATTAGATTTAAAAAATATCTGACTGTGGTTTGTCCCTAATGAAATCTGGTTTGGTGCGATTAAATCTCGATTCTTAGTATTTTGAGTGTAGTTATTCTTTAAATTCGGACTGTATGTTATTCCAAATTCATTTTTATTGTGATTATCTGGACTCCATTTAAAATTACCCGGACCCGTGCCAACTCTTTTTTCCTCATTTTGATTGTTACTTGTTCCAAATGAATGATGGGTATGAGGTTGCTTTTGACTTATGTTTTGTTTGGTATTTGTACTGGACGTGAAAGTGTTTGACGGCGTGGTAGACGTGGTAGGGATTAACACTATGGTCTTTGTTGTTGTAAAAGATGCAAAATTAGAATTTGATTTGGAAACGTATGATTAAAACTAGATGTAAAAAAATTCTGACTGTGGTTTGTCCCGAATGAAATCTGGTTTTTTGTGAGTAAATCTCGGTTCTTAGTAATTTGACTGTAATTATTCCCTAAATTCTGACTGTATTTTATTCCAAATGCATTTTCAGTGTGGTTATTTGGACTCCATTTAAAATTACCCGGTCCCGTGCCGACTCTTCCTTCCTCATTTTGATTGTTACTTGTTCCAAATGAATGATGGGTATTATTAGTTCGCTTTTGACTTCTGTTTGAATTGGTACTCGTACTATAAACCGTTCTGAATGAGTTGAAACTTCGAGGATTTTGATGATAGCTTGTTTTTAAAAAGTTCTCTCGTTGATAATTATGAGAACTGCTATAAGTCGGTTCAAAAGAGCTTTTCGTTTGCGATTTCTGATGATGATGACGATTTCTGATGAATGATCTTTGACTAGTTCCAAATGAACTCCGTCTCCGACGATTATTCGCAAAACTGGATTGAGCCTGATGTTCCGTAATCAATCCGACATTCCTTTCTCTTATCACAAATGTGTTCTGATGCTGATTATTCTGACTGTGGTTCGGTAAAGAAGAATTGTGATCATTGTTCTGGCGGGGATTGCGACGTGGACTGTAAAATCCTTTCTTTTTCCAGTCATCATTAAGGCTGGCACCTTCGCAGTAGACGATGCAAGCACCTGCAAGGAATAATTGGTAAGTCAGTAGTACTTTGGTAATTTTATAACTTTGGTAACAGATTACTGGTTCATTAATTTGTATAAAAATTAAAGTTTAAAAAAACCAAAAAACACGCTTTAATAGCAAACTGAACTAAAAAGTAGAAAATATTTTTTAAGTATGAAGAGTTTGTGTTACAGTAAGAGAAATTCCAACAATCAATTATGACTTATCAATTTGGGATAAGATTAGAATTAAAATTAAGTTATTGTATGTGTACCGAATTTTAGATCAATCAGTCGACAGGAAGGGGGTAAAATTACAGTTACTAAATTTGATCCACACAAGACACAACGTTTAGCTAAATAAAACCGTTTAAAAATATGAAAAATAGTTAAATTAAATCGTATACCTATAACGAAGTTAAAAGAAAAACTATCACGAATAAGTAGGCTTCATTAGTTCATGATTTTAAGTTAATTGCCTGTGGAGTTGAAGTCGCTTACAAATGATAACGTGTTTTGTTTACAAACAAACTTAAAGATCTCTTGCAAACAAGCTTGTGCCCGCGATTACGTCTGCGTAGAATACTTATTTAGGAGTCTATGTCCTTCTCCAAGATCCATACCAAATATCTACACCAAAACACATCAAAATCGGTTGAGTCGAGGGCGGAAAGCTAGTTTTATATATTTAGTTAACTCATTTGATAGTTACCAGCTATTGCTGAGCACCGATACGCACTTTTCGTTTTTTGTACATTTTGCGTGTGGAACTTTTTGCGTTTTACATATTTTCCGTATTGTGCAGAATCTGCATGTAGTGTACATTTTGCGTAATGTACATTTAGAGAATGTACTTTTTGCTTTTGTACATTTTGCGTGTTTCGCAATATGCGTTGGGTACATTTTGCGTATTATTCATTTTACCACTGTATACGTTTTGCGTGTAGTGTACATTTTGCGTTTTGTGCATTTTGCGCCGAAGGGTTTGCTTTTGTACATTTTGCGTGTTGCGCAATATGCGTTGTGTATATTTTGCGTATTGTTCATTTTACCAATGTGTACGTTTTGCGTGTAATGTACATTTTGCGTTTTGTGCATTTTGCTCCGAAGCGACCAAACCGTCCCACGTCCACATCATACATACATACATACATAGCATCACGCCCGAAATCCCTAATGGGGTGGGCAGAGCCACAGGACTACTTGTGGCCACGTTCGATGAATTAGTCCTAAGATGGTATGATGAACCGTCCACATCATAGATTGTGTAATATGTATTATAATAGTATGTTGAAAACAAACTATATTGGGCATGGTTCAGTAACAGATGCCATAAACAAAAGAGTGAAGTGAAGTGAAGTGAACTCAGTACAATTATCATTAAGAGGAATCGCAGTATTTGTAAAGTCAGAAAATCGAGGGTATCTCTACTAGCAAAAACCGGACAAGTGAGAGTTAAACTCGCGTGGAGAGGGTTCCGTTCCGTACATGATTATCTGCAATTTACTAGGTTACTATAAATACCACAGACTCCTTATAGGTTTTCCTGTAATCTATAGGTAAAGAACTATTTTTTGTAATTTTAATAAGGGTCAATGTTCGCCTATTTTCCTAAATAACTTTCAAACTATTTTACTTAAAATTGAGAAAAAAATATATTTAAAGTCCTCAGAATAAGCCCTTTCATTTGATATGTCACACAATAAAGATTGCATAACTTTTTTTTAATTTTCTGATTTACCCCCCTAAAGTGGCCCCCATGTTTAAAATTCATATATATACGTCACGCGTCCGTGTTGCAGTCACCGACTTACATATGTATACCAAATTTCAGCTCAATCGGTCCAGTAGTTTCGGAGCAAATTGGCTGTGACAGATGGACAGACAGACGCACGAGTGATCCTATAAGGGTTTCGTGTTTTCCTTTTGAGGTACGGAACCCTAAAAACGGGCCAGTTGCGAGTCGGACTAGCGCACCAAGGGTATATTTATTATTTATTTATTTTATACTTAATTGCACAAATAAAAAGATGAACATAATGCGAACTTAAAGCTACAAGCATTCTCTACCAATCAACCTTTGGGTGAGGCAGAAAGCCCTAAGTAAGTGCAGTGAAAAGTTATTATTTATATAAAAAAAACATAAATTCAAATATACATATGAATGAAACTAATGAATATAAATAAATATACAAATATTTAAAAACATAATACAGAAAACATGTTAATGATTCAGATATAAACAAAAAACTCTATTGAAGAAGTATAGTTAGATAAGTACAACTCACGAAGTTGCTTTTTAGTGACTTCAAAAAAACCCAAGGAGGAAATTCTCAATTCGACGCGTATATTTTTTAGGGTTCCGTACCTCAAAAGGAAAAACGAAACCCTTATAGGATCACTCGTGTGTCTGTCTGTCTGTCTGTCTGTCTGTCGGTCCGTCTGTCACAGCCAATTTGCTCCGAAAGTACTGGATGGATTGAGTTGAAATTTGGTATACATATGTAAGTCGGTGACCGCAACACGGACGGAAGGTATATTGTGTGACATATCAAATGAAAGGGCTTATTGTATGGATCATAAATATATTTTCTTTTGAATTTTAAGTAAAATAGTTTAGAAGTTATTTAGGAAAATAGGCGAAAATTGACCATTCCCCCCCCTTATTTCCGAAACTACTGGGGCTACAATTTTGAAAAAAATACAGAAAATAGTTCTTTACCTATAGATTACAGGAAAACCTATAAGAAGTCTATGGTATTTAAAGTAACGTAGTAAATTTCAGATAATCATGTACAGAACGGAACCCTCTCAACGCGAGTTTAACTCGCACTTGTCCGGTTTTTGTATATGTATGTTCATCGATAACTCGGAGATGGCTAGACCGATTTGCGTAATTCTTTTTTTAAACGATAGGGTATTTCTTCAAGTTGGTCCCGTTGTGATCAAATCAAAGTCGAGGTCTGATGACAGGATCTATTTGGAATCGAAGGAACTCCTCGAATATTATAGGCACGCATATAGACATTTTAATATTTTCTGTAATAACTCAAGCAGTTATGATTCAAAAACATTATTTGGTGAAGTGGAACTGATGATGAAGACCACGGGTGACCACCGGAACTCGTTAATGAAAAGTATTTCACGGGTGGTGATTAGATATTGTATAAGGTTCGGAAGCAACTTATGCTCATAAATCATGTGGTAAAACTAGAACCAGTGATGAAAAACCAGGAAAACTCCTCAACGATTGACGTCCTTGCATTTTGGATAACAATATTTTGTAAAGGATGATGTGCAATTGGCATTATGCTATGGTTACTTGATGTTGTTAATGTGTGTCGTTTAATCACATATGATAATCACTAAAAAATGTGATATAAAAATAATAATTTAAGTCGGTTTTTTTATTAAAACTGAAATGATTTGAACTGAACTCTTTGACGCGTTACGGAAGTGCGTTTCAGAGTCGTGTTGCCTGCCAGTTCGAGAAAAAGAAATTTTCCAGGAATAAATACCTATAGGGAACTCCCCGTTGACCTTACAATCAGAAAATTTGGAAGAAGCAATATCTTGTTAGCACAAGTAAAGGGGAAAATCCGAATACATTTGTAGTTACATCACAAAATATAAATAGATAAACTGAATAACCTTTGCAAGGTTGTATCACACTCGACGGTTGCAAAGAGATAGGAGCTTGCGAAAGTTATTTCTTGTCTTATTTCAAAGGTAGGTTGTAAATGGTTACCCGGTTGATGAATAATAAATTTTATTTTTTTATTTTTAGGTTTCCGTACCTAAAAGATACTGTCTTCATAGGTAAGGACGGGACCCTCGGCGCGCGAGTTAAACTGGCACTTGACCGGCTTTTTACCTGACTGCGCAACGCAACAGAGGGTAATGCTTTTATCAGCATATGTATGTTTGTTGTATGTATGTTTGTTCCTTTGTGGCGTTCTAGAGATCAAACGCGTGGGCTGATTTTGATGTTTCTTACGTCAATCAATTTGTCTTAATCTTGCGAGTGTCACTAGAGACATGACAGTAACCAAAATCCAATATGGCGTCAACCGGACGCTCTCATCGGGTACACAAGAACTTCCATTAAATAAAATTTCCAGCCTCTACTTCATGTTTTTAGGGGTTGATATTCTAAATAAAAAGTAACCTATTTCCTTTCATCAAACTCGGTTCAGTTGTTTAGCCGTCAAAACGTAACAGACAGACAGTTTTGCATTTATAATATTTACTGCCATTAGCATGCTGTATTAGCCCTGAACTTGTATATGTAGCTATGAAATAAGTATATTAGCAAAAACTCACCTAAGAAACCGAAGATGATTATCCTCAACATTTTAATCTGTAGTTTGAATATTCAATTGAAGATGTCCGTTGTCTCACAGACAACGGCAAGCGATATACTGGCCGGCCAAAATGGAATCAGGAAAACAAACTATAATTACAATACTCTATACAATTAAAGGTCAAACGTCGTTTAGGAGCGCGCACGAAGTTAGGTCTTAGGTCATTAGCATAAGAATTACAAGGAGGTCCTACTGTCGGAATAACTGACATCTAAATAGTTACTCCTCTGCTGCACTGGGAGTGAAGAAATAGCATAGAATGCGCGCAGATGCGCAGATGCTTATCACCCTGGCATGTCGTAAAAGTCGACTAAAGGGACGGGTCCTCTTCAACATGGTGGACTTCTGTATGGGCGATGGGCTGATCACCTGTCACCATACGGTGCATCATACCATCTTAGGAGTAATTTACGAACGCGGCCACAAGTAGTCTTGTGGCTCTGCCCACCCCATTAGGGATTTCGGGCGTGATGCTATATATGTATGTATGTATGTAAATATTTAAATGTTGAGAAAACATTATTTAGTACCGTTTTTCATGTAAAAAAATTGCAATACGTAATTTGTGGACAACCCCTACGATTATTCTTAAAGTCTTTTCACCGAGAGTTGGGCGGGCTTATCGCCGCGCGCACTGAGTTTCGTGATACGAGGGACGCAGATGTCGTCAAGTGCGGTATCGCGCCGGGCGGACGGCGGCGAAAAAAATATATTTGTTTTGTTCATATACACAATCGCCATATTGCAAATTAATGTCTTATAATACTTATGTGCGCGTCTAATGTCACGTAAATCGGCACTGGCCGAAAAGAAACGAAATAGTAGTTTATGCAACGGTTGCATAATGATAGGCCTTAAAACACTAGTGCGGTTTTATGAAACGAGCTTTTAGCGAGTTTCATAATAAGATCGCACGTGTGTACATACATAACTTTATCTACACACATATTATAAATCCTCTATGATGGGTTTAGAAACAATATTTTCTGGCAACAAGTTATTTGTTGCAATCGTGGCGGCATATTTCCGATATCCGGCGCATTTTCACATCACACACACTCCGAGAAGACTACTATTCATATTTTCAACTAAAATGTAAATTACAAACAACTTTTTCTATTCAATTCAACAACAATTCTACTTTCGTTCAGCAAAAAACCAACATAATGGCGGCAATTCGATCCTCCGTCAAGACCATTTTTTTTAATCATAGACAAACGAATGAAGTCTCTATTCTCACGTCACTCGAGATCAAATGTTGTGCAGTTTATATTAAAAAAAACATACTGAATTGACGTTTCGTATCAATAACTAACGCAGGATATCGTAAATGCAGCCACGATTGCAACAAATAACTTGTTGCCAGAAAATATTGTTTCTGAACACATCATGGAGGATTTATAATATGTGTGTAGATAAAGTTATGTATGCCACTCTGCATAATTTGGCCTTAAAACACACGTGCGATCTTATTATGAAACTCGCTAAAGCTCGTTTCATGAAAACCGCACTAGTGTTTTAAGGCCTATCATTATGCAACCGTTGCATAAACTACTTTTGCAAAGGGTTTTAGAGATAATGTGAAAACAATTAGTACATGTTGTCATAAACACAATTGCGCCGGCGCGTTAAAATGTCGCCGTGAGAAAAGGGCCTTAGTGTCGCTACTTTTGGCTCTGTGCAACAAACAACTAGCCATACGTAGCCGTAGCTGGCGTAGCTGGTGTATTTAGGTTTGTAGGCGTCAAGAAATCACCCCTACTGATCTAAACATTCACGACAATCAAGGAAGCGATTCAGGGTCATCCCCACCACTTCACTCTAAATCGCTGCTGGCGCAGGTTTTTGGGTAGCCGGCATTAGATTTTGTCGTAGCTCGTAGCACAGTAAGGGCTAGTCAACGGAAAGTTTTCGTAGCACACCGGGGCGTAGCAGATATGCGGGTGTGAAAGAATACTTGGAATAATTATTTTACACATAAGTTGAACCAAAATGGCGGTCGTCCGCGCAGGTACAACTATGGTTAATTTGCGGCACGTACCTATAAGCTTGAATACGCAGATCACATTTTCTGGTCTCAATCGAAGTTGCGATACGAGGTGCACGCGAGGGGCCGCGCGTAACCATAGTTGTACGTGCGAACTAGACGAATAGGCTAGTTTCCTAAAAAAATCTAATTAGTATCAGTATAATCATATTTTTTTCTTTTGTCAATTAGACAAAAAATGACGAAGATATAGTGCGTGGAAGTTCCGTGTGACTTCACGACTCTGTACAATTTTCACCATTAAGTGACTTCAACTTTGATGCGCATTATCTTTAGCCTGTGCGGTACTGCAGAGCCGGAAACCAACTCCGGCCTGCGAGCCGCCACACCGAACACGGCGCTGTACGTGTCGCGCCTGCACTACTCTACCACAGAGGACGACGTGGTGGAGTATGTCCGCAAGAAGTCCGGCTACTCCCTGAGGGTATTCCAGCTGCGATCGCGCCAATACGTGCACTTCAGCTCGTTTGTGGTGCGCGTGCCGCGGCCGATGCTGGAGACAGTCACGTGTCCGGACTTCTGGCCGAAGGGGACACCCCGCTCTTTTCAGGCGCTTCCGGGGCACCATGCCTGTCCAGGACACGACTCCAGATGGGACGACGCTAAGGAGCCACGCCTTTTCGTCTCCTAAATGATATTACTTTTAAGTTATTTTACTGTATAATATATGTATGTTAGTCTGTAAGGTATTTATGTATGGGCCACTGATGCCTGAAATAAATGGTTTATTATTATTATTATTATTATTATTATTATTTGTAAATTTTGATTGATTTGATAAAGCAAAAAATACGTGTTCAATATTTTTTGATAATCTAACTGACGGACTAATTAGAATTATATTTTTTTACACAGGCAACATCCCTATTATGTGTAGTCAAACTTACGTACGTTCGCCGAGAGTTCATATAAAAAGTAAAAGGTCAGGGCTTCTTAACTCATTGCAAATTATTTTTACCGATGATAACAAAAAATTAAAGGGAAGAATTATATTTTTAGGGTTCCGTACCTCAAAAGGAAAAAACGAAACCCTTATAGGATCACTCGTGTGTCTGTCTGTCTGTCGGTCCGTCTGTCACAGCCAATTTGTTCCGAAAATACTGGACCGATTGAGTTGAAATTTGGTATACATATGTAAGTCGGTGACCG
This sequence comes from Tortricodes alternella, assembly GCA_947859335.1. Lineage (NCBI taxonomy): Eukaryota > Metazoa > Arthropoda > Insecta > Lepidoptera > Tortricidae > Tortricodes > Tortricodes alternella. Next base: position 2,803,964 of record OX401972.1, read on the forward strand.
CAATACGGACGCGTGACGTAAATATATGAATTTTAAACATGGGGGCCACTTTTCGAGGGTAAATTAGAAAATTAAAAAGTAAAGTTATGCTACCTATATCGTGTGACATATCAAATGAAAGGGCTTATTGTGAGGATCTTAAATATATTTTCTTTTGAATTTCAAGTAAAATAGTTACGAAGTTATCTAGAAAATTAGGCGAAAATTTACCATTCCCCCCCTTATTTCCGAAACTACTGAAGCTAAAATTTTTAAAAATATACAGAAAACAATTACAGGAAAACTTATAAGAAGTCCATGGTATTTAAAGTAACTTAGTAAATTTCAGATAATCAGGTAGGGAAGGGAACCCTCTCCACGCGAGTTTAACTCGCACTTGTCCGGTTTTTTTCATTGTATATTATTATAGAATAGCCTAACTGTATAAACAGAAAGCAACACACGAACACCCGAACGATACACTCGAAGCCAATGACATATTATACAAAGACACAAGACACGCCATACTATATTCAACGTGTTTTAAAAATGTGTCATAGATATGTTTTTGCTTTTTCGTTTCTTTGGCCGAAGCCAGTGCAGGTTATTGACTTTATGTGAAATTTGACGCGCACATATATAATAAGACATTAATTTACAATATGGCGATTGTGTATATGAACAAAACAAATATATATTTTGCGCCGTGGTCCGCCCGGCGCGACGTTGCACGTGACAACATCTGCGTCCCTCGTACCACGAAACACAGCGCGCGTGCCAATAAGCGACGCCTGTCATACAGTTTGCGATAGTAGAGCGACAGTCGCTATTTCGAAACGATATCATTATTTATCAACTCTCGGCGAACAGACTGTAGGAACTCTTTATAGTTTCGGCATGTCCGTCTGTCCGTCTGTATGTCACGGCAGGGTCACTACCAACTAGGCTAACCGCGTCGTCAAAATAGCTCAAATTTCAGTCATAAATTGGCAAAAATCTAGAGCATTTACACGCCCCTTAAGAGCCCCGAGCACTACTTACAAACATATTTCAGTTGTGGTTTGGACATTTTTAGCTGGCTCGCTTAAAAACTTTGCAAGAATACAGATAAAAGTCAAATCTAGGTTTGTATACTACGAGTTTTGATATAAAATGTAACAGGTGTATATCATAAATGATTTTGAATTTTATATACAAACCGGTTTTTATCAAGTAAATATTTCTTCAATCTCGCAAAGTACATACCTCGATTTGCCTTATATCTATATCTTTGCAAAGTTTCAATGCGATCCGGCTAAAAATGTCCAATCTACAACTGTACTATGTTTGTATGAAGCGCTACTCAGGGACGGGGCTCTTAAGGTTATTTATTTTGTTTTAGTTGTTATTTAGTCTTAAAGGGGGTGATTACTAATAAGGGGGCGTCCATAAATTACGTGAGGTGCTCAGGGGGGGGAGGGGATTGAGACGAATCTTACTAAATCTCACTTGGGGGAGAGGGGGGGTCTTGGCAAATATCACGTAATTTTTTTCTAGCAGAAAACGGTGTGAAACTGCGTTAAAGTTAAGTTAAATTAAAGCTAAATGAAAGTAAAAAGAGTCTAAATAAAAATAATTAAGCAAATTGTGTTTTTTTTTAAATAAATTCAACGCTTTTATACCCAAAATAAAAAATTTGAAAAATCTCACGTGAGATTGGGGCAGGGGGGAGGGAGTCGAGAAAAATCTTACAACATCTCACCAGGGGGGGAGGGAGGGTCAATTTTCTTTTTAAAATGCCTCACGTAATTTGTGGACGCCCCCTAAATACGCATAGACTAATACTTTTCAATATAACTCACACATTCAAAAACTACTGATCATCTGGCGCCTCATTCGGGAACGCTAAGTGATTCTGTAGCGACTCGTAAGCCAGATCTCTCATCTCGCTCTTACGCATTTCGCGTCGTGCGGAAGAGTGGAATGAGAAATCTGGCTTACGAGTCGCTACAGAATCACTTAGCGTTCCCGAATAGAGGCGCTGATTTATCAATCAAAACACACAAAATCAAATATTTGGTAATGGCCACCCTAAAGGCCAACCGGCCAGTGTGTCGTTAGCCGTGCTATTTTCTATTTGCTATTGTCATAATGTTGAAGGTCATCTTCATTCTAGTTTCTTTGGGTGAGTTCATTATTATTATATTAATACTTATAGATTAGATCATAGAGAGCCCAGTTCTTGGAAACACTTTTTCAGTTTAGAATACTTTGAATAGATGGCAGTGATGATCTCGATTTGAAACCTAGTAGCGCAATAGTAGTTTATGCAACGGTTGCATAATGATAGGCCTTAAAACACTAGTGTGGTTTTCATGAAACGAGCTGATAGGCGAGTTTCATAATAAGATCGCACGTGTGTTTTAAGGCCAAATTATGCAGAGTTGCATACATAACTTTATCTACACACATATTATAAATCCTCCATGATGGGTTCAGAAACAATGTTTTCTGGCAACAAGTTATTTGTTGCAATCGTGGCTGCATATTTCCGATATCCGGCGCATTTTCACATCACACACACTCCGAGAAGACTACTTACTATTCATATTTTCAACTAAAATTTAAATTACAAACAACTTTTTCTATTCAATTCAAAAACAATTCTACTTTCGTTCAGCAAAACACCAACATGGCGATCCTCCGTCAAGACCGTTTTTTTAAATCATAGACAAACGGATGAAGTCTCTATTCTCACGTCACTCGAGATCAAATATTGTGCAGTTTATATTAAAAAAACATACTGAATTGACGTTTCGTATCAATAACTGTTTTAATATCTATGGATACTAGAATAGAGACCCACTTGAGTTTTGACAGCTGTTCCAAACTTAGTCTCATTTCTTTACTAAAAACGATAAAGAAGTCATGTTATTTCTTTATGGCAGCACTGGTTTTTCCTAATTGGTTGTCAAAATGGTGGTCATTTCCTACGGTTTTTGATTAACCAATGGAGGTTTTATGATATGGGTGTAGGTAGATAAATAATATTTTTGTCTGTAAAATGAAAATAAATAGAGGTATTTTTAATGATGTATTACAAGATGAAAACTAATTAAACGAGTTTAAGGGTTTTTTTTTATGAAATCCGAGGAAAAAGCCATCGTTATCAAGCGCCATCTACCGACGTATACTATATCGATCTATTGACAGCTCTCAAACCACAGAACGGCTCCGGGCGATGTTGATCCAGGTACCAAAACGTCCAAGGGTATATAATCCAGTTGCCAAAATGTATTGGTCAAAACATCCAAATGCCGAAACGGCCGATTGCCAAAATATCTAACTGCCAAAAAGTCCAGTGAACAGAACCTCCAATTGTCAAAATGTCCGATTGCCGAATCGTCTAATCTCCAAAAAGTCTAATAGTCAGAATGTCCGGTTACCAAAACGCCGAATGGCCAAAACCTGACTCACCGGAACGTTACTGAGAAAGAGAAAAACATAATAATATAAGGGTAATGCTGCCTTATTAATCAGCGGTTTATATTGCAGCTTTAATAGCTAGTAAGAGTTAGGTTAAGCGGTGACTGTAGGATGTTTGTTTTGTATTATAAATTTGAACCAGGAAACTATCGTAGCTAATTTTACCACGTAAACGAGCTAAATGGAGATGGCACTGAATATTTAATTATAATTAATTTATATTTGAATATTTTGGCACTAAAAGTTTAATAGTTTCGATTTGTGCGGGTTTCTCACCGGCCATCTTTAAAAGCGGAACACGGTCAGTGAGCCGCGCGCGTGCAGCGAGCGTGCTTCTTATATTTTTATCTAATAACATAATAGGTTGGAATTCAACTGACGCAATGTTGAGGATAATCTACATTTTAATCTTCCTGGGTGAGTTGTACGGTTAAACTTTAGATATCTAATGTGTTTTTGTATATTAAAAAAAAACATAGTAATAATATAGTAAGGATATGCCCAACGCGATTTTCGAGATGCGCACTATTTTGGTGTCAAAACGCGAGTGTGACGCCATCGCGCACTCAGCATATAAGTAATGCCGACATCGAAGTTCTTATTGCATTAAAGAAAGGTCTTTTATTGGTTGATTCATGCGTTCTGATTTTGTGGTTCGTAGCTTTTAGCGAGCAATGAAAGACAGCGTATTAATCAGGCAAAATAAGACTGCGTAAATGTCATAAGAACTAAGACGTCAGCAATAGAGCTTCGCAGTTTATAAACTTGTAAATAGATGGCGTTGATATGAACATGACGAACTAAGTCACTTGTTCAACACGGTTTTATTGAATCCTTATTTTAGAAAAAATACTTAAAGTTTAATAAAGCTTTCGTATGAAAGTTATATGTAACGTTAGTCAGAAAATTATTCAACTAGGTATAGATACTGATTCGATAGCTCAGTGGTAGTGTAACGGCCTACTTACTGTGCCGGAGGTTGCGGGTTGTAATCTCGGTAGTAGCTAACTTTGTGTGATAAGCAAGAATGTTTATGACCTGGGAATCACGCATACCTAATGTGATAATACACATCAATTAGGGAACACATAACTAAGTTGTTCTGAATAAACCTTAACCCCGTATTCATTATATAAAAACCGGAGTGCGAGTTAAGTGTGGAGAGGGTTCCGTTCCGTACATGATTATCTGAAATTTCCTATGTTACTTTAAATACCATAGACTTCTTACAGGTTTTCCTGTATTCTATTCTTGCCTATTTTCAAAAATAACTTCCAAACTATTTATCTTAAAATTCCAAAACATATATATTTAAGATCCTCACCCTTTCAGCCCTTTCATTTGATATGTAACACGATATAGTTTTGCATTACTTCTTTTTAAAATTTTCTAATTTACCCCGCAGAAGTGGCCCCCATGTTAAAAATTCATTTGTTTACGTTACACGTCCACAGCGGCGCTAGCATACCAGACACGGGGATAAGTTAAACCCGTTTATCTCTCTGACTATCTCTTCCGTCGGCACTAGTGTGAGAGAGATGCACTTAGAGATAAACGGGGATAAACATTTTAAGGCCGCTGGCCATTTTGCCTGAATCGTTTGAAACCCCATTTGTCAAAATCGGTGGTAAATAATGGAGTACATATTCGCGAAAAACATAACCTTCCTTTTGCTTCGCAGTCAGGTAAAAACTAGCAGCAGTACCTACTCATTCTATGCAAGGATCCAGCGACGTATAATCTCAATTTTTCATATATTTCAGAGGTGTGCATGAAGTGCCACAGTCATCGTTCGGCGCAGGAGTTTCTTAATCGACCATTGAACCAGACTACGGTACGAGAGCTATTTTAATAATTGTCTGTCTGTCGGTGTACTGGGACACGGTGAGTGAGTTTAAAGTGGACAACTCCTCGATAACCGCTCCTTACCTGCTCGGCGTAGCTTCCACGGCGCAACGCGACGAGAATCAATGCAATGCGAACACTCCCGCCACCTTCACGCTGTTGTCGTTCCTGAGGCAGCACGTGCCGGGTCTAGAGGCGGAGTGCGGCGAGTTTTACGAGCATAAGCCAAGAGACCAGGATCAAGTGGACCAGGCTGAAAGAACACCCAGCGCAGTAGCACCCTTAAGAATGGGGAACATTGAAGTACTTAATAGTTTTTTTAAATGTGTCATGCTATAATTTCTGAGAAAAATCGCTGTAATATACAGACAGGCGTACAAGGCAAACCTGATCGTTTCCAAGCGTGGATATGGCACCGAATTTATATCAAGTTATCGAAACTTTAAGCGTTTTAAAAACCTCAACTTTGTGTACCCTTAAAAGAAGTCAAATTGCACCAATTGCTTCCATGGAGAAACGAAAGGAGAGTTAGATATATTTTTTTATATAAGAAGAACGCAATAGTACATTGTGCATCTATGGCTGTAAGAAGGGGATAACCAACGAGAGTCTGTTAGAAGCCCGATGCCGATAGGCGAGGCCTTTAAATGACTCGAGTTTGTTATCCCCTTACTGCCCGTGATACACACAATAGTTATCACATTTGCGAGGAAATTAAATAAAAATTAGACACAAAATATATATATTTATTTTAATCCCATCAGGGTAGAATAAACTGTACGTCGCGATCACCGCGGGAGCCGCGCCTAACGCGCCGGCCTGCGGCACGCCACGCGCCCCCGACGACCTGCGGCACGCACTGCCCCTGGAAGTTAAATCGTCGTCGTCGTCGTCGTCGTCGTCGTTAACTTGTCGTTTATAACTCCCGATTGCGGCGGGGCCTATAGAGGAGTTACATCGATGCTCTCTACGCCTGCGTATAATAACACTCTTTCCGAGCAAGCGTGATGAAAATGATCTAGCGAGTGTCTTGATGATAAGCGAAGTAAATTAAATGAGGACTGTTTCTTACCTGGCCACCACTCCCTTCCTTGCGCAACTCTGGTGCACAGCCTAGTCCTGAACCATTAAGACATTGCTGTATTCTTTCTGTTCTGCAGAGCATTATCCCGGCAACTCCACCGGCCGCGGCGGTCGGTGCGCCGCGCGCGCCGCTGCCGCCGCCGGCGGCGCCGGGCCTGCAGTGGCACGCCACCATCTACGACAAGAGCGCGACGCCGTACGCGCCAGTGTGCGGCGGGAGCGTGGTCTCGCGCGACTTTATCATATCAGGTACAGTGGCGTCCTTAGGAATTTAGAAGAGAACACCAAGACTATCACTTGATTTTAAATTTTAAGGCACGGCTACCTGATTTATATCATCAATACATATAAAACTACCGTGACTCACTTATATACCACGCACAGACTAAAAGAGTGGTCCTAGAGATTTGGAATTTGGAGGTGACATTCCTCGAGTACCCTAGAGGTGCACTGAGGGATTTTTGAAATTCCATCCCTAAAGGGGTGAAAAGGGCTGATAAAGTTTGTATTGAAAATACCGCGGGTGAAGCTGTGGCCGGTCCACTAGTAGTTTCTAAAGTCAGATGCATAAATAATACGTATTGAAGTTTTATTACAATACCAGTCATTTACTCCACAAAACGGCGGCATGATCGATTGTCCGCAATTACTGGCGCTTTTACAGTTTCGTGCCCCGTCTCCATCACCTCGCAACCCCATCACACCACTCTGTCCACCCCTCAGGAAAACTGTGTCGGGAAAAAACTCCCCAATTTGTAGAATGTGTAGAGTAATCAATAGTTGTAGTGACATGACGGATATTCACTTTGGATCCACCAGCACCTTTAACTATATCGTCTTTTCGTAAATGTACACCCATTATAACTATGCCATAACTAGTGTAGACTTATTTTAAGTTTGCCTTTGTTGTCTTATGTATTTTTTGCTAAGCATGTTGTGTTTACCTTCAAATGTACCTTGTCATATTTACAAAATGGTATCAGTGTGAACAATCGTTGGTAAACCTTAAATCAAAAAATAACAAAAATACGTCATGGGGATTTAAATGATGACGGTCCTGCGCCTAGCCGACTCCTGCGACTTTCAGCAGGTAGTCGGTTCATCTTTAATTGATGCAAACTTTCAGCGGCGAATTGTTTCTGGGACGACGCGACCGGCGCCCTCAGCGCGACCTCGTTCGCGGCGGCGGCCGGCAAGCTGCTGAAGCCGTGGGACGCCCGGGACCCCTATGCACAGAAGTCGGACGTGAGTCCATAATAATTTATAAACAAGTGTTGTACAGTATAACTTACTCGTAGCTCTCAGAGCTTAAGTCGAAGTGGCAGTGGCTGGGCACAGTCGCAGAACTGCGGCCCCGGCGTGCCGGACACGCGGGTAAGGCGCTGACAACACCTAAATCGGCTTTACTTAGGTAAACATTTTTTTAAACAAAACCTTTTTGATTTGGCGACGCGCAAAAAATATATGTTCATATGCTTTACATTATTGAAAACTTAACTATTTCCAAAACACGATTTGATGAAATCGATACTATATAAAAAAAACTGGACAACTGCGAGTTAAACTCCCGTATATGATTATCTGAAATTTCCTATATTACTTTAGATAACAAAGACTTCTTTTAGGTTTTCCTGTAATCTCTTGCTAAAGAACTATTTTCTGTATTTTTTCAAAATGTTAGGCCCAGTAGTGTCGGAGATAAGGGGGGGATGGTAAATTTTCCCCTATTGTCCTAAATAACTTCCAAATCATTTATACCAAAATTTAAAAAAAAAATGAACATACTCGCAATGAGCCCCTTCATTTGATATGTCAGACGATATAGTTTTCTAAATTGCCCCCCAAAGTGGCCCTCGTGTTTAAAATTCATTTATTGACGTTACACGTTCATGTTGCGGTCAGCGACTTACATATGTGTACCAAATTTCAACTCAATCGATCTAGTAGTTTCGGAGCACATTAGCTGTGACACCGGACAGACAGACACACGAGTGATCCTATATGGGTACCATTTTTTTCTTTTTGAGGCGCGGTACCCTAAAAATCGTGAAGTTACGTCTGAAATCCTATATACTAATGGCAGACTATGGACAAGGCATTCGAATTATGTGGTCTTTTGGAATTATGTGGAATTTTAAGAAGTACACAAATTTATAATTTTTTGATGTTAAGTGCAAGGTTAGTGTATTAACTTTTTTTTAAATAAAACTCGATCATACCAACAGGGCGAATTTTGAAAAATCTAAAGTTTGTTTGATTTCTATTTTTTACCGCTACTGCATCATGATATAAAATAGTAGTTTATGCAACGGTTGCATAATGATAGGCCTTAAAACACTAGTGCGGTTTTCATGAAACGAGCCGATAGGCGAGTTTCATAATAAGATCGCACGTGTGTTTTAAGGCCAAATTATGCAGAGTTGCATACATGACTTTATCTACACACATATTATAAATCCTCCATGATTGGTTCAGAAACAATATTTTCTGGCAACAAGTTATTTGTTGCAATCGTGGCTGCATATTTCCGATATCCGGCGCATTTTCACATCAGACACACTCCGAGAAGACTACTTACTATTCATATTTTCAACTAAAATGTAAATTACAAACAACTTTTTCTATTCAATTCAACAATAATTCTACTTTCGGTCAGCAAAACGTCAACATGGCGGATCCTCCGTCAAGACCATTTTTTTTTTAAATCATAGACAAACTGATGAAGTCTCTATTCTCAAGTCACTCGAGATCAAATATTGTGCAGTTTATATTAAAAAAACATACTGAATTGACGTTTCGTATCAATAACTGTTTTAATATCTATGGATACTAGAATAGAGACCCACTTGAGTTTTGACAGCTGTTCCAAATTTAATCTCATTTCTTTACTAAAAACGATAAAGAAATAACATTGCCGCACTAGTTTTTCCTAATTGGTTGTCAAAATGGTGGTCATTTCCTACGGTTTTTGATTAAACAATGGAGGATTTATGATATGGGTGTAGATAAAGTTATTTTAAGTTTTAGTCTCTAAGAACCTATGGGTATAAAATATTAAAATTTGCACTCGTAGCACTCAAAATAATGAATCAAGTTATCCAAAACCACGAGTTTTATAAAAGTGCCATTATCTCGAAAACTATGACATTTTTATTATGATCAATTACTTAATCTAGTAGTTTTTGAGCCGCCCTATTAGCTCCTTTCCTTTTATCGTTGGTTTTAGGGACACCGTGTATATGTGGTATTTTAACATGGTAACAGATAGCGTCGGTGCACATGCCGGCTATGTTCCGCGGCGCGAGCGCGTACTACGCGCACGACATCGCCGCGGCGCGCCTGTGCACGCCGCTCCGCTACACGCCCGGCGTGCAGCCGCTCTGCGTCAGCTTCGACCCTCAGCTCCAGCACAGAGACCAGTGGACGAACAGCGTTGGGGAACCGACGAAAAGGGTAAATTGGAAGCGATTACAATAATTAACACGGCGTTAACAGAGTTTGGAAAGGAGTAGGGGGTAGTTGAGAAATGTATACTTAGATGGTTAGGACATGTGGAGAGGATGAGCGTAAGAAGACTAACGAAGCAGATTTATAAGGCGAGTGTTCATGGTAGGGTTGGAAGGGGAAGACCTCGGCGAACGTACCAAAAGTTTCTTAGTAACGTCCTTGATCTGGAGCTTACTAAGAAAGACGTTCAAGAGTATCTTAAACCGGCAAGCGTGCATGAAGACCTTAATGAGAGTAGACGAAGCGAAAGGTGTGTGTCAGGATCGTAGCAGGTGGAAATCCGTGGTCTCTGCCCCCTGCCCCCTTTGGGAAGCTGGCGTGATATATGTATGTATGAATGTAACAGTTTCATTTGTATTTATTGTTCCATCATGACATACAGTAGAACTTTGATTATCCGAACCTTTCCTTTTGATAATATTACGATACTCTTGGATCTGAACCCTCAATTATCGGAACGATGACTTATTTTATCCGAACGTCAGAGCGAAAGATACAGTGGATTCATCCATATTTGTATTATTTGGTGAACAGCTTTGTAATCTCAAAATGCACGTTTTTTTGGCTAAAACAGCTGTTTCTTTGCAAATAAAGGAACCGGAGACAATATTTTTGACGTAATTTTGCCAACTTTTAGCCTAGGTTGGCTTTATTTAAGATAAAACAGCACAAAATTGCATATTTTGAGGTTAGAAAATTGTTTACCAAATAAGATAAGTATGGATGAATCCACTGTACATTGTTGCTCGCTGCCACGCCGCGGCGCACACATTGGGAACCCCTGGTATAATGTATTACCAGTGTTGCCAAGTTTTTCAGAGCGTTTGGTTCTAAGTTGAGCCCTAAAAACTGCGAGACACAGCTGGTTTTAGATAATTAACTTTTTGTGCTTTAGTTCCAATGGATCGCAGGATGGCTGTACGCATCATGGGCGCGCGTAAAGCCTCGACTTATCACCGATGTTTTACCCGTAGAGGAAAAAGATACGTGCATCCAAAGCTACAACCACCCAAATTACAGCAAATACTTCACCAGCGACAAAGTTTGTGCCGGCAACTTGGGAACAAGTTAGTGATTAAAAGTTGAAATGAAAACGGCTTTACTCACGATATATTTTCGGAAATGTTCCGACATGGTTCGCGCTCACATGGAGCGTGGAAGCCCGTTGTCCCAGCCAGAGGCGGATTATTCCTAAGGCAAACTAGGCACGTGCCTAAGGGCGCGAGGTTACAAGGGGGCGCGCGCATGAAACGGCGGGGCTAATTAGTATAAGAGCGCTTATGCACTACGTCCGATCCGTATCCGACCGGAATCCGTGAAAATACGGATCTAGAAATCACGGACCGAATTCGGATATTGCTTACGCACTAGTCCGATCTCTGATCCAAATCCAAGTACTTATACGTCATTTTTAACCGACTTCAAAAAAACCGAAGGAGGAGGTTCTCAATTCGACGCGTATAATATTTGTTTTTTTTGTTTTATATGTATGTTCACCGATTACTCGGAGATGGCTGGTACGATTTGCATAATTCTTTTTTTAAACGATAGGGTATTTTGCAAAGTTGGTCCCATTGTGATCAAAGTTGAGATCTCATGACAGCATCTATGAGGAATCGAAGGAATTCCTCAAATTTTATAGGCACGCGCATAGAATTTTTGATATTTGCTTTCATGACTCAAGCAGTTACGATTGAAAAACATTATTTGGTGAAGTGGAACTGATGATGAAAACCACGGGTGACCACCGGAACTCCTCAATTAAATGTATTGCACGGGTGGCGATTAGATTTCCGTATAAGGTTGGGAAGCAACTTATACTCATAAAATTCACGTGGTAAAATAGAACCGGTGATGAAGAACCAGGAGAACTCCTCAACGATTGACGTCCTTGCATCTTGGATAGCAACATTTTGTAAAGAGTGATGAGCAATTGGTATTATGTTATTGTTACTTGATGTTGTTAATGTTTGTCGTTAAATCACATAGGTATGATAATCACTAAAAAAAGTGAAATAAAAATAAAAAATTAACAAATTAAAAAACCGACTTCAAAAACCCTTTGAAAAGTAAGAAATAATGCCCTAAGTAAGTAAATTACCTAGAAACGTCAGATATATTGTTGATTAAGTGATACATTCAATATATCGAAGTCAGTGGCAAGTAAATTAGGTAATCCATTCCCCATACTGTGTTCACTTACTTGACACCGATTTCGATGTATTTAATTTATCACTTAATCAACAATATATCTGACGTTTCTAGGTAATTTACTTACGAAGGGCATTATTTCTTACTTTTCAAAGGGTTTTTGAAGTCGGTTTTTTTATTTGTTAAATTTTTACGCGCCACTGCCTCTCTGCTCGTACGCAGCCCGGATTCGGTTCGGATACGGCTCGGACGCAGTGCGCAAGCGTACATACAAAGAATACTATGGCTACTTCGGTCCGTCAATAATCTTATCAGGAATGCAGATTCCCGGATGACGGAAGCCGGATCTAGTGCGTAAACTACCATAGAAATAGTTCTACGACTCCTCCAGACCGTATCTTCACGGGTTCGGATCGGGTACGGATCGGACGTAATGCGTAAGCGCTCTAAGTATAAGTACTAGTTGCAATTTATAATATACGGCCGCTAGAGGGGCGCCGATGAGGTGCTCGCCTAGGGCGCTGTCGACGTTTAATCCGCCTCTGGTCTCAGCCATTAGAAATACTAGACGCGTTGACATTCTCGTGGGAACTGAGCTCGGCATGTTTGCCGCCGTTCATCACCGACGACGAGTCACAGCCAAGTGCATCAGCAACGACGGTGCCGCCCTCCGCCAGGGCGAGCGGGCCGCGTGGCGGGCAGTGCGCGGGTTGCATTGACCGCAACCGCACTGAACCTGTGAAGAAGGTCTCCATACGAGTCTGAAACATGTCGGACCAATTCTGACAATAAATCGTGAGTAAAGCCGTTTTTATTTAAAATTTTCGTAATGTCTCACGAATGTTTTAATCTGACCAAGTTAGTCATTATTTTTTTAATGCCATAGACAAGCAAACGTCCTTGGTCACCACACCGCCTATGCATATTTTTTAACCGACTTCAAAAAAAAAGGAGGAGGTTCTCAATTCGGATGTATGTTTATTTTTTTAGTGTTTTTTTATGTTTGTTACTTCAGAACTCCGTCATTTATAAACCGATTTTGAAAATTCTTTTTTTAAATCGTTAGGGTATACTTCCAGTTTGGTCCCGTTGTCGTCAAAGTCGAGTTATGATCAGAGAATCTATGAGGAATCGATGGAACTCTTCAAATATTATAGGCAAGCATAGAGCAATTTTAGTATTTTTTGTAATAACTCAAGCAGTTACGTTCCAAAAGCATTATTTGGTGAAGTGGAACTGTTGATGAAGACCATAGATGATCACCGGAACGCCTAAATGTTGAGTATTTCACGGTTGGCGATTAAATTGCTGTATAAAGTTCTGAAGCAACTTATGTCCATGAAAATTCATGTAGTAAAATTGAAGAACCAGGAGAACTCCTCAACGACTGACATCTTTGCACCGTGGATAGCAACAGTTTGTAAATGGTGATGAGCAATTGGCATTATGCTATTGTTACTTGATGTAGTAAATTTGTGTCGTTAAATCACAGAATAATAAATAAAATGTCTACAAAAAATACTTACTTTTCAATGGCTATTTGAAGTCGGTTTTTTTCTTTTATAAATTATATGATTATTCAATGCAATAGACAAGCAAACGTCCTTGGTCACCGCACCGCCTATGCATATTTTTATAAGCTTGACACGAGGATAAGTTGACACCGTCTTATCTCTAAGTGCGTCTCTCTCACACTAGTGCCGAGGAAAGGGATGGAGAAATAATTTATCCGCGTGCCAACCTTGCATGGGCCGCTGTGGTACCTTTTACGAAGGCACAAGCTTACAAGCAAAAACTACCAACAGCAAGTCAGATTTACACGAACATAAATCGCACCCCCAATACAATACTGCACTAACTCAAAAAAGCTCATTTTTCAGAATCGACGAAAAACCGTTATCTCATGTTATATCAAAGTTATTGCAAATGTCTTGAACGTAGCATGTGAAGAATGCGATGCGTATCAGCATTATAATAGTTCAGACGATTCAAACAGCGTTAATAATAGTAGTTTATGCAACGGTTGCATAATGATAGGCCTTAAAACACTAGTGCGGTTTTCATGAAACGAGCCTTAGCGAGTTTCATAATAAGATCGTACGTGTGTTTTAAGGCCAAATTATGCAGAGTTGCATACATAACTTTATCTACACACATATTATAAATCCTCCATGATGGGTTCAGAAACAATATTTTCTGGCAACAAGTTATTTGTTGCAATCGTGGCTGCATATTTCCGATATCCGGCGCATTTTCACATCACACACACTCCGAGAAGACTACTATTCATATTTTCAACTAAAATGTAAATTACAAACAACTTTTTCTATTCAATTCAACAACAATTCTACTTTCGTTCAGCAAAACACCAACATAATGGCGGCAATTCGATCCTCCGTCAAGACCATTTTTTTTTTAAATCATAGACAAACGAATAAGGTCTCTATTCTCATGTCACTCGAGATCAAATGTTGTGCAGTTTATATTAAAAAAAACATACTGAATTGACGTTTCGTATCAATAACTGTTTTAATAGCTATGGATACTAGAATAGAGACCCACTTGAGTTTTGACAGCTGTTCCAAATTTAATCTCATTTCTATACTAAAAACGATACGGGAATAACATTGCAGCACTCGTTTTACCTAATTGGCTGTCAAAATGGTGGTCATTTCCTACGGTTTTTGATTACACTATGGAGGTTTTATGATATGGGTGTAGATAAAAGTATTTCCAGTTGCAACGTGTCTACCTTACTGTACTTACCTGTCTACCTTAGGGACAGCACTCGACCAGCAATGTATTTAGTATTTTTTTAGGTATGGGCGTGATGTAATAGTGTTATTAATTATAGACCCATAAATTAGAAAAGCGGCCAAGTGTGAGTCGGACTCGCCCATGAAGGGTTCCGTGATTTATGACGTATTAAAAAAAACTACTAACTAGATCTCGTTCAAACCAATTTTCGGTGGAAGTTTACATGGTAATATACCTACATCATATATTTTTTTTAGTTTTATCATTGTCTTATTTTAGAAGTTACAGGGGGGGACCAACATTTTACCACTTTGGAAGTGTCTCTCGCGCAAACTATTCAGTTTAGAAAAAAATTATATTAGAAACCTCAATATCATTTTTGAAGACCTATCCATAGATAACCCACACGTATGGGTTTGAAGTTTTTTTTTTTTTTTTGAGTTTCAGTTCTAAGTATGGGGAACCCCCAAAATTTAATGGTTTTTTTTCTATTTTTGTGTGAAACCAAACCAAGTTTCAACAGCATAGTTCTTATAGTTTCGGAAAAAAGTGGCTGTGACATACGGACGGACAGACAGACAGACAGACAGACATGACGAATCTATAAGGATTCTATTTGGCTACAGAACCCTAAAAATAAGACATAGAGAGAGGTTTGAAGAGGAATTCAGACGTAACTTCACGATCTTTTCTATCATATCGATTTCATCAAATCGTACTTGAAAAACACACGGCCTTACTGACGATTTATTGTCAGAAATAGTCCGACATGTTTCGAACACGAATGGAGTCCTTCTTCAGGGTTTGAGTGCGGTCGCGGGGGAGGCGGGGGGGCAGCGCAGGTGCTGCTGACGTGCCCGGCTGCGGCTGGTCGTCGGTGGTGGTGGTGGTGAACCATCCATATTCGAGTTCGAAACATGTCAGACTATATCTGACAATAAATCGTGAGTAAAGCCGTGTTTTTCAAGTATTCATAATGTCCCACGAAAGTTTTAACTTTTTTCATAAAATCGTGTTTTGGAAATAGTCAGTTTTTCAATAATATAATGAATATGAACGTATATTTTTTTCGCATTGCCGATTTAGGTCTTGTCAGCGCCTAATTCAACATTGTCATATTTTCAGAGTTAAATTTCTGTCTAGGCGAGAGTGGGAACGGCCTAGTTCACTTCTCGTTTTTGAACAACTCTTACGCCGTCGTCCCCTACCTATACGCCGTGGGATCCACATTGAAAAGCATCGAAAGCGCATGCAAAGTGCCCCCCATAAATCTCGTCCCAGCCACCTTCACACATGTTCTATATCATAAGGAGTTCCTCAAAGAGACCATACCAGACTTGGAGGATGAATGCTACAGAGTGTACACGCGTAGAGAGCAGAGCGCACAAGACCTGAGCGATGAAAGTGGGCAAAGCGACCAAAGTGGACTTAATGACCAAAGTGGGCGACCTGATCAAAGTAGACTTAATGACCAAAGTGATCAAAATAAAAGAAATGAGAACAAAGCTGAAGCGGAAGTGAATACGACATCGCAAAAGGACAGCAGTTTTATGGCTCCCGTAAGTAGACAACCATACGAGTACGTTTTCTATAGTGTAAGTCATCATCATGAATCTAGTCTGTTCGCCGAGAGTTGTTAATTAAAAACAGGGCTTCCTAACTCATTACCCGGCCCGCCTATTATTTTTACCGAAGATAATAAAAAAAATAGGGGAAAAACTATATTTTTTTCATAGAATATTATTATTGAATAGCCTGCATTATGTCCCATTGCTGGCGTACCATCAGACGACGACCATGACGAAATCTCAGAGTCGGAGGAAGAATCAGAGTCGGTGACGTTTATTATGAAACGTTCAATTGCTTCGTCTAAGACAACACACGAACACCCTAACGACACACTCGAAGCGTATTCCATAACAGAATGGCAATATGGCCGCCACGTGCGCGCTCGCCCGCCCGGCGCGGCGCCGTGCTTGACAAGAACTGCGTCCGTAGTACCATGAATCTCAGTGCGCGTGGCGATAAGCGCCTAACGTCATACAGATTTCGATAGGTAAGCGACAGTTGCCATTTCGAGACGATATCATAATATTTGTCAACTCTCGGCGAACAGACTTTATGGACCGATTTCCAATTGATTTTATTCTTCGCCTTCTGTTTAACTTCCTCACGACAAGATGTTGTTTTTTACCGGACTGCAGCAAAGCAAAAAGGAGGGTTGTTTTTCGTGGGTACATTATGTATAGGGGATTCTTTATTAAGGTCAAATTTGTCAAGTTTGTAAGTATTATGGGATAATGTAAAAGTAATTTTCCTAACAACCGCAGGGCCTTGTCTTAGAAATGGATATAACGTTTTGAACGCCACAGTCGGCTGTAGCCGACAGCAGATTTTCGTGCCCCTGACGCTATGATATGCCGTTTTCCATAGATACATCCGTGGCACGCTTTCTCGCATTCACCCGTGGCGTTCATAAGTTTAAACGAATGAGTTGCGTATAACGCGTACTGTAGCGATATTTTATTTTTGTTTAAGGACCCAACACCAGCTGCAAGCACTGACGCTACGCCCCTGCCTGCAGGACCCAACATCGTGCAGGCTGGACCGAACACTCTGCGTCCTAACACGCCAGAGGGCGTGAGCGTCGCCGTCAGCAAACCGCACGCCATGCATCCTAACACACCAGAGGGCGTGAGCGTCGCCGTCAGCAAACCGCACGCTCTACGTCCTAAAACACCAGAGGGCGTGAGCGTCGCCGTCGGCAACGGCACCGTCAGGATAACGGTCACGTCTGCGCACACCGTCACTATTGAATTACCGCAAGGGACATTTACAAATTGAAGTTGTCATTACAAAAATACTTTTAACTTTTTGAACGCCACGGCTAACGGCGAAAAAGCGTGCCACGAGCGCTCGACGATGGCTGTAGCCGACGCAAATGTATCGAAAACGGCATATCGTGGCGTCAGGGGCACGGAAATCTGCTGTCGGCTACAGCCGACTAGGGCGTTCAAAAGGTTAACCCACATAGCGGCCCTAACGTGCAAGACCGATAAGATGCGATCCGATGCGAGATGGATAAGTCAAACCGTCTTATCTCTAAGTGCGTCTCTCTCACACTAGTGCCGACGAAAGAGATAGTCATAGAGATGAACGGCTTTAACTTATATTTGTGTCTTGCATGTTAGCGCCGCTGGTTGATGGATAACTGTGATGTGATATTTTAACTAGAATCCATAATTTGGTGAACTAAATTGACAAATGGAAGTGTTGCCAGGTAGGGAATAAAATGAATAGTAAAAAAGTTTTTAAAAAGATGCAAATGCTGTTTTAATAATAAGTTTTATTTAAATTACAAGGTGTTGTAAATCAGTGCCGAGGGTTCCACCTTATCGGTTTATCTATATGTACAACCATGGACGAATAAAGCAAGAACCCTGTCAATCGCCATCTACTGGTGAATCTCTTAAACTGCGGCTGCAATTTCTCTAAATTTGACTAATAATGGTTTCATTCGAAAAGCTGGAAGTTTTCACAAAATATGTGTAAAGACGCACTCACTACACGTGCCATTTCGTTCAATAAAATTTCGATTCGGTGTATAGCGCTTTTTGTCCGCTACATAGAGCAGGCCACTGTTATTGACAGCCCTTTCTGTTCACGTCACATCCGAGCACCCGCGCGCTTCCAATAAGAAAAAAATATTATAATTTCCCCCACCCCTTTTCCGCCATGTTTTAATGTTTAACGCGAATGAGGCCGTGACGCCATTCTATGATTTCATACTTCATTAATTATAATTTGCCTTTATATATGTGTGTCTTCTTTGATATCTGTAGAAAATAGCTAAGCCAGTCTTAACATTAACAGGGCTATCAAAAATCACGTCCTGAAATATTAGGTGCATTAAACAACTGCCACGCGTCGCCCTCGTCCAATGTACAAAGAGCGCTGCCGACCGTTTAAGATGTATGGCCGTCAGTGCTCTTTTTATTAACCGACTTCCAAAAAAAAAGGAGGAGGTTCTCAATTCGTTTGTATTTTTTTTTTATGTTTGTTATTCAGAACTCCGTCATTTATAAACCGATTTGAAAATTCTTTTTTTAATCGGTAGTGTATACCTCCAGTTTGGTCCCGTTGTAGTCAAAGTCGAGTTATGATGAGAGAATCTATGAGGAATCGATGGAACTCTTCAAATATTATAGGCAAGCTATAGAGCAATTTTAGTATTTTCTGTAATAACTCAAGCAGTTACGTTCCAAAAGCATTATTTGGTGAAGTGGAATTGTTGATGAAGACCATAGATGATCACCGGAACTCCTAAATGTTGAGTATTTCACGGTTGGCGATTAAACTGCTGTATAAAGTTCTGAAGCAACTTATGTCCATGAAGATTCATGTAGTAAAATTGAAGAACCAGGAGAACTCCTCAACGATTGACATCCTTGCACCGTGGATAGCAACAGTTTGTAAATGGTGATGAGCAATTGGCTTTATGCCATTGTTACTTGATGTAGTAAATGTGTGGCGTTAAATCACAGGATAATAAATAAAATGTGAAAAACAAAACTTACTTTTCAAAGGCTTTTTGAAGTCGGTTTTTTATTTTATAAGTTATATGATTATTATATTAAGAACTATCGTTTCGCGGGACACAGGTCCTCTCTAGTCCACCGCTGGCGCGTAACTGAACCGCCGACAACTCGCATTATTTAGTCATTTTGGTGTTCTAATTACGTTTATTTTAAGTTGTAAACACAATTATTTTTCTAAAATAAGTAATTAAATTTTAACTGTTCATAAACTAACGATTATACTGATATAAATATAGTAATAATATTAATGTAGTAAAGAGTAATTTACAGTTAATTCTTGCCATGATGCCAATATATGGCCGCCGCATGCGCGCTCACCCGCCCGGCGCGGCGCCGCGCATGACAACAACTGCGTGCCTCGTACCACGAAACTCAGTGCGTGTGGCGATAAGCGGCGCCCGTCATACAGTTTGCGATAGGTAAACGAGAGTCGCTATTTCGAGACGATATCATAATAATTTATCCACTCTCGGCGAACAGACTTTAACCGTCGGCTTTGCTCTCAAATCCATACAACGCCGCCGAAGATGCCCTTCTAATAGTATTTAAGCAAAAACCGACTACAGGAGGAAAATAAAAGCATTTAATAAAACGATGATAGACACCGATCACAAAAACCCCCGAAATACCGATATACTTTAAGCATACATATTTAATTGTCTTGATGGGAAATACGTAACAATATACCTACCTCGGTAACTCGTCAAACCAGTTATGAACAGCATCGAAACCAGTGAAGTATGTACGGGGATTACCTAAATTAATATTAAATGGCAGGCGAAGCGCATCTTATACTTTGGTTTTCAATAACCTCGCTAAAACAGGTATTTTTATTATAACACTAGCTGCGCCCGTGACTGCGCACGCGCAGCGCCACCCGTCTTTGTTATGTTACCATAAAAATTGATGTATATTTTGGTAGTTTCCACTAAACTACTTTATTGAAAGAAAAATTGGCATAGGGCAAATTTTTCCAATAGTACGAGTATCCTAAACCCTCTCTTTTAAGTAAGTTATCTCTTATATTGTATTAGAATATACACTTGTGTACGATTAAGTAAATTTAGGTACCTACATGGCAAAAAAATGTGACTTTGAGCGCGATCTCGCCAACAAACTGTTGTCAGTTTGGCGAGGAAATTATATTTTATAATAATGTTATGTACGTTTTGAGAAATAAACTTTTAAAAAAAAGTACCATTAAAACTCCTTCAGTAGCTCTCCTGTGATACCCGTTAAAAGCTGAGAGTAGGCTAGTTTCCTGAAAAAAACGAATTAGTCCGTCATTTACATTATAAACAATATTGAACACATATTATTTCTATTGTCAATTAACCAAAAAATTACGAAGATATGCATAGTGCGTTATGTATAGTTCCGCATGACGTCACAACTTTGCACACTTTTTACCATTACGTGACGTCATTAGCCACGCCACTCCCTAACTTTGATGCGGGTTGTCTTTGTCAATTTTGGTTGATTTGATAAAGCAAAAAATAAAAAAAACTTTTTGATAATCTAACTGACGGACTAATTAGTATTTTTTTCCTAGAAAACATTCCTAGTAACAAATATTAATATATTTCTGTGGAACGGTAGCTTAACCCTGGTAGGTACTATTGAGGGTTAAGCTACCGTTCCATTATAGAACAGGATTTATATAAAAATAAGTCAAGATTATTTAGAATATAACAACTTAAAAACTTCAATTGTTACATCTAAGTCACGTGACTTTAATTAAACACCAGTCACGATGTATGACGTTGCATAGGTCGGTTGCGTTCCGAATCACGCTGCCCACCTTAATCGTTGAGACACCGTAAGTGTTATTCGGACCGCACCCTCATACAGACTATGCTTTCTTTGAAGTATATGACCAGTCTCAGTATTTTGACGTCACACGGGACGGCTGACAGTAAGACGGCGTTTTAGCGGATTGTTTCGAGTTTTCAGGATAAGGCACTAATAAAAATTTTCGTTTATTACGAAAAAGAAAATTAAAAAAAATCACTACTAATATATGTTTAAATAATCCAAAATGAGCTAACAAGCATCCAAAAATATTGTTTAAAAATGGTCAAGAACCCAATTGTCTTTGACCGCAGTTCGTTTTCGAAAAGATTGAAAAAAAATAATGAAAAAGTTTATTGCATAAATGAAACAACACCTGGGGACATCACTACTCTAGGTCCTATGTTAGGAATACCTGTGTTACAGGACCCAGTTCGGTATCAAGAACAAAAAAATGTAATGGAAGAGGGTAATACAGATAGGTAGGTATACATTGCATCTATGGAATGCTTAAGCTTAATTTGAATATAAAATAGTTAATATCTAGTATTTATTATTAAATAACCACATTGAATCTATGTGTGTGTGTGTGTGTGTGTGTGTGTGTGTGTGTATGTGAGTATGTGTGTGTGTATGTGTGTGCGTGTGTGTGTGTGTGTGCGTGTGTGAGTGTGCGCGCATGTGTGCAAATATATATGTATATATGTACAATAAGTAAATTTTTGTAACTTATTTTGTCACGGACAGGAGAAGTTCGGTCTCGTGGTAATCCAGTTGCATGAGCCAATTTGTCAGTAGCAGTTTGCTGGGGGGGCTATTTGAGTGATAATGGATACCAAAAGATTTCATGGCTAACGGTGAAATAAATGCGTGGAATCTTTTGGCAAACTTTGTGATTGTTTTTGGGGTTTTCCCACATTGGCGCCGGCGTCTTGTGTCCGCTTTAAAGATGTGGTGATTTATTTTGCCATAACTGAACATAACTTTTTTCAGAAACAGTTGGCGAACAGTAAGAACGTTAGCGATCTTGTAGAGCTCTTTGGAGCTGTAGCGGTGTGGTTTTTGAAAAATGACCTTGAGAAGAGACCGTTGTGCTCTTTCTAGACTGATCAAGTGAGTTTTTGCCGCACCTCCCCAGACTGAGTTGCAGTAGCCCAGTATCGATTCACAGAGAGCTAGAGAGTAAACTGTTCTGAGGAGTTCAGGGTACGCAAAACTCCGCAGAGTACGAAACACAAACATAAGCTTTCGAACGCGAGACTTGAGAGATTCTATATGTTGCCGCCATTGAGAGGTGTATGTCAAGTAGTACACCGAGATAACGCATAACGTCCGAGCGGTCAAGGGAGCTAGCATTACTGTGGGCAGCGGGGCTTGGAAGAGGTCCGCTTTGAGGTCGGACGTTAATGCAAAAACTATCGACAGGTTGGCCTCTAGCGTTAATTGAGAAACGTAAGTATTTCATTTTTTGGATGTTCAGTGTTAGTAAATTAGTATCAAGCCATTCAACTACTAATCTCATGCTTAACTCTGCAAAACTTTGAACTTCAGTCCAGTCTTTTCCGCGAATCAGAATTGCTGTGTCATTGGCAAAAGATATGGTTATAGCGTTTGACAGTTTGAGATTACAGAGCCCGTTTATGTATATTAAGAAAAGGGTCGGCCCTAAGACACTTCCCTGGGGGACCCCGAAAGCCACATTAGAAAACTCACTGCAATATTCCCCCACACGAACACATTGCTTACGATCCTGTAAGTAAGATTGAAACCAGTCTAGGGCAGAGCCTCTTATACCGAGTTGCTCGAGTTTTGCCAATAGAATAGGAACAGAGACGGTATCAAATGCCTTGGCCAGGTTCAAAAATATTCCTACGCACTTGTCACCGCTGTCAACACAATCAACAATTTTACTGACTAGTAGGTCCACCGCTTGTTCAGTGGATCGATTTTGTCTAAACCCAAATTGATTAGGAGACAAGACGCCATTATGCTCAAGATAGCTCAACAACTGAAGGTTTATAACCTTTTCAATAAGCTTGCCGACAATGCTAAGTAAGGAAATAGGCCTATAGTTTGTGACTTCCCTTCTACTCCCCGCCTTGTAGATTGGAGTTACCGAAGCTACTTTAAGAATCTCGGGAAAAACACCTAACGTCATGCTTAGATTACACAGGTAAGTAATAGGCTCGGTAACGCCAGTTATTGACATTTTTAATATGTCTGGTGTGATACCATCCAAACCGGGGGAACTACCAGGTTTTAACTGTCTTATAAAAGAAGCTATCTCGTGGATGTCCGTTGGCCTAAGAAAAAATGACTGATTGAATGATTATCTTTATAAGTATGCAATATTTTCCTTAAGGCTGACTCATACGCAAGACGCACTGCGTCAGGTTCTATTTTGACAGAAATAATTTTAAAATTAGTTTTCTTAGCGTTACAGACAAAAAGCTATAAGCGGCGGGAATACAGGCAGCGGCCCTAGCAAGGTGACATGGGGGTGTAACGTAACCCCGTCTTATCTTTCCGACTATCTCTTTCGTCGGCAATAGTGTGAGAGAGAGAGGCACTTAGACGCGCTTAGAGATAAGACGGTGTTAACTTATCCTCGTGTCAACCTTGCTACGGCCGCAGGCGCAAACGCATAACCTCGAACGCACCAATCACAGCGCTGTAAAAAACCGCGCAAGTTCGGCAGCTTTATTAGCTAGTTAAAGTTAGGTTAAGCGGTGTGTTTAGGATATTACATACATATATATTATCACGCCCGAAATCCCTAATGGGGTGGGCAGAGCCACAAGACTACTTGTGGCCACGTTCGATTAATTAGTCCTAAGATGGTATGATTAGGATATTGGGCACAGTATAATCAAGTATACACTATTCCATCTCCATACAAACAGCCGAAACGATGCGCTTCGAAATATCGGTAAACTTCGCTACCCACCCAACAGTCGCGAGTGCGCCGCGGTTGGGTACGGACGTGGATAATGCGAGATGTTCCCATGAATTTATTTACGTAAATTATGGCACGAATTTTTGATGTTTTTGATATTTTAAAAGCAAAATACATTAAATGCATTTTTTGTACTCCATTCTGATTTATGGCCGAATTCAGAAACGCCACTCAAATTGATCTTTAATTAAAGTGACATTTCAGTGGCGTTTCTGTATAGATTGACAACTAGTTGAGGGACATTTAACTATATAATATCTAATCAAATGATTAAATGAGATTTCTGAATTCGGCCATCAAACTCACTTTTGAAACTAGAAATATGAACCAAGTAGAAATAATTAAAAATAAACTTAGATTTGAAGTAATTAAAATCAAATTTCATAAAAAGATACTACGACAATTTAATATAGCATTATCAAATAGGTAAACCAAGAAAGACAGTCAGCGGGCAGCCCTGCGTGTTTACATACCGAGCGGCCGTAGGTAATTATTTCGAGGACACTGCCGAGACAACATACTGTTGGTTTGTTATACTGTGTATTTGGTCTGTGGCGTGGTAAGAAAATAGTGCGCGAGCTTGACTCGCACTTAACCGGTTTTGTATTACAAATTTGAACAACGTAACTAAAACGTAGCTAATTTTACCACGTAAATGAGCTAAGTGCAAATTGCACTGAAAGTGTGTACATATAGTTTCGATTTGCCCGGGTTTCTTACCGGCCATCTTTAAGAGGCCACATATGCTAAGGTTGCGACGTTTGGCGATCTAGCTTTCAATACTGACAGGTACTACGTGTTTGTTCTTTGAACATATTAAACTTGAACATTTCGCACCTTCGGTGGGACAAGGCCACAATGGTCGAAAAACCCATTTTTTTTAAAGTATACAGAAATGTTCCAAATGATATTTTGAACATTTCTGTATACTTAACAAATTTTTGGGATTTTCAACAATTGTGCCCTTGTCCCACTGAAGGTGCGATTTGTTCTTGAAATGCTTAAACGTGAAAACACGATTAGTAATAAAAACCTCGATACTTTTATTTTTCAAACATAACGTTTTTTAACACATTTTTGGTTGAATCTTCGAAACCTCTAACGATCGGTCTTTAACGATAATTTTTTTGTTAAATAGTTGAGTAACAACAACTTCTCAATTCGCTAAAAAGGATTTTTAATAGATGTTATGGTTCTCTAATAAACAGCAAAAATCTCAGATTTTCGTGAACGCGTGCGCGCGCGGTGGTTGTAACAGCCACGGCCGAGAGCGAGCTATTTTAAAATGAAACCCAACGTCATAGAGTTCAGTTATGATTGATGCAAAATGAGGTGCTTAATCTAGTCATATGTGGGCTCTTAAAGGCGGATCAGGGTCAGTGAGTCGCGCGCGCAGCGAGCGTGCATACTTATCCAGTAAAAAACCAGTGTAACCAGTGCTGATAGTGCAAATTATGAATAAATAAATAAAATAATACGTTGAATTCCAACTGACGCAATGTTGAGGATAATCTACATTTTAATCTTCCTGGGTGAGTTGTACAGTTAAGCTTTAGATATCTAATTTGTTCTTGTATACTAAAAAAAAAAACATAGTAATAATATAGTAAGGAAATGCCCGACACGATTTTGCTATGCTCACTTTCTTGGTGTCAAAACGCGAGTGTGACACCATCGCACACTCAGTATATAATGCCGACATCGGAGTTCTTACTGCATTGAAGAAAGGTCTTTTATTGGTTTTGGTTTATTCATGCGTTTAGTTTTCGTGGTTCGTAGCTTTTAGCGAGCAATGAAAGACAGCGTATTAATCAGGCAACATAAGACTGTAAATGTCAGAAATAAGACGTCGGCAATAGAGCTTCGTAGTTTATAAACTTCTAAATAGATGGCGCTACCATGACGAAGTAAGTCACTTGTTCAACGCAGTTTTATTGAATGCCGTATCCTTATTTAGAAAAAAAAAAGTTTAATAAAGCTTTCGTATGAAAGTTATAACATTAGATAGATAAATATTCAACTAGGTACAGGTACTGATTCGATAGCTCAGTGGTAGTGTAACGGCTTACTGTGCCGGAGGTTGCGGGTTGTAATCTCGGTAGTAGCCAACTTTGTGTGATAAGCATGAATGTTTATAACAGATGTTTATCTAATAAGTATACAGCGTGTTTTGGGAATCACACGTACCTAATGTGATACACATCAATCAGGGCACACAAAACTAAGTTGTTCTGAATAAAACTTAACTTCGTATTCATTATAAAACCGGTCAAGTGCGAGTCGAACTCGCGCATCGAGGGTCCCGTATCTAACCATGAAATAAAACGAAGCATACCTTCCGTAAGCTCGTGTATTTAATGCAACGTTGTCTGTGATACGGCCTTGCAGGTCATCACATTTTACTTGTCTTTCTGAAATACCAGAAATATCTTGGAGACTCCTCTGCTGCACTGGGAGTGACGGAATAGCATAGAATGCGTGAAGATGCTTATCATCCTGGCGTGTCGTAAAAGTCCACTAAGGGACGGGTTCTCTCCAACATGGTGGACTATCTGTATGGGCGATGGGCTGATCACCTGTCACCATACGGTTCATCATACTATCTTAGGACTAATTAATCGAACGTGGCCACAAGTAGTCTTGTGGCTCTGCCCACCCCATTTAGGGATTTTGGGCGTGATAATATGTATGTATGTATCTTGGACCATCGTGTTATTTTTCCTGTAAAATTGTAACTGTAAAAATTTGAAACGAGTTTGTATCGGTTCGGGAACGTTACTGCAACGTTCCCGAACCGATACAAACTAGGGATCTTCAAAAAGCGAGCCTACTCCTTTCACAAAGGGCTGGCATCGCATCCGTGATTCAGGAGCGGGTGTCCATGAGCGGCGGTGATTGCTTACCATCAGGTAATCCGCCTGCTCGTTTGCCCCCGTCTTACTACTTTATTGTCGAGAATTTGTCCTATAAAATGTGACTTTAAGATTGCAATTGCGCGCTTTGCATGAAATTTGCGGATATTACTTCTCGACTCGAAGTTACTATGTCACCAGTGCCCCAGCATGCCAGACACGGGGACAAGTTACACCCGTTTATCTCTCTAACTATCTCTTTCCTCGGCACTAGTGTGAGAGAGACGCACTTACAGATAAACGGATTTACCTTATCCCCGTGTCTGGCATGTTAGGTCCGCTGGCCATTTTGCCTGAATCGTTTGAAACCCCATTTGTCAAAATCGGTGGTAACTTATGCAGTGATTACATATATATAACACATAATCACATACTCGCGAAGAACATAACCCCCCTTTTTGCTTCTCTGCAGTCAGGTTAAAACTAGCAACAGTACCTACTCATTCTATGCAAGGATCCAGCGATGTATAATCTAAATGTTTCATATACATATTTCAGAGGCGTGCATGAAGTGCCACAGTCATCCTTCGCCGCAGGAGTTTATTAATCGGCCATCGAACGAGACTACCGTAAGAGAGCTATTTTTAACACACTTTTATAAGCTTGACCTGTATTAGTACACTTTTTAAATACTTAATACATCCATTAGCAAATAATGAACTATTATAAACTATCTAACATTTATTCGCATAAGTATTATACACTTTCGCAAAATATACACTTTTATACGTTTATAAGTAAGATTGTATAAAATGTAATTTGCTCTTGTAAATTGTTGAAATTAGTACACTTTTAGTAAAGTCAAACACATTTAACAATCAACACGTTGACCTTTTTTTAAAAAATAAAAAGCGAGGATCGGAAATTCATTTTTTATTATTGCACGTACTTGCAGTCATTTCACTGACATCGATTATTAATTATAAATTTATTTATGGCAAGTGTCGACTGTCATACCGTATCAACAAGTACGAGTAAATAAGCTAAATGTAAATCTCTTGAACCCAGATAAGATAAATTTTCCTCAAGTTGCTGAAGGCTCGACATGTTATATTTTATATACATTTTTAGAAGGCGACTTATTCATTATTTACTGGACTGTACTGAAATAGAATGTATGCGATATTTTCTACTAATGGTTATAAAAGTTACATTTTTGCTAATGAATATAGCAAATATAAAAAAATATAGAAATTGTGCGAATAAATATAAGGCAGCGTACATTAGTTACTAATTTGCTATTGGATGTATTAAGTGTTTAATAATAATTGGCTTTTGTAAGTCATTTACCTAGAAATGGGAGATATATTATTGGTTAAGTGACGTCATAAATTAAATATATCAAAGTCGGTGGCAAGTTGGTGGTCGGTGGTTGGTGGTGACTTGTCAAGTAAAAAATGAACACAGTATGAGGGATGTATTGGAAAGTCCATTTATTCCATGTACCTATTACCTTATTAACTTACCACCGACTTCGATATATTTAATTTATGACGTCACTTAACCAATAATATATCTCCCATTTCTAGGTAAATGACTTACAAAAGCCAATTATTATTTTTTACTTTTCAGTGGGGTTTTGAAGTCGGGTTTTTTTATTTGTTAAATTATTATTTTATTTTATACTTTTTAGTGCTTATCGTATAAAACACATTTATTACATCAAGCAACAACAGCATAATGCTAATTGCTCATCACCATTTACAAAATGTTGCTATCCAGGGTGCAAGGGCATCCATCTTTGAGGAGTTCTCCTGGTTCTTCAAACCCAGTTCTATTTTACCACATGCATTTTCATGACCATAAATTGCTTCACAAACTTATACAGTAATTTAATCGCCAACCAATCCAAAATCAGTTTTTAAATGACGGAGTTCTGAAGTAACAAACATAAAAAAATAAAGAAAAATACAACCGAGAACCTCCTTTTTTTTGAAGTCGGTTAAAAAGTATTTTTTTTTCCTTCGCACTAAGTGTATGGAATACATCGTGATAAAAACATTTGCAATGCAAAATTGCAATTTTCCCGAGGGAATTCTACGGAGTCGCGGGAAAAAGCTAGTTTAACAATTACCATGTAGTTTTATTAACCATAGTTAATGCAATATTTTGTGATTGAAATTAAAGAAATCTCCGTGTTTAATGTAACTTGTCCATTAGAGCACTGTACGGCCGGCGACTACGCGGAGGTATAAAAGTTATCATAAAGACAACAGGCATCAAATCGGCGCGCATGGGGTGCACCTACTCGCCAAGAACTTGCCGGCGCTGCAGTGGCACGCCGGCGTCTACAGCACCGCCGACACGCCGTACGCGCAGATCTGCGGCGGCACAATCGTCAAACGGGACGTCGTCATATCAGGTAGCGGCTTATCACAGCGTTTGTGACATCCATCTTCAGACATAGACATAGGCCTCCTACAAAGGCCTCCATCCATTTCCGTTCCCTTCATCTGATGTTATGTCTTCGATGCGCGCCTCACTTTCCATGAGCATATATCAAAACTTACCGCCAGCTGCTTTCGGAGATTGGGCTTTGTGGTTCGTAACATCAGGGAATTTAAAGATCTTGGGGCAATTAGACTAATCTATAATGCTCTGGTGAGAAGCAAGCTGGAGTCGTCGTCGGTCATATGACACCCACATGAAGCTACTTACACCTTACTTCTAGAGAAGGTCAAAAAGGCATTTTTAACATTCTTCTATAAGAAAATGTACGGATACTATCCGTTTTTGTATCTGACAAAATACCTTCTCGGAACCCTTGGATTCAATTCTCCGAAGGTGAGGAGTAATTATAGCTTGATGGTCTTGTGTATTGCGTGGCGAATCAGACAGTTCGGAACTGGTGGGTCAGCCTGTAAGATGGTCGGTCCCAGATGCTCCTAGGATGGCTCTGAGAGCGCGGCAACGTGATCTGCTGGCGGTCCCAGCTGCGCGCACCGTATCCCACAGGAACTCACCACTGCTTCGCGCTCTCACACTGCTTAACGCACTGTTAGCATCAGCACCGGAGTGTGTTGTGAATGCCTGACATTCTGGGAGATGATGGATGTTAGAGAATCGAGTGTTTTAATGTAATTTAATTATTTTATCAAGTTGTACAGTACGATTAAAATCAGTTAACAATTCGACTTTTCTCGGCTATTATCGGTTAAAGCCGGAGACGAAAATGACACAAGTTATGTTGCTACGATTGCTTAGCATTCAACTTAAAGTATCGTAAACGCAATGTATATCACCTGCCATGATGACATTACTTACCAGTAGACCTAAGAACTTTACAGAAGCGATATGGACATGCAATAAATATTTATTGATGTATATAATTATGTACCTATAATGTAAAAAATATTCATGATTCTTTATTCATCATTAGTTACTGTTTTATGTAAGGTACACAGTAGGATATTTGTCATGCGTGTCATAGTTACTGTCAATAATTAATAATTAGTGACTGTCAAATAGTCACTAATTATTTTCTTATTTCAATATAAAGGTTGTGTTCTCTCGCTGTCTCAGTTATAGAGGTAAGTATGACGATAAAATCGAAAGAACGAATCCCAGATATACTCGTAGAAGTTGGCTTTGTCCCACTAACAGAGGTAATTCAGTGCCAAAGTGTTGGGACCTCTACATGAGTTACAGTTATGAAGGTTTCTCACTTATTCAGGTCCCACTTAACCAAGTTTCACTGTATTCTAAAAAGAATACGAATATCGAGCGTTCGCCGATTTATCTCCGAAAATAATGAGCCTAAATATTTTAATAAAAAGATACGAAATATAAGCTCACGTGAAATTATGAGTGAGACCCCATATTCAGTTCTGTTTCAGCGGCACATTGTTTCTGGTCCGACGACATCGGCGCGTTGGACGCGGCGCAGTTCGCGGTGGCGGTCGGCAAAGTGCTACGCACCTGGGAAGACCCCAAGGATGTGTACGCGCAGCACTCTGACGTATGTTACAGTTACACTTGGGCCGTCTTAACGAGGATTAACGCACATGAGAATTGGCTACTTGACTATAGTAACAAATATATTTACTACTAACTATAGTTACTTTTTTTCTATTAAGGGTCAAAAATTGACAAAATAAGTGAAAAATAAATATTACTTTTTAGTTCTGAATTACTAGTTATTGACATCCTCATCAAATTTGTAATTTTTTTAGTAATTCTACGATATTGGCCTAAAAACAGTATTTTCGGAAATAATTGCGAATTTCATATATTTTTTATACAAAAGCAATGTAAAAAGAGCCCTGACAGCCATATAAAATGTATGACCGTCAGGGCTCTTTTACATTGGTCTGGTATACACTCTAACTGCACTGTGACGTCATATTTCAGGGCCATTTTGTATGGAGCGTTTTTGTAAGTGGTATGAACTAGGACTTTTCAAAGTGTCGTATCTCGAAAAAAAAACCGGACATGTGCGAGTTAAACTCGCATGGAGAGGGTACATGATTATCTGAAATTTACTAGGTTACCTTAAATACCATAGACTTCTTATAGGTTTTCCTGTAATCTATAGGCAAAGATCTATTTTCTGTATTTTTTTTTCAAAATTTTAGCCCCAGTAGTTTCGGAAATAAGGGGGGGAATGGTAATTTTTCGCCTATTTTCCTGAATAACTTCTAAACTATTGTACTTAAAATTCAAATAAATATATTTAAGATCCTCACAATAAGCCCTTCTATTTGATATGTCACTCGATATAGGTGGCATAACTTTTTTTTTTAATTTACTAGTTTACCCCCAAAATGTAGCCCCTATATTTAAAATTCATATATTTACGTCACGCGTCCGTGTTGCGGTCACAGACTTACATGTGAATACCAAATTTCAACTCAATCGGTCCAGTAGTTTCGGAGCAAATTGGCTGTGACAGACGGACAGACAGACAGACAGACACAGGAATGCCTGAACTGAGTCGCAATTTCGTACATTCATTTTGTATAGCAGCCTTTCTATTTACCTGCCATCTAAACTAAACTAAACTGCTCTACAAATGAATAGTTTCATCATGGATCATCTCATTTTTTGTACTTTTAGTCATCATGGTCAAAGCGAGCATTGTAAAAGCATCAGGAACAGTGCTTCCTAGAGTTAAAAGACTTTGGAAGATTCATCTGACAGCAGTCTAACATCAGCCAGTTTTCTCCTCGCTTCAATGTTAACTTTTTTCAGGTAAAAGCGATCCACATCCCGGTCCGCTACCGTGGCGGCGCCACCAGCTTCCAGAGCGACTTGGCCGTGCTGCGCCTGAGCACACCGTTCGAGTACGCGCCCGGCGTGCAGCCCGTCTGTGTGGGGTTCGACTCCAGGCTCGACCAGCTGTTGCTGCAGCAGAACAAAACCGGAAAAGTGAGTCTAATGATCGAGAGCATAAATCAGAACTGCTTGCACGAAATCCAGTATACAACTAGGGAGCTCTAGAAAATTTTAATTATTCTGCTATACCGCGAACACAGTGGGGTTAAATCGCGCAAATAGCGGCGGCTTGTGTTGAATATTTATCTACACCCATATCATAAAACCTCCATAATGTACTCAAAAACTGTAGGAAATGACCACCATTATGACAACCTGTACTGTAATGTTATTACAGTATCGATTTTAGTATCCTAATGGTGATAACGATACAGATATGAGCTACAGGCCAGCGCGCCACCTTCGCCGCAGCCGGCGGGGCCCCATCGTCGCCGTCTCGCCGTTTATAATGTGTGTGTAGATAAAGTTATGTATGCAACTCTGCATAATTTGGCCTTAAAATACACGTGCGATCTTATTATGAAACTCGCTTAAAAACTCGTTTCATAAAACCGCACTAGTGTTTTAAGGCCTATCATTATGCAACCGTTGCATAAACTACTAATGTTTGTTCATGCAATTTTCCCACCCTCCCTCCGCATATAACTCCGCACAAACGCAACTACAACCATCACCACCAAAATTACCGCTGGACACGTGTTTCGCCTCTTTACGAGGCATCCTCAGGAGGAGTTGATAGTCCGACGCTCGGTCGATTCGGTTTGATTCTTCGATATTTGCACGATTTAACCCCACTGTGTCGCGGAGCAGCAAAGTAATTAAAAAATTCTAGTGTAATACGGATTTCCGCAAAGTAACGCCTGAATCTATTAACTAACTAGGGAATTGTAACTTTACCCAGTGGCATCTCCGTTTCAAGGCAGAATATTAACACTTGTTTATAGTCGGTAGATTCACATTTTCATGCGTTTCAAGTAACATTTAATTAACAACACGCGTTTAGCTCAACCATCTTATCAGTTGGGTTATGAGGGTTGTTCTAAAAAAAGTGGCACAGACAGGTTAAAGTATTTTTTTTTAATTTGTTCATTTTTACCTTTCGTTCCATAAAATAAGCTTCTTGGTGTTTCAATTATAACATATTTATAAAAGGGAACGGAATATTTATGAAAATATAAGAATTATAGCTTGTTGAAATATTGGAGATTCAGGTGAAAGTTGTAAGGTTAAAGTTTCGGTATACATTGGTTCACTTGACTTTGAATTGACCTCATCATTTTAGCCGAAAGACGGCCACTGCTGGACATAGGCCTCTCCTAATGATCTCCACAACGACCTATTCTGTGCAGCTCGCATACAGCGGAGACCCGCTATTTACACCAGGTCGTCAGTCCACCGTGTGGGCGGTCTGCCGACGCTGCGCCTTCCGGTACGTGGTTGCCACTCAAGAACTCTGCTACCCCATCGGCCATCTGTTCTACGAGCAATGTGGCCCGCCCACTGCCACTTAAGCTTAGCAATTCTTTGGGCTATGTCGGTTACTCTTGATCTTTTGTGGATCTCCTCATTTCTAATTCGATCTCGCAGCGATACTCTGAGCATAGCCTTGTCCATCGCCCTTTGGGTGACCTTGAGCCTTCTTATGAGGCCCATAGTGAGCGACCAGGTCTCAGTGCCGTAAGTCATCAATGGCAACACACACTGGTCAAAGACTTTCGTCTTGAGACACTGCAATATATTGGACGATATATGGCATAACTTCCTAAACGATGCCCAGACAAGTCGGATTCGACAATTGACCTGTTTCGTTTTTACATAATCATCAACAACTTCGAGCATATAGTCCCCGATTTTTACTAGAGTTGGTCTCAGCCATGACTGCAATTTCATCAGCAAACCGAAGGTAGGTGATGTACTCGCCGTTTATGTTGAAACCGAGCCTTTTTCAGTCCAGCACCTTGAAAACATACTCCAGCGCAGCGGTGAACAGTTTTGGAGATATCACATATCCCTGTTTGAGTCCCCGCTGCGACAGGATAGGTTTCGTGTTCTAGTCCTGTAGTCCGGACTGACTTAATGGCGTTTTCATACAAACACTTTAACACTTCGATGTACCTGTAGTCAACTTGTCACCGCTGGAGAGACTGCAGTGCAGCCCAGGTCTCAATCGAATTAAAGGCTTTCTAGTTGTCCACAAACGCTAAACAAAGAGGTAGATTATACTCTTCGGTCTTCTGCATAACCTGACGTAGCGTATGTATGTGGTCTACGGTGCTGAACCCTTTTCGTAAACCGGCTTGTTCAGGAAGTTGGAAGTCGTCAAACCTGCACGCGAGACGTTTCGTAATGAGTCTCGAAAACAGGTTGTAAACATGGCTCAGAAGTGATATGGATCTATAATTCTTCAGCAGGGCATTATCGCCCTTTTTGAAGAAGAAGTTGAGAGGCCCTGGCAACCAATAACATGCGACCACTGCGAACCGACGAGAAAATTGTGGAACTTAAGAACGAATTGAGTAAGTTACGGTGGGATATCATAAGTTTATCTGTAGTCCGAAGAGAGGAGGAGGACATGATAATCCTCAAATCCGGTAACTTGCTCTATTTCCGAGAGGAGGAGGGATATTTCTCTTTAATCTGCCAAGAGTCACATTAACCTGTGCTTCAGCTATAGGTTAAAGTTACACAGGTTAAAGTTAAAAGTAGATTTACAAGTCATTTACTCTAAAACCGTTGAAAATATGAAGGTTCCGCTCTTAGTATCATAAGTAGATACGCCAGAATCACACGTCCAAATGATTAGTAAATAACTTCCCATACCAATAACATTAAATAATCGAGACAAGATAAAGTTAACATACCCGTTACAAACTCCAGGTTACCACTTTTGATCATTAATCTCCACAAAAGTACGACAGATCGTCTCCAACCGTTACGTACGGTGGTTAGCCAGACCCTGGCCCAATGTTTACCGAGGATTATGGTCTGCCTATTATTCTCTGTTTTTATATGAGATGCAATATCACGAACACACAGGTTACAGTAAAAAAATCGCTGGACAAACTTCGTGTGTGAATATTGTTGTATAAAATATATTTATTTAAGACCGTATCATTATTAATTGAATATCATGATATTCTTGTTGTAAATATATTATCAAATATATTTTATAAAATAGTGCACACAGTTAAAAGACCTATAAACTGGAATCATGTCGCATTTGGACAAGACAGGTTACAGTAAAAACTGGTATATTTAAAAAAAAAAGTAATAAGGTTGGAAAAATAAAATGGTTTGGCCTCGATATAAAAAACCTGTGTTTATGTATGAACGTATTTATTTTTTCTAAAAAACGCAAATTTAACATACTTTGTATTCAAAAACTAATTGACAGGTTTCCGTGCCACTTTTTTTAGAACGACCCATGACCGAGTTGCCTACAAAGCAAGATGCCTAACAAAGTAAGATGCCTAAGTATTATGCCTACAAAGAAAAATGTCTAAGTGATTAAATGCCGTCTAGGCAAATGGCCTATTTGTTAAAACGACTACCAAGCAAAATGTCCAAGTAAAATGGCATTCAAATGACATTTGAATGGTTTTCAAAATGAATTAATCAAAAAAGGTACTCTGCAGATAACAGGTTGGGGCCTCACAGAGAAGAATGGTGATCCAGCTACTCACCTAACCTTCTTAGAGCTGCCCTACATCGATCTGGATGAGTGCTTCAGTAAAGTGGAGCCCAGCTTCCAGAAGTACCTTACCAACGACAAGATATGCGCCGGCTTCTGGGATACGGGTGTGTTGTGCCTGGGTATTATGGCTGCGCTTGTTTGAAGACCACTGACCAAACTTGGATGTGGACATTATTATAGTCTGAATGTTTTTGTTTGGTGGAAACATGGTGGCGGAAAACGAGTGGGACGCAGCCAAATGATGTTTATATTTATGTATTATTGTTTGGATTCTTTCGAAAAAAAATCTGTTTCTTTCTCAGGTAAAGCCCTCTGCCGAGGTGACAGCGGTGGCGGTCTCGTCTACAACTTTACCGTGGAGGACTCTTCTATAATCGTTCCTTACCTGCTCGGCGTGGCTTCCACGGCGCAACGCGACGAGAACCAATGCAATGCGAACACTCCCGCCACCTTCACACTGCTGTCGTTCCACGCGGAGTTCCTGAGGCAGCACGTGCCGGGGCTAGAGGTGGAGTGCGGGGAGGTGTACGGACAGAGGCTGAGAGACCAGGAGCAAGTAGACCGGGCTGAAAGCACACCCAGCGTAGTAGCACCCGTAAGAAAGAAGAATATTTTAGTAAGTACTTAATAGTTTTTAAAAGTTGTCTTATTATAGTTTCTGAGAAAAATAGCTGTAATATACAGAGAGGCGTACAAGGCGAAACTTATAGTTTCTGAGCGAAAATCGAAGCGTTTTAAGAACCTTAATTTTGTGTACCCTTAAAACAAGTCAAATTGCGGTAATTGCTTCCATGGAGAAACAATTTTTTTTTATATGAGAGGAACGCAAATGATCTAGCGAGTGTCTTGATGATAAGCGAAGTAAATTAAATGAGGACTGTTTCTTACCTGGCCACCACTCCCTTCCTTGCGCATCTCTGGTGCACAGCCTAGTCCTGAAACATAAAGACATTGCTGTATTCCTCCTGCTCTGCAGAGTGTTGCCGCCTCTACTCCACCACGCGCGGCGGATGGTCAGGCCAGCGCGCCGCTGCCGCCGCCGGCGGCGCCGGGCCTGCAGTGGCACGCCGCCGTCTACAACAAGAGTGCGACGCCGTACGCGCCAGTGTGCGGCGGGAGCGTGGTCTCACGCGACTTTATCATATCAGGTAGGTACATTGGCGTCCCAGAAGTTTGGAAGAGTATGTTTAGCAGACTACCTCTGTATATAAACACCAAGACTAGCACTTGATTTTCCATTTTAGGGCACAGCTACCTGATTATAATTTTTAAAGTCAGATGCATAAATAAAACGTATTGAAGTTTTATTACAATACCAGACATTTACTCCACAAAACACGTCAGCAGTCATAGTAAGGTTGGCACAAGGATAAGTTAAACCGTCTTATTGCTAAGTGCGTCTCTCTCACACTAGTGCCGACAAAAGAGATAGTCAGAGGGATAAACGGGTTTAACTTATCCCCGTGTCTGGTATGCTAGGGCCGCAGGGGGCCTTAAATGATGACGGTCCTGTGCTACCTGCACCTAGCCGACTCCTGCTACTTTCACCAGGTAGTCGGCTTATCTTCCCCTTTAATTGATGCAACCTTTTAGCGGCGAATTGTTTCTGGGACGACGCGACCGGCGCTCTCAGCGCGACTTCGTTCGCGGCGGCGGCCGGCAAGCTGCTGAGGCGGTGGGACGACCGGGACCCGTATGCACAGAAATCTGACGTGAGTCCATAATCATTTATAAACAAGTGTTGTACAGTGTAACTTACTCGTAGCTCTCAGAGCTTGTAAGGCGAAGTGGCAGTGGCTGGGCACAGCCCGCAGAACTGCGGCCCCGGCGCGCCGGACACGCGGTAAGGCGCTGACAACACCTAAATCGGCTTTACTTAAACAGTTTTTCAACAAAACCTATTTGATTTGGCAAAACTCAAAAAATATATGTTCTTATTCTTTATATTATTGAATACTTAACTATTTCCAAAACACGATTTGGTGAAATCGATACTATAGAAAAAAACCGGACAAGTGCGAGTTGTTAAACTCCCGTATATGATTATCTGAAATTTCCTATGTTACTTTAGATACCAAAAACTTCTTGTAGGTTTTCCTGTACCTAATCTATAGCAAAAGAACTATTTTCTGTATTTTTTTCAAAATTTTAGGCCTAGTAATGTAGGATATAAACCATTTATTTTAAAATTCTAAAAAAAAAATAAGATTCTCACAATGAGCCTTTTCATTTGATGTGTCAGGCGATATAGTTTTCTAAATTGCCCCCCAAAATTGGCCCTTGTGTTCAAAATTCATTTGTTGACGTTACACGTTCGTGTTGCGGTCACCAACTTACATATGTGTACCAACTTTCAACTCAATCGATCCAGTAGTTTCGGAGCACATTGCTGGCTGTGACAGACGGACTGACAAGGGTTCCGTTTTTTCCTTTTGAGGCGCGGAACATTAAAAATCGTGAAATTACGTCTGAAATCCTCTATACTAATGGCAGACTATGGACAAGGACATTCAAATTATGTGATCTTGTAAGTACCTGTTGTCTGGCAATAAATCATTTTTATTTGAGTTAAAGAATGTCCAACAGCCACGGAAAACAGGGACACGTTGTATATATGTGGTATTTTAACACAATAGATAGCGTCGGTGCACATGCCGGCTATGTTCAGCGGCGCGAACGCGTACTACGCGCACGACATCGCCGCAGTGCGTCTGCGCACGCCGTTCCGCTACACGCCCGGCGTTCAGCCGCTCTGCGTCAGCTTCGACCCTCGGCTCCAGCAAAGAGACCAGTGGACGAACGGCGTTGGGGAACCGATGAAATGGGTAAATTGGAAGTGATTACAATAATTAGCACAGCGTTAACAGAGATCGGAAAAGAGGAGGAGGGAGTTGAGAAAGGTATACTTAGATGGTTTGGACATGTGGAGAGGATGAGCGTAATAAGACCAACGAAGCAGATTTATAAGGGAAGTGTGCATAGTAGGGTTGGAAGGGGAAGACCTAGGCGAACGTACCAAAACCAGATCGAGGACGTTCCTAAAAAGGCCAGTTCAAGAGTATCCTAAACCGGTGAGCAAGAATGAAAACTTAATGAGAGTAGACGAAGCGAAAGGTGTGCGTCAGGATCGTAGCAGGTGGAAATCCGTGGTCTCTGCCTACCCCTTTGGGAAACTGGCGTGATATATGTATGTATGAATGTAACAGAGTTTCATTTGTATTTATTGTTCCGTCATTGATGTACAGTAGATCCTCGATTATCCGAACCTTTCCTTTGGGTAATATTACTATACTCTTGGATCTGAACCCTCAATTATCCGAACGTTGACCTATTTTATCCGAACGTTGGCGCGTAAGATACAGTGGATGCATCCATACTTGTACATAAAAACTGAAGGAGGAGGTTCTAAATTCAACGCGTATATTTGTTTTTTTTTTTATATATACTGGGTGTCTCATTTAAATCGGTCAGTATGGGAAAGTCTGAAACTATAAGACATACGAAGATCTGTTCTTAGGAACCATGTCATTGATTTTAATGGGAAGAAAAACTGCATTCATACATTTGAAAGGGGCCTGTACTCAACTCGGGAATCGAACCCGGTTGTTTTGAAACGAATAAACTTACACAATTTCTCAATTCTGAATAACAACAAACAACCGGGTGCGATTCCCGAGCTGAGTACAGGTTTTTTTTAGGTTTATGAATGCGGTTTTTCTTCTTATTAAAATCATGGTTCTTAAGAACAGATCTTCGTATGTCTTATAGTTTCAGACTTTCCCATACTGACCGATTTAAATGAGACACCCGCTATATACAGGGTGGAAAAAATGTATGGGCCCTGGAGGGGAACTACCTTAAATCCTTTAGTTAGCTCATTTCACTGAAAGGAAACATTTCTTTATTTTTAAAAAGAACCAAAACTGCATTAAAAGAAAAGAAAGAACTAAAAATAAAAAAAAAACCCTCGCTATTTTACTATACGAATCGGTAGGATTATTGTTCAGGATAAAATTTGTCTAATAAACATTTGGTGTTACACTGATCTGTTGTACGAGATACCCATGAAATTGAATATTTATTACAAGTTATTTATTAACAATACCTAGTACTGTTCACTTCTAACAAGTAAATGACACGTTAAAGTTTTGTCGCGAATGGTGAAAAATTTAGTGAATATTGGAAGTTTCAAAAAACGTTTAGAACGCCCGCAGCAGCAAAAGACTTTTCCGATTTTGATTTGAGTGTTTTGACATACTTTGAGTGCTACCCGAAAGCTTCTAGTAGGGAAGTTGCTCAAGAGATATGCACCAGCCATACTCGTGTACTTAGTGTTTTGAAAAAGTACAAATACAAATGTTTTCGTGATGGGCGATTGGTGCAGAAACTACATCCGGGAGATAGTCAAAGGAGTAGTTCTGTCAGAATATTCAAACAGAAATAGCCCGCAACCCAAATTTTTTAGACTACATTGTATGGTCTGATGAAACAAATTTCAGCAATAATGGAATGTCTAACAGACATACCAATCATTATTGGTCCCGTCAGAATCCATTCCATGTTCGCAAAACAAACAATTAGGACCTGTTTTTGCTTTAATGTTTGGTGCGGAATCAGAAACAATATGGTTGTTTTGGTGCACATTTATGAAGGACATCTAAATACGGCAAAATACATTGAAATATTAGCACTTTTACATAATCATTTCAACCTTCTACCGGAGGAGGAACGAATTGATATAATTTTTCAACAAGACGGTGCACCTGCCCACAATTGCAGAATTTCCAGGGCTTACCTTAATGAAAATTTCAATGTCTGGATGGGTACAAACGGGACGAT
Source organism: Tortricodes alternella (assembly GCA_947859335.1). NCBI lineage: Eukaryota > Metazoa > Arthropoda > Insecta > Lepidoptera > Tortricidae > Tortricodes > Tortricodes alternella. Next base: position 2,844,815 of record OX401972.1, read on the forward strand.
TAGATGGCCAGCGAGAAGTCCAGACCTGACGCCTCTGGACTACTTTTTATGCAGTCATGTAAAAAATGAAGTTTACAAAACGTGTTACAATACTGTACAAGAATTAAGAATTGCGGTAGAAACTGTTATTAGGAGCATACACCACAACACTTTCCAGAGGGCTACACGAAATGAATTTAAACGTAGACTTTTGTGTATCCGGAACGAGTGGTGGCATTTCGAGCAACTTATCAGTTAAATTATTAAGCTTCTTTTTTCTTCTTAATGTCCGTCTACGGTAAAAAAATGTTTCATGTTTATGCTCTTTATTGTCAAAATTGAAACAACTGCGCACGAGTTAAACCAGGAACTTTATTTCTCGGTTACAAAACACACTACACGTTGTTAGACAATAATATCAGGGCTAGGTATCATCGATATTCTATGATTTTACTTATATATTTCTTATAGGTTTACAAAATAAGCAAGCAAGCACGCACACGTCTAGCTCGGTCGGCCAACAACAGAAACTCTCTCGCTAGAGGGCGCGCGCGGACGCGAAGGGAACCGAGGCGTTTAGTTGCCGCGTTTCGCTTTGACATTTGATTTTAGATTATCGCGCGTTATTCTTATTACCGGTTGGGCAAACGGTGACAGCGCGAGGGACGACTGTTTGAAGGATTTGCGATATCTTCTTATTAATGATAAAATAAAATTTTATTTAGTTTTCACTTTTTTATTTCAATGACCAAATAAATGTTTACTAGACAAATTTTATCCTAGTTTTTTCTTTTATTTTTAGTTATTTCGATTCCCGGGTGAGACAAGCACAATTTAAAAAATCGTTAAATGCAGTTTTGTTTCTATTCAAAAATAAAGGAATGTTTCCTTTCAGTAAAATGACCTAACTAAAGGATTTAAGGTAGTTCCCCTCCAGGGCCCATAGATTTTTTCCACCCTGTATATACGAGTATGTTCACCGACTACTCGGAGATGCCGACCGATTTGCATGATATTTTTTTTCATCGATAGGGTATTCTTCGAAATTGGTACCGTTGTTATCAAAGTCAAGGTTTGATGAGAGGATCTATGAGACATCGAAGGAACTCCTCAAATTTTATAGGCACGCATATAGAAATTTTGATATTTTCTTTCATAACTCAAGCAGTTGCGTTTCAAAAACATTAATTGGTGAAGTAAAACTGATGATGAAGACCACGGGTGACCACCGGGACTCTTCAATAATAAGTATTTCACGGGTGGCGATTAGATTAGTATAAGGTTGGGAAACACTTATGCTCATAAAAATCATGTGGTAAAATAGAACCGGTGATGAAGAACCAGGAGAACTCCTCAACGATTGACGTCCTTGCATCTTGGACAGTAACATTTTGTAAATGGTGATGAGAAATTGGCATTATGTTATTGTTAGTTGATGTACCTAGTAAATGTGTGTCGTTAAATCACATATGATAATCAATAAAAAAAAATTAAAATTAAAATCTGTACTAATAAAAAAACCCACTTCGAAAACGCTTTGTAGAATTTTTATTTTTTCACTTTTTTTAGTGATTATAGTTATGTATAATTGTGTAAGATTATTGTATATTTACCTATATCGCACATGCATTTTTTTATCATGTGAGCCCACTGTGACAGCTCTCGTCGGACGGCTAGTCGTATCTGGCTTGATTTATTTCATTCTTATCCGGCAGCTTGAGCTTGTCATGCTCGCTCAAAGGTCTTTGCTTTTTTTATAGAAGATATATGTCTATTTGACCTCTACCTCATCGGATGGTAAGTGATGATGAGGTCGACGATGGAGCTTGCACACCTAGAAAATGCTTATTCACTCTCTCCTTGAAAAGACCCAAGTTGTATCATTCTGGGAACAAGTCTGCAGGCAGGGAATTCCACTCCCTAGCCGTTAGCCAAATGAATGTTGAACCGTACCGCTTAATGCGAAATCTTGCTTACGGCGGCGTCGTTGATCGGGTCGCCACCTTCCCTAAAACATGGTTGAGGGAGACGATGGCTGAGATACGCGTCATACTCGTGAAGGGGTGCTGTCTGTTCAGTCCGTGGCGCACTTACAGGTTTAATATTTTGTCTTAGCGCCCTAGCTAACTAGTTGAAATAAGATAAAAGGGTACAAGTTAACTTTCCCGAGAATGGTAAAGAGGAGCGCATCACGGTGCCCCACTTTACGTTACGGCTTAGCACACTATTTTTTATCGCGCACAAAAAGCATTCAACCCTTTCACACCCGCATATTAGTTAACAAGTGACAGATGCTTTATGTACGCGATAAAAACTAGGGTTGTCCGCCTATGGTCAAAGGTGCGATTCGTCAAAATACTCCTTTTGTCAAAGGCTCGTTTGGTCAAAGATGTCGTTTGCCAAAGTCGCGATTCGTCAAACCATTTTCGCCAAAGCTGCTTTTTGTCAAAGGTGAGGTTTGCAAAAGCGAGTGATTTCAAACGACCACCTCGAACGTCTTCCCCGTGGAGGTCGTCAGAAATGAAGCTCACAGACGAGACGGCCACCTACATCTGTTTAGGGTTGTCTTCACAGAAATACTAGTTTTGACGACCACCCTTTAAAGCGGTAGTTAGAAATTAAGCTCACTTATGGCCACCCTCGTGTAGTCTGAGGTGATGTTCCTGGAGAAATACTGAAATAACTTTTTATCACTTAACCTCAAGTATTAAAACTTTTTATAACTAGTTGTTCTATATGATGCGCTGACAAACACAATTTGACCAAACGAGCCTTTGGTAAAAGGGGTATTTTGACGAATCCAGTGTGCTAGACACTCGGGGCGCCGCGGCGCACACATTGGGAATCCCTGGTATAATGTATTACCAGTATTGCCAAGTTTGCCAGCGTTTAGTTTTAAATTTAGCCCTAAAAACTGCGAGACACAGCTGGTTTCAAATAATTAACTTTCTGTGTTTTAGCAACAATGGATCGTAGGATGGCTGTACGCATCAAGGGTAAAGCGCGTAAAGCCTCGACTTATCACCGATGTTTTACCGGTACAGGAAAAAGAAATTTGTGTCAGAAGCTACGACCACCCAAATTACAGCAAGTACATCACCAGCGACAAGATTTGTGCCGGCGACTTTGGAACAAGTTAGTGATTAAAACTTGAAATAAAAACGGCTTTACTCACGATATATTTTCAGACATGGTCCGACATGTTTCCGGCTCGTATGGAGCGTGGAAGCCCGTTGTCGCAGCCTGAGGCGGATTTTCCCTAAGGCGAACTAGGCACGTGCCTAATGGCGCGAACTTAAAATGGGGCGCGCGCATGAAACCGCGGGGCTAATTAATTAGTATAAGAGCGCTTCGCTACGTCCGATCCGTATCCGATCGGAATCCGTGAAAATACGGATCTAGAAATCACTGACCAAATTCGGATACGCTTACGCACTAATCCGGTCAATACGGATGTAGAAATCTCGGTTCGAATTCGGATATTGCTTACGCACTAGTCCGATCTCTGATCCAAATCCAAGTAAACGTCATTTTACGCGCCCCCCGGCCACATACCCCGCCGCTCCGCTGCCTCTCTGCTCGTACGCAGCTCGGACTCGGTTCGGATACGGATCGGACAATACGGTTCGATCGGTTCATTCAAATAATACTATGGCTACTTCGGTCCGTCAATAATCTTCTCCGGAATGGAGATTCCCGGATGACGGAGAGAAATCGGATGACGGAAGCCGGATCTGTTGCGTAAACTACCATAGAAATAGTTCTACGACTACTCCGGACCGTATTTTCACGGGTTCGGATCGGGTACGAATCAGACATAATGCGTAAGCGCTCTAAGTATAAGTACAGATGTAGTGCATAATTAGTTTCCATCGTGTTTTATGGGAAATCTCTCTCAATTAGCTTCAGGGAGGGGGCCCCCAATTCTCGGTGCATTCGAGATAATCTCACAATCGAGATTAAACGTCAGTGCATACAGTCATTTGACACAACTGTATGAATCTGACGTATAATCTCGCAATCGACATTATCTCGAATGCATCGAGAATTGGGGGCCAGTACCCAACATACCATGCGGACATTTTTCATTTTGACATTTGACAGTAAATAATAAAGTTTCATATTAATGAATATAAACATGTCACTCAATTAATACAATAATTAATTGACACTTCGGGTCCCGTCGTCTTCCGATTAAGATCCGAGTTTTACCGATGGAAACATATTATTCACTATATCTGTACTAGTTGCAATGTATAATATACGGCCGCTAGAGGGGCGCCGATGAGGTGCTTGCCTAGGGCGCTCTAGACATTTAATCCGCCTCTGCCGCTCAATTACGTAACACTAATTGGAATCGCTATCGCGAAAAGTAAACCAATTGTACCCTAGTCAAATTAAAACTTTCGTGAGACATTATGAATACTTGAAAAACACACGGCTTTACTCACGATTTATTATTGTCAGAAATGGTCCGACATGTTTCGAACTCGATTGGAGTCCTTCTTCAGGGTTTGAGTGCGGTCCCGGTCAGATCAACCCGCGCACTGCCCTCCGAGCAGCGTGCGTACGGGAGCGTTGCGCCCGTGCAGAGGGTGCGGGCGCGGGGGCGACGGGGGGCGGCGCAGGCGCTGCTGACGTGCCCGGCTGCGGCTGGTCGTTGGTGGTGAACGGCCGCAAACATGCCGAGCTCACGGTGTTCACAAGAGTGTCAACGCGTACAGTATTCCGAATGGCTGGGACAACGGGCTACCACGCTGGTGGCAATTCCCACCCCACATCTCGGTAATTGTACCACATTGAGTGAAGACTAAATTGGGCCAAACCGATACCAATTGCTTTACGTAATTGAGCTGCCGGTCCCAGCCATTAGAAATGCTAGACGCGTTGACATTCTCGTGGACACTGAGCTCTTCATGTGTGCCGCCGCCCCCCGCCGCCCTCTTAAGCTTTGTTCTACTCACCGCATCCCAAAACTAACAATGATACTATAGCACGGTGCATCCAGTTTTTTAGGGTTCCGTACCCAAAGGGTAAAAACGGGACCCTATTACTAAGGCTCCGCTTTCCGTCTGTCCGTCCGTCTGTCACCAGGCTGTATCTCATGAAACTGAACAGATGATGTAATTCTGTGCCGCTATTACAACAAATACTAAAAAACAGAATAAAATAAATATTTAAGGGTGCTCCCATACAACAAACGTGATCTTTTTGCTTATGTTTTCAGCATTAGATTTATGTCTAGAAGAGAGTGGGAACGGTCTCGTTCATTACTCGTTTTTAAACAACTCCTCTGCCATCGTCCCTACCTATACGCCGTGGGATCCACATTGAAAAGCATCGAAAACGCATGCAACTTGCTTCCCGACGTTTTGGTTCCAGCTAGCTTCACACATGTTCTATATCATAAGGAGTTCCTCAAAGAGACCATACCATACTTGGAAGATGAATGCTACAGAGTGTATTATAAGCCTAGAGAGCAGAGTCCAGGGCTAACTCACGAAAGTGGGCGACGTGATCAAAGCAGACTTAATGAACAAGGTGATCAAAATAAAAGAAATGAGAACGCTGAAGCAGAAGTGAATACGACATCGCAAAATGACAGCAGTTTATTGGCTCCCGTAAGTACACAACCTTACGTTTTCTATATGTACCCAAGCCATCATCATGAACCTATGGACCGATTTCCAATTGATTTTATCCTCTGCCTTTTAACTTCCTCACGACACGATGTTCTTTTTTACCCGACTGCAGCGAAGCAAAAAGGAGGGTTATGTTTTTCGCGCGTTATAAAGTCTGTTCGCCGAGAGTTGAAAAATATTATATAGTCTCGAAATAGCGACTGTCGCTTACCGCGGCGCGCACTGAGTTTCATGGTACGAGGTACGCAGCTGTTGTAAAGCACGGCACCGCACCGGGCGGGCTAACGCGCGCACGCTGCGGCCATATTGCCATTCCGTTCTGGAGTACGCTGTCGTTTGGGTGTTCGTGTGTTGTTTTAGACGAAGCAAGTGAACGTTTCATAATAAACGTCACCGAATCTGATTCTTCCGCCGACTCTGTGATTCGTCATGGTCGTCGTCCGATGATATGCCCGCAATTATACAGGCTATTCAATAATAATTTTCTATGAAAAAAATATAGATAATAATATAAATAATTAGCGGGCCGCTATTTGTAATGACTTAAGCAGCCCTGATTTTTTATTTTTTTATCTACTCTCGGCGAACAGACTTTATGCATGTCTGTGGGATTCTTTATTAATGTTAAGTTTGACAAGTTTATAAGTATATATTATGGGATAATGTAAAAGTTATTTTCGTAAAAGCCGCAGGGCCCCATCTTAGAAATGGATTCAACCTTTTGAACGGCGCCACAGTCGGCTGTAGCCGCCAGCAGATTTTCGTGCCCGACGCCACGATATGCCGTTCTCCATACATTTTGTCGGCTACAGCCGTCACTCGGCGTCCATGGCACGCTTTCTCGCATTCAGCCATGGCGAATCAAAAGGTTAAACGAATGAGTTGCGTATAACGCGTACTGTAGCGATACTTTATTTTTGTTTAAGGACCCAACACCAGCTGCAAGCACTGACGCTACGCCCCTGCCTGCAGGACCCAACATCGTGCAGGCTGGACCGAACACTCTGCGTCCTAACACGCCAGAGGGCGCAAGCATCTCCGTCAGTAAACCGCACGCTCTGCGTCCTAACACACCAGAGAGCGCGAGCGTCGCCGTCGGCAACGGCACCGTCAGGATAACGGTCACGTCTGCGCACACCGTCACTATTGAATTACCACAAGGGACATTTACAAATTGAAGTTATCATTATAAAAATACTTTTAAACTTTTGAACGCCACGGCTAATGGCGAAAAAGCGTGCCACAAGCGCTCGCCGAAGGCTGTAGCCGACGCAAATGTATGGAAAACGGCATATCGTGGCGTCAGGGGCACGGAAATCTGCTGTCAGCTACAGCCGACTAGGGTGTTCAAAGGGTTAACCCACACAGTGGCCCTAACATGCAAGACCGATAAGATGCGATCCGATGCGAGATGGATAAGTTAAACCGTCTTATCTCTAAGTGCGTCTCTCTCACACTAGTGCGGCGGAAAGAGATAGTCATAGAGATGAACGGGTTTAACTACTCTTTGTGTCTTGCATGTTAGCGCCGCTGGTTGATGGATAACTGTGATGTGAGATGTTAACTAGAATCCATAATTTGGTGAACTAAATTGACAAATGGAAGTGTTGCCAGGTAAAGGATAAAATTAATAGAAAAAAAGTTTTAAAAAAGATGCAAATGCTGTTTTTTTTATAATTTCAAGGTGTTGTAAATCGGTGCCTTATCGGTTTATCTATATGTACAATCATGGACGAATAAAGCAAGAACTCTGTCAATCGCCTTGAAATCAAGCGTTCCTCGAATGGTGTCACGCCATCTACCGGTGAATCTCTTAAACTGCGGCTGCAATTCCTTTAAATTTAAATAATAATGGTTTCATTCGAAAAGCGGTAGTTTTCACAAAATATGTGTAAAGAGGCACAACACGTGCTATTTCGCTCAATAAATTTCAATTCGATGTATAGCGCTATTTGTCCGCTACATAGAAGCAGGCCACTGTTATTGACAGCCCTTCCCGTTCACGTCACATCAGAGCACCCGCGCGCTTCCAATAAGAAAAAATATAATTTCCCCCACCCCTTTTTCGCCATGTTTTAATGTTTAACGCGAACATACAATCAGACAAACGGACAGACATGAGATTCAAAAACCATTGGGATTTGTTCTGCTGCTCATTCTGAAGCCCCCCGTAGCATTTTTTCATTGTTATCTTCAATGTACAGACTTCTTCCACTTTACGATTTTATTATATGTATAGATTAACAAATTCGACACGGACGAAGTGGCGGAAAAAGTAAGTATTGACTTTTGACAACCCTTATGGTTGCGCTAGACGAGAGGGGGGTAAGGCGGGGAGGGGGGCACAGGGGTGCTGTAAAGTCTGTTCGCCGAGAGTTGATAAAAATAAATAAAAAACAGGGCTTCTTAAGTCATTACAAATAGCGGCCCACTAATGATTTTTACCGATGATAATAAAAAATTAAAGGGAAAGGCTATATTTTTTCATAGAATATTATTATTGAATAGCCATAATTGCTTCGTCTGAGACATCACACGAATAACCAAACAACACACTCGAAGCGTATTCCAGAACGTAATGCCAATATATGGCCGCCGCATGCGCACTCACCCGCCTGGCGCGGCGCCGCGCATGACAACAACTGCGTGCCTCGTACCACGAAACTCAGTGCGTGTGGCGATAAGCGGCGCCCGTCATACAGTTTGCGATAGGTAAGCGAGAGTCGCTATTTCGAGACGATATCATAATATTTATCCACTCTCGGCGAACAGACTTTAACTGTCGGCTTTGCTCTCATATCCATACAACGCCGCCGAAGATGCCCTTCTAATAGTATTTAAGCAAAAACCGACTACAGGAGGAAAATAAAAGCATTTAATACAATGATGATAGACACCGATCACAAAAACCCCCGAAATACCGATATACTTCAAGCATACATATTTAATTGTCTTGATGGGAAATACGTAACAATATACCTACGTCGGTAACTCGTCAAACCAGTTATGAACAGCATCGAAACCAGTGAAGTATGTACGGGGATTACCTAAATTAATATTAAATGGCAGGCGAAGCGCATCATATACTTTGGTTTTCAATATCCTCGCTAGAACAGGTATTTTTATTATAACACTAGCTACGCCCGTGACTGCGTACGCGCAGTGCCACCCGTCTTAGTTATTTTACCATAAAAATATATGTATATTTTGGTAGTTTCCACTAAGCCACTGTCGTGTCGCCGTTTCTAATATGGGTGTAGATAAAGTTATGTATGCAACTCTGCATAATTTCGCCTTAAAACACACGTGCTTATTATGAAACTCACAACAGGTGTTTTAAGGCCTATCATTATGCAACCGTTGCATAAACTACTATTAAGCAATCTTAAATGAGTTGACAAGCATCCAAAAATATTCTATAAAAAATGGTCACGAAATGAATTGTCTTATGACGGCAGTTCGTTTTCGAAAAGATTATCCTTGTAAGTATGCAATATTTTCCTTAAGGCTGACTCATACGCACGAATATAAGGTAAGGGGACGAGAGTTCAACACACTGCGTCAGGTTATGTGCTGATAGAAGAATTTGAAATAAGTTTTCTTTGTAGCCGGGCGCCCCCGCTGCCAGCGTTAGAGTCAAAAAGCTATAAGCAGCGGGATTACAGGCAGCGGCCCTAGCAAGGTGGGTTAGTGTCGATAAGCCCAGATCTCGATTCGACTAGATCGCGTTTTGACCGAGTCTCGATTGGACTACATCTCAATAAGGTTGCATTGCCATTTGACTAGATCGGTATTGGACTATTTATTGCGTTGACTGATAATGATGACGCAGTGTATTGTTTAATACAAGTACAATTCCCTGCAGTAAAAGAATTACACAATACTAATTAAGTTTTCCATAAAGTTACAACAGATTTTCATGAATTTTTTACTCAAATTTTAAATACCGATCTAGTAATATGGTAATGCAGCCTTATTGAAATGTAGTCCAATCGAGACTCAGTCAAATGGCGATCTAGTCGAATCGAGATACAGACTTATATATATCTGGTCTAATCGCGATTTAGTCATATCGATATATAGTCGAATCGAGATCTGGGCTTATAGACACTAACCCGCAAGGTGACATGACGGTACCTTAACCCCCGACCCCTTTCTCTCCGACTATCTCTTCCGTCGGCAATAGTGTGAGAAAGAGGCACTTAGACGCGCATAGAGATAAGACGGTGTTAACTTATTCTTGTGTCAACCTTACTACGGCCGCAGGCGCGGGCGCACAACCTCGAACGCACCAATCACAGCGCTGTAAAAACCCCGCGCGCGCAAGTTCGGCAGCTTTATTTTTATTATTCACTAGCGGACCCAGCAGACGTTGTCCTGCCCGGTGAGTCACCCTTATCATTTAGGGGTATGAAAAATAGATGTAGGCCGATTCTCAGACCTACTCAATATGCTCACAAAATTTCATAAGAATCGGTCAAGCCGTTTCGGAGGAGTACGGGAACGAACATTGTGACACGAGAATTTTATATATAAGATTTAAGCCTTTTATTCATTTAATAATAAGTAGTATTGTACATTTCATTTTTAGGGTTCCGTGGCCAAATGGCAAAAAACGGAACCCTTATAGATTCGTCATGTCTGTCTGTCTGTCTGTCTGTCCGTCTGTCGGTCTGTCCGTCCGTATGTCACAGCCATTTTTTTCCGAAACTATAAGAACTATGCTATTGAAACTTGGTAAGTAGATGTATTCTGTGAACCGCATTAAGATTTTCATACAAAAATAGAAAAAAGACAATACATTTTTGGGGTTCCCCATACATAGAACTGAAACTCGTTTTTTTTTTTCATCAAGCCCATACTTGTTGTGTATTTATGGATAGGTCTTCAAAAATGATATTGAGTATTCTAATATCATTTTTTTCTAAACTGAATAGTTTGCGCGAGAGACACTTCCAAAGTGGTAAAATGTGTGTCTCCCCCCCCTGTAACTTCTAAAATAAGAGAATGATAAAACTTAAAAAAAATATATGATGTACATTACCATTTAAACTTCCACTGAAAATTGGTTCCAACGAGATCTAGTAAGTAGTTTTTTTTAATACGTCATAAATCACGGAACCCTTCATGGGCGAGTCCGACTCGCACTCGGCCGCTTTTTCTTTTTTGTTATTCCTTCTCTCTAATTGTTAAAAACCTCGACGAGTATAGGCCTCCTCCATCTCTCTCCACTTTTTCTTGTCTTGGGCTGTTCTCATCCGGTCCTTACTTGCAAATATAAGTTCGTCTTCCAACCTTTCCAGGGGGTGCCCTCGTTTTCTTTTTCCGGGAGGGCCTGCCCATATTATATTATTTCTAGTGCATTTCTCTTTGTCGAACGTGCAACGTTTCCGGCCCACTTCCACTTAAGTTTTTTGCGTTAACACGCATCTATCAGTTTTGTTTTTTCTCTTATTTTGGCTAAGTTTCAAATTAAGTATGCTTCTTAATTCTCACTTCGTAGTTCGGCAGCTTTATTAATTATTACCTATTAAAGTTGGGATAAGCATTGTTGGATAGTTTCGATATGCCCGGGTTTCTTACCGGCCATCTTTAGACTAAGTTCAGATGAACGCGCGACGACGCGCGGTTGGCTCGGCGCGCGGTTTAAGATTGTAACAAATCAATGTTGTTGTGTATATGAACGCGCGTCAACGCGCGTGCCCGGTGACGCGCGGTCAGTCAGCCGCGCGCGCAGCGAGCGTGCATACTTATATCCAATAAAATAATACGTTGGAATTCAACTGACGCAATGTTGAGGATAATCTACATTTTAATCTTCCTGGGTGAGTTGTATGGCTAAACTTTAGATACCTAATGAGTTTTTGTATATTATAAAAAACATACTAATAATATAGTAAGGAAATGCCCAACACGATTTTAGCGATGCTCACTTGTTTGGTGTAAAAGCGAGTGCGACACCATCGCCCACTCAGTATATACTGCCGACATCGGAGTTCTTATTGCATTGAAGAAAGGTCTTTTATTGGTTGATTCATGCGTTGTTTTTGTGGTTCGTAGCTTTTAGCGAGCAATGACAGCGTATTACTTAATCAGGAAAAATAAGACTGTGTAAATGTCATAAGAACTAAGACGTCGGCAATAGAGCTTCGCAGTGTATAAACTTGTAAATAGATGGCGTTGATATGAACATGACGAACTAAGTCACTTGTTCAACGCAGTTTTATTGAATCCTTATTTTAGAAAAAATACTTAAAGTTTAATAAAGCTTTCGTATGCAAGTTATATGTAACGTTAGTAAGAAAATTATTCAACTAGGTATACGAGTAGGTACTGATTCGATAGCTCAGTGGCAGTGTAACGGCCTACTGTGCCGGAGGTTGCGGGTTGTAATCTTGGTAGTAGCTAACTTTGTGTGATAAGCATGAATGTTTATAACCGATGTTTATCCAATATACAACGTGTTTTGAGAATCACGCATACCTAATGTGATACACATCAATTAGGGAACACAAAACTAAGTTGTTCTGAATAAAACTTAACTTCGTATTAATGATATAAAAATCGGACAAGTGCGAGTTAAACTCGCGTGAAGAGGTTTCCGTTCCGTACATGATTATCTGAAATTTCCTATGTTACTTTAAATACCATAGATTTCTTATAGGTTTTCCTGTAGTCTATAGGTAAAGAATAATTTTCTGTAATTTTTCTTCAAAATTTTAGGCCCAGTAGTTTTGGAAATAAGGAGGGGGGAATGGTCAATTCTTGCCTATTTTCCTAAATAACTTCCAAACTATTTATCTTAAAATTCCAAAAAGTATATATTTAAGGTCCTCATAATAAGCCCTTTCATTTGATATGTCACACGATATAGTTTTGCATTAATACTTATTTTTTTAATTTTCAAATTTACCCCCCAGAAGTGGCCCCAATCTATAAAATTCATTTATTTACGTTACACTTCCACAGCGGCGCTAGCATACCGGCCACGGGGATAAGTTAAACCCGTTTATCTCTCTGACTATCTCTTTCGTCGGCACTAGTGTGAGAGAGACGCACTTAGTGATAAACGGGTTTAACGTATCCCCGTGTCTGGCATGTTAGGTCCGCTGGCCATTTTTCCTGAATCGTTTGAACCCCATTTGTTAAAATCGGTAGTAAATAATGGAGTACATATTCGCGAAAAACATAACCCTCCTTTTGCTTCGCAGTCAGGTAAAAACTAGCAGCAGTACCTACTCATTCTATGCAAGGATCCAGCGATGTATAATCTCAATGTTTCATATATTTCAGAGGCGTGCATGAAGTGCCACAGTCATCCTTCGGCGCAGGAGTTTCTTGATCAACCATTGAACCAGACTACGGTACGAGAGCTATTTTAATGAATGTCTGTCTGTCTGTGTATTGTGTGACACGGTGAGCTGGGACGGTTTTTCCCAGCTCACCGGTCAAGAACCCCTTTATTTATCCGTGCAATCGTCGAGTGTGATACGACTTTGCAAAGGTTATTCCGTTTAACCATTTTATTTTATGTGATGTTATTACAGATTTACGGTTTTCGGACTTTTTCTTTTACTTGTGCTTTAAGACACTGCTTCTTCCCAAATTTCATGATTCTAGGTCAACGGGAAGTACCCTATAGGTTGTGATTACCTTTGGATTCCATTGAAAGTATCAAAACATCTGACAAACGGTCTTATTTTTGATTGCGTTAACTTAGAAGGTTGTTTTTTTCACAGCTCCAAGAGATTGCAGACCTGAGTATTTGATATTAATTTAAACTTGATACCTCCACGCGTTCCTGAGAAAAAGGTCTTAACAGAAAGACAGACAGACGGACAAAAGAGTGATCCTATAAGGGTTCCTTTTTTGCCTTCAATGTTCCCGAGGGAATTCTACGCGGACGGAGTCGCGGGAAAGAGCTAGTTTGACAATTACCATGAAGTTTTATTAACCATAGTTAATGCAATATTTTGTGATTGGAAGTAAAGAAAACAAAAGGTAACTCCAAGTTTAATGCAACTGTGCAATAGAGCACGACTTCGAGGCCCAGCCCGCAAATCGGCGCGCAGCCGGTGCCGACACTCGGCGCGCGCACGTCTCCGGCGCTGCAGTGGCACGCCGGCGTCTACAGCACCGCCGACACGCCGTACGCGCAGATCTGCGGTGGCAGCATCGTCAAACGAGACGTCGTCATATCAGGTAGCGGCTTATCACAGCGTTTGTGACATCCATTTTCAGACATAGGCCTATTACAAAGGCCTCCAAGGCGCGTTCATCCGATGTGGACACACAATAATAGTAGTTTATGCAACGGTTGCATAATGATAGGCCTTAAAACACTAGTGCGGTTTTATGAAACGAGCTTTTAATAATAAGATCACACGTGTGTTTTAAGGCCAAATTATGCAGAGTTGCATACATAACTTTATCTACACACATATTATAAATCCTCCATGATGGGTTCAGAAACAATATTTTCTGGCAACAAGTTATTTGCTGCAATCGTGGCTGCATATTTCCGATATCCGGCGCATTTTCACATCACACACACTCCGAGAACACTACTATTCATATTTTCAACTAAAATGTAAATTACAAACAACTTTTTCTATTCAATTCAACAACAATTCTACTTTCGTTCAGCAAAACACCACCATAATGGCGGCAATTCGATCCTCCGTCAAGACCATTTTTTTTTAAATCATAGACAAACGAATGAAGTCTCTATTCTCATGTCACTCGAGATCAAATGTTGTGCAGTTTATATTAAAAAAACATACTGAATTGACGTTTCGTATCAATAACTGTTTTAATATCTATGGATACTAGAATAGAGACCCACTTGAGTTTTGACAACTGTTCCAAATTTATTCTCATTTCTATACTAAAAACGATACGGGAATAACATTGCAGCACTGGTTTTTCCTAATTGGTTGTCAAAATGGTTGTCATTTCCTACGATTTTTGATTACACTTTGGAGGTTTTATGATATGGGTGTAGATAAAAGATATTCCACGAAGTTTACGAATATAGTGCGCACCCCCACTTATCTCCAAAATTAATATTTATGTTACTCTGTGTGTCTTCTGTGTTAGTGAATAAATGTTTCTTTCTTTCTTCTCCTTTCTTTCAAAACGAATGAGCCTAAAATGTTTAATAAAAAGATACAAAATATGAGGTCACGTGAAATTTGAGAGAGACCCTATATGCAGTTCTGTTTCAGCGGCGCATTGTTTCTGGACCGACGACATCGGCGCGTTGCACGCGGCGCTGTTCGCGGTGGCGGCCGGCAAGCTGCTGCGCGCCTGGGGCGCCCTCGAGGATGTGTACGCGCAGCACTCTGACGTACGTTACAATTACACTTATAGGCCATCTTAACGAGGATTACCGCACATTAGAATAGGGAATTTGCATGATTTTTATTTCATCTTTTATTGGAAAGTACTTACTAATACTTACTAATAGAAACAAAACTGCACGCAAAACATTATTGTGTTGTTTTTTTTTTGAGATACGACGCTTTGAAAAGTCATAGTTCATACCACTCACAAAAACGCTCCATACAAAATTTAATACAAAACAGTGAGTGTAATGTCACATGTACAATAACAGTCTAATGTAAAAAGAGCGCTGATGGTCATACATTTTATATGGCCGTCAGGGCTCTTTTTATATTGGGCATGGTATACAAAATATATGAATTACTAGCAAACCCGGCGAACTCCGTTTCGCCACCAGATGGCTTCGTTTTATGTAACATTTCGTTTGGTGTAGCTGTGTATCAGAGATGGCGCTGTATGTGAAAAAAGATTTTCCCGCTTTTCTGTTGAAATTTTTCCTGAATTTTCTGTGCTATAAACCTCACGGAGCCCGAGACCTTTCCAACGAATGCAAAACCGTGGAAATCGGTTCGTGCGTTCTGAAGTTATAGCGTCAGGAAGGAAAACCCGACTTATTTTTATATAGTAGATTTCCGAACATACTCTTTTTAGGCCAATATTAAACAAATAAAAATGACAGAAATTTTATGAGGATTTCAAAAACTAGTTAATCAGAACTAAAAAATGATATTTATTTTTCACTTATTTTGAATATTTTCGACCCTTAATTTTTTGTTTGTTTTACATGCATCTATTTACGGTAAGCTACCGTTCCACAGAAATAATATTAAATATTTGTTACTATAGTCAACCGTTGGCGTCTTGCCGGCGCCCGCGCAGCGTCTACGCCGACGGGCACTGATAAGAAGCCGATGCTCGAAAGACGCTAGGGTGGGGAATGCCTTAAACTGAACTGAGTCGCAATTTCGTACATTCGTTTTGTATCGCAGCGTTTCTATTTACATTACCTACCTGCCATCTGACTTAACTAAACTGCTCTACCAATGAATAGTTTCATCATAGATCATCTAATTTTTTTACTATTAAGTAGTCAACATTGTCAAAGCCAGCATTGTAGTCATCGTATAATTTAAAAAATAAAAGAACCGACTTCAAGAAAGTAAAGCCTTTGAAAAGTAAGATTTTTTTTTCACATTTTAGTTATTATCATGTGATTTAACGACCCACATTTACTACATCAAGTAACAATAGCATAATGCCAATTGCTCATCACCATTTACAAACTGTTGCTATCCGACGTGCAAGGATATCAATCGTTGAGGAGTTTTCCTGATTCTTCGCAACCGGTTATATTTAACCACATGGATTTTCATGAATATAAGTTGCTTCCGAACCTTATACAGCAATCTTATCGCCACCCGTGAAATACTTATCATTTACGAGTTCCGGGGATCATCTATGGCCTTCATCGACAGTTCCATTTCACCAAATAATGCTTTTAGAACGTAACTGCTTGAGTTATTACAGAAAATACTAAAATTGCTATATGCGTGCCTATAATATTTGAAGAGTTCCATCGATTCCTCATAAATCCTCTCATCATCGACTCTGACTACAACAGGATTAAACTGGAGGTATGGTACGTATTCGGTATTAACCGCTTTGCAAATGACGGAGTTGCGAAGTAACAAATATAAAAAAAAACAAGTGCGAGTTAAACTAGCGTGGAGAGGGTTCCGTTCCGTACATGATTATCTGCAATTTACTAGGTTACTTTAAATACCATAGACTTCTTATTGGTTTTCCTGTAATCTATAGGTAAAGAACTATTTTCCGTATTTTTTTCAAAATTTTAGCCCCAGTAGTTTCGGAAATAAGGGGGGAAAAATGGTCAATTTTCGCCTATTTTCCAAAATAACTTCCAAACTATTTTACTTAAAATTCAGAAAAAACAATATTTAAAGTCCTCACAATAAGCCCTTTCATTTGATATGTCACACGATATAGATTGCATAACTTTTTTTTTTAATTTTCTGATTTACCCCCCAAAAGTGGCCCCCATGTTTAAAATTCATATATTTACGTCACGCGTCCGTGTTGCGGTTACCGACTTACATATTTATACCAAATTTCAGCTCAATCGGTCCAGTAGTTTCGGAGCAAATTGGCTGTGACAGACGGACAGACAGACAGACAGACAGACAGACAGACAGACAGACGCACGAGTGATCCTATAAGGGTTTCGTTTTTTCCTTTTGAGGTACGGAACCCTAAAAATACAACCGAATTGAGAACCTCCTCCTTTTTTTGAAGTCGCTCAAAAATGTCAGCAACAGTGCTTCCTAGAAATTAAAAACTTTTTTAAAACGATTACACAGATAAAGTTTCCTGTGCTTTGGAAGATTCATGCGACAGCAGTCTAACATCAACCAGTTTTCTCCTCGTTTCAATCAAACTTTTTTTCAGGTAAAAGCGATCCATATCCCGATCCGCTACCGCGGCGCCGGCGCAAGCTTTCAGAGCGACCTGGCCGTGCTGCGCCTGAGTACGCCGCTCGAGTACGCGCCCGGCGTGCAGCCCGTCTGTGTGGGGTTCGACTCCAGGCTCGACCAGCTCTTGCTGCAGCGGGACAACCGTGGCACTGTGAGTCATGATCGACACCATAAACCAGAACTGCTTGCACGAAATCCAGTAAACAACTAGGGAATTTCAACTTTACCCGGTGGCATCTAAATATGTTTCATGGCAGAATATTAACACTAATGAGACCTGTCTTCATTTACTTACTTATGGTCGGTAAATTCATATTTTCGTGCCTTTCAAGCAACATTTAATTGACAACGCGCGTTTAGATCTACCATCTTAACAGCTGTGGCTGAAATGGAACTAAGTACGTCCTTTCTAAAGTAGGTTAGCGGAATTGAAGTGCACGGTGCGTTCTATCCCGCTCATACCAATGCAATACAATGCAATGCAATGGCGTCGCGCCGGCATCAAGCCGCAATATCACCGGGTTTTCTGAGGGGCTCGTAAACTAACTAGTTTTTCGGCAATGTATTGCTGCAATTCGGGCTATCCTCAAAAGTTTACATTCAAACTTTTTGCCCACATTAGTGATGTAATATGTAATCTTTTTGGGAATAGCCCGAATTGCAGCAATAGATTGGCGAAAAACTAGCCTGTTTACGACATCCTTTAGAATGACATAAGCTTGCTAACATAACTAGGGCATGCCATTCCTTAACACAACCTAACCAAATGCCCTCGCACATTACGGCCTTTTCTACGTGTTATTGCTAACGTTCTTTATGTAAGTCTGCTAAACCATTCAAATAACATTTAAATGGGTTTTAAATATGAATTAACCAAAAACGGTATTCTGCAGATAACAGGATGGGGCCTCACAGAGAAGAATGGCGAGCCAGCTACTCGCCTCAACTACTTAAAGCTACCGTACATCGAGCTGGACGTGTGCTTCAATAGAGTGGAGCCCAGTTTCCAGAAGTACCTTACCAGCGACAAGATATGCGCCGGCTTCTGGGATACTGGTGTGTTGTGCCTGGGTATTATGTCTGCGCTTGTTTGAAGACCACTGACCAAATTTGGATTTGGACATTATTATAGTCTGCAATATTAGTGGAATGTTTTTATTTGATCGAAACATGGTGGCGGAAAACGAGTGGGACGTAGCCAAATGATGTTTATATGTATTATTGTTTGGATTCTTTTGAAAATTTTAATGTTTTTTCTCAGGTAAAGCCCTCTGCCGAGGTGATAGCGGCGGCGGTCTCGTCTACAACTTTACCGTGGACAACTCTTCGATAACCGTTCCCTACCTGCTCGGCGTGGCTTCCACGGCACAACGCGACGAGAACCAATGCAATGCGAACACTCCCGCTACCTTCACGCTGCTGTCGTTCCACGCGGAGTTCCTGAGGCAGCACGTGCCGGGGCTAGAGGCGGAGTGCGGGGAGGTGTATGGACAGAGGCTGAGAGACCAGGAGCAAGTAGACCGGGCTGAAAGCACACCCAGCGCAGTAGCACCCGTAAGAAAGAAGAACATTTTAGTAAGTACTTAATAGTTTTTAAAAGTTGTCTTATATAGTTTCTGAGAAAAAATAGCTTTAATATACAGAGAAGAGTACAAGGCGAAACTTATAGTTTCCGAGCGAAAATAGAAGCGTTTTAAGAACCTCAACTTTGTGTACCTACCCTTAAAACAAGTCAAATTGCGGCAATTGTTTCCATGGAGGAACGAAAGGAGAGTTGATTTTTATTTTTATATGAGAAAAACGCAAATGACCTAGCGATTGTCTTGATGATAAGCGAAGTAAATTAAATTAGGACTGTTTCATGCCTGGCCACCACTCCCTTCCTTGCGCAACTCTGGTGCACAGCCTTGTCCTGAAACATAAAGACATTGCTGTATTATTTCTGTCCTGCAGAGCGTTATCCCGGCAACTTCACCGGCCGCGGCGGTCGGTGCGCCGCGCGCGCCGCTGCCGCCGCCGGCGGCGCCGGGCCTGCAGTGGCACGCCGCCGTCTACAACAAGAGCGCAACGCCGTACGCGCTTGTGTGCGGCGGGAGTGTGGTCTCGCGCGACGTTATCATAACAGGTACAGTGGTGACACAAAGAGATCGTTTTGTAACGCCTTTTTTTTCAAACTGTAAATAAATACCAAGCGCCACTTAAACAGTTTCCTATTTTGGTTAAATATAACACGCGTTAGGGCCTAGCATGTAGGTTGACGGTCCTGCCTGCACTAACCGATCAAGTCGACTTCTACGACCTTAACTGGGTTATCAGTCTTGTCAGTCCACATTCTGGGCTCTAACTGATGGAAGTTTTCAGCGGCGCATTGTTTCTGGGATGACACGGCCAGCTCTGTCAGCGCAGACTTGTTCGCGGCGGCGGCCGGCAAGCTGTTGCAGCCCTGGGACGCCCGGGATCCGTATGCACAGAAATCTGACGTGAGTCCATAAAAAACTGGTCAAGTGCGAGTCGGACTCGCGCACCGAGGGTTCCGTACTACGCTAATTTGGCATGGTCTCAACCAATAAATAATAGACTTTATGTTAATCGTATAAGAACTTTGACAGTTGCAAATAAGTTGGCAAATTGTTAAGCTGCAGCGGTAATTTTCTTGTTTGATTTCAATATATTTTTCACATTTCTATAACAGAACACCATTGAATTAATATTTGTTGTTTAACTATGGAATATAAACTAAAATCTGGTAAATTTGACCAGATTTAAGTTTATATTCCATAGTTAAACATAGCTGAAACTTAAGCCGTTCTGGAATTGCAGCTGGAACAAAATTGGTCTAAAATCAGTCTATTTTTAGGGTATCAATGTATGTGGATTGGGACTGTTCTTACAGCGGTAGGCAGATGGCCGGTGACCCGCTCAATGACTCTCCGGGTCTATGGCTAATAATCGGTTGGGAGGGAGAGTGGTTGAAGGCATGTCTGGGTGCTGTAGATCTCTTGTGGCTTCTAGAGTTGACTGCGTACTCCTCTAACGTAGCCTCTAGTAATCGGAGTGATGAACAGCACTTGAGTATGGGCATCGGGTAGACCTGTCGAGCAATCGACTCTGCTAGCCTTTGCTTACTTATCGGTCAAGTTGAAGGGATGCGAATATGCAGACGGCCTGTAACTCGCTCCCGGAAACTATTCCCTTCCACTCTGCGACGGTGCCTCAGCGTGTTGCTCTGCAATCGCAGAGGACGCTGCTGATCTGGACGGATGCGGCCAGGGTCGTTTGAAGGGACGGTAAAGTCGGTGGCGAGCCGACTGAGCTGATCCTGGAAAGCTTCCCCACTGCACGCAGACGGCCGGGGGAGAAGGCGAACCGGGTGAATTTCTGTTTGCCCATCGCCCGAACCCCATTGTAGAACTAGGGTATTTTTGCAAATGCAGAGTATTTTTGCCATAACACATATTCTGTGAAAATTTCAACCTTCTGCCTCTTAGGGTTGCCGAGCTAAAAGCCTCTGACAGACGGATGGACGAACGGACATTGTCCTCTCAGTAATAGAGTCCCGTTCGGATACGGAACATTAAAAAGTGGAGCAGTTGGAATTAGCTCTCAGTACCATTACCGTGAGCTGTGCAAACCACTCTCGCTAGCGTAAATTATCGCTCGGTCCCTTTTACTTGTATCGGCAACAAGCAGCATTTCCGATAGATTTCAATAGAGACCCAAACAAAAAAATTGCGCAAACTCATGGTAAGGGCTCTGAGCTTGAAGTGGCGATGCGCCGGGCACATCGCTAGGGAAACTGATGGCTGATTGATGAACTGATGGTTCTCGAGTGGAGACCACGGATCGGGAACGTCAATTACCGATCACGCGATTTCCACATCCAGCGTCCGGCCTTTCGAAGGCCATCCCTACAGAACGAGAGCATCCAACACCAACCCTTTCTGGACCCCATCTGCTTGATTCAGGCGAATAAATATTGTGTTACATGGTAACAGATAGCGTCGGTGCATATCCCCGATATGTTCCGCGGCGCGCGCGCGCACTACACGCACGACATCGCCGCGGCGCGCCTGCGCACGCCGCTTCGCTACACGCCCGGCGTGCAGCCGGTCTGCATCAGCTTCGACCCTCAGCTCCAGCACAGAGACCAGTGGAGGGGCGACAAGGGAGAACTGTATTCAATGTCATCCAGGGTAATATTGAAGCGCCACGCGAACGCCTCGTTCGGCTTGGTTTTGCGTTACTGTAGCGTGGCGTGATATGTGTGTCGTGTATTACTGCAGACTTCCAATACAAGACCAGATTATGGCGTCACGCCGCGCTGCCTAATTTTAATGACTCACTAAAATGAATGGGCTAATTTTAGTGAGTTGAGGGTTATAAGTGGCCCATTCTTCTTTCTTCCGCCCAAGTCTTCCTCGTCCACCGTAACTATTCTATTGGGGTAATAATCACGTTAAGAAGCAACATTTGTCTTTCCTGTGGCCAAGTTAACGGAAGCGAAGGGTTCAATTCACGTTTTCTTTATACCCTGAGGCCTGCTGTTTTGTACATCCGCATGTCGTTAGGCGTAGTTTTGGCCATAAATGTGATTATTACCCATTCATGGCAATGCTCCCGGTTGAGTTAAGCCACAGCAAATGTATTAACTCCATTGACTATTGATGAAGACCATAGATGATCACCGGAACTCCTAAATGATAAGTATTTCACGGGTGGCGATAAGATTGCTGTATAAAGTTCGGAAGCAACTTATGTTCATGAAAATCTATGTGGTAAAATAGAACCGGTTGTGAAGAACCTGGAGAACTCCTCAACGATTGCTATCCTTGCACCTTGGATAGCAACAGTTTGTAAATGGTGATGAGCAATTGGCATTATGCTATTGTTACTTGATGTAGTCAATGTGTGTTGTTAAATCACATGATAACAACTAAAATGTGAAAAAAAAATCTTACTTTTCAAAGGCTGTTTGAAGTCTGTTTTTTTATTGTTTAAATTACATGATTATTATTGATGACTCAGTAACTATTCCACAGGATCTACAGATGGCAGGTTGGGACATTAAGCCAAAGGCCGTACTGAAATATGCTAGCTTGCCAATACGGGAAGACTGCGCCGATTTCTACGGACCAAATTACACCAAATACCTCACCAGCGACAAGATTTGTGCCGGCTTCTACGCCCACGGTTAATCATGTTTTTATTATTTAGACGAATATGTTTTATTTTTGTTTTAACACAATTTAAAGATGTTTCATATTCAATTGGCCAAATTTTTGCAAAATTAAGTTCGACGCTTTCAAAACTACATGCATGGACCTACAGGTCTCGATCCCGATTTTTATAGACGCTGTATTAAATTGGAAACTTTTATCTGCTTCATTGTATCTTTTACAGTGGACTCATCTATACCTGTTATTACTGACGGGACTATAATCCTGGTTAAACTGGGAGAAAATGGGGATCGAGCGGGAAACACCGTGCCAGCTTAAGAGTATATTGACAGTAACAGAAAACAAACGAACTTGACATTACAAAAAAATATATAAAAAACCTCAACCTTCCAAGTAGGTCATTAACACCTGTCTTATTTGGTAAACAAGTTTCGAAACTCAAGATGCAGCTTTTTTGGCTAAAACAGCTGTTTCCTTGCAAACAAAAGAACCAGAGACAATATTTTAGACGTCACTTTGCCAATTTTTAGCCTAGGATTGCTTTATTTAGGATAAAACGGCTGTTTCACACAAGAATTGCACATTTAGAAGTTAGAAACTTGTTTACCAAATAAAACAAGTACCTATGGATGAATCCACTTTTGTAGATTTTGACCGCGTCTCTGTCCGCCTAGAATTATTTTGTCTAGGATTAAAAGAATTAGGATAACCTATGTCAGAACACATGGTGCTGAAGTTAGGCCGTAAAGGCTTTACAAACAAAGTAACTTTCGCATTTATTTAATTAGTTTGGATAAACCATACATTTTAATTTTGCAGTTCTCAAGTTCTGCTCTGGCGGAAGTGGGGGAGGCCTTGTCCATTACTCCTTCTTAGGCAACTCTTCCACTAACGTCCCCTTCCTGTACGCTGTGGGGTCCACTCTAAGAGATGACAAGGACGTATGCAGTGGACTCCCGCGGGATACGGGACCAATCCCAGCCAGCTTCACCCGTGTTATAAATCATAAGGAGTTTCTGAAGAAGCTTCTACCAGACTTGGAGGACGAATGCAGAGTGTATTTAAGCGGAGAGCAGACTGCGCAAGGGCAAAGTGACAGAGCTGGACAAACCACCCCAAAGAAGCAAAATGAGCCACGGACTGAAGATAAACTAAATACGACATTACAAAATGCTACCAGTTCATCAGCTCCCGTAAGTAGGCAATCACAAGTATTCTATGTAAATCATTGAAATATATAGTACGGAACTGTTCAAAGCAATTTTCGCAATGCTTACTTTGGAGGTGTCAGAACGTGAATCTGACACCATCGCAGGTTCAGTCGCATGGCAACCACCATCCATGACTTCCGTTTAAGTGACACTTATAATTGAAAAAAATGTCCTCCCGCATATCGTGCGGTGTGAGACCGCAGCACCACCGAACCCAGCGCCCACAATGATATGATAGCGTGTGAATCAAGCAATATTAGACCCTTTTTATGTATGTCGTAAGATCTAAGACCAGCAATAGATTGCGAGGTTAAGCCTTGAGACTTGTTACATGAAATTGTACTGATAGGCATATCCTTCTTTTGAGATCTTTGATATAAATGCATATTACTAAATTTCCTTAAACCGTATCTTGAGTCCGTGAACAACACGCAGGGACACACACACAAAGAACCAGACTCCAAAACAAACATTAGTTGTATCATGATTCTAATGTTTTATGAAATTAAACTCAATATTATGTTATAGAAATACATCGACGGGCAATTAATGATAAACTTCGCCTTTTTTATTTCAGTTTCCTCGCAAGTAAGATAAAAATCATCGTATATATAGATATACGGAACTGCCACAGGGCAGGCATATTATATGAATCCGTCGTTTACATTACGGCGTCGTCAGTTTACAAACGCACGCTGTTATGTAATAAGCCGAATGCTCAAATAATCTATAGGTTAGTTTAGGTTGGAATTGTGTCAAGGCGCGAAGCGCCACAACTAGGCGGAATAGGAGCTCCGCAAAGCGGACCTCCGTCGAACTTGCCTCATAATATTTGTTTTCCAAGTATAATATGTAGGTAATATGACTGGTAGATAATAAAAAATCAAAATCAGCCAATATGTATGGCACACGGCAATATACATTTTGCCTTCGGCATATTACATAACAGCGACCGTCTGTATACTGATGATGTTGTCAATATACATTTTGTCTTCGGCATATTAAGGGGTGGAAATCGTTATCGCCTTTTGTATGAATAGGGTGATCTTTGACGTCGGTTTACAGTCGTCTTAAGCCGTCATTTAGCAGTCTGGACTATAAATGTCTCGTTCATGATTGCTTGTCTTGCGCCTTGATACGAAATGGACTTACCAAGATCGGCTATATAATCTAGTTTTTAAGATGACAAAGATGTTTTGAAATAACTTTAAATTGTAGAAAATACTTGGCGTACCTACGAAAGTACATTATATAATGTTATAGCGCTTCATACAGTGCACTACCACTTGACCGCATGGCTTGGGTCCATCCCCTACTTTACGCTCACCCTCTAGTAGCACTCCATCTATCTCTAGCTAAAACAACAAAAAAAAGGATAGACAGATTGGGATAAGTATCGATCAAAATAGCAATGCAATTCAGCTTAAGACCTGAATCGCTCATGAAGATTGAAGTCAGCTCCTCTGCAGAGTGTTGCCGAACCAGCGATGCCATCGCCTGCGGCTGTCGGTGCGCCGCGCGCGCCGCTGCCACCGCCGGCGGCGCCGGGCCTGCAGTGGCACGCCGCCGTCTACAACAAGAGCGCGACGCCGTACGCGCCGGTGTGCGGCGGGAGCGTGGTCTCGCGCGACTTTATCATATCAGGTACAGTGGCGTCCCTAGGAATTTAAAAGAGTATTTTTTTCAGACTACCTCTAGATAAACACCAAGACTAACACTTGATTTGCAATTTTAAGGCACGGCTACTTGATTTATAAAACAGTACCGTGACTCACTTATAGACAACGCACAGCCTAAACGGGTGCTCCTAGAGGTTTGAAATTTGGAGGAGACATTCCTCGAGTACCCTAGAGGTGCATTAAGGAGGGATTTTTTGAAATTCCATCCCTAAAAGGGTGAAAAGGAGTGATAAACTTTGTATGGAAAATACCGCGGGCAAAGCTGTGACGGGTCCACTAGTAGTTTCTAAAGTCAGATGCATAAATAAAAGGTATTGAAGTTTTATTACAGTACCAGTCATTTACTCCACAAAGCAAATCAGGGGGCCTTAAATGATGACGGTCCTATGCCACCTGCACCTAGCCGACTCTTGCGACTTTCAACAGGTAGCCTTTAATTGATGCAACTTTTTAGCGGCGAATTGTTTCTGGGACGACGCGACCGGCGCTCTCAGCGCGACCTCGTTCGCGGCGGCGGCCGGCAAGCTGCTGAAGCCGTGGGACGCCCGGGACCCGTATGCACAGAAATCTGACGTGAGTCCATAATCGTTTATAATAAAGTGTTGTACAGTGTAACTCACTCGTAGCTCTCAGAGCTTGTAAGGCGAAATGGCAGTGGCTGGGCACAGCCCGCAGAACTGCGGCCCCGGCGCGCCGGACACGCGGATAAGGCGCTGACAACACCTAAATCTGCTTTACTTAAAACAGTTTTCAACAAAACCTATTTGCTTTGACAAAGCTCAAAAAATATATGTTCATATTCTTTATATTATTGAATACTTAACTATTTTCAAAACACGATTTGATGAAATCGATACTATAGAAAAAACGCTCTTGACGCATAATGCCCTATTTTATGGACGCAAAACGCCCTAGACGCAAAATGTCCTAGTCGCAAAACGCCCTAGACGCAAAATGTCCTAGTCGCAGAACGCCCTAGACGCAAAATGTCCTAGACGCAAAACGCCTTAGACGCAAAATGTCCTAGACGTGCCTTAGACGCAAAATGCCTTAGACGCGAAATGTCCTAGACGCAAATTGTCCTTTCCGGTGCATATGACCGAAAAAGCATTAGGTAGGCCAATAAAGACAGAGACAACAAATAATCGGGTTACGCAAAAAAAGTTAGTTCATTGACGCCATCAAAACTGCTTACCACGTCTCATTACGTGTGTCGTTTCCGCTCTCGGGGCTGAACACAAATTACCTTATTTATTTATTTATTTATTTATAATTAACTCCTGCGGACTTACAGGTCAACCAAAATGCCCAGCAAGATAAATGAGATTCACATTATAATTTACAAAAATAGAATAATAACACATAAAAAGTGTGTACACAAAATATAAAATTCGAACACATCAGCATCCTGGTTGTGTGCTAGAAACTCGTTCAGAGAGACAATCGCACTGGTGGTAGGTGCATTGCTTCCCTGTAGAGTACGCGGCCTACTCGGGATGGCAAAAAGATTGCGTACGCGCCGGCCCCTGCGGCCCACCGCCACCTTATACGTGAATGGCCAGAATTTCAAACGTAAATTCCCCGATATGTATCCATGTTCTATAGGTATTATTCTCTATTTCTTGGTGACGCTCCGGTTCGGTAAGTCCGTGCATATTTTAAATTTGTACTTGCACCTCTTTAGAACTCGATTTGAAAAGTGTTCATTTGCAAGTCTTTGATTCTCATGAGGAAATATGGATTTTGACAAAAAATATGTTTAACCCATAGCACTTGGGTATGTCTAGTATATGTGTAAATCAAGACTGTTATTGCGTATTAAGGCCATTCTGTGTTTAGGCCATTCTGCGTTTAGGACATACTGCGTTTAGGGCATTCTGCGTTTAGGCCATTCTGCTTTTAGGCCATTCTGCGTTTTAGACATTTTCCTAATTTAGGGCATTATGCGTCACGAGCGAAAAAACCGGACAAGTGCGAGTTAAACTCCCGTATATGATTATTTGAAATTTCCTATGTTATTTTAGATACCAAAGACTGCTTGTAGGTTTTCCTGTAATCTATAGCTAAAGAACTATTTACTGTATTTTTTTCAAAATTTTTGGTCCAGTAGTTTTGGAGATAAGGGGGATAGTAAATTTTCCCCTATTGTCCTAAATTACTTCCAAACCATTTATTTTAAAATTCTAAAAAAATAATAAGATTCTCATAATGAGCCCTTTCATTTGATATGTCAGAGGATATAGTTTTCTAAATTGCCCCCCAAAAGTGGCCCTCGTGTGTAAAATTCATTTATTTACGTTACACGTCCGTGTTGCTGTCACCGACTTACATATGTGTACCAAATTTTAACTCAATCGATCCAGTAGTTTCGGAGCACTTTGGCTGTGACAGATGGACATACAGATAGGTCGACACACGAGTGATCCTATAAGGGTTCCGTTTTTCCGTCTGAAATCCGCTATACTAATGGCAGACTATGGACAAGGTTCAAATTATGTGATCTTATTATAAGTACCTGCCTGTTATCTGGCAATAAATCATTTGTATTTGTGTTAAGGAATGTCCAACAGCCACGGACAACAGGGACACGTTGTATATATGTGGTATTTTAACATGGTAACAGATAGCGTCGGTGCACATGCCGGCTATGTTCCGCGGCGCGAGCGCGTACTACGCGCACGACATCGCCGTAGTGCGTCTGCGCACGCCGTTCCGCTACACGCCCGGCGTGCAGCCGCTCTGCGTCAGCTTCGACCCTCGGCTCCAGCACAGAGACCAGTGGACGGACAGCGTTGGGGAACCGATGAAATGGGTAAATTGGAAGCGATTACAATAATTTGCACGGCGTTAACAGGGTTTGGAAAGGAGGAGGAGGGAGTTGAGAAAGGTATGCTTAGATGGTTTGGACATTGGAGAGGATGAGCGTAAGAAGACAAACGAAGCAGATCTATAAGGCGAGTTCGCATGGTAGGGTTGAAACAGGAAGACCTCGGCGAACGTACCAAAACCAGATTGAATCCTAAGAAAGAGACGTTCAAGAGTATCCTAAAACGGCGAGCGTGCATGAAGAACTTAAAGAGAATAGACGAAGCGAAAGGTGCGTGTCAGGGTCGTGGCAGGCGGAAATCCGTGCTCTCTGCCTACCCCTTTGGGAAACAGGTATGAACAGTATGAACTAGCCTCGTTCCGAGTTGGTTCGGATTAATCGAGGTTCTACTGTAAAATAGTAGTTACTTAATTAACGATTAACGCACATTAATTGTTTTAACAGAAGTTAATGAGTTCGTTAACAATTTTAAAAGTTAACTTAAAAGTTAATCCGTTACTCGAAATGTTAACTTCGTTAATTAACGATTAACTGATTAAAGGTCCTGTTCCCAGCTATGGCCCCTGGTATAATGTATTACCAGTGTTGCCAAGTTTTTCGGAGCGTTTGGTTCTAAATTGAGCCCTGATAATTGCGAGCCAGAGCTGGTTTTTAACCGACTTCAAAAAGGAGGAGGGAGTCGGTGGCAAATAAATTAGGCATACAACTATACAACTCTCGTACTGTGTTAATTTACTTATTATTATTATTATTATTATAGAATTTATGCACAGGCAGGTTATAGATAGCTGATACGTGCAAATCAGTGTCCACTTGTGTTTTTTAATTTAAAATGTTTTCAAGTCTATTTTTAAAAGAGTTAACTGAGGGTGCACTTATCACTGTCTCCGGCAAACTATTCCACACTTTCACTACGCGGTTTGATAGGAAGAGGCGCCTGGGGTTGCTAGTGCTCAAGGAGCGCGACAGCTTGCCACCGATTTCGATATATTTAACTTATTACTGAATTAACAAATATATCTGATGTTTGTAAGTAATTTACTAAAAGCCAGTCTTTATTTCTTAGTTTTCAAAGGGTTTTTGGAGTCGGTGTTGTTTTTTATTAAAATGAATTTTGAAATAATCAACTTTTTGTGTTTCGCAGCAATGGATCGTAGGGTGGCTGTACGCATCAAGGAAACGCGCAATGCCTCGACTTATCACCCAAGGTTTCCCTGTAGAGGAGAAAGATAGATGCGTCAGAAGCTACGACCACCCAAATTACATCAAGTACTTCACCAGCGACAAGATTTGTGCCGGCAACTTTGGAACAAGTTAGTCATTAAAACTGAAAAAAAAAAAAAACATCCGTAAAGGGGTGATAAAAGAAAGTGTTGATTTAGATTGTGTGGAAAATACCGTGGGCGAAGCTGTGGCAGGTCCACTAGTTGCTTATAAAATGGCAACCTGCAGATTCGTGGAACGGGCCACAGAGGCCGATCTGGAACATATATTTAACTAGTTGACCCGCCACAGCTTCTCCCGCGGTATTTTCTATACAAACTTTATCAACCCTTTTCACATCTTTACGGATGGAATTTCAAAAAACCTACATTTTTGATTTGAATAGGTATTCCTTTCTTTTAGTATTCGCCATTATGAGCGAGTTGCCTACAAAGCAAGATAGGCAGGATGTCTCAAAAGCATGATGGCCAAAAAGCAAGATGTCTCAGAAGCAAGATGCCTCAGAAGCAAGGTGGCTAAAAAGCAAGATGCCTAACAAGCTAGATGTCTCAAAAGCAAGATGTCTCAGAAGCAAGATGTTGACCCCGTATATTTGTTTCTATCTTTATTTTATTTGTTACGTTTACCTACAATTAAAACCATTTTAGGTGTCTTGCTGTGCAGGCTTTTAATTACCAAGCAATTTGTCTACAAGACATTCAACTACTTAGACATTTTGCTTGGTAGTCATTTTAGCAAGTAGGCCATTTGCCTAGACGGCATTTAATCACTTGGACATTTCGCTTTGTAGGCATTATACTTAGGCAACTTACTTTTTTAGGCATCTTGCTTTGTAGGCAACTCGCTCATAACCCGTCCATTCGTTCAGCGCGTGACAATCATTATAATAATTTCACTTTTCTATGCAAACTACGGTTCTCGTACTTAACCCCAAAACACAAACAATATCGTAACCGTACATATCTGAGCCCTTACCATGAGTTTGCGCAAACCGTTCTCGCTATCGAAATGTGTCGGAAAATATATTTTTTAAAGATTCTATCTTCACAGATTAGTGCTCCCATAAACATTTTCAACCCCTATTTTATACCTTTAAGGGTTCATTTTCCAAAATAGTTAATTTACATTTCTTTATTCGTAACCAGCAGTCATTATACCGATTCTCATGTTTCTATCTTCAAAAATTATGATACGCTCATAAAATTTTTCATCCCCCTTTTTTATACCTTTAAGAGCTGATTTTTCAAAATCCTTTAATTTTAATTCTTCATTTGTTACCAGCTATCATTATACCAATTTTCATGGATCTAACTTCAAAACCGTACAAGTGCGAGTTAAACTCGCGTGGAGAGGGTTCCGTTTAGCACATAATTATCTGTTATTTACTAGGTTACCTTAAATACCATAGACTTCTTGTAGGTTTTCCTGTAATCTATAGGCAAAGATATATTTTCTGTATTTTTTTCAAAATTTTAGCCCCAGTAGTTTCGGAAATAAGGATCTTAAATATATATTTTTTTTAATTTTAAGTAAAGTAGTTTAGAAGTTATTCAGGAAAATAGGCGAAAAATGACCATTCCATTTTTCGCCTATTTTCCTGAATAACTTCTAAACTACTTTACTTAAAATTAAAAAAAAATATATATTTAAGATCCTCACAATAAGCCCTTTCATTTGATATGTCACACGATATAGGTGGCGTAACTTTTTTTTTTAATTTTCTAGTTTACCCCCAAAAAGTGGCCCCTATGTTTAAAATTCATATATTTACGTCACGAGTCCGTATTGCGGTCACCAACTTACATATGAATTCCAAATTTCAACTCAATCGGTCCAGTAGTTTCGGAGCAAATTGGCTGTGACAGACGGACAGACAGACAGACAGACAGACAGACAGACACACAAGTGATCCTATAAGGGTTCCTTTTTTCCTTTTGAGGTACGGAACCCTAAAAATGACGTATTTCCATACAAACTTGCCTAATCTATCATTATTTTGGAGACCTTACATCTCCATCTTTATAATTGACCGTGGAAACTGTCTACACCTCCATTTATTTAACCTAGATTAATCAATTTAGACGTTTCTTTGTTTCAATCTCCTATTATTTTATTATTATGACCCTTAGAGGCCTCATACATCTCTAAGTTACTTGTCCAGACGCGGAGACTATACATCTCCCTTACCTATTAGTTATTTATTAGAACAAATTTGTACCCATTAGGTTTGTTCTTGCACTTTTGTGTTAGTTTTTAGATAAAACTCTAATGTCAAAGTTGAAAAAAGACTTTCCACTGAGTTTCTTGCGGCGTTTCTTCTCAGCAGATGTCACCTTTCGAAGCGCTGGTAGATTCAGACATGTGAAAGAGCCCATGTGCCCACTTGCAAATAAATATTTTAATTTTCAATAGTTTTTCTTAAAAATGTGTTTAAGTAAAACCGATTGAAGTCTTGTCAGCGCCTTAATTTAACATTGTTATATTTTCAGTCTGGGATTTCTGTCAAGGTGAGAGTGGGAACGGCCTCGTACACTACTCGCTTTTAAACAAATCTTCTGCCATCGTCCCCTACCTATACGCTGTGGGATCCACATTGAAAAGCATCAAAAACGCATGCAATGCGCTTCCCGATTATTTGGCTCCAGCTAGCTTCACACATGTTCTGTATCATAAGGAGTTCCTCAAAGAGACTATACCAGACTTGGAGGATGAATGCAACAGTGTGTATATGCCTAGAGAGCAGAGTCCACAAGGGCTAACTCACGAAAGTGGGCAAAGTGACCAAAGTGGACTTAATTACCAAAGTGGGCAACCTGATCAAAGCAGACTTAATGACCAAAGTGATCAAAATATAAGAAATGAGAACAAGGCTGAAGCGAAAGTGAATACGACATCGCAAAAGGACAGCAGTTTAATGGCACCCGTAAGTAGACAACCATACGAGTACGTTTTCTATAATGTAAGTCATCATCATGAACCTAGCCTGTTCGCCGAGAGTGGATAATAAAAAACAGGGCTTCCTAACTCATTACTGGCCCGCTAATTATTTTTACCGAAGATAATAAAAAAATAGGGGAAAAACTATGTTTTTTCCATAGACTATTATTATTGAATAGCCTGCATTATGTCCCATTGCTGACATATCATCAGACGACGACCATGACGAAATCTCAGAGTCGGAGGAAGAATCATAGTCGGTGACGTTTATTATAAACGTTCAATTGCTTCGTCTAAAACAACACACGAACACCCAAACGACACACTCGAAGCGTATTCCATAACAGAATGACAATATGACCGCCACGTGCGCTTGACAACAAGTGCGTCCCTAGTACCACGAATCTCAGTGCGCGTGGCGATAAGCGCCGCCCGTCATACAGTTTGCGATAGGTAAGCGACAGTCGCTATTTCGAGACGATATCATAATATTTATCTTCTCTCGGCGAACAGACTTTATGGACCAATTTCCAATTGATTTTATCCTTTGCCTTCTTTAACAACGCGGATAGCCTAGTTGGTAGTGACCCTGCCTCAGACGCAAGCGTCCCGGGTTCGATCCCCGGTAAGGGCAAATATTTGTGTGAAAAGCATGTGCCGTCGCTAAGTCAATCTATCTTAGCAATAAAGTTAAAACAGCAGATAACAAGGTGAAGGCAGCCTGGAACGTTATCAAAACTGAAACAGGTAAATCAAAACCCCGTGAATGTCACTTTAAATTGAGAGTGGAAAATCAAATTCTGACGTCTGATTCAGATGTGGCAGGCGCTTTTGAAGGATTCTTCGCAAATATAGCGGTAAGCACCACTCGTGAACTCAACTCCTCTACTGCGATTGCAGGTTCATATCTAGACTATGCTGCGATAAGAGGTAAGACGGATTTCGAATTTCAACACACAGACCCTTATGAGATTGTACAAACTTTTAATTCCCTGAAGTTGAAGAATACTCAGGATCTTTGGGGTACTTCTGTAAAAGTTATCCAATCGGTTATTCACATTGTAGCGCCATATCTTTCCGTCGTGTTTAATTCTTGTGTCAATGCGGGTGTGTTCCCAGACCTGATGAAACACAGTAAAGTAATTCCTTTGTTCAAAGCTGGAAGTAAATCCGACCCTGGTAATTTTAGACCTATTTCTATTCTTCCAGTGTTAAGTAAAGTATTTGAAAAAATTGTTCTTAACCAAATGCTTCAATATTTTAATACTAATAATTTGCTTCACGATCAGCAATTTGGTTTTACAAAGGGTCGTTCGACAACAGATGCTGCCTCAGTGCTTATTAGGCATATCTATGAAGCATGGGAACATTCGCAAGATGCGATTGGTATTTTCTGCGACCTCTCAAAAGCATTCGATTGTGTTGAGCATGAGACACTTTTATATAAGCTCAAGCACTATGGATTATCAGTTAAAGCACTAAACCTTGTAAAATCTTATCTTAGCCAGAGGATTCAGAAAGTAGTAGTTAACAAAGTGCAGTCTTCTGGTTTACCTGTGAAGCTCGGAGTGCCCCAAGGATCTCTTTTGGGCCCTTTCCTTTTCCTTGTTTATATAAACGATCTACCTAGCCTTATAAATAACAAGTGTGACATAGTTTTATTTGCTGATGATACTTCGCTGATTTTTAAAGTAAATCGACAGCGGGAAGACTGTAGTCATATCAACGACACCTTGAAGGAAGTGCTTAAATGGTTTACAGCTAACAATTTGCTTCTTAATGCGAAGAAAACTAAATGTGTTAAATTTTCTTTACCTAATGTTACACAGGTAGACGCAGCCCTTACTTTAAATGGAGAAAACCTATCTCTTGTAGATCAGACAGTTTTTCTTGGGCTAACTCTTGACCGCAATTTACAATGGGGTCCACACATATCCGTTCTTGCAGACAAACTGAGCTCTGCTGCATATGCTGTAAGAAGAATTCGTCAATTTACCAATGTGGAAACAGCGCGACTTGTTTATTTTAGTTATTTTCATAGTATTATGTCTTATGGCATCCTGGTCTGGGGTAAGGCGGCTGACATTGAAACGGTCTTTATTCTACAGAAGAGAGCAGTCCGGTCCATTTACAACCTGGGCTGCCGTGATTCGTTAAAAGACCGTTTCAAACAAATTGACATCCTTACAGTAGCTTCACAGTATATTTATGAGGTGATCTTGTATACGCACAAGAATATTAAAGGTTTTAAGAAAGTGTCTGATGTCCATAATTTTAATACACGTAGTAAGAATAAGCTCCTTGTTCCTAAGTTTCGCCTTAAGAAAGTAAGTAAATCTTTTTTGGGGAACTGCATAAGATTCTACAACAAAGTTCCCCTTGAAGCATGGGACTTGTCTGTTAATCCATTTAAACGGTACATTAAAGATTCGCTGCTTAAGAAAGGATATTATAGAGTTGAAGATTATTTAAATGATAAAGAAGCTTGGCCAGCTCTGAGGCCAAGAAACGCAACAGTGTAACCTCGTAGTGTCCGGGAGTCTGTATGTCGTTTCCTGGCGCTGTCTCCGTTTCCTATTGTGTCTCCTTAATAAACTGTTATTGACCTTTTGGCTTAATAGCCAATAATATTTGTATTATTAGGACATGAAATGTTATATTTCAGATTGTTTTTGATATTTGGAGACCTTACATCTCCATCTTTATACTTGACCATGGAGACTGTCTACATCTCCATGTAACCTAGATTAATCAATTTAGATGTTTTCTCTGTTTTAATATTATTCTTATTATTATGACCCTTAGAGACTTTATACATCTCTAAGGCACTTAAATTTACTTGTTCAGACGCGGAGACTATACATCTCCCTTATTAGTTGTATAAAATAATTAATTTGTGCCCATTAGGTTTATTTGTTGCACTTTTTATGTTAGTTTTAGTTATATGTAATTTTAAAGTGGAAAAAAGACTTACTGCTGAGTTTCTTGCGGCGTTTCTTCTCAGCAAATGTCACCTTTCGAAGCGCTGGTAGATTCAGACATGTAAAAGAGCCCGTGAGGCCTACTTGCAAAATAAATATTTTCATTTTCATTTTCATTTCATTTTCATTCATTTTCATGAGCACGAATTTATTTCTCTATATAAGTATTTATATCGTCGTCTAGTACCCATAACACAAGCCTTTACAGCTTACTTTGGGACTAGATCGATTTGTGTAAAGATTGTCCCCTGATTTATTTATTTATTTTATTTATTTATTTAACTTCCTCACGACAAGACGCTGTTTTTTACCTGACTGCAGCGAAACAAAAAGGAGGGTTATGTTTTTCGCGGGTTCATATGTATGCGGGATTCGTTATTAATGCTAAATTTGTCAAGTTTGTAAGTATTATGGGATAATGTAAAAGTAATTTTCGTAACAACCGCAGGGCCTTGTCTTAGAAATGGATTTAACGTTTTGAACGCCACAGTCGGCTGTAGCCGACAGCAGATTTTCGTGCCCCTGACCCTACGGTATGCCGTTTTCCATAGATACATCCGTGGCACGCTTTCTCGCATTCACCCGTGGCGTTCAAAAGTTTAAACGAATTAGTTGCGTATAACGCGGACTGTAGCGATATTTTATTTTTGTTTAAGGACCCAACACCAGCTGCACGCACTGACGCTACGCCCCTGCCTGCAGGACCCAACATTGTGCAGGCTGGACCGAACACTCTGCGTCCTAACACGCCAGAGGGCGCGAGCGTCGCCGTCAGCAAACCGCACGCCATGCATCCTAACACACCAGAGGGCGTGAGCGTCGCCGTCAGCAAACCGCACGCTCTACGTCCTAAAACACCAGAGGGCGTGAGCGTCGCCGTCGGCAACGGCACCGTCAGGATAACGGTCACGTCTGCGCACACCGTCACTATTGAATTACCGCAAGGGACATTTACAAATTGAAGTTGTCATTACAAAAATACTTTTAACCTTTTGAACGCCACGGCTAACGGCGAAAAAGCGTGCCACGAGCGCTCGACGATGGCTGTAGCCGACGCAAAAACGGCATATCGTGGCGTCAGGGGCACGGAAATCTGCTGTCGGCTACAGCCGACTAGGGCGTTCAAAAGGTTAACCCACACAGCGGCCCTAACATGCAAGACCGATAAGATGCGATCCGATGCGAGATGGATAAGGTAAACCGTCTTATCTCTAAGTGCGTCTCTCTCGCACCAGTGCGGCGGAAAGAGATAGTCATAGAGATGAACGGGTTTAACTTCTCTTTGTGTCTTGCATGTTAGCGCCGCTGGTTGATGGATAACTGTGATGTGATATTTTAACTAGAATCCATAATTTGGTGAACTAAATTGACAAATGGAAGTGTTGCCAGGTAGGGAATAAAATGAATAGTAAAAAAGTTTTTTAAAAGATGTAAATGCTGTTTTAATAATAAGTTTTATTTAAATTACAAGGTGTTGTAAATCAGTGCCGAGGGTTCCACCTTATCGGTTTATCTATATGTACAACCATGGACGGATAAAGCAAGAACCCTGTCAATCGCCATCTACTGGTGAATCTCTTAAACTGCGGCTGCAATTTCTCTAAATTTGAATAATAATGGTTTCATTCGAAAAGCTGGAAGTTTTCACAAAATATGTGCCATTTCACTCGATAAAATTTCAATTCGGTGTATAGCGCTATTTGTCCGCTACATAGAGCAGGCCACTGTTATTGACAGCCCTTCCTGTTCACGTCACATCCGAGCACCCGCGCGCTTCCAATAAGAAAAAAATATTATAATTTCCCCCACCCCTTTTTCGCCATGTTTTAATGTTTAACGCGAATGAGGCCGTGACGCCATTCTATGACTTCATAATTGATTATAAATTTGCCTTTATATATGTGTGTCTTCTTTGATATCTGTAGAAAATAGCTAAGCCAGTCTTAACATTAACAGGGCTATCAAAAATCACGTCCTGAAATATTAGGTGCATTAAACAACTGCCACGCGTCGCCCTCGTCCAATGTACAAAGAGCGCTGACGACCGTTTAAGATGTATGGCCGTCAGTGCTTTTTTTATTAACCGACTTCCAAAAAAAAAGGAGGAGGTTCTCAATTCGTTTGTATTTTTTTATTATGTTTGTTATTCAGAACTCCGTCATTTATAAACCGATTTGAAAATTCTTTTTTTAATCGGTAGTGTATACCTCCAGTTTGGTCCCGTTGTAGTCAAAGTCGAGTTATGATGAGAGGATCTATGAGGAATCGATGGAACTCTTCAAATATTATAGGCAAGCTATAGAGCAATTTTAGTATTTTCTGTAATAACTCAAGCAGTTACGTTCCAAAAGCATTATTTGGTGAAGTGGAATTGTTGATGAAGACCATAGATAATCACCGGAACTCCTAAATGTTGAGTATTTCACGGTTGGCGATTAAATTGCTGTATAAAGTTCTGAAGCAACTTATGTCCATGAAGATTCATGTAGTAAAATTGAAGAACCAGGAGAACTCCTCAACGACTGACATCCTTGCAGCGTGGATAGCAACAGTTTGTAAATGGTGATGAGCAATTGGCTTTAAGCCATTGTTACTTGATGTAGTAAATGTGTGGCGTTAAATCACAGGATAATAAATAAAATGTGAAAAACAAAACTTACTTTTCAAAGGCTTTTTGAAGTCGGCTTTTTTATTTTATAAGTTATATGATTATTGTGCAAGACGGTGATTCTTGCCGCGCTGTGCTGGACTTGTCGCCGAGTACAATAAAACAACCCTTTTTCTAAAATCCTGTTCAGAGTTCTTGTGGAGAGGGCTTCCTTGCTGTTTATTCACTATTCTTCAGTTTTCTTCCTGTTTTCTTCCTGTTTTCTTCCTTTTTTCTTCTTAGGAATTTTCGTCGTGCTTTCGCAGGCGATCTGCGCTGTTTTTATACCCATCGGTATCCCCACTATTACCGAACTTTCTGGAAGCCATCCCCACTCCTTCCCTTAGCAGGTATCTGTTTTATTTAATTTCTTAAAAACTGTAAGTACAATCATTTTGCAAACTATTTACAATTATGCGTTATTACTAAAGGAATATTATATAATTAAATCATTAATTAATCTTAATTAGTTTAGGCGTGACGCGGCTCGAAACGGTCGGACTATAAATACGGATTTGGCCCCGCCTACCGTGAACAAAACCCGGCGCGCCGCGCGGCTGCGCTCAGTTCGGGCGCGGCCGTCGATGCGAGCGCGTGCTCTCTATAGAATGACACCATACCTATGACTATATATTTACATACCTATCTATTTCTCTATATAATATTAAACTATACCTATTGTACTAAACCTACGTAACTATAATACAATATTATTTAATTATATCGTCTGTCCTGTACAATTATTATATTAAGAGCTATCGTTTCGCGGGACACAGGTCCGCTCTAGTCCACCGCTGGCGCGGAACTGAACCGCCGACAACTCGCATTATTTAGTCATTTTGGTGTTCTAATTACGTTTATTTTAAGTTGTAAACACAATTATTTTTCTAAAATAAGTAATTAAATTTTAACTGTTCATAAACTAACGATTATACTGATATAAATTTTAAGTAATAATATTAATGTAGTAAAGAGTAATTTACGGTTAATTCTTGCCATGATGCCAATATATGGCCGCCGCATGCGCGCTCACCCGCCCGGCGCGGCGCCGCGCATGACAACAACTGCGTGCCTCGTACCACGAAACTCAGTGCGTGTGGCGATAAGCGGCGCCCGTCATACAGTTTGCGATAGGTAAGCGAGAGTCGCTATTTCGAGACGATATCATAATAATTTATCCACTCTCGGCGAACAGACTTTAACCGTCGGCTTTGCTCTCAAATCCATACAACGCCGCCGAAGATGCCCTTCTAATAGTATTTAAGCAAAAACCGACTACAGGAGGAAAATAAAAGCATTTAATAAAACGATGATAAACACCGATTCACAAAAACCCCCGAAATACCGATATACTTTAAGCATACATATTTAATTGTCTTGATGGGAAATACGGTAACAATATGCCTACGTCGGTAACTCGTCAAACCAGTTATGAACAGCATCGAAACCAGTGAAGTATGTACGGGGATTACCTAAATTAAAATTAAATGGCAGGCGAAGCGCATCATATACTTTGATTTTCAATATCCTCGCTAAAACAGGTATTTTTATTATAACACTAGCTACGTCCGTGACTGCGCACGCGCAGCGCCACCCGTCTTTGTTATGTTACCATAAAAATTGATGTATATTTTGGTAGTTTCCACTAAACTACTTTATTGAAAGAAAAATTGGCATAGGGCAAATTTTTCCAATAGTACGAGTATCCTAAACCCTCTCTTTTAAGTAAGTTATCTCTTATATTGTATTAGAATATACACTTGTGTACGATTAAGTAAATTTAGGTACCTACATGGCAAAAAAATGTGACTTTGAGCGCGATCTCGCCAACAAACTGTTGTCAGTTTGGCGAGGAAATTATATTTTATAATAATGTTATGTACGTTTTGAGAAATAAACTTTTAAAAAAAAGTACCATTAAAACTCCTTCAGTAGCTCTCCTGTGATACCCGTTAAAAGCTGAGAGTAGGCTAGTTTCCTGAAAAAAACGAATTAGTCCGTCATTTACATTATAAACAATATTGAACACATATTATTTCTATTGTCAATTAAACAAAAAATTACGAAGATATGTACGAGTGTGTGCGTTATGTATAGTTCCGCATGACGTCACGACTTTGCACACTTTTTACCATTACGTGACGTCATTAGCCACGCCACTCCCTAACTTTGATGCGGGTTGTCTTTGTCAATTTTGGTTGATTTGATAAAGCAAAAAATAAAAAAAACTTTTTGATAATCTAACTGACGGACTAATTAGTTTTTTTTTCCTAGAAAACATTCCTAGTAACAAATATTAATATATTTCTGTGGAACGGTAGCTTAACCCTGGTAGATACTATTGAGGGTTAAGCTACCGTTCCATTATAGAACAGGATTTATATAAAAATAAATCAAGATTATTTAGAATATAACAACTTAAAAACTTCAATTGCTACTTCTAAGTCACGTGACTTTAATTAAACACCAGTCACGACGTATGACGTTGCATAGGTCGGTTGCGTTCCGAATCACGCTGCCCACCTTAATCGTTGAGACACCGTAAGTGTTATTCGGACCGCACCCTCAACAGACTATGCTTTTTTTGAGGTTTACGACCAGTCTCAGTATTTTGACGTCACACGCGACGGCTGACAGTAAGACGGCGTTTTAGCGGATTGTTTCGAGTTTTCAAGATAAGGCACTAATAAAAATTTTCGTTTATTACGAAAAAGAAAATTAAAAAAAAATAACTTCTAATATATGTTTAAATAATCCAAAATGAGCTAACAAGCATCCAAAAATATTGTTTAAAAATGGTCAAGAACCCAATTGTCTTTGACCGCAGTTCGTTTTCGAAAAGATTATCCTTATAAGTATGCAATATTTTCCTTAAGGCTGACTCATACGCAAGACGCACTGCGTCTGGTTCTATTTTGACAGAAAGAATTTTAAAATTAGTTTTCTTAGCGTTAGAGACAAAAAGCTATAAGCGGCGGGAATACAGGCAGCGGCCCTAGCAAGGTGACATGGGGGTGTAACGTAACCCCGTCTTATCTTTCCGACTATCTCTTTCGTCGGCAATAGTGTGAGAGAGAGAGGCACTTAGACGCGCTTAGAGATAAGACGGTGTTAACTTATCCTCGTGACAACCTTGCTACGGCCGCAGGCGCAAACGCATAACCTCGAACGCACCAATCACAGCGCTGTAAAAAACCGCGCAAGTTCGGCAGCTTTATTAGCTAGTTAAAGTTAGGTTAAGCGGTGTGTTTAGGATATTACATACATATATATTATCACGCTCGAAATCCCTAATGGGGTGGGCAGAGCCACAAGACTACTTGTGGCCACGTTCGATTAATTAGTCCTAAGATGGTATGATGGTATGATTAGGATATTGGGCACAGTATAATCAAGTATACACTATTCCATCTCCATACAAACAGCCGAAACGATGCGCTTCGAAATATCGGTAAACTTCGCTACCCACCCAACAGTCGCGAGTGCGCCGCGGTTGGGTACGGACGTGGATAATGCGAGATGTTCCCATGAATTTATTTACGTAAATTATGGCACGAATTTTTGATGTTTTTGATATTTTAAAAGCAAAATACATTAAATGCATTTTTTGTACTCCATTCTGATTTATGGCCGAATTCAGAAACGCCACTCAAATTGATCTTTAATTAAAGTGACATTTCAGTGGCGTTTCTGTATAGATTGACAACTAGTTGAGGGACATTTAACTATATAATATCTAATCAAATGCTTATATGAGATTTCTGAATTCGGCCATCAAACTCACTTTTGAAACTAGAAATATGAACCAAGTAGAAATAATTAAAAATAAACTTAGATTTGAAGTAATTAAAATCAAATTTCATAAAAAGATACTACGACAATTTAATATAGCATTATCAAATAGGTAAACCAAGAAAGACAGTCAGCGGGCAGCCCTACTGCGTGTTTACATACCGAGCGGCCGTAGGTAATTATTTCGAGGACACTGCCGAGACAGAATGCTGTTGGTTTGTTATACTGTGTATTTGGTCTGTGGCGTGGTACGAAAATAGTGCGCGAGCTTGACTCGCACTTAACCGGTTTTGTATTACAAATTTGAACCACGTAACTAAAATGTAGCTAATTACCTAAAATTTACCACGTAAACGAGCTAAGTGCAAGTTGCACTGAAAGTGTGTACATGTAGTTTCGATTTGCCCGGGTTTCTTCCGGCCATCTTTAAGAGGCCACATATGCTAAGGTTGCGACGTTTGGCGATCTAGCTTTCAATACTGACAGGTACTACGTGTTTGTTCTTTGAACATATTAAACTTGAACATTTCGCACCTTCGGTGGGACAAGGCCACAATGGTCGAAAAACCCATTTTTTTTAAAAGTATACAGAAATGTTCCAAATGATATTTTGAACATTTCTGTATACTTAACAAATTTTTGGGATTTTCAACAATTGTGCCCTTGTCCCACTGAAGGTGCGATTTGTTCTTGAAATGCTTAAACGGGAAAACACGATTAGTAATAAAAACCTCGATACTTTTATTTTTCAAACATAACGTTTTTTAACACATTTTTGGTTGAATCTTCGAAACCCTATGGTCTTTAACCCTTTCAGTCCCCATGACACTACAGTGGCGCCATAGCGCGACGACCCCTTCCGTCTCCATGACACCACTGTAGCGCCATGACATTTTTACATATAAATCTAGATGCAGTCAAGTTATCCAGATTTTTTTTATGGATAAAATAGTTAAGTGATACATTAATAACATGATTTCAACAAAAATCTAAAATACTTTATAATTAGATTAATATTGATCGTAGAACTTTCAATTCACATTTTCTCCCCATATTTATTAACTTAAAAATCTGGAAAAAATTGCATCTAATAGAAAAATTATTGATCTCGCCGAATCATATATTATCATAAACATAAATATAGAATAACTAGGTAAAAAACGTATGCGCAGGGTATGCGCCACGCCGGCTTGCTGGTACCGTGCATGATTTTTTGTTAAATAGTTGAGTAACAACAACTTCTCAATTCGCTAAAAAGGATTTTTTAATAGATGTTATGGTTCTCTAATAAACAGCAAAAATCTCAGATTTTCGTGAACGCGTGCGCGCGCGATGGTTGTAACAGCCACGGCCGAGAGCGAGCTATTTTAAAATGAAACCCAACGTCATAGAGTTCAGTTATGATTGATGCAAAATGAGGTGCTTAATCTAGTCATATGTGGGCTCTTAAAGGCGGATCAGGGTCAGTGAGTCGCGCGCGCAGCGAGCGTGCATACTTATCCAGTAAAAAACCAGTATAGTGCTGATAGTGCAAATTATGAATAAATAAACAAAATAATACGTTGGAATTCAACTGACGCAATGTTGAAGATAATCTACATTTTAATCGTCCTGGGTGAGTTGTACGGTTAAACTTTAGATATCTAATGTGTTCTTGTATATTAAAAAAAAAAACATAGTAA
This sequence comes from Tortricodes alternella, assembly GCA_947859335.1. Lineage (NCBI taxonomy): Eukaryota > Metazoa > Arthropoda > Insecta > Lepidoptera > Tortricidae > Tortricodes > Tortricodes alternella. Next base: position 2,888,430 of record OX401972.1, read on the forward strand.
TAATAAGTATAGTAAGGAAATGCCCGACACGATTTTGCTATGCTCACTTTCTTGGTATCAAAACGCGAGTGCGACACCATCGCACACTCAGTATATAATGCCGACATCGGAGTTGTTACTGCATTGAAGAAAGGTCTTTTATTGGTTTTGGTTTATTCATGCGTTTAGTTTTCGTGGTTCGTAGCTTTTAGTGAGCAATGAAAGACAGCGTATTAATCAGGCAATATAAGACTGTAAATGTCAGAAATAAGACGTCGGCAATAGAGCTTCGTAGTTTATAAACTTGTAAATAGATGGCGCTACCATGACGAAGTAAGTCACTTGTTCAACGCAGTTTTATTGAATGCCGTATCCTTATTTAGAAAAAAAAAGTAAAATAAAGCTTTCGTATGAAAGTTATAACATTAGATAGAAAAATATTCAACTAGGTACAGGTACTGATTCGATAGCTCAGTGGTAGTGTAACGGCTTACTGTGCCGGAGGTTGCGGGTTCTAATCTCGGTAGTAGCCAACTTTGTGTGATAAGCATGAATGTTTATAACAGATGTTTATCTAATAAGTATACAGCGTGTTTTGGGAATCACACGTACCTAATGTGATACACATCAATCAGGGCACACAAAACTAAGTTGTTCTGAATAAAACTTAACTTCGTATTCATTATAAAACCGGTCAAGTGCGAGTCGAACTCGCGCATCGAGGGTCCCGTATCTAACCATGAAATAAAACGAAGCATACCTTCCGTAAGCTCGTGTATTTAATGCAAAGTTGTCTGTGATACGGCCTTGCAGGTCATCACATTTTACTTCTCTTTCTGAAATACCAGAAATATCTTGGAGACTCCTCTGCTGCACTGGGAGTGACGGAATAGCATAGAATGCGTGAAGATGCTTATCATCCTGGCGTGTCGTAAAAGTCCACTAAGGGACGGGTTCTCTCCAACATGGTGGACTATCTGTATGGGCGATGGGCTGATCACCTGTCACCATACGGTTCATCATACTATCTTAGGACTAATTAATCGAACGTGGCCACAAGTAGTCTTGTGGCTCTGCCCACCCCATTTAGGGATTTTGGGCGTGATAATATGTATGTATGTATCTTGGACCATCGTGTTATTTTTCCTGTAAAATTGTAACTGTAAAAATTTGAAACGAGTTTGTATCGGTTCGGGAACGTTACTGCAACGTTCCCGAACCGATACAAACTAGGGATCTTCAAAAAGCGAGCCTACTCCTTTCACAAAGGGCTGGCATCGCATCCGTGATTCAGGAGCGGGTGTCCATGAGCGGCGGTGATTGCTTACCATCAGGTAATCCGCCTGCTCGTTTGCCCCCGTCTTACTACTTTATTGTCGAGAATTTGTCCTATAAAATGTGACTTTAAGATTGCAATTGCGCGCTTTGCATGAAATTTGCGGATATTACTTCTCGACTCGAAGTTACTATGTCACCAGTGCCCCAGCATGCCAGACACGGGGACAAGTTACACCCGTTTATCTCTCTAACTATCTCTTTCCTCGGCACTAGTGTGAGAGAGACGCACTTACAGATAAACGGATTTACCTTATCCCCGTGTCTGGCATGTTAGGTCCGCTGGCCATTTTGCCTGAATCGTTTGAAACCCCATTTGTCAAAATCGGTGGTAACTTATGCAGTGATTACATATATATAACACATAATCACATACTCGCGAAGAACATAACCCCCCTTTTTGCTTCTCTGCAGTCAGGTTAAAACTAGCAACAGTACCTACTCATTCTATGCAAGGATCCAGCGATGTATAATCTAAATGTTTCATATACATATTTCAGAGGCGTGCATGAAGTGCCACAGTCATCCTTCGCCGCAGGAGTTTATTAATCGGCCATCGAACGAGACTACCGTAAGAGAGCTATTTTTAACACACTTTTATAAGCTTGACCTGTATTGGTACACTTTTTAAATACTTAATACATCCATTAGCAAATAATGAACTATTATAAACTATCTAACATTTATTCGCATAAGTATTATACACTTTCGCAAAATATACACTTTTATACCTTTATAAGTAAGATTGTATAAAATGTAATTTGCTCTTGTAAATTGTTGAAATTAGTACACTTTTAGTAAAGTCAAACACATTTAACAATCAACACGTTGACCTTTTTTTAAAAAATAAAAAGCGAGGATCGGAAATTCATTTTTTATTATTGCACGTACTTGCAGTCATTTCACTGACATCGATTATTAATTATAAATTTATTTATGGCAAGTGTCGACTGTCATACCGTATCAACAAGTACGAGTAAATAAGCTAAATGTAAATCTCTTGAACCCAGATAAGATAAATTTTCCTCAAGTTGCTGAAGGCTCGACATGTTATATTTTATATACATTTTTAGAAGGCGACTTATTCATTATTTACTGGACTGTACTGAAATAGAATGTATGCGATATTTTCTACTAATGGTTATAAAAGTTACATTTTTGCTAATGAATATAGCAAATATAAAAAAATATAGAAATTGTGCGAATAAATATAACGCAGCGTACATTAGTTACTAATTTGCTATTGGATGTATTAAGTGTTTAATAATAATTGGCTTTTGTAAGTCATTTACCTAGAAATGGGAGATATATTATTGGTTAAGTGACGTCATAAATTAAATATATCAAAGTCGGTGGCAAGTTGGTGGTCGGTGGTTGGTGGTGACTTGTCAAGTAAAAAATGAACACAGTATGAGGGATGTATTGGAAAGTCCATTTATTCCATGTACCTATTACCTTATTAACTTACCACCGACTTCGATATATTTAATTTATGACGTCACTTAACCAATAATATATCTCCCATTTCTAGGTAAATGACTTACAAAAGCCAATTATTATTTTTTACTTTTCAGTGGGGTTTTGAAGTCGGGTTTTTTTATTTGTTAAATTATTATTTTATTTTATACTTTTTAGTGCTTATCGTATAAAACACATTTATTACATCAAGCAACAACAGCATAATGCTAATTGCTCATCACCATTTACAAAATGTTGCTATCCAGGGTGCAAGGGCATCCATCTTTGAGGAGTTCTCCTGGTTCTTCAAACCCAGTTATATTTTACCACATGCATTTTCATGACCATAAATTGCTTCACAAACTTATACAGTAATTTAATCGCGAACCAATCCAAAATCAGTTTTTAAATGACGGAGTTCTGAAGTAACAAACATAAAAAAATAAAGAAAAATACAACCGAATTGAGAACCTCCTTTTTTTTGAAGTCGGTTAAAAAGTATTTTTTTTTCCTTCGCACTAAGTGTATGGAATACATCGTGATAAAAACATTTGCAATGCAAAATTGCAATTTTCCCGAGGGAATTCTACGGAGTCGCGGGAAAAAGCTAGTTTAACAATTACCATGTAGTTTTATTAACCATAGTTAATGCAATATTTTGTGATTGAAATTAAAGAAATCTCCGTGTTTAATGTAACTTGTCCATTAGAGCACTGTACGGCCGGCGACTACGCGGAGGTATAAAAGTTATCATAAAGACAACAGGCATCAAATCGGCGCGCATGGGGTGCACCTACTCGCCAAGAACTTGCCGGCGCTGCAGTGGCACGCCGGCGTCTACAGCACCGCCGACACGCCGTACGCGCAGATCTGCGGCGGCACAATCGTCAAACGGGACGTCGTCATATCAGGTAGCGGCTTATCACAGCGTTTGTGACATCCATCTTCAGACATAGACATAGGCCTCCTACAAAGGCCTCCATCCATTTCCGTTCCCTTCATCTGATGTTATGTCTTCGATGCGCGCCTCACTTTCCATGAGCATATATCAAAACTTACCGCCAGCTGCTTTCGGAGATTGGGCTTTGTGGTTCGTAACATCAGGGAATTTAAAGATCTTGGGGCAATTAGACTAATCTATAATGCTCTGGTGAGAAGCAAGCTGGAGTCGTCGTCGGTCATATGACACCCACATGAAGCTACTTACACCTTACTTCTAGAGAAGGTCAAAAAGACATTTTTAACATTCTTCTATAAGAAAATGTACGGATACTATCGGGTTTTTGTATCTGACAAAATACCTTCTCGGAACCCTTGGATTCAATTCTCCGAAGGTGAGGAGTAATTATAGCTTGATGGTCTTGTGTATTGCGTGGCGAATCAGACAGTTCGGAACTGGTGGGTCAGCCTGTAAGATTGTCGGTCCCAGATGCTCCTAGGATGGCTCTGAGAGCGCGGCAACGTGATCTGCTGGCGGTCCCGGCTGCGCGCACCGTATCCCACAGGAACTCACCACTGCTTCGCGCTCTCACACTGCTTAACGCACTGTTAGCATCAGCAACGGAGTGTGTTGTGAATGCCTGACATTCTGCGAGATGATGGATGTCAGAGAATCGAGTGTTTTAATGTAATTTAATTATTTTATCAAGTGGTACAGTACGATTAAAATCAGTTAACAATTCGACTTTTCTCGGCTATTATCGGTTAAAGCCAGAGACGAAAATGACACAAGTTATGTTGCTACGATTGCTTAGCATTCAACTTAAAGTATCGTAAACGCAATGTATATCACCTGTCATGATGACATTACTTACCAGTAGACCTAAGAACTTTACAGAAGCGATATGGACATGCAATAAATATTTATTGATGTATATAATTATGTACCTATAATGTAAAAAATATTCATGATTCTTTATTCATCATTAGTTACTGTTTTATGTAAGGTATACAGTAGGATATTTGTCATGCGTGTCATAGTTACTGTCAATAATTAATAATTAGTGACATAGTCACTAATTATTTTCTTATTTCAATATAAAGGTTGTGTTCTCTCGCTATCTCAGTTATAGAGGTAAGTATGACGATAAAATCGAAAGAACGAATCCCAGATATAGAGGTTGGCTTCGTCCCACTAACAGAGGTAATTCAGTGCCAAAGTGTTGGGGCCTCAACATGAGTTCCAGTTATGAAGGTTTCTCACTTATTCAGGTCCCACTTAACCAAGTTTCACTGTATTCTAAAAAGAATACGAATATCGAGCGTTCGCCAACTTATCTCCGAAAATAATGAGCTTAAAACTTTTAATACAAAGATACGAAATATAAGCTCACGTGAAATTATGAGTGAGACCCCATATTCAGTTTTGTTTCAGCGGCACATTGTTTCTGGTCCGACGACATCGGCGCGTTGGACGCGGCGCAGTTCGCGGTGGCGGCCGGCAAAGTGCTACGCACCTGGGAAGACCCCAAGGATGTGTACGCGCAGCACTCTGACGTATGTTACAGTTACACTTGGGCCATCTTAACGAGGATTAACGCACATGAGAATTGGCTACTTGACTATAGTAACAAATATATTTACTACTAACTATAGTTACTTTTTTTTCTATTAAGGGTCAAAATTTGATAAAATAAGTGAAAAATTAATATTGCTTTTTAGTTCCGAATTACTAGTTTTTGACATCCTCTTCAAATTTGTCATTATTTAGTAATTCTACGATATTGGCCGATAAAAACAGTATTTACGGAAATAATTGCGAATTTCATGTATTTTGTATACAAAACCAATCTAAAAAGAGCCCTGACGGCCATATAAAATGTATGACCGTCAGGGCTCTTTTTACATTGGTCTGGTATACACTCTAACTGAACTGTGACGTCATATTTCAGGGCCATTTTGTATGGAGCGTTTTTGTGAGTGGTATGAACTAGGACTTTTTAAAGCGTCGTATCTCGAAAAATAAACCGGACAAGTGCGAGTTAAATTCGCGTGGAGAGGGTTCCGTTCCGTACATGATTATCTGAAATTTACTAGGTTACCTTAAATACCATAGACCTCTTATAGGTTTTCCTGTAATCTATAGGCAAAGATCTATTTTCTGTATTTTTTTTTCAATATTTTAGCCCCAGTAGTTTCGGAAATAAGGGGGGGGAATGGTCATTTTTCGCCTATTTTCCTGAATAACTTCTAAACTATTGTACATAAACTTCAAAAAAAATATATTTAAGATCCTCACAATAAGCCCTTTCATTTGATATGTCACACGATATAGGTGGCAAAACTTTTATTTTTATTTTCTAGTTTACCCCCAAAAAGTAGCCCCTATGTTTAAAATTCATATATTTACGTCACGCGTCCGTGTTGCGGTCACCAACTTACATGTGAATACCAAATTTCAACTCAATTGGTCCAGTAGTTTCGGAGCAAATTGGCTGTGACTGACGGACAGACAGACAGACAGACACACGAGTGATCCTATAAGGGTTCCTTTTTTCCTTTTGAGGTACGGAACCCTAAAAACAACACAATAATCTATGACTCAGTATTTTCAAAAATAAGATGAAATAAAAATCATGCAAGTAGCCAATTGCAACAGGGCGTCGCTAGTGGACGTCAAGTATGCTGTCACAAACGCGATACTTCCTATTCGTGATTCCCATTTAATAGGGACTCCACCCAACTGCAGTTTATTACATTCGTCACAGCCGTTATTTTTACGCAATCGGGATTCTTCCTATTCGTGATTCTACACAATATGGATTCCACACAATTTCAGTTTAGTACGTAGTTATGTATGTAGTAGTAGTAACGAATGTAGTAAACTGTGTTGTGTACAATCACGAATACGAAGAATCCCGATTGCATTAATATAACGGCTGTGTAGAATCACGAATGTAGTAAACTACAGTTGTGTGGAATCCATATTATATGGGAATCACGAATAGAAAGAATCGCGTTTTTGTAATCGACCGCATAATTGTTAAAAAGCTTGAGAGCAAAAATTTCTATGATCACTTACTTAACTGATTGGAATGGAAGTTAGAGAGTATTCCTGACATCTACTAGTACTGCCCTGGGGTGTCCAAAGTTAGGTCTTAGGCTTCCTCCACACTAGCGTCTTTCGAGCGCCGGCGTCTTGCCAGCGCCCGCGTAGCGGCGTCTTTTGAACCGGTGGCGTCTAGCCGGCACACGAGCAGCGTCGATACCGACAGGCACTGATAAGAAGCCGATGCTCGAAAGACGCTAGTGTGGGCAATGCCTTAAAACTGAACTGAGCCGTAATTGCGTACATTCGTTTTGTTTGGCAGCCCTTCTATTTACTTGCCATCTGACATAACTAAACTGCTCTACAAATGAATAGTTTCATCATGGATCATCTCATTTTTGTACTTTTAGTCATCATGTTCAAAGCGAGCATTGTAAAAGCATCAGGAACAGTGCTTCCTAGAGTTAAAAGAAGGAAGGAAGGAAGTTTGGAAGATTCATCTAACAGCAGTCTAACATCAGCCAGTTTTCTCCTCGCTTCAATATCAACTTTTTTCAGGTAAAAGCGATCCACATCCCGGTCCGCTACCGTGGCGGCGCCACCAGCTTCCAGAGCGACTTGGCCGTGCTGCGCCTGAGCCCACCGTTCGAGTACGCGCCCGGCGTGCAGCCCGTCTGTGTGGGGTTCGACTCCAGGCTCGACCAGCTGTTGCTGCAGCAGAACAAAACCGGAAAAGTGAGTCTAATGATTGACACCATAAACCAGAACTGCTTGCACGAATTCCAGTAACAAACTAGGGAGCGCTAGATTTTTTTTATTATTTTGCTATACCGCGAACACAGTGGGGTTAAATCGCGCAAATAGCAGCGCTTGTGTTGAATATTTATATGTTTGTTCTTGCAATTTTCCCAGCTTCCCTCCGCGTATAACTTCGCACAAACGCAACTACAACCATCACCACCAAAATTACCGCTGGACACGTGTTTCGCCTCTCTACGAGGCATCCTCAGGAGGAGTTGATAGTCCGACGCTCAGTCGATTCGGTTTGATTCTTCGATATTTGCACGATTTAACCCCACTGTGTTCGCGGAACAGCAAAGTAATTAAAAAATTCTAGTGTAACACGGATTTCCGCAAAGTAACGCCTGAATCTATTAACTAACTAGGGAATTGTAACTTTACCCAGTGGCATCTCCGTTTCAAGGCAGAATATTAACACTTGTTTATGGTCGGTAGATTCACATTTTCATGCGTTTCAAGTAACATTTAATAAACAACACGCGTTTAGCTCAACCATCTTATCAGTTGGGTTATGAGCGAGTTGCCTACAAAGCAAGATGCCTAACAAAATAAGATGCCTAAGTATTATGCCTACAAAGCAAAATGTCTAAGTAAAATGGCATTCAAATGACATTTGAATGGTTTTCAAAATAAATTAATCAAAAACGGTACTCTGCAGATAACAGGTTGGGGCCTCACAGAGAAGAATGGTGAGCCAGCTACTCACCTAACCTTCTTAGAGCTGCCCTACATCGATCTGGATGAGTGCTTCAGTAAAGTGGAGCCCAGCTTCCAGAAGTACCTTACCAACGACAAGATATGTGCCGGCTTCTGGGATACGGGTGTGTTGTGCCTGGGTATTATGGCTGCGCTTGTTTGAAGACCACTGACCAAACTTGGATGTGGACATTTTTATAGTCTAAATGTTTTTGTTTGGTGGAAACATGGTGGCGGAAAACGAGTAGGAAGCAGCCAAATAATGTTTATATGTTCAGATTAAAACTTTCGTGAGACATTACTAAGACTAGAAATAAGCACGGCTTTACTCACGATTTATTGTCAGAAATAGTCCGACATATGAGTCTGACTATTTCTGACAATAAATCGTGAGTAAAGCCGTGCTTATTTCTAGTCTTAATGTTTATATGTATTATTGTTTGGATTCTTTCGAAAATTTTAATGTTTTTTTCTCAGGTAAAGCCCTGTGCCGAGGTGACAGCGGTGGCGGTCTCGTCTACAACTTTACCGTGGAGGACTCTTCTATAACCGTTCCCTACCTACTCGGCGTGGCTTCCACGGCGCAACGCGACGAGAACCAATGCAATGCGAACACTCCCGCCACCTTCACACTGCTGTCGTTCCACGCGGAGTTCCTGAGGCAGAACGTGCCGGGGCTAGAGGCGGAGTGCGGGGAGGTGTACGGACAGAGGCTGAGAGACCAGGAGCAAGTAGACCGGGCTGAAAGCACACCCAGCGCAGTAGCACCCGTAAGAAAAGGGAACATTTAATTACTTTATAGTTATCTTATTATAGTTTTTGAGAAAAATAACTGTATACAGGCGTACAAAGCGAAAGTGATAGTTTCCGAGCGTGGTGGAACCGCATTTTTATCAAGTTATCGAAAATTGAAGCGTTTTAAGAACCTCAACTTTGTGTACTTGCGGCAATTGCTTCCATGGAGAAACGAAAGGAAAGTTAGTTTTTTTTTAATGAGCGGAACGCAAATGATCTAGCGAGTGTCTTGATGATAAGCGAAGTTAATTGAATTAGGACTGTTTCTTACCTGGCCACCACTCCCTTCCTTGCGCAACTCTGGTGCACAGCCTAGTCCTGAAACATAAAGACATTGCTGTATTCCTCCTGTTCTGCAGAGCGTTATCCCGGCAACTCCACAGGCCGCGGCGGTCGGTGCGCCGCTGCCGCCGCCGGCGGCGTCAGGCCTGCAGTGGCACGCCGCCGTCTACAACAAGAGCGCGACGCCGTACGCGCTAGTGTGCGGCGGGAGCGTGGTCTCGCGCGACTTTATCATAACAGGTACAGTAAGAGTTCGTTTTGGCACACCTTTTTTTTTCAAACTAGATACCTAAATACCATGCGCCACTTAAACAGTTTTCTATTTCGGTTTGGGATAGGAGAATAGCCTTATAGTTTCTAAATTTAGATGCATTAATACAACTTAAAAACAAGACGTTTGCTCCATAAAAGTCAAAGTCAAAGTCAATATCTTTATTCAATTTACGCTTTAATAAGCTTTTATAAAGGCCAAGGAATAAATCTAACACCGGTTTGGAAAACAACTTTTACCGAAAAGGGCCGGCAAGAAACTCGGTGAGGTGTAATTTTTTTTTAAACCTGTACTTAGACATATAAGTTAACAATGATGTCTACAGTTTAATAAAAATCTAAGTATATATCAAAGAAGGTTCGCCCATCGAGACCCAGGGGTCGCCGGTACAGGTCTGAATTAATTCCAATCATCTCTGTCCATAATGTAGTGTGTAATATGCCCTAGAAATTATTTATACAGTACCTAAACTTAAACATTGAGGCGCTGTACAGTAGATTTAATCATTAAACATAGCATGAGTTAGCGGGTCTAGCATGTAGGTTGACGGTCCTGCCTGCGCTAACCGATAAAGCTAACTTCTGAGACCTTAACCAGGTTGTTAGGCCACATTCTGGGCTCTAATTGACGGAAGCTTTCAGCGGCGCATTGTTTCTGGGATGACACGACCAGCGCTGTCAGCGCAGACTTGTTCGCGGCGGCGGCCGGCAAGCTGCTGAAGCCCTGGGACGCCCAGGATCCATATGCACAGAAATCTGACGTGAGTCCATAATCATTTTATAAAAAAGTGTCGGCTGTCTAGTTGGATTTAGCTCTCAAAGCTTGAAGTGGCGACGAGCCGGGCCCATCGCTAGGCAAACTGATGGCCGATTGATGAACTGATGGAGTTCTTGAGTGGAGACCACGGATCGGGAACGTCAATAACCGATCACGCGATTTCCGCATCCAGCCTCCGGCATTTCGAAGGCCCTCCCTACAGGACGAGAGTATACAACACCAACCCTGTCTGGACTAGTGCCCTATCTGCTTGATTTAGGAATAAATATCGTGTTTGTCTAATTCTATGGGGAGATTTAATTTCAGCAGCCAAATGTTAACTGGTATTTTTTGTACGGGGTTTTCAATAAAAAGCGATTTTAAACCGAAAATCTCGTACAAAAATCTGGTTGTCATTCCCCCAACCAGACCATTGAACTTTTCGAAGGCCATCGCTGCATGAGGAGAACATCCAACACCAATCCTGTCTGGACAAGTGCTCCGTCTGCTTAATTCAACAAAATACATGATGGTGTTTGTACATGGTAACAGATAGCGTCAGTGCACATGCCGGCTATGTTCCGCGGCGCGCGCGCGCACTACGCGCACGACATCGCCGCGGCGCGCCTGCGCACGCCGCTCCGCTACACGCCCGGCGTGCAGCCGCTCTGCATCAGCTTCGACCCTCAGCTCCAGCACAGAGACCAGTGGAGGGACGACAAGGGAAAACTGTATCCAATGTCATCCTGGGTAATATTGAAGCGCCACGCGAACGCCTCGTTCGGCTTGGTTTTGCGTTACTGAAGCGTGGTATGATAAGTATCTGTGTCGTGTATTACTGCAGACTTCCAATACAATATTTTCGTAGTGGTAGAGCCAAACAGTAATCCTCACTAGATGGATGATTACTGTTCGAATGGGCTGGCTCGATCGGGGTAGTACCACACTCTCACAGAATATCGGCGTAAAGTAATAGCTTTTTATTGCATTTCGTACGGTGAGTGACGAGATCCGGAGGCCTATTCCCTCATCCCCATCCCATCCCTATTCCCCATCCTCCCTAGACTGGCAACGCATTAGCAGCACCTCTGGTGTTGCAGATTTCCATGGACGGCGGTGACCACTTTCCATCAGGTGGGCCGTCAGCTCGTTTGTCAGTCAATTGACATAAAAAAAAATAAAAAAATAAAAACAGATTATGGCGTCACGCCGCGCTGCCGCCGCGCCCGCAATGTTAATTGTGTTTGTGTTATGGATGTACCAAACGGCTGAAATAAAGAATTATTGTCATTATTAATCTGACCCGGCCTTAAGCTATGGGAGTTGTAGGTCAACAATATACTTCAGAGTTTTCTGGAGACTTTAATACCCACGAATTGCCCCCGTAATTAGGTACCCCGACGCCTTTCTGTTACCCCCTTCATATATCCCCACTTTGTATAATTTTAGTGGTTCCCGCTCATTCATTTGAATGAGTTGAGTTTTATAAGTGACCCATTCTTCCTTCTTCCACTCAAGTCTTCCTCGTCCACCGAAACTATCCTATTGGGGTAATAATTACGTTAAGAAACAACATTTGTCTTTCCTGTGGCCAAAAATTAAGGAAAGCGAAGGGTTTAATTCACGTTTTCTTTATAATAATAATATAATCATACATCTTTATTTCAGACCACATGAGTCCATAGACGTTGTTAGTACATTAATAGTCTTAAAAATAGTGTTCGTTTATTGCTAAAATTCAAACTAACCTACTTACTTACTTAACAGCAAATCGTGCTACGCTTTTTATTTGCCCAACCCAATATTTAAGAATTAGGCAATCAAATTTGCCGGCAATCACTATCTGAATGGTGTTGCGACTTGCCTTACCCTTCCTAGCAGGGACAGGAGGGGACAGTTCTGAACATAAATGTGATTGCAATGCAGGCATGCATGCATGGCAATGCGCCCGGTTGTGTTCCGCCACAGCGAATGTATCAACTCCATTGACTTTGATACAATCCTGGAGCTCGCCAGTAGCTTATGTAACCCACCTTCTATATGTATGTTAGTCTGTAAGGTATTTATGTATGGGCCACTAGATGCCTGAAAATAAATGATTTATTATTATTATTATAAAAAAGTCCACTTAAAAACTATTACGCGACTGGCGACGTAAAAGCATTTTTTCTCCTAAATGACGCAACTTTAGAGTTAGTATTACCGCTTATGGCACTCGCACGTTCTCCACGAATCATAATGATACCCCATTCATTAATATCGGTTTAGTAGCTCAGGAGCTAAAGTGGAACATCCGATTTTGGTCACAACTAAACAGACTATTAAACTCCTATAACCCTCGTTTTTGGCTTCGCGTAGGGTAAAAACTTATTTTTTGATGTAACTATTCCACAGGATCTACAGTTGGCAGATTGGGACATTACCCCGGAGGCCGTACTAAAATATGCTCGCTTGCCAATACGGGAAAACTGCGCCAAACTCTACGGACCAGATTTCAACAAATACCTCACCAGCGACAAGATTTGTGCCGGCTTCTACGCCCCCGGTTAACCATGTTTTTATTATTTAGACGAATGGGTTTCATTTTTATTTTAACACTATTTAAAGACGTTTCATATTCAATTGGTCAAATCTTTGCAAAATTAAGTTCGTCGCTATCAAAACTGCATGCATGAACCTACAGGCTTCGATCCCGATTTTTATAGTAGACGCTGTATTAAATTGGAAACTTTTATCTGCTTCGTTGTATCTTTTACAGTGGATGCATCCATACCTGTCTTATTTGGTAAACAAGTTTCTAACCTCAAAATGCACCTTTTTTGGCTAAAACAGCTGTTTCCTTGCAAACAACACAACCGGATACAATATTTTAGACGTCGCTTTGTCAATTTTTAGCCTAGGATTGCTTTATTTCGGATAAAACAGCTGTTTCACCCAGAAATTACACATTTTGAGGTTAGAAACTAGTTTACCAAATAAGGCTAGTATGGATGAATCCACTTTAGGAGATTTTGCCCGCGTCCGCCTAGAATTATTTTGTCTAGGATATAAAGAATTAGGATAACCTATGTCAGAACACATGGTGCCGAAGTTAGGCCATGAAGGCTTTACAAACAAAGTAACATTCGCATTTATTTAATTAGTATCGATAAACAATAAAATTAAATTTTGCAGTTCTCAAGTTCTGCTCTCGCGAAAGTGGGGGAGGCCTTGTCTATTACTCCTTCTTAGGCAACTCTTCCACTAACGTCCCCTTCCTGTACGCTGTGGGATCCACTCTAAGAAATGACAAGGGCGCATGCAGTGGGCTCCCGCGGAATACGAGACCAATCCCAGCCAGCTTCACCCGTGTTATACATCATAAGGAGTTTCTGAAGAAGCTTCTACCAGACTTGGAGGATGAATGCAGAGTTTATTTAACCAGAGAGCAGAGTACGCAAGGGCAAAGTGACAGAACTGAACAAATCACCCGGAAGAAGCAAAATGAGCCACGGGCTGAAGATAAACTAAATACGTCATTACAAAATGCTACCAGTTCATCAGCTCCCGTAAGTAGGCAATCACAAGTTTTCTATATAAATCATTGAAATACCTATATAGTAAAGAACTGAACACAGCAATTTTCGCAATGCTTACTTTTGAGGTGTCAGAACGTGAATCTGACACCATCGCAGTCGCATGGCAACCATCATCCATGACACCCGTTTAAGTGACACTTATAATTGAAAAAATACCCTCCCGCATCGTGCGGAGTGAGATCGCAGCACCACCGAACCCAGCGCCCACAATGATATGATAGCGTGTGAATCAAGCAATATTAGACCTTTGTATGTATGTCGTAAAAACTAAGACATTAGCAATAGGTTGCGTGGTTAAGTCATGGCGCTGGCGTTTGACAACCTTCTATGAGACTTGTTACATGACATTGTACTGATAAGCATATCCTTCTTTTGAGATCTTTGCCATAAACATAAAATTGATCCACTTTCAAAATGACATCAAAACCCCTTCAATAGCTCTTCTGTGATATCTATTAGAAGCTGAGAATTGGCTTCTTCAGTGTAGTAACAAATATTAAAATATTTCTGTGGAACGATAGCTTAACAAGATTAATGTAAAAATAAATCAAGATCTTTGATATAAATGCATATTACTTACTAAATTTCTTTTAACCGTATCTTGAGTCCGTGAACAACACTCAGAGACACACACACAAAGAACCAGACTCCAAGACAAACACTAGTTGTATCATGATTCTAATGTTTTATGAAATTAAACTCAATATTATGTTATAGAAATACATCAACGGATAATTTATCATAAACTTCGCCTTATTTATTTCAGTTTCCTCGCAAGTAAGATAAAAATCATCGTATATCTTCGGCAGGCATATTGTATGAATCCGCCGTTTACATATGGCGTCTTCAGTTTACAAACGCACGCTGTTATATAATAAGCCGAATGCTCAACTAATCTATAGGTTAGTTTAGGTTGGAATTGTGTCAAGGCGCGAAGCGCTGCAACTAGGCGGAATAGGAGCTCCGCAAAGCAGAGCTCCGTCGACTTTGCCTCAGAATATTTGATTTCCAGGTATAATATGTAGGTAATATGACTGGTGATAATAAAAAAGAATAATCAGTCATTATGTATAATGCATATAAGGCAACTGACGCAAAGGCTAACGCGAAGGCAAAACTGAAGATGTTGTCAATATACGTTTTGCGTTCGGCATATTACGGGGTGGAAATCGTTATAGCCTTTTGTATGAATAGGGTGATTTTTGACGTCGGTTCACAGTCGTCTTAAGTCGTCATTTAGCAGTCTGCACGTTAAATGTCTCGTTTAAAATTGCTTGTCTTGCGCCATTGATACGAAATGGCTTTCCAAGATCGGCTATATAATTGAGTTTTTAAATACAAAGATGTTTTGAAATAACTTTAAATTGTATTAAATACTTGGCGTAACTACAAAAGTACATTATATAATGTTATAGCGCTTCATACAATGCCATTCAGTTTAAGACCTGAATCGCTCATGAAGATTGAAGTCAGCTCCTCTGCAGAGCGTTATCCCGGCGACTCCACAGGCCGCGGCGGCCAGTGCGCAGCGCGCGTCGCTGCCGCCGCCGGCGGCGCCGGGCCTGCAGTGGCACGCCGCCATCTACTACAAGAACGCGACGCGGTACGTGCCAGTGTGCGGCGGGAGCGTGGTCTCGCGCGACTTTATCATAACAGGTACAGTGGCTTCCCTAGGAGTTTGGGAGAGTATTTTTTCAGACTACCTCTAGATAAACACCAAGACTAACACTTGATTTTCAATTTTAAGGCACGGCTACCAGGGGGCCTTAAATAATGACGGTCCTGTGCTACCTGCACCGACTAGTAGCCGACTAGTAGCCGACTCTTGAGACTTTCATCAGATAGCCTTTAATTGATGCAACTTTTTAGCGGCGCATTGTTTCTGGGACGACGCGACCGGCGCCCTCAGCGCGACCTCTTTCACAGCGGCGGCCGGCAAGCTGCTGAGGCGGTGGGACGACCGGGACCCGTATGCACAGAAATCTGACGTGAGTCCATAATCATTTATAAACAAGTGTTGTACAGTGTAACTTACTCGTAGCTCTCAGAGCTTGTAAGGCGAAGTGGCAGTGGCTGGGCACAGCCCGCAGAACTGCGGCCCCGGCGCGCCGGACACGCGGGTAAGGCGCTGACAACACTTAAATCGGCTTTACTTAAACAGTTTTTCAACAAAACCTATTTGATTTCGCAAAGCTCAAAAAATATATGTTCTTATTCTTTATATTATTGAATACTTAACTATTTCCAAAACACGATTTGATGCAATCGATACTATAGAAATAATCCGGACAAGTGCGAGTTAAACTCCCGTATATGATTATCTGAAATTTCCTATGTTACTTTAGATACCAAAGTCTTCTTGTAGGTTTTTCTGTAATCTATAGCTAAAAAACTATTTTCTGTATTTTTTTCTATATTTTAGGCCTGGTAATGTCGGATATAAACCATTTACTTTAAAATTATAAAAAAAAAATTAAGATTCTCACAATGAGCCTTTTCATTTGATATGTCAGGCGATATAGTTTTCTAAATTGCCCCCCAAAAGTGGCCCTTGTGTTCAAAATTCATTTGTTGACGTTACACGTTCGTGTTGCGGTCACTTACATATGTGTACCAAATCAACTCAATCGATCCAGTAGTTTCGGAGCACATTGGCTGTGACAGACGGACTGACAAGGGTTCCATTTTTTTCCTTTTGAGGCGCGGAACATTAAAAATCGTGAAATTACGTCTGAAATCCTCTATACTAATGGCAGACTATGGACAAGGACATTCAAATTATGTGATCTTGTAAGTACCTGTTGTCTGGCAATAAATCATTTTTATGTGTGTTAAAGAACGTCCAACAGCCACGGAAAACAGGGACACGTTGTATATATGTGGTATTTTAACACAACAGATAGCGTCGGTGCACATGCCGGCTATGTTCCGCGGCGCGAGCGCGTACTACGCGCACGACATCGCCGCGGCGCGCCTGCGCACGCCGCTCCGCTACACGCCCGGCGTGCAGCCGCTCTGCGTCAGCTTCGACCCTCGGCTCCAGCAAAGAGACCAGTGGACGAACAGCGTCGGGGAACCGATGAAATGGGTAAATTGGAACCGATTACAATAATTTGCACGGCGTTAACAGAGATTGGAAAGGAGGAGGAGAGAGTTGAGAAAGTTATGCTTAGATGGTTTGGACATTGGAGAGGATGAGCGTAAGAAGACCAACGAAGCAGATTTATAAGGGGAGTGTGCATGGTAGGGTTGGAAGGGGAAGACCTAGGCGAAGGTACCAAAACCAGATCGAGGACGTTCCTAAAAAAGGCCAGGTCAAGAGTACCCTAAACCGGCGAGCAAGCATGAAAAACTTAATGAGAGTAGACGAAGCGAAAGGTGTGTGTCAGGATCGTAGCAGATGGAAATCCGTGGTCTCTGCCTACCCCTTTGGGAAAAGGGCGTGATATATGCATGCATGTATGTAACAGAGTTTTTTTTGTATTTATTGTTTCATCAAGCAAAATGCCTAACAAGCTGGATGTCTAAAAAGCAAGATGTCTCAGAAGCAAGATGTCTCGGAAGCAAGATGGCTAAAAAGCAAGATGCCTAACAAGCTGGATGTCTAAAAAGCAAGATGTCTCAAAAGCAAGATAGCCAAAAAGCAGGATGTCTAAAAAACCTGGACAAGTGCGAGTTCAACTCGCGTGGAGAGGGTTTCGTAATTATATGAAATTTCCTATGTTACTTTGCATACCATAGACTTATAGGTTTTCCTGTAATCTATAGGTAAAAAACTATGTTCTGTAATTATTTCAAATTTTTAGGCCAAGTAGTTTCGGAGATAAGGGAGGGGAATCGGCAATTTTCGCCTATTTTCCTAAATAACTCCAAAACCATTTATTTTAAAATTAAAAAAACACCAGGCAATTTGTCTTCAAGACATTCAACTACTTAGACATTTTGCTTTGTAGGCATTATACTTAGGCATCTTGCTTTGTAGGCAACTCGCTCATAATCTTATTTGTTATCGCGCACATAAAGCATTCGTCCCTTTCGCACCCGCGTATTAGTTAACAAGTGACAGATGCTTTATGTGCGCGATAAAAACTAGTGTGCTAGGCACTCGGGGCGCCGCGGCGCACTCATTGGGAACCCCTGAAGGCTTAGCACGCTAGTTTTTATCGCGCACATAAAGCATTCGTCTCTTTCGCACCCGCATATTAGTTAAAAAGTGACAGATGCTTTATGTGCGCGATAAAAATTAGTGTGCTAAGCCCTCTGGTATAATGTATTACCAGTGTTGCCAAGTTTTTCAGAGCATTTAGTTCTAAATTTAGCCCTGAAAACTGCGAGACACAGCTGGTTTTAAATAATTGACTTTTTGTGTTTTAGCAACAATGGATCGTAGGATGGCTGTACGCATCAAGGGTAAAGCGTGTAAAGCCTCGACTTATCACCGATGTTTTACCGGTACAGGAAAAAGATATTTGCGTCAGAAGCTACGACCACCCAAACTACAGCAAGTACATCACCAGCGACAAGATTTGTGCCGGCGACTTTGGAACAAGTTAGTGATTAAAACTTGAAATAAAAACGGCTTTACTCGCGATATATTTTCAGAAATGGTCCGACATGTTTCGGGCTCGTATGGAGCGTGGAAGCCCGTTGTCGCAGAGGCGTATTGGCGAACTAGGCACGTGCGTAATGGCGCGAAGTTACAATGGGGCGCGCGCTTGAAATCGCGGAGCTAATTAGTATAAGAGCGCTTCGCTACGTCCGATCCGTATCCGATCCGAATCCGTGAAAATACGGATCTAGAAATCACGGACCGAATTCGGATATTGCTTACGCACTAGTCCGATCTACGATCCAAATCCAAGTACTCACTCCCAGCCACATACCCCGCCGCCCCGCTGCCTCTCTGCTCGCACGCAGCTCGGATTCAGTTCGGATACGGATCGGACGCAGTGCGCAAGCGTTCATACAAATTATACTATGGCTACTTCGGTCCGTCAATAATCTTCTCCGGAATGGAGATTCCCGGATGACGGAGAGAAATCGGATGACGGAAGTCGGATATGTTGCGTAAACTACCATAGAAATAGTTCTACGACTACTCCGGACCGTATTTTCACGGGTTCGGATCGGATACGAATCGGACGTAATGCGTAAGCGCTCTAAGTATAAGTACAGATGTAGTGCATAATTTGTTTCCATCGTGTTTTATCGGAAATCTCTCTTAATTAGCTTCAGCAGGCCCCCAATTCTCGGAGCATTCGAGATAATCTCACAATCGAGATTAAACGTCAGTGCATACAGTCATTTGACACAACTGTATGAATCTGACGTATAATCTCGATATCGACATTATCTCGAATGCATCGAGAATTGGGGGCCAGTACCCATCATAACATGCGGTCATTTTTCATTTTGACATTTGACAGTAAATAATAAAGTTTCATATTAATGAATATAAACATGTCACTCAATTCATACAATAATTAATTTACACTTCGGGTCCCGTCGTCTTCCGATTAAGATCCGAGTTTTACCGATGGAAACATACTATTCACTATATCTGTACTAGTTGCAATTTATAATATACGGCCGCTAGAGGGGCGCCGATGAGGTGCTTGCCTAGGGCGCTCTAGACATTTAATCCGCCTCTGCTCAATTACGTAACACCAATTGGAATCGCTATCGCGAAAAATAAACCAATTGTATCCTTATTTACATTGAGTGAAGATTAAATTGGGCCAAACCGATACCAATTGCTTTGCTTTTCAACTTCTTTTACTAGAAAGAGGCTTCCGCTTGTATTACAAGTTACAAGTAGTTATGCAATGGGCCCCTGTGTCCACGAAATGTCAACGCGTCTAGTATTTCCAATGGCTGGGACCGGCAGCTCAATTACGTATGTTTGCCGCCGCCCCCCGCCGGCTTTAGCTTTTTTCTACTCACCGCATCCCAAAACTAACAATGATACTATAGCACGGTGCATCCAGGTTTTTAGGGTTCCGTACCCAAAGGGTAAAAACGGGACCCTATTACTAAGGCTCCGCTTTCCGTCTGTCCGTCTGTCTGTCCGTCTGTCACCAGGCTGTATCTCATGAACCGTGATAGTTAGACAGTTGTTTTCACGGACGATGTAATTCTGTTACCGCTATAACAACAAATACTAAAAAACGGAATTAAATAAATGTTTAAGGGGGCTCCCATACAACAAACGTGATCGTTTTGCTTATATTTTCAGCATTAGATTTATGTCTAGGCGAGAGTGGGAACGGCCTCGTCCACTACTCATTTTTAAACAACTCTTCTGCCATCGTCCCCTACCTATACGCCGTGGGATCCACATTGAAAAGCATCGAAAACGCATGCAACTTGCTTCCCGACGTTTTGGTTCCAGCTAGCTTCACACATGTTCTATATCATAAGGAGTTCCTGAAAGAGACCATACCAGACTTGGAGGATGAATGCTACAGAGTGTATTATAAGCCTAGAGAGCAGAGTCTAGGGCTAACTCACGAAAGTAAGCAAAGTGACCAAAGTGGACTTAATGACCAAAGTAGGCGACGTGATCAAAGCAGACTTAATGACCAAAGTGATCAAAATAAAAGAAATGAGAACGTTGAAGCAGAAGTGAATACGACATCGCAAAATGACACCAGTTTATTGGCTCCCGTAAGTAGACAACCATACGTTTTCTATATGTACCTAAGCGATCATCATGAACCTATGGACCGATTTCCAATTGATTTTATCCTCTGCCTTCTATTTAACTTCCTCACGACACGATGCTCTTTTTTACCCGACTGCAGCGAAGCAAAAAGGAGGGTTATGTTTTTCGCGCGTAATAAAGTCTGTTCGCCGAGAGTTAATAAATATTATGATACGAGTATAGTCTCGAAATAGTGACTGTCGCTTACCGCGGTGCGCACTGAGTTTCCTGGTATGAGGTACGCAGTTGTTGTAAAGCGCGGCACCGCGCCGGGCGGGCTAACGCGCGCACGCTGCGGCCATATTGCCATTCCGTTCTGGAGTACGCTGTCGTTTGGGTGTTCGTGTGTTGTTTTAGACGAAGCAAGTGAACGTTTCATAATAAACGTCACCGACTCTGATTCTTCCGCCGACTCTGAGATTCGTCATGGTCGTCGTCTGATGATATGCCAGCAATTGGACATATACAGGCTATTCAGTAATAATATTCTACAAAAAAATATAGTTTTTCCCTTTATTTTTTTATCATCATGGCTAAAAATAATTAGCGGGCCGCTATTTGTAATGAGTTAAGAAGCCCTGATTTTTTATTTTTTTTTATCAACTCTCGGCGAACAGACTTTATGCATTTCTGTGGGATTCTTTATTAATGTTAAGTTTGACAAGTTTATAAGTATATATTATGGGATAATGTAAAAGTAATTCTCGTAAAATCCGCAGGGCCCTATCTTAGAAATGGTCTTAACCTTTTGAACGGCGCCACAGTCAGCTGTAGCCGATAGCAGATTTTTGTGCCCGACGCCACGATATGCCGTTCTCAATACATTTTGTCGGCTACAGCCGTCACTCGGCGTCCGTGTCACGCTTCCTCGCATTCACCCGTGGCTTTCAAATGGTTAAACGAATGAGTTGCGTATAACGCGTACTGTAGCGATGCTTTATTTTTGTTAAAGGACCCAAAACAAGCTGCAAGCACTGAAGCTACGCCCCTGCCTGCAGGACCCAACATCGTGCAGGCTGGATCAAACACTGTGCGTCCTAACACGCCAGAGGGCGCAAGCGTCGCCGTCGGCAACGGCACCGTCAGGATAACAGTCACGTCTGCGCACACCGTCACTATTGAATTACCGCAACGGACATTTACAAATTGAAGTTGTCATTATAAAAATAATTTTAACCCACACAGCGGCCCCAACATGCAAGACACAAGGATAAGTTAAACCGTCTCATCTCTAAGTGCGTCTCTCTCACACTAGTGCCGACGAAAGAGATAGTCATAGAGATAAACGGGTTTAACTTCTCTTTGTGTCTTGCATGTTAGCGCCGCTGGTTGGTGGATAACTGTGATGTGAGATGTTAACTAGAATCCATAATTCGGCGAACTAAATTGACAAATGGAAGTGTTGCCAGGTAAAGAATAAAATTAATAGTAATAATTTAACAAATAAAAAAACCGAGTCTAAAACCCCTCTAAAAAGTAAAAAATAATAGGTAATTGGCTTTCGTAAGTCATTTACCTATAGAAATGGGAGATATATTATTGGTTAACTGAAGTCATAAATTAAATATATCGAAGTCGGTGGCAAGTTGGTGGTTGGTGGTTGGTGGTGACTTGTCAAGTAAATGAACACAGTATGAGGGATGTATTAGAAAGTACCATTTATTCCATGTACCTATTACCTTATTAACTTGCCACCGACTTCGATATATTAAATTTATGACTTCACTTAACCAATAATATATCTCCCATTTCTATAGGTAAATGACTTACGAAAGCCAATTACCTATTATTTCTTACTTTTTAGAGGGGTTTTGGAGTCGGTTTTTTTATTTGTTATATTATTATTTTATTTTATACTTTTTAGTGCTTATCGTATAAAACACATTTATTACATCAAGCAACAACAGCATAATGCTAATTGCTCATCATCATTTACAAAATGTTGCTATCCAGGGTGCAAGGGCATCAATCTTTGAGGAGTTCTCCTGGTTCTTCAAACCCAGTTCTATTTTACCACATGCATTTTCATGACCATAAATTGCTTCACAACCTTATAAAGAAATTTAATCGCCAACTGTGAAATTCCGGAGTTCCGGTGATCATCTATGGTCTTCATCAACAGTTCCACTTCACCAAATAATGCTTTTGGAACGTAACTGCTTGAGTTATTACAGATTATACTAAAATTGTTATATGCGTGCCTATAATATTTGAAGAGTTCCATCGATTCCTCATAGATCCTCCCATCACACCGCGACTTTGACTACAACGGGACCAAACTGGAAGTATACCCTACGGATTAAAAAAAAAAATCCAGATCGGTTTATAAATGACGGAGTTCTGAAGTAACAAACATAAAAAAAAAACAACCGAATTGAGAACCTCCTCCTTTTTTATTGAAGTCGGTTAAAAAAAGATGCAAATGCTGGTTTAATAATGTTTTATTATAATTTCAAGGTGTTGTTAATAAGTGCCGAGGGTTCCACCTTATCGGTTTATCTATATGTACAACCATGGACGGATAAAGCCAGAACCCTGTCAACCGCCTTGAAATCAAGCGTTCCTCGAATAGTGTTACGCCATCTACCGGTGAATCTCTTAAACTGCGGCTGCAATTCCTTTAAATAATAATGGATTCCTTCGATAAGCTGTTAGTTTTCACAAAAGATGTGTAAAGACGCACTAGACGTGCCATTTCGTTGAATAGAAATTAATTTCGATGTATAATTCGCGGCACGTAAGTTGAACTTTGATCTCAAATGAGCAGAACACATTTTCGGGTCTCAATCGAGGTGCGGTATGAGATGCGACGCTTTTTTAGGGTTCCGTACCCAAAGGGTAAAACGGGACCTTATTACTAAGACTCCACTGTCCGTCCGTCTGTCTGTCTGTCTGTCTCCGTCTGTCAACAGGCTGTTATCTCATGAACCGTGATAGTTAGACAGTTGAAATTTTCACAGATGATGTATTTCTGTTGCCGCTATAACAGCAAATACTAAAAAACAGAATAAAATAAATATTTAAGGGGGCTACGATACAACAAACGTGATTTTTTTGCTCGTTTTTGCTCGATATTGGTAACGGCAACAGGTAGACGCTTGAAATATTCACAGAATAGGTATTTAGTTATCTATTCATCTTAAAAATATATAATTAAACTAAAATAAAACAAACATTTAAGGGGGCTCCCATTCAACAGACATGATATTTTTGCCGTTTTTACAGATAATGTTACGGAACCCTTCGTGCGCGAGTCCGAATTGTACTTAGCACGGACGGCCGCCATTGTAGTTCAACTTGTATTCCGGGAATTATAATTATCTGATTGAATACCCAATTGCGACTGAGGCGCCATCTATTAGTTTAACTGTGTTTTAGCAGCTTCGGCTTACTACAGAGGTACAATCCCCGGAAGGCAATTTTCAGTCCTTTTATTTTACTCGTCGATGGTATAACGAAATAAAATATATATTTTGACTTTATATTTTTAATAACGAAAGCCAAACATACATAAGTGTACAATATTAATATTTACCACTAAAAAACGCTGTTATTACATTTTTATATTACCGCCATCTATCCAAACCTATCAAAACTGTTAACCTTTGTATACTCCAATATGCATTATTGGTTTGAAATAGTTCCGCATGTAGCCAATATAGCTCTCTATACAAAGCTATAAGAGTTTTTATATAATAAAAAAAAAGATTCCGACGAATTGAGAACCTCCTCCTTTTTTGAAGTCGGTTAAAAACTAGCTGTCCTGACAGAACTTCACCTACGCACGGCATTTCGCATACAAATCCCTCGTTTCAGCCCATTAGGGGTTGAGTTTTGACAAACGGTAAAAGACGTGTTTAATAATCTTGTTTAGTAGATTAAATTTACAATTACATTTCAGTGAATATATGCGTTATATTTTTTTCTCTTTCATTTCGTTGATTTTCGAAAAATCCCTCCTTAGTGTCTAATGGCCGAATTCAGAAAGGCCCCTCAAATTGATCTTTAATTAAAGTGATGTTTCTGTACAGGTTGACAACTAGTTGAGGGACATTTAATATCTAATCAAATGCTTAAGTGGCGTTTCTGAATTCGGCCATAAGTCAGAAAAGGAAGCTATTTTGCAAGTTGCATATGATATTTCTATCGTCAGCAGTTTCGGCTAAAAAATAATCAGTCATTCAGGACATATGTATGGCTATCTCTAAGGTAGATACAAAATTATCAACTACACTCCCTTTTCCTTCGAATAAGCTTTACCCCGGGCTTCCATTTGTCTCCTAAATGCATTTTAAAATGTATCGTAAGCGACCATTTAGTCGAAAACTGCTTCTTACAAACACCGCACACAAACTTCTCCCCCGTATGACTGACTCTGTGCCTCGTCAACTCAGATTTCATGAAGAAGTGGGCGTCGCAAGACTCGCACTGGTATTTCTTCTCATTATTATGCTTCCTTCTTATATGAGCCATGTAATACGGACGCCAGTCAAAAGTCTTTCCACACATCTCGCAAGTTATAAAGCTGACTTTCTCTTTATGAAACTGCATGACATGCAGGTGCCGTGCGTACGTCCCGGGGAACTTCTCAACGCAATACAAGCATTTAATATTGTGCTCCTGCTTGTGAACCATAATTACATGTTTCTTCCTGTATTTTTCCAACGTGAACGTCTTACTGCACTCGTCACAGGGAAACAGGCCTACTTCGTGTATTTTCTCGTGTTTCTTCAGCCTGGTTTCCGATAGAAACGTGTCACCGCACTCTGAGCACACATAATTGTTATAATGCGCATTCATGTGACTGTCCAAGTGGTGGTAGTTTGGGAATGCTTCTTTGCACAACGCGCAGCGGAGCTCCCTCTTCAGTATGTACGGTATGACTCTGGTGTACGCTTCGTCGAAGTCCAAACTGTGTTGATCTTTTAAATGTTTGAACATGTCATTCCAGGATACAAGAATGACGCAGCATACGGTGCAGTGGAGGTTCTCTATGTCGACTTTTAGGACTTCATTTAGCCAGAGTGGTTTTAGGAACTCCTCGACGCTTTTTGTTCTTTCGCCTGAAAATGATAATTAGATCAAGTTAAGTCAAAAACAAGGCATGCTTGGAATCCTTAGTTTTCAAAGAGTTTCTATCGTAGAAGCTTAAAAACCAACAAGATAATGTTATAACTATCCTGTTGGACCTCTCTAAGGCTTGCGACCGTGGTGATCCAAATATTTTGCTACATGTAATATGTGAATACTGAGTGGTTCCCATCTGACCTCAAGAACCATGATCAGCGGATCATAGTTTCTAATTTGGATTGTAAGACTCAAACGGTCCAAGATCAGAAATCGGACATAACTGATATGGAATATGGTGCTCCTCAGGGGAGCATTCTTTGCCCCATTATGTTCCTATTGCAAACCTTTTTTTAAGTTGATACTTAATAAAATGTTTGCGGCTGACGTCTCTATATTTACTAAGTTTAAACGTAATGTCCATAGTAATATTGGAACGTAGACTAAGGATATATTGTCAGAAATTATAAATTAGTAGACAAACTAAATCTAACACAATCTAAGATGCCTCATCGTGACAAAATATTGCATTACTCATATAAATACCCCAGATAGTCAAAGTTATAACTCGCCCAGTGTAACAAGAGCGCTGACTGCCGTATAAAATTGTATATTTTTTTGCAAAATAAACCAATAAAATTACCAGCGTGTTGCGTCCTCGTGTGAATCCGGAGTTCGTCGGCGTCTTCGAACACCGGCCCTGCGGTAGAGCAGTACGCACAATGATAATGCGCCGTCCTTGTCTTGAATGGCGTAGCGTTTGTGTAAGTGAGAATGGTTTTGACTTCCTCCGTCATAGCCACGTAACGCTTTCTGCTAACTGTCGTCTGAAGTTTTGGGACTTCTGTAAGATGAAATCAAGTTGAGTTAAGTTTACCTTTTGAACGCTACAGTCGGCTATATACGACAGCGTATTTTCGTGCCACTGACGCTACGATATGTTGTTTACCATAAATTTTCATCGGTTAATGCCGTCGTTGGCGTCCGTGGCACGCTTTTCCGCATTTCGACGTGGCATTCTTGCTAAAGTTAAAGAGACAAAAGATTCAGCATGGATAATTATTGGATAATTATCATGATAATTTGGAACCCTAATGGGCGCTATTCAATTTGATGTTCCACCTACCACTAGAATTTCGGAGAATAAAAAGATCTTGAGGGAACGTGCACACATCCATGAACTAATTCAATGTGTGAAGCCCCCAGTCCGCACCCGGCCCGCGTGGGGACTTCAGACGTACCCATCAGTTGGACGTATATAACCTAACTAGTGGACCCGCCACAGCTTCGCCCGCGGTATTTTCCATACAAACTTTACCACCCCTTTTCACCCCTCTAGGGATGTAATTTCAAAAAATCCCTCCTCAGTGCACCTCTAGAGTACTCGAGGAATGTCTTCTCCAAATTTCAAACTTCTAGGACTACTCGTTTATGCTGTGCGTTGTCTATAAGTGAGTCACTGCATAAAAGCCTAAATTGAATAAAGATAGTTTGACTTTGACTTTGAGTAGTTTCATTAGTTCTATTTAATAGACGTTCTTAAGAAAGGCCAGGTCAAGAGTACCCTATACCGGTGAGCGTGCATGAAGAATGTAATGAGAGTAGCCGAAGTGAAAGTGCATTATGACGTAGACCACTTACCACCCCGTTTCTCCATCAACAACTTAGCCGCTATGGTCTTCCGGGGTACGTTGTAATGCTGCGACGCCTGCGCCCTGGTCATCTTCCCATTCTTGACTGCCGCCAGGCTCTCCTTCAAATCTTCCTCGGAGTAATTCCTGTAACTATGGCTACGACGCCCCCCTTTCCTCTTCTGTTTCGGGCATTTCCTTTCTGGTGTTTCATGCGTTTCATTGGTGAGCTCTGAAAATGAACGCGCTTTTTTTATCACATTCAATGACTTGGAAATTGGGAATAGGGGTGTTTCCTGGGTAAAAAAAAATCTAATTAGTCCATCAGATTATCAAAAAATATTGAAAAAATATTTTTTGCTTTATCAAATCAATCGAAATTGACAAAGATAACGCGCATCAAAGTTCGGGAGTGGGGGCTCATGACGTCACTTAATGGTACAAAGTGTGAGAAGTCGTGACGTCACACGGAACTTCAACGCACTATATCTTCGTAATTTTTTGTATAATTTACAACAGAAAAAATACTCTTTAAATAGTTTTTGATAATGTAAATGGCGGACTATATTTTTTTTTTTTTCAGGAAACTAGCCTATTCTATTCAAGGATGCGACCCCACCAGAGAGAATTTAACAGTGAATTGGCATGAGTAATATTAAGTTGTCATAACTTGAAACTGTTATTATATCCTAAGATTCCTAAGTAAAGCAATCCTAGGAGAAAAATTATTGGCACAGTGATGTCCAAAATATTATCTCTGGTTGGTTTTTTTACTAAGAAATAGTTGTTTTAAACAAAGAAACCAAAAAAGGAGCATTTTGAGATTAGAAACTTGTTTATCAAATAAGTTACGATGAATCTACTTTAGGTAATCATGCACTTGTCTCCCAGGATATTCGCAAATACTTGATTTTACTAATTTAAAAAGAAAATTGTTTTTCCTAACCTTTCGCTTTTCCTCTCTCAGCTGCCTCCTTATCATTCTCATTATCAAACTCCAAATACTCCACTTCTTCAAACACCTCTGGTGGGTCATCTATACAATTGTCTTCCATGTAATCGGGGTCATCATCTTCCAGGTAATCAGGATCATTGTCTTCGAGGTAATCGGGGTCATTGTCTTCCAGGTGATCGGGGTAATTGTCTTCCAGGTAATGGGGGTCATTTTCTTCCTGGTAATTTGTGTTCTTTAGGTCATTGTTGCCATAGATCTCAACGTCTTCAATGTTTGTCTTCACTATAAATGTTTCTGGATATGAAATGTTCATTTCTGCATCTGTGGAGACGTTTTTCTATTACTTTCATACACAATGGTTTTGTCTTAATCGGCCATCTCATATTGGTTCAAGCATACAATTAAATCTGTAGTACAAATGCAGGATGAAACATAATACAGTCTATTTTTCTAATCCGGAGACTATAATGATGGCTAGAAATGTCAAACATAAGAATAATGTGACCAGCTGATGGGCAGTGTTGTCTCTATGATTTCGGTTTTAGATACAATTTGAATGAAACGCTAAAAAAATTTATTTTGTGCATAGCATAATACCTATGTGTAAATATAAAATGTATGAATTACAAGATGAATAGTGGAAATCTGTACTGCAGTCATTCTAATGAAACATGTACATGATAGGTATCATTTGATTATGAAAAAATAAAACCGAAATGTGAGCGTTAAACTCATGATTATCTGAATTTTCCTGTTACTTTTAATACCATAGAATTCTTATAGGTTTTCCTGTAATCTATAGGTAAAGAACAATGTTCGTTATTTTATCAATTGGAGGAGGCCTTTGCCACCTGGCAAAGGGACACTCAAAAATGGAATAAAAGGATACTATATGAATAACAACGAATTATAGACGTGTTTGATTGAAGGCTTATAATAATAATAAATAATAACAATAATGGGGAAGACCTGTCTGATGCTGATGACTTACCAGGATCCTCCGTGTCATAGTTTGGCTCATTATACTCAATTTCTTCAATCTTATATCCTTTATTTTCTACTGTAACATTGTTCAGCCGGTCTTGACTTGTAAGTATTTGCTTTCGAAAGCTGTATGCTTCCTTAGTACGCTGGATGCAGCTGTCGCAGATGTGGTCCAAATGGTCATTGTCAGGTTTCTCCCACTGATGACAAATTTCATTAGAAAAAAAGAGCCATTAAGCCATAGGCAAGGTTCTGTTTGCCGATGATAAGTTGGTCTAAATGTTTCATTTCTCCTAATTGAATTATCCAAAAGTACCTTTTGCATAGATTTCATTTCTTTAAACTGACACAAATATCCTACATTAACAGGTTCAGCAGAAAAAGTATTAGGTGAAATGAAAATTATAAAATTTATAATGAACATATATGAAACTTGGGCAACCAACCACCACTCATGCTCTTAAGGGACTCTTAAATGGATTAGTTTTTAGGCAATTTTATGTTAGCTATACACAAAATGATTACATATTACAAAACTAAAAGGGATGAAAAGTTTGAATGTAAACTTTCTTGAGGAAGCCCAGAATTGCAGCAATAAATTTCCAAAAAAATAGTTTCTTTATGAACCACTTTATGCCCTAAAAGGCTTTCTACCAAACAATCCCAGTCAGGTCATGCCAATGTCAAATTACTCTGGAATAATCTCAGCATAAGTTTTACTTCAGTTTGGTATATCTAATTACTTTCAAGACAACTGCTCATCATAACATCTTAGGACTAATTAATCGAACGTGGCCACAAGTAGTCTTGTGGCTCTGCCCACCCCATTAGGGATTTTGGGCGTGATGCTATGTATGTATGTATGTATGTATGTCAACTGCTCTAACTAGGATCTGCTGTATAAACTCAAATAAATTAGATCCAGCTGGCTGGAATTTCATATATTCAGTGATGGGGCCATGGTACCCCGGTACCACAGGCCACAAGTAAAAAAGTTGGTAATTTTATATTAATTAATTTAACTAAAAAATACATATCACTATAACCTCTTCAATAAAATAGACTATTCCTGCGTACTGACTTAGTTATGAGTTATGTCAGCATATAAGAGTTCATTAATAAAATCGATAGAAAAAGTTCCTTCCAATAATTTTAATAACAACACAAAAGCTGGCAAAATAATTTACTTACGCATAAAGCAAAGCATTCGTTGAGCATTTCGCCATAATTTTGAATGTCTCCACCCTCATTGTACTCAACCCACATACACTTAAAACAACCATCTCGAAGACAACACTTGCACAAACCAAAATATTGGGTTTCATTTACATCCATTCTGTTTTCAATACAATATAATATAAAATGAGCTCAAAAGCAAGGAATTCGAACAAGCGAAAAGTCAGCCATTATACTTTTTTTTAACCACAGATTGTAGCAAACCGATCAATTACGATAAAACTTTGATAAAAGGCTAGAGATAAATCTAAACGGAAAAAATGCGGCGGAATTTGAGTTGCGTAATTTTGCTCCGTCTTAGCAAATAAATGTGCGTTAAATTCTGCTGCGTTTTTCGTTTAGATTTGTCCCTAGCCTAAAACACAATGGCAGGTAAACATTCTTCTACTCACGCAAGCATAATCAAGCATTAACAAAACGCAGTTGGTTATTGACATTTTAGCGTGCAGGAGAAGCTTTCGGCAATTAATCTTTCGTTTTTATTATATTTCGAAGCATATTTTAAAGCATTTAAAAGCAATTCTTATAAGAAATCATGTAGAATTAAGATATAACTAACGACTTGCAATACTTCCAAATAGTTGGCTTTGTTTTAAGTGTAAAGTAGAAAATGAGTGTCCAAAAGAATAACGGACCCATTATAGACCCAGCTTTGTGTAGATGTTGTAGAGCTATTAAGAAATGTAGGATTCTTACTGCTGAATATACCTGGATGGGCAAAAAGGAGATTTATGCTGACATGGTCATGGACTGCTATGGCATATTGGTAAGTTAAACATGTGTAGATATAAAGTGTTGTTCATATTTTTTATTCATTAATTCAATCCTAACATTACGAACATTTTTTTATAGAATTGAATTCAACTTTAAATATTTCTGTGATTAAATCTATATTTATTCATCATCTGTAAGTAGAATGAAAATACAAAAATTATCAATTCAATTTAAAGTAAATAAATCAGCACAGATAAATTAAAAATACAGCTCAATATACATTGCTTTGTTTTTTGGTATTTCACCAGTAAGCTATAACTATTACTATCCGTAATTTTTTATTGAACATCATCCTGATGGCTTGTTTAGGAAAATGGAAATAGCTTGAACATAATCATGTCAATCAAATCAGAATCATTGGATATATAGTTTTTTTGGTGATTTTGTCAGTCATGCGCATAGACTTAGATTCACTTTATATCAAAATGTAGGTGACATCTAGGGTTGCCAACTATTTACAGGACAAACATAGCATTCTCCAGGCAAAGCCATAAATAAAATAGTAAACTGAAAAAAAAAGTACTTTAAAGAAAAACCTTTTAGAAAGAATGTTAGGTATGATTGATTAAAAATAAGACACAAAATTCGTCTAACTAACATTCCAATTGCGCATCTTGTGGCTATCCAAGCTGCCAAAATGCCTATTGAACTGGCCAAGGCAAAGCCCATTTCTACGGACTAACCGAAATATAGTATTTTTGTGTACTATATATTTCTTCAACAGTATATATAGTACAAAGAAACCAAAATATAGTACAATACTATATATTATAGTGCGATTGCAACCCTAGGTTCACCGTTGTAGGTTACCTTCTTCATAAAAAAAAGTTACTGTTCTTGTTTGCATACATTGGCTCTGTAACTTAATTATCCATATTCCAGCTATCACATGTCGATGACAATGAGAAAGATTGTGGTGTTTGTGCCACGTGTGTGGTGAGGCTGCGGGAAGCTATAGCGTTCCGACACCAAGTTCTACAGTGTGAGGAGCTTTTCCTGCATGCTAAACTCGAAGGGCCCCATGATGAAGAAAAAGATGGTAAGTTTTTGTAGTACATTTGACAAAAATAATTTCATCAGTAATCTTTTTGAAATTAAATAGATTTTCAAAATTGGTATAAACAAATGCACAATGGGAAATAAAAAAAACCGGCCAAGTTGAGTCGGACTCGCGCACGAAGAGTTCCATACCATTATCTATAATCAAGCAAAAAAAACACCTTTGTTGTATGGGAGCCTCCTTAAATATTTATTTTATTCTGTTTTTTTAGTATTTGTTGTTATAGCTGCAACAGAAATACATCATCTGTGAAAATTTCAACTGTCTAACTATCACGGTTCATTAGATACAGCCTGGTGACAGACGGACAGACAGATGGATAGTGGAGTCTTAGTAATAGGGTCCTGTTTTACCCTTTGGATATGGATGGAACTGTAAAAATTGTTTTTGATAGCCTGTTTGTGTGTCTTACTGCTTAGAGGCCACTTAATCCCAGTAGACATTGAGCAAGTGGGTATAAGGTTTTCAACTGTGGCCTACACCATTTCACCAACGTGCAATTACTGATTTTACGTATGTTTACTGTATGTTGTAGAATAAAAATTATGTTATTTACAGAAAATAAACTGAAAAAACTTGACCTGGAGCTTAAGACTGAGCCTAAAGACTACAACAGCGATCATAATTCCATGGGCGACCGGGATGATGATGCTGGTGCCTACAGTGATGATGATGCTGACGGTAAGATCATATTACAGTATCCCATAGATTAGGTTAGATTAGATTATTTATTTCTCAAGATAAAATACGTTATAAATTGCACATGTCAAAATACATGGATCTAAGTTGAGATTAGTTTAAGGTTCTACCTGGCGAATTTCGCTGTTTTCAAATCCTATAAAGTATACTTAGCGTTGTGCAAGAATCTTGAAAGACATATGTATTGTAGTATGGTATCTATTCTTTATTTTCGTACCCTGGAATCTTTAAAAAAGTGATAAATCAAGAGCAAAAAAAAAACCGAGAACCCCTTTTTCAAACTAAAATCCGTAAAGCCTCCCTTATGCGACGCTTGTACATGAAACTTTTACTAATCAGAAGACAATAATGTACACTATAATTTCATCCGCCGGTTTTTCAATTTATTTTGTAGTTTTTGAGTAAATTATACTATTTACTGCGGCGCGTGACCTAAGGCAAATGGGGAAGGACCGAGTTGGAACGCTCAAGGTCATCGGCGTTGGGTACGCCCTTAAGATTAGTTTTAAAATTGTACCTCCTTAAAGAATCGTCATTATAAAAAAATACAAAGAGAATACATGGGAAAAATTATAAATTAGTTACATACTATGTCAAGAACAAAACACACAATATAATCGGAATATAAAGTCAAATAGCTTAAAATCTAAATTGTAACGTCCATTAGCTCATTTACCGAGTATAATGGATTTTTAAGATATTTCAGCCGGCGTTTAAATGTTTCGTCAGATGGTTCAAGTTTAAGATCAACCGGCAGACGCTCATAGTAAGTAGGTCCGATTACACGCGGGTTCTTCCCTGCAAGGTCCTTCCCTTCCCCTCATTACTGCTGAGTTTCTTGCGGCGTTTCTTCTCAGCACATGTCACCTTTCGAAGCGTTGGTAGCTACAGACATGTGAAAGAGCCCATGTGGCCTACTTGCAAAATAAATATTTTCATTTCATTTTCAAGTGCCATGCGACGGGGGACTGTTCTCAAACGCCCGACAGGGTGTAAAAAGGGTGTTATAAATTTGATGGTGTTGTTGAGTGGCACAGACCTAATATTCCACTTTTACTAGCAAATAATGCTGCCAAACTTGTCGCGCTCGGGGCTTTAACCTTTTGACCGCCAAGCATGTCTGAGAAGTAACACGAATTTCAACTTTAAGTGAAGGCAATGAAGGACTTTTTTACCCTGTATCCGCTGACGGCTGCAGCCGATTGTAACGGTCAAAAGGTTAAGAGCGCTGTGATTGGTGCATTCGAGGCCTTCCATGCCCGCGGCATGCCGCAGCATGTCGGGTTCTATTGGATATATGCTCTGTGTGGAGCGGTGTGTCGTGGCCATCTGGGCACAAGACCGTTAATCCGTTAATCGTTAATTAACAAAGTGAACATTTCGAATAACAGATTAATTTTTAAGTTAACTTCAATAATTGTTAACGGACTCATTAACTCCCGTTAAAACATTTATAGTCCGTTAAACGTTAATTTAACTACCTAATATTTGCCAAAAGGACACCGCGCGGCTTACGTCAGATAGCTTTTGATTTGAATTTGATCTCTAAATAATAGGTATTATTACAAACTAACGCAATACCCTATTTTACTAGCGTTTCATGTCCTGTCTAAACTTCCATAGCATATACCAACATTTTTAGGGTTCCGTAATTCAAAAGGAAAAAACGGACCCCTTATAGAATCACTCGTGTGTTTGTCTGTCTGTCTGTCACCTTGTCACAGCCAAAGACCCATTGAGTTGAAATTTGGTATAGATATGTAAGTTGGTGACCGAAACACAGACGCGTAACGTAAATAAATGAATTTTAAACATGGGGGCCACTTTTGGGGGGTAAATTAGTTTTTATTTTTTTTAAATGTTATGCAAACTATGTCGTGTGATATATCAAATGAAAAGGGTTAGTGTCAGGATCTTTAATATTTGGAATTTTAAGTTGAATAGTTTGGAAGTTATTTAGGAAAATGTGCGGAAGTTTACCATTCCACCGATTCCATATTTCCGAAACTACTGCCTAAAATTTTGAAAAAAATACAGAAAATAGTTCTTTAGCTATAGATTATAGGAAAACCTATTAGAAGTCTGTGGTATTTAAAGTAACATAGGAAATTTCAGATAATCATGTACGGAACGGAACCCTCTACGCGAGTTTAACTCGCACTTTCCGGTTTTTTATAAGTTAATTACTAACGCAACGTCATATAAAATTCAATTTCTATCACGAGTTAACGATTAACGTTAACTTCCGTTAAATATTCCGAAATGTAACGCTTTACCGTTTAACGAAGTTAACTTTTTTAGTAACGGTGCCCAGTTATGCATATTAATTTAGTTAATGTGAATATATTTATTTCAGACAATAAACCCCTGAAGAAAGACGAGTCAAAGCCTGAAGAACCGCCCCTGAAAGATGAGGAACTGAAAAGTGAAGACTCCGTGGACTTCAACGGAGACAGCTCAAGTGATTCCGATGAGCCTATCAAGAAGAAGATGAAGCGGAAAGCCAAATCCAAAGCCAACGGGGCCAAGAAGAAACCGGCAAAAGCGGCGAAGAAACAGAAAGCAGGTACAGTATTATTTATCATCATTTCGACCTGGAGATGTCTACTGCTGGGTACCATTAGAGAGTCTCCGTCAAAGAATTTCACAAAGCAATCGCTCAGTCTTATGGTACACCGGTTTGGTAACCAAGGTCCTCGATCTATCTTGTGGACGTCTACTTTGGAATTTTAGTCACTGGTAATACTAAAAAAAACGCCCATTTTAGTAAAAAAAAAATATATACGGTGTTGCAAAAAGGAGTAGAAAAAATTGGGGTTGCCACTTGAGTAGTTTTGTATGGAAAATATTGGTGTTGCTATACTCTATTCGTTTAAATAGTTAACTAAATGTAAACAAACTAACCCACGTGACTCGGCTAACCAGCCAAGATTTACAATGAAAAAGAGCCAATCAGGAAATAACATAGGTAAAAAAGATCGACTGCATTGACAGGTTGATTTGTTCCTGTTTCGTTATATTCCTAATTCGACATTGTACAGTCAAATGAAATCCCGAACACGTGCTTACACGATTAATAAGTATTAGGACAGATTGTACTAAATATTTTACTTTGTACCACGGTTATTAGACAATAATTTACTTAAAGGCAGAGTCCAAAAGAAATGGCAAATAATATAAACAAATTTGTATGACTTGCCACATAACCTAAGTTTGTGCAGGCAAATGTACATGTTAAGAATATGACCAGTTAGGAAAGTGTCAAATTAGGATTATGACCGATTACGAATATGATGAATCGGGAACAAATCGACAGGTTAAGTCAGTCATGTGTGTGATTTTGTTTACATTTGGTTAAGTGTCTAAACAAATATAGTAAGAAATATTTTTAGTATCATTTCTAGAATTTCTTGTCGCACTAAATCATTTGTCACTTTCATAATTAGCGGATGCGAATATAAAATATTCGAATACCTATACATATATAAAACAGTACCGTGACTCACTTATAGACAACGCACAGCCTAAACGGGTGGTCCTACACAGGGTAAATCTAGGAAATGAAAAAGTTATGTCTTAGATTCATCCTGCCTTATGCGTCTGCGGTATGCACTGACTCCACCTGTTATCCAGGTGTTTCAAGTTTTCTCTTAACATTTTAATAGTGTTGAAGAAGAATAGTTACTTTTCCTTTGCACAGAGACTGATGCCACAGAAATCGAAGCACCAATAGAATTCAAAATTGAAATTGAAGAACATTTCGAATTCAGTATCGAAGCTGAAACTAGAGAAAGCAAACCAGAAGAACTTATCCTTGAAATTAGTGGAACACCGACAATAAATGAAACTATAGTTGGGAACGAAATCGCAGAAAACACAGATAAAACAGAAGGTAAAGATACTACAGAGAGTCAAGAAAATGTAACGTCGGAAACTGGTAAAAAGAAAAGGATATGGATGCGATTATCTGGCAACGAAGTTACCGAATACCGTCTTTTATGCCAAGAACTAGAATCCAATGAAGAACTCTATTTTAAACATTACAACATGTCTAAAGATTCCTTTGAGGAATTATTGAGAATGATACAAGAATTAATTGAGAAGGAATACACGAATTATAGAAAGCCGATACTGGCAAAAGAAAGACTGGCAGTGTTCTTGAGGTATTGTATTATTTAATTTAATTAAAACCATAGCTGGGCACCGTTAATCGCTAATCCGTTACTTAAAATAATCGTTACATTTCGGAAGATTTAACGTAAGTTTCGTTAACTGATCATAGAAATTGCATTTTATATGTCATAGCCTTATCTTATCTTAGAGGGTGGGGTCCTTGCGGATTCACTTCGACCCTATGGGATCTTTTGTGTAATTACCCCTTTTTCCTAAGCACTATCCATAGCATTCTCCACCACTTCAATGAAGTGACTTGTGGAGCGCAGTGGTAGTGCCTTGAATTCCCCTGGTTCTGGATAACCATTGCCAAGTATCTTCATTCTTAGTCTGGCGAGGGCGTCGCATTCGCACATGATGTGTTTCATTGTTTCTTCCTCTTCGCCACACATTCTACAGCTTGTGTTGTCAGACAGTCCCATCTTGGCTAAGATATACTTGAACCCGAAGTGACCCGTAAATACTCCGATTATGTATCTGAGCTGTTTACGGCTGAGTTTCCAAAGTTTATTGGTCCAGCTTGAGTCTACGCTCCCTGTAAAGAGCTTTGAATGCCTTAGGCCAGCCAAGGAATTCCACTCTAGGTGGTGGATGTCCCTGGCATGGTTGGTTAGGGCTGTTTTTATGGTTCCCTGTGAGAGTCCCACGAAGGGTTCCGGTCCAATGTGTTCGTTCATTGACCCTTCCCTTGCAAGCTCGTCCGCTGTCTCATTACCGGTGAAGCCTTCGTGTCCTGGGATCCATACCAGTGTCACCTTGTTCTGTCTACCAAGTTCGTTTAATGCTTGGACACCATTATAGACCAGTCTTGAGTCCACTCTCGGCGACTTGAGCGCTTTGAGTGCAGCTTGGCTGTCACTGAGTATATAGAGATTTTCCTCTCGTGTTCTCCTGTTTATATTCTCCTGTGCACAGGCAATTATTGCATACATCTCTGCTTGAAAGACGGTGGCATAGTTGCCCATGCTTACGCTACTGTTGTAGTTTTGGGTGTGGATGCCTGCTCCAGTACCGGAGTTCATTTTTGATCCATCCGTATACCATGTGATGCCGTCCCCATTTGGTGGTTTCAGCCCTTCATTCCATTCGACCCTAGTCGGAATGTGAACATTAAAATGTTTGCAGAAAACAAACCTAGACTGCATTTTATCGCAGCCCATATTAAGTAGTCCGTCCAGAACTCTATTCGGTTCTATGTTAGTATGCCTACTCCTCGGCGCCAAGTCACTCCATATGCCCATCACCTTCATCCTATGTAGTGACTTGCGCGCCTCGGACTGTATGGCAATATGCAGTGGTTGTAGGTCTAGGAGAACTTCCAACGCTGCCGTCGGCGTTGTCTTGAACGCCCCAGTAATGGCCATGCATGCCGTTCTCTGTACTTTCGATAGAGAGTCCTTACATGTGCTCAATTTTGTTCTCGGCCACCAGGCCAAGCAGCCGTACAGGATAATGGGCCTTACCATCATAGTGTAGATCCATTTTAGTACCTTAGGGTTTAAGCCCCATGTTTTTCCGTAGGCAGATCTACACATGCCAAATACTCTGAGAGCTTTGGTTGTGACACTGTCTACATGTTTATTCCAGGTCAGTTCTTTATCTAGTGTGACTCCTAAGTATTTCACATCACTGGACAGTGCTATAACCTTACCATACAGTTTGAGTTGCTGCATGTTTCGAAGGTCTCTTTTCCTGGTAAACGGTATTACCACTGTTTTGTTTGGATTAATAGATAGCTGGTGTCTATTGCACCAGTTTTCCACCTTTACCAAGGCCCCATTCATGATCTCTGATACTGTGTATGGGAACCTGCCGTTGACAAGTATCACTAGGTCATCTGCGTACCCTACTGTGTACATGGGGCCAGTGTTGAGTTCCTCCAGGAGGGAGTCTATCACCAGACTCCATAGAATTGGTGACAAGACCCCTCCCTGTGGGCATCCTTTGGTTGTTGTAGCCATTAATTCATCACCCAGTAGGGTTGACTTTATTAGCCTGCTGCTTAGCATGCTGCCTATCCATTTGCATATGGTAGGCTCGATGCCATGTTTCGCAGCAGCTATATTGATGGCACAGAACGTTGTTCTGTCAAATGCCCCTTCTACATCCAGAAATGCTGCCAGACATAGCTCCTTGCTCTCAAGGGCTTTTTCTGCTTTACCGACCACCAGGTGTAAAGCCGTGTCAGTAGACTTCCCCGGTTGATAGGCGCATTGCCGTTAATGCAGCGGATTCCGATTTAACGGCCCATCCCTTATATGTCTATCTATCATCTTTTCCAAAGTTTTTAGAAGGAATGACGACAAACTTATTGGCCTATACGATTTGGCCTCAGTGTAGTCTGCTTTACCTGGTTTTGGCAAATAGATTACTTTTACCAGCCTCCATACTCGTGGTACGTGTCCAAAGGCTATGCACGCTCTGTACAATCTGCTGAGATGTGGAATCAGTACATTTGCGCCCTCCTGTAGTAGAATAGGATATATCCCATCCGGCCCTGGTGTTTTATATGGCTGAAAAGTGGATATGGCCCACTTTAACCTAGTGTGATCTACTACTTTCTTGGCGGTATCCCAGTTATGTCTCGTTGTTTGAGTGGTTTGCTCAACCATACTAATCGGTTCACCGCTTGTTTCGCCCTGGTATATATAGCCTTAGTGATTTACTTATAAAAAATGTTGATATGGAGAATTTTTTTTGATACATTAGAGTTCGTAATAATACCTAATTATTTAGAGATTCCCCTTTATAAACATCAATATATACGGGCTGTGCGGTGTCCTTTTGGGAAATAATTAATTGTTTTAACGGAATTTAATGAGTACGTTAAGAATTTTGAAGTTAACTTATTAGTTAATCCGTTACTAGAAATGTTAACTTCGTTAATTAACGATTAACGGATTAACGGTCTTGTGCCCAGCTATGATAAAAACCCTATCAAACTACGGAACAGAGATGTATCTAACTTTGAGAGAAATATATTTCCACTTTTTTCCCAAGTAATGTATCAATGTTTAGACGTATTTATGGATGATTTTCTCGATCAAAATATAACTCTGTTTTTGTGGATTGGGCACCTGTATCTTGAATTTTTGCATGTAGGTATAATCCGAAAATTATTTATTATAATCTGCCTAGCGTCTAGCCTTTTCGCGTTTCTCATTC
This sequence comes from Tortricodes alternella, assembly GCA_947859335.1. Classification (NCBI taxonomy): domain Eukaryota; kingdom Metazoa; phylum Arthropoda; class Insecta; order Lepidoptera; family Tortricidae; genus Tortricodes; species Tortricodes alternella. Next base: position 2,928,816 of record OX401972.1, read on the forward strand.
GAGGTATTCTTTCACCATCATACCAGATGGCATCATTGGCAGGTTATGTAACGCTTATGACAGGGGAACCATACTGGATCATTTAGTTACCAAAATGTAAAGATTTCCTCAGGATGTTTTCTCTTATTAAAAGCATCGGCAACCTCAAGTAATTTACATCAGCCAGAAAAAGTCAGTGGTGCATTGCGATCGGGATTTGATTAGATATTAACTAGTTAAATGTCCTTCAACTAGTTGTCAACCTATACAGAAACGTCGCTTTAATTAAAGCTCAATTTGAGTGGCCTTTCTGAATTCGGCCATTATCCAATATTTGATGAGGAATCATTATTTGATAATCTTATTTAAATGACCCACCCTACATACTGCTTGTCTATTGGTTCACGTGACTCAAACACCTCTCTTTTTTTCAGATACCTAAAAACCGGAGATTCCTATCAAAAGGTATCAGTGACCCACGGAATAGGACATTCCTCTGTCTCGAATATCGTAGCGGAGGTATCCAAAGCCATCTGGGACGTACTGCAGCCGGCGTACATGCCCACGCCGAACAAATACACGTGGACGCAGTCCGAACGAGGTTACAGAGAGTTCAGGAGATTCCCAAATTGCGTCGGCAGTATCGGCGGGAGACATATCATAGTGAATTCACGGAAACATGAAATGGGCAAGGCGTCAGAATACCACTGGCATTATTCTTCGTTGGTCCTGCTGGCTGTCACAGATGCGTTCAACAATTTCACTGTGATAGACCTAGGCAATTACGGAGGTCATAATGACGTGCACTGCTTTGAATTCTCGTCGTTCTACCGGGATTTCGTTGAGGATAATGAGCTTTTGCCGGCGAAACCTCTGCCCGGCAACGACACCCCGGTCCGCCATGTCCTTTTGGGGGACGAAAGCTTCACTTTACGGCCTTCGTTAATGCGAGCGTTCCCAAAATCCACTAAAGATCCCAGCCAGTTGATTTTTAACCAGCGAATTCAGCAGGCAAGAACGACGGATACGGTGTTTTCTATTTTGACTGATAATTGGCATGTCTTCAGTCGGCCTATAGTATGCAATATAGGAACTGCGATTAATTGCGTTAAAGCGGCCTGCTGTCTACATAATTATATACAATCGAAACATGGAAACTTGGAAAACAGAGTTTCAGAAGAACCATCGAAAGCGGGAAGAAAGAAGAAAGCACTAAAAGGCATAGTTCCGTTGAGAGCTCTTAATTCTAGGTCAAAGAATGCTGCTATGACGACCCGGGAGAGATTTGTTATGTATTTTAATCAAAATATGGAGTCAGGTGATTTGCTCGCTGCAACGTTGAGTTCCGTTCCTATCAAGGAAGAAGAAATCGTGATAGATCCTATCCAGGGGGAAGGAGATGGTATCGATGATTCAACAGAAATTGGAAGCGATATTATGAAAGATTGCGAGGTGCGAGACTCGATCATGCTAGATGTGGCCCAGGTGGAAGATAAAGTTTTGATAGACACTGTGGATGCAGAAAACTTTCCTAAATAGGGATGTTTCCTGGGTAAAAAAATTATAATTCTATTTAGTCCGTCAGTTACATTATCAAAAAATATTGAACATGTATTTTGGCTTGATCAAATCAATCAAAATTTACAAAGATAACGCGCATCAAAGTTCGGGAGTGGGGGCTCATGACGTCACTTAATGGTAAAAAGTGTGCAGTCGTGACGTCACGCGGAACTTCAACGCACTATATCTTCATCGTTTTTTGTTAAATTGAAAAAATAAAAAATATGTGTTCAATTTTTTTTATAATGTCAATGGCGGACTAATTAGAATTTTTCAGGAAACACGCCTATTTTGATTAAGGTCGAACGCGAAATTTTATAAGCTTCAATGAAGAAAGAAAGGTATTTTATCTCGATTTTACTGGATAAGTGAGACATGAGCAATATTGAAGTGTTGTAATAAAGCGCGGTCGTCGAGCAGGAAGAATTTCGTACAATGACTCTTCATAACTTGTCTCTGTCGCTCGCGCACAATTATATTGTTGTCGCGCTCGCACAGCAGCATTTACTGCCGGCATTGGAGATTTTAAACCTTTTTTCCATAGGAATACTGCTGTATAAAGTTACTAATAGTTATTATTTACATAAATATTGATATTTAAATATGTAAAGACATGCCGATTGTTTCATCGTAGCACGCGAAGCAGATAATACCAAAATTAATACTGGTCATTCCATTATTTTATTAGCTATGTTTTAGGTACTTAAAATATTTTATAAATTTGAACTTTATAAAAATGTTGTTGACCACTGGCAGTGCGCTCAAAGGTCAATGTACGAAATTCTTCCTGCGCGGCGATCGCCCTTTAACAGTTGAAATGAGTTGTAATTCGGTCTCGTTATATTTTGAGCAATCATGAGTTCCTCAGAACAATAACTAAATCATAGGACTCATTAAAAAAGCGGCCAAGTGCGAGTCGGACTCGCCCATGAAGGGTTCCGTGATTTATGACGTATTAAAAAAAACTACTTACTAGATCTCGTTTGAACCAATTTGCGGTGGAAGTTTACATGGTAATGTACAATATATATATTTTTTACTTTTAATCATTCTCTTATTTTAGAAGTTACAGGGGGGGGGGACCATTTTACCACTTTGGAAGTGTCTCTCGCGCAAACTATTCAGTTTAGAAAAAAAAGATATAAAAAACCTCAATATTATTTTTGAAGACCTATCCATAGATACTCCACGCGTATGGGATTGATGAAAAAAAAAATAAGTTTCAGTTCTAAGTATGGGGAACCCCCAAAATTTATTGTTTTTTTTTTTTCTATTTTTGTGTGAAAATCTTAATGCGGTTCACAGAATACATCTACTTACCAAGTTTCAACAGCATAGTTCTTATAGTTTCGGAATAAAGTCGCTGGACATACGGATGGACAGCCAGACAGACAGACGGACAGACGGACAGACAGACAGACAGACAGACATGACGAATCTATAAGGGTTCCGTTTTTTGCCATTTGGCTACGGAACCCTAAAAAGAGACAGTTGTATGTGTTAAAATGTAAAGATTGTACCAGCGGCTCGAGCTAGGCTGTCACGGGGTAACTTAGGGCTGGTTCCCGCTTGTCGGGTATCGGATCCGACAAAAAAATTGGGTGTCCTGGTGGTAATAAAATGTATATGAAGCTGTTCACATTTATCGGTGTCGGGTAAATATGAACAACCTCATATAAATTGTATTAACCTTTTGACCGCCAAGCATGTCTGAGAAGTAACACGAATTTCAACTTGAAGTCAAGGTAATGAAGGACTTTTTACCCTGTATCCGCTGACGGCTGCAGCCTGCTGTGGCGGTCAAAAGTTTAATGTGTGTTGTGAATCGTGTAAATTCATATATTTTGACATGTAATATAATGTAATTTAATTTAAGAAAGAAATACATCTAATCTAATCTATTGCCACCAAAAAACCCGATTGTTTATCGGACCCGGCACCCGACATGTGGATACTAGTGGAGACGCCACAGCTTCGCCCGCGGTGTTTGCCATGCAAACTTTATCACCCCTATTCACCCCTTTAGGGATGGAATTTTAAAAAATCTCTCTTAGCACCTCTATGGTACTCGAGGAATGTCTCCTCCAAATTTCAAACCTCTAGGATCATCCGTTTAGGCTGTGCGTTGTCTATAAGTGAGCCACGGTACTGTTTTATATGTATTGACTATGACTACAAGTAAAGGTCATAAACTAAAAACTCACTACTGAAAAATCACGCTCATATATTATATATCATTTTGAAATATGCGAATTAATCCATTTCATTTGATAGCCAACACGTCATCACAAAAAAAAAATTGTAGGTTGTGACTTGATGTCCACTAGAGGGCGCCATATTTATATTAATGTGACTTCACATCTTCTATATATTTAAAAGAAGCTAACTGACTGACTGATCGGGTGACATATCAACGCACAGCCAAAACTACTGGAGCTAGAAGTCTGAAATTTGGTACAGGTATTCTTTAGGTAATGTAGGCGCCCGCTAAGAAAGGATTTTACGAAAATCAATCCCTAAAGGGGTGAAAAAGGAGTTAACAATTTGTATGAAAATCCGTCGTTTTTTAGCTTATTAACATGAAAATGAGAATTTAGCCTTTTGAATAAAAACAAAGGCGCACTGCAAAAGCATTTTGAAAAAAATCAACCCCTGTAGGGGTGAAAATTTAGTGAATTGATTTTGGGGTCGTTTTGAACTTCCATCCCATAAGGGGCGAAGTTTATATGGAAAATACCGCGGGTGAAGCTGTGGCGGGTTCTCTAGTAGCCTATAACCGGGGGACGACCAAGACGCTTCCCAACGTTACCTCATTTGTCAAATTATGATAAGTAGTTTACAAGTTATGAGGGAATAATACATACCGGTCAAAATCATAGCCCACCTTTTTGCTTCGCCGTAGTCGGGTAAAAATTAAAAGAGTACTGCAATTCAATACCTTTTTAACTGGGTGACCAAATGTAATCGTTACAGGGTACGCCGGTTTAGGAAGAAACCCGCAACTGTGACTCTTTCCTTATCAGGGTTCCTTACCCGGAGGGGTCAACGGGACCCTCTTAGCCTACAACGTCCGTCCGTCCGTCTGTCAGAGGTTTCTAGCTCAGCACGGTAAGAGCTAGAAGGTTGGAATTTTCACAGAATATGTGTCGTTATGGCATGAATACTAAGCAAATAATAAAAATGGCATAAAGTTTTAAGCCTGAAACGGTGAGAAGCTCCTTATACATTGATACCCTGAAAATTTACTGATTTTAGACCAATTTCGTTCCAGCTGTATTTCCGAAACGGCTCAAGTTTCAGTTATCAAATTTGGTCTGATTTCAGGTTAAATACTCCATAATCAAACAACAAATATCAATTTAATGGTGTTATAGAAATGTGAAAAATATATTAAAATCAAACAAGAAAATGACCCGCTGCAGCATAACAATCTGCCAACTTAGTTGCAACTGTCAAAGTTCTTATATAATTAACATAAAGCCTATTAGTGATTGGTTGAGACCGTGCCAGATTGGCGTAGTACGGATCCCTCTGTGCGTGAGTCCGGCTCGCGCTTGACCGGTTTTTAACTGAGTATACGTATTAAAATAATGTAGACAGGGGTTTTCCGCCTATGGTCAAAGGTGCGATTCGTCAAAATACCCCTTTTGTCAAAGGCACGTTTGGTCAAAGATGTCGTTTGCCAAAGTCGCGATTCGTCAAACCGTTTTCGCCAAAGCTGCTTTTTGTCAAAGGTGAGGTTTGCAAAAGTGAGTGATTTCAAACGACCTCCTCGGATGATGAATCGCACCTTTGACCATAGGCGGAAAACCCGTAGACAGATATAGGTACTACGTTTTCGTTTGAAACGTCCTATGCTTTAGTTATTGTTTTGTGCTGAGATCAGTTCCGACTCCCCCCGTGTCCAGTGACCAGTGATAGTGTTCCGTATTACTGGGGTCCTCCCAGTGCCTTATTGTTAATTATGATTATATGTTATCATTAGGAAATAGTATTTGTATAGAAATAAAACTGTACAAACCTACCGTTTTCATTTATTTATCTTAAGATATTAGTTTACGATTAGTTTAAGAAACTCGATTACGGAAACGGAAAATAATCTTGTTTGATAATTAATTACGAATCAGCGAATAATATTTCTTCTTTCGTAGTCAATTACGAAACCGCAATTATGAAAACGGCCTAAAGGTTATGTTCTACTAGCTTCCGCCGGCGACTTCGACCCTAATCACCTACCAAATACATAAAAAGTTGGCGTACCCGTTGAAGATATCCAGGATCCGATGATTCCAAAAAATAGTACCCAATTAGTACAGAGTTCAAAAAAATAGTACCTTTGTAATTTCCGAGATATTTATTATTTATTTATTTTATTACAAAAATCAACACTAACAGTTTAACCTTACGTGTTAATTTTTAATTATCTATTTACTTACATAATACTATATTTTAATTTATTATTATCACAGTAAGTACATTATAGGTAGAATAAATGCAGTAAGTTAGAATGTAAACATCTTAAATAGAGCTAGCGGTTACGATAGTTTCCAAGTATCGACTGGCTGACGCCATAAATCGAGTCTCAGAAGTAAAAAAAATGTCCAGTTGAGTGTCGCTATATGAGCCCTGTTTAACGGGTACGCTAACTTGACGCCAACCTGACGTACCAAGTTTGGATCTCGAGAACAATGTGGTTCTTATATATATTCCAAAAAATAGTACCCAAATAGTACCGCTGGCTCACGAAGTTTCAACTTCGTAGCTCTAATAGAAACTGAGATATTTCATACCAAACACGGGTAAAACATTGTGCACCGTCAAGCTGCCGTACCCGGCCGAGATCACGCAGAAAGCCATTGAATTCCTAAGCCAGCTATATACCAAAAAATTGTACCGGAAATAGTACCCGTTTTATGACAAAAAGATAAAAGAAAAACTAAGTGGAACCTATATATTAGAGGCGAGTGTTTGCTTGCAAAATTTGAGGAGTTCCTCGTGGGTTGATTCCTCGTGGATCCCATCATCAGATAACACCAATTTTATGGGACCATTTCTGAAGAATGGCGTTTTCAACAAAAAATTAAATATCGAAATCGGTTCAGGAGGTTAAAAGTTATGCGGTAACATACATATTTAAATAAATAATATAGGGTCGAATACATAATCTCTTTTATAAAGTCTGTTAAAACGTAAATTATTATTTACAGGTACTTCCGTAGCCAAAAAGGTGCCTAAAGCTATCAGAAAACCTCCCGTAGAAAAGAAAAACACTTACGACAGAGACCTCGATTGCATGTCCGAAGAAAATCTTCTCACGATCATAGAGTATTCATATGTATGTCCCTTCAAGAACAGAAGAAACAACTACTACTGCTTCTACTGTAAGGACTATTACGCTAAACCAGAAGACCTGAGGGCTCACACGGTCTCCCACGACACGAAGCCATTCCAGCTGCTGATGGGATACAAGAAGATGCCCAAAATCGATATCACGAGAATCGACTGCCGCCTCTGTTCAACCAAGATAGATGACCTCGGGACCTTCAAGCAGCATATAGACCAGATACACAGCAAGAAGATATACTTCGAAGCGCCTGACAAAATGCTCCTGTATCGGTTAACGTGGAATGATCTAGTTTGTGTTATGTGCAGTAATGTGTTTGAGGATTTCAATGCTCTCAACACCCATATGGTTGAGCATTTTAGTAACTTTACTTGTGACATGTGCGGTATGTGTTTTTTGGAGAAGCCCCGTCTGGACGCTCATTTGAAACGCCACAAGGATGACGAGCGGCACACGTGCGAAGTTTGCGGTAAGGTGTTCAAATCTAATCACTATAAAGACATGCATGTAGATATAGTTCACAAAAAGAAGGCGATTATTCGCTGTCCGCGGTGCGACGAGTGTTTCATGTCTTACGCGTTGAAAAACAAACATTTGACCGAAGCGCACGGTCAGAAGCGGACGTACCCTTGCAACCTTTGCGATAAAATTTACAACAGACAGAAAACTTTAACCGAACATCAGAGGAGGAATCATCAAAAAGTCCTGAAGCATCAGTGCGAGTATTGCGACCAGAGATTCTATTTACCGTCCCGTTTGAAGGAGCATATGGCTACTCATACGGGTGAAAGGAATTTCCGATGCGAGTACTGTGATAAAAGTTACCCGAGGTTGAAGTCTCTGCAGTACCACATACGGACGCACACGAACGATAGGAGGTACAGGTGTCATATTTGTGGACAGGCCTTTATTCAGAACGCGAGTTTAAAGTCGCATATAAAGAGTCATCACCCCGAGTGTGATATAGAACCATGTTATTTTTAAGTCCAAAATATCAGTGAAAGGTCGCGAAAATGGGCGCCATTTGCGACGAGGCCTTCACCAATAAGGTTGCTTCAATTGAAAATGAAGCAATCCTCATTGGTGGTTTTTCCGTCGGTCAAAAGAGCTTGACGCAACCCGCACAACAGTGTGAACCTATGGCTTTTCATATAAAAGGCGATAACGATTTCCACCCCTTAAATGTTAACCAATGTTGACCAATTTTTGATAGGTAGTCAGTCAGAACATAATCTCTATACGTTTTGGTTTTTTCACTATAATCAATAAATTCAGTTTTAGTGTTGTTTTAGTATTCTCATGCAAAACTAATTTCGGCGATTATTTGACTTTGTTGATCTTTAATCGATATTCAAAAAATGTATAGACCTCGATTTTGTTCTGACTGACAACCTATCAAAAATTGGTCAAGATCAGTCAACATTTAAGGGGTGGAAATCGTTATCGCCTTCTGTATGAAAAGCCGTAGGTTCACACTCCTCTTAATCTCACAAGCAGGGACCGTTACCGGTATTCAAACTACCTGTTAAAATTACCGGTTTTAGCAATTTAGCTAATTGCAATATTTATACCTGTAATTAATATGTCATTGTATCTTTTTATTTTAGTTAAGAAAATTATCTTACTAGCTGACCCGTGCGAATTTTCGCACAGTATCGTGATCAAACACCGGATAATAATAATATAATAAAGTGAGAATAAGTAACTGCAAGTATTATTAGTACTCTATTTGTCTATTTACTGTCAATAGCAGATCATTTTGACAAAGATAATAACTAACCGAGTACCAGCGGGTAGTGCCATCTATTGACATTGGTCTGCATGTGCATATAGCCAAGACACATTTTAGTTAAACAGACTGTCAATAGATGGCGCTCGTAAATCGCGTGGTTTCTTAATTATTTTTTTAACGAAAGCTTGTATTTTAATCTATTTATGTATTTTTGTCCCAAAGCGACGAACATAAGCTTTAAAATGATATTTAAATGATTAATTTTGGTAAAGAATTAACGGAGATATAGAGCGTTTTTTTACTAGGAAACTTCGGCAAAACCGCGTACCATATCTGACGCTGGTATTTTTCTGTAATTGTTTGGTATTTTTGTTTTTCTATAAATACCAGTAATGGATTGAGTTACAAATATTCATTTATCTACACCCATATCGTAAAACCTCCATTGGTTAATCAAAAACCGTAGGAAATGACCACCATTTTGACAACCAACTAGGAAAAACCAGTGCTGCGATAAAGAAATAACATGACTTCTTTATCGCTACTAGTAAAGAAATGAGATTAAATTTGGAACAGCTGTCAAAACTCAAGTGGGTCTCTATTCTAGTATCCATAGATAATAAAACAGTTATTGATACGAAACGTCAATTCAGTATGTTTTTTTAATATAAACTGCACAATATTTGATCTCGAGTGACGTGAGAATAGAGACTTCATCCGTTTGTCTATGATTTAAAAAAAAAATGGTCTTGACGGACGGCCGCCATTATGTTGACGTTTTGCTGAACGAAAGTAGAATTTTGTTGAATTGAATAGAAAAAGTTGTTTGTAATTTACATTTTAGTTGAAAATATGAATAGTAAGTAGTCTTCTCGGAGTGTGTGTGATGTGAAAATGCGCCGGATATCGGAAATATGCAGCCACGATTGAAACAAACAACTTGCTGCCAGAAAATATTGTTTCTGAACCCATCATGGAGGATTTATAATATGTGTGTAGATAAAGTTATGTATGCAACTCTGCATAATTTGGCCTTAAAACACACGTGCGATCTTATTATGAAACTCGCCTATCGGCTCGTTTCATGAAAACCGCACTAGTGTTTTAAGGCCTATCATTATGCAACCGTTGCATAAACTACTAATTCTTTATTGCCTTATGTTATATAAAAGATGTTAAAACTATTACTTGCTACAACATGAGCCCTGTTAAGGCACTGCAATTTTAATCTATTCTACTAATTACTTTAGATAAGTAATAGTCCAACAAAACACTATCAAAAAAATCTCGTAAATGAAATCGTCAAGACAGCAATACTTCTATTTCAAATATAGTTTTTATTTTTACCGGTAATACTTTGACGGCTTATTTAATAATATTAAATTAAACCGGTTTTACAGTCCCTGCTTACAAGTATCGCCACATCCCTAAGGATGGGGATGTTTTACTAGACGCTGTAACAAATTATTGGGAAATGGACCTTATGACGTCAAAGCTTACTCCCTTCTATGTTAATATTATAGTCCTTTTGAAATATTTATAAGCTCAGCGCAACCGCCAAATTAAAGCAAGGTCCATTTTCCTTCGAACAAGATAACTTTAATGAAATCTTTGTATAGCCCAGTATTGAATTTTATTTTAAAGCTGCTACTTAATAAAATTAAAATATACTTAAATTATTTTTAAGACATTGTAATTAAGTAGCTTGAAATTATTATTTTAACTTAAATTTAAAAAAATATAATACTTAAATATCAGACGGCACGACGGTGAAGGCGGGATCGATTGTGTTTGTTGGAGTTATATGAACGTTGTCACACCGCCTCCGCCCCGCCTCCGGTAGCGCAGTGTGTGTGCAGCAATTGATGAGAGGAAATTCTGTCAAAATATCACTGCCGAATGAAAGATGGCGCTGATAGCAATGAGTATATAAAGTTAAGATGTAAAGGCCAATAGCTATAATGGTAGTCTCTCATTTGACCGAAAAACGTTTGGTCGACTATATAACATTTTGTAGAATTTTAATTTGGCCTATGCCAGGAATATCTATATTTGATATATCTATCAGTAACCTACCTGATACCCCTCGTATGGTAAAAAAAAAACCGGCATGTGCGTCTCATTGGATTCATGGAGTATCAAAAATAGTTCAAATAAACCGGACAAGTGCGAGTTAAACTCGCTTGTAGAGGGTTCCGTGATTATGACGAAATATTCTGTTGCTTTAAATACCATAGACTTCTTATAGGTTTTCCTGTAATCTATAGGTAAAGAAAACTATTCAGTTTTTTCTAAATTTTTAGCCTAGTTTCGGCAATAAGGAGAAGAATGGTCTATTTCCTAAATAACTTCAATACCATTTATCTTAAAATTATAAAAAACATATATTTGATCACACGCCATAGTTTGCAAAACTTTATTTTTGTTTTCTGATTTTCCCCCCAAAAGTGACCCCGTGTTTAAAATACATTTATTTACGTTACACCTCCGCGTTGCGGTTACCGACTTACATATCTGTACCAAACAACTCAATCGGTCCAGTAGTTTCGGAGAAAATTGGCTGTGACAGACGGCAAGACAAACACGCGTGATCCTATACGGGTTCCGTTTTTTCCTTTTGAGGTATGGAACCCTAAAAAGTAAACGACTTTCGCATGAAGTGCCAGTCTGCGAAATGAAAATTCGGCCAAACTTTTTTCGGTATGATAATCGAGAATAAATCGATAATCGAGAGAGCGGAGCTTGAAACTACGGTTTTTCATACAAAAGGCGATAACGATTTCCAACCCTCAAATGTTAACCGACGTTGACCAATTTTTTGATACGTGGTCAGTTAGAACCAAATCTAAGTCTATACGTTGTGGTTTTTGCACTATAATAAATAAATTCAGTTTTATTGTTGTTTTAGTGTTCTCATAGAAAACTAATTTCGGCGATTATTTGACTTAGTTGATCTTTAATCAATATTCAAAAAACTTATAGACCTAGATTTTGTTCTGACTGACAACATATGAAAAATTGGTTAAAATCGGTTAACATTTAAGAAATCGTTATCGCCTTTTGTATGAAAAGGGTGATTTTTGCCGTTGGTTCACAGTCCTCTTAGGAGCTTTTCTACTAAAATGTTATACGTTTAAAGTGTTGGTATAGCAAAAACGAAGACATCACAAATGTATCACAATAGAATCCGCCTTTTTCAATAGCTTTATTTTTTATTGAAAGTTTGAAACTGAAATATTTATGATTTTTATCAGGTTGCATTAATGTCACTTTCACTTACAATAAAACGCATGGGAAAGTTTTAACCAAATGCCAAGTGGAATTATTCATAATTGGTCTCATATATTGTTACATTTTTATTATCTGAGCGCAAGAGCGTAGCGAGGTACGGGCAGGGTGGGGCAGCTGCCCCCCCGCCTAGAAGATGAAATTGGTCACTGATGTATATGCTCAGCTCATGCTCTACTGCAGCATGTACCTTAGGTATATTATTGGTGTTTCATCAACCGCCCCCCTCCCCCACCCCCCTTTAACAGAAACCTGGCTACGCCCTTGACTTAGCGCCATAATTATTGAGACTAGTTTGACAATTCGGTTGTAATTAATGTTAAAAGCAGTACCATAATTTTTTTTTTAATTTATTCTGCATTATCTATAATTAATTGTCAGTTTATGGCAACATTAACTGTCAAACTAGTCTCTATGTAATTACGAAAGGTGCATATAGGTAGTTAAAACAATTCCACAGTTTAAAAAACCAGTGTTGTGACGCAATTTTAACACAGTACCATAATTTGTCACCGTGGGACATTATTTTTTATTGCGCACGTCAAGCATTCGTCCCTTTCCCACCCGCGTATTATATAAAAAGTGACAGAAGCTTCATGTCCGCGATAAAAGCTAGTGTGCTAGGAGGTTTGAACGCAATAATCACCGAATAAATTAATAATAATCGTACCTTATATTATATTCTTAATTTATAATACAAAATATACATTGATCTAAGTATTGTATTGCAAGTTTACAAATTAGTTTTAATCTTGATAAGTGTAAATTATAAAGTTTTGTAATAAAATATTTTTTCTTGGGATGTTGGTGTATACAAATTATTATTACTTATATGACGACGCAGAGTAGTAGCGAGCCTGCCTCCGAAGCTAGCGGTCCCGGGTTCGATCCCCGGTAAGGGCAAACATTTGTGTGATGAGCATGAATGTTTGTTCCTGAGTCTTGGATGTTTCCTATGTATTTAAGTATTTATTTATCTATATAAGTATGTATATCGTCGTCTAGTACCCATAACACAAGCCTTTAGAGCTTACTTTGGTTTGGCTTAGATCGATCTGTGTAAAGATTGTCCCCTGAATTATTATTTATTATTAGGTATTATTATATCCAAAATTACTATCTGCAGCGTACCGACTTGACAATATGCTGGGACAAAGATAAGATAGACCGTCTTATCTCTGAGTGCGTCTCTCTCACACTAGTGCCGACGAAAGAGATAGTCATAGAGATAAACGGATTTAATTTATCTTTGTGGCATGCATGTTAGGGCCGCAATAAGCTGCCGGCAAGCTGTTATAACTGCCGGGCGTTTAGCTACTCAGATACTCTAGCAAATGTGTACTGGCGACTTTTATTTTCTTTATCAACTCTTTGGTAAGCGGCCATGTTTGAAAGGCATACAGAGTAGGCAATAAAACAGAGTTCATTGTCTTCCTTTCAGAGGCGTAGCTATGTAACAAAAACCCTGCTGCAAAAAAACGGGTCCTAACGGGGCAGAATTTTTAGCTAGTTAAATACGAGGTTTGCTGCGCAGGGTCCGAGGGCCCCCTGAGCTTGGGGGCCCTGATGCACGGCACCACCTAACACTTCGGTAGTTACGCCACTGCTTCCTCTTTAAATGGACGAATGGAAGATTTCATTCATTTACCAGCCCCCGAAGCACTCTGATTTTTATCGCGCACATAAAGCATTCGTTCCCTTTCGCATACGCAAATTAGTTAAAAAGTGACATGCTTTATCTGCGCGATAAAAGCTGGTGTGATGTGTGCTAGGCCTCAGTACTTATTCCAGGCCCCCAATTCACAGTGCATCATAGAGGTATTATACATAGAGGAGGTGAGCCAGCCAGAAACGCCTTATAATGGTAGAAAGAGAAAGAGCATAGGAATAGTATTCGCTTCCTTGTCTGTCCTAGAACATTTCGTATTGCGGCGTCAACGGATGGCGCGCAGCATGTTGCCATTGCGCATGCGGCAAGACAAGGACAGTGCCACTATTTCTAGTTTCTGTCTCTCTTTACCGTGATACGCTTCCACTTACAGGCAGTCCTATGGCTCACCTCCTCTAGTTATAATACCTCTATGCAGTGCATTCGAGATAATGTCGATTGCGAGATTAAACGTCAGATTCATACAGTTGTGTCAAAAGACTGTATGCACTGACGTTTAATCTCGATTGTGACATTATCTCGAACGCATCGAGAATTGGGGTCCAAGCTTTGGCTATTCTAGGTTCTATTTTATTCAAAATCATAATTCCTCGTAAATAAAGGAATTTCGTCTCAAGATTTTAAAAATTCTGCACGTATCGCCTTTTGTTAGCCAGATTATAAATAATAAAGTGCACAGAGGTCTAGATACAACCAATTAATTAGTAATTGTGTACGCCGCAGTGTATTTATATAAAATTGAAGAACAGAAAATTAGCAACTACGTTTTGCCAATGACGCTATACGGAATAGAATATGGCGGAACGCAGATTAAGATTTCTTAGGCAATAGAATTTGTCTAACGCGCCTAATGCTTTACAAGTTTCTAAATGATTAATACTTAATTAATATCTCAAAAAAAAAGTTAACTTTAAACATGAGATGTGCAGAGTGCCTAGCACACTAGTTTTTATCGCGCACATAAAGCATTTGTCACTTTTTTACTAATGTGCGGGTGCGAAAGGGGCGAATGCTTTATATGCGTGATAAAAATTACTGTGCTAAGCCCTCAGGTGGTTCTTAAAACAATCAATTTGTGTCAGCGCAGTATTACGATTAGCGTCAAGTATTTAGAATCAAAGCAGCAAAACATCAATTATAGTCGTTGTTGTTACAATTTAAGGAATTGTTTGATTTTAATTGTACATAATCGATTGATTGTAGTCTCTTCTTTAGTTGTCACATTAGATGCAAAATCAAAACGCAAGTTGAGTTCGTTCAAGTAAACTTAATGCCATAATGTGTTTAAAATACAATAGAAAATATTTTAACAGTTTTGAATATAATAGATTATTTAATAAAGTAAATAAAATGTACTTTCAATTGCTATAATATAATAATGGAAAATCGCCAATATTTTTCAATCCAATAATTGTTTTATGATCGACATTCGTTCTACTCGAACCTATGGTTCGTATCGTATGTCAAAATGCAATTTTCAGAATTACAATTTCGTGCGAAGTGTTTTATAATTTTGTGTTTTTATAAGTGATAAACGCGATGGCAACGGCTCCAGCGACATTGGTGAAGACAAAAGGGCCTATAGTTGACCCCGCGCTCTGCCGTTGCTGTCGTTCCATAAAGAAATGTCGAATTTTGAGCAACGAATACGAGTGGCTAGGCAAGAAGGAAGTGTATGCTGATATGCTAATGGATTGTTTTGGTTTGCTCGTAAGTACATATTTTAAGAAGATACCATGCGTTAAAGGTTTTCTTCAAATTCCATATACAGGTTGGGCCATAAGTTTTTGCACTTTTAGAAACATGATAGAGGCAAAACTACAAATGCTATTTTATTAGGTATTTATTATAAGGAATTAGTATAAAAAAAACATTTTTAATTTCTAAAAACACTGTCGTAAAAATGAGCTCCGTCTCGTTGCTGGCACTCTTGCAACCGACTATGCAATTGTATGAAAAGATGCTGACAATCATCAGTTCTCATACGTAACGGCCCTGTTTGCTTAATATTCGTTGTTGAACCAGTTTCTTTTAACTTATTGACCACAACTTTGATAAAATGTATGCTGGGACACTAACTTATATGGCGTGATCCATATTCAATCCTATAAAGGCATTACATAGTAATGTAAGACTGGTTTTCTTGAAAAGTGTTTAACACAATAACTATGTTGCTTTCCTGTGAAACGGTCCATCTCAGTCAAAAATATAGAAAAGTTTAATTTCCTCTCATACTCTGTACCGCACAATTAATAGTTTAGAAAAAATTCTGTGTTGCTATTTGCAAAAACTTACGGCCGACCCTTTACTCTCAAAAATAGCTATCATGTAAAGTCTTCATGGATTAGTGTTTTTATGTCAACTGCATGACAATAATGCAATGCTCGAGAAGGTGCAACGTAGTTTCACCAAATTACCAAATTGGCTTTCGAATAAACCATATGAAGAGAGACTGCAAGTGCTGAACCTCACAACCCTAAAGGATCGCAGAGAGCGTGGAGACCTAATTGAGACCTTTAAGATTCTTACTGGACACTATGCCCTAGAAAACTTCCATGACATGTTCATGACATGTTCAAATGCAAAAACAACAACCATCTGTGAGGGCAGCATCTTAAAATTGTTGCATATGTATTGCACAATAATCCCCGCAAGCACGTAAGCAACAGAGTGATCAAAGCGTGGAACCAACTACCAGAAGGAGTGGTCTCAGCACTGAATGTCAATCAGTTCAAGAATAGACTGGTTAATTAGTCCATTCGTAAAAGAAGCACCAGAATATAGATTTCTATAAAACTGTGGACATCATTGTTGACTTATACTCCTATGAGTACTGTTTTGAAAAAATGATACCTCACCAGTTTCTTGCCAGCTCTTCTCAGTAGAGGACTTTATTTCCTGAACCGGTGGTAGATTCATTCCTTGTCCTTCATAAGAGCTTGTAAAAAGCCTAAATTGAATAAAGATAGTTTGACTTTGACTTTGAATACAGAATAGCTGGCTGGATGCGGGCATTGATCAGTAGCCACAACTGCTTGCCTCGTAATAAAAATAATGTCTGTATTATCTGTCAATTATTCATGCACCTTTAGCAGACTCTTTCTATCCAAAGTTATTGCTGGATTCTCTCTCAATGAACATCATGAAAATTTAAAACTAAAAAAAGCAAAAACTTGCATGCATCAATCATAACTATTTTGTTTCTTTGTATTCCTCATCTTACATACCTCCTTCCAGCTTTCACATCTGGACGGGGAGCCCAAAGACAGCTGTATCTGTGCAACATGTGTGGTGCGGCTCCGAGAAGCCCTTGCCTTCCGGCAGCAGGTGCTGCAGTGTGAGGAGGTGCTGCTTAGTGCCAAGTTGGAAAACAAAGATGGTAAGAGCTGTTTACTTCATCTGCTGATGATGCCTCACTGTTCAACTCTGGTACAGGGCTGGAGCAGGAAAGTGTGAGTTTTGTAGTGGTAGAGCCAAACAGTAACCCTCACTAGATGATAACTGTTCAAATGGGCCGGCTCGACCGGGGTAGTACCACACTCTCACAGAATATTGGCGTAAAGTAATAGCTTGCTATTGCGTTTCGTATGGTGAGTGACGAGATCCGGAGCCCTATTCCCTCATCCCCATCCCATGCGGGCCTTGAAATGATAAAATTTCGAAATATTGTTAAGAGGAGTGTGAACCTACGGCTTTTCATACAAAAGGCGATACCAATGTTAACCGATTTTGACCAATTTTTGATAGGTTGTCAGTCAGAACAAAATTTAGGATTGTGTGTTTCGATTTTTTCACTATAATTAAGAAATTCAGTTTTACTGTTGTTTTAGTATTCTCATACAAAACGAATTTCCGCGATTATTTGACTTTGTTGATCTTTAATCAATGATCTAGAAACGTATAAACCTAGATTTTGTTCTGACTGGCAACCTATCAAAATTTGGTCAAAATCGGTTAACATTTAAGGATTGGAAATCCTTATCGCCTTTTGTATGAAAAGGGTGATTTTTGCCGTTGCTTCAGTCCTCTTAAGTAACTACATATTGTTTATCAAGCACCCTACTGTTTTACTATATATATACATTTGTGTGAAACTGTCCGGAAATGTCTGTTCATTTCACATTTATAATATTGGTATTCCCTCATCCCATTGCAGAGTTATGTATGGAGGTGGAGACCAAGGTGAAAGTGGAACCAGTCTGTGAAGACTCGGACGCATCCGTGGGTGACCGCGATGACCGAGACTATGGTAAGAATAGAATAATAGCCTATGCCCAGCAATGCGACATATAAAGCTATTCAATAATAATATTCTATGAAAAAAATAAACCTTCTCACTTAATTTTTTTATTATTATTGGTAAACATAATTAGCGGACCGCTATTTGAAATGCGATTAGAAGCCCTGTTTATTATTATTTTTTATCAACTCTTGGCGAACAGACTTTAATATTTAATTATTATCAGAATGAGCAACACATCCCAATGGTTCTTGAATTTCATGTCTGTTTCTTTGATTGTATGTTCACCATAAATGCATAAACCATAAAACTACTGGGTGGATCTTAATGCGCTTAGTTTGGGACTAGATCAACGTGTGCGTAGGTTCTAGTTAAAAAGTTTTGCATATATAAAACATGTGGGTTTTAAAAAAAATATTATAATAAATAAAAAATATTTCGTGCGGCGTTTCTTCTCAGCAGATGTCACCTTTCGAAGCACTGGTATATTCAGACATGTGAAAGAGCCCATGTGGCCTACTTGCAAAATAAATATTTTTAATTTAATTTTCATTCAGTTTTTAAATTCTTTAACAGAACCAGAATGCAAAGTAGAAATAACACCAAAGAAGGAGCCAGAGAAGCGACGCAAGACGCGGCAGAGCAAGTTGGAACTCCTCGATAGAGCCCTCGCTCTGCAGGACAAGCTGGACGAAATGCTGGACAAAGCGGGTGAGTCTGCCTCTACGCAAGAACCCTGTCTGTTTCGTCATAGCTAAACTGCTGAACCGATTTTGATGAAATTTAGTATGGAGACAGTTTGAGCTGTGGGGTATGGGCTACTTTTTTAGGGTTCCGTACCTCAAAAGGAAAAAAAGAACCCTTATAGGATCACTCGTGTGTCTGTCTGTCTGTCCGTCTGTCACAGCCAATTTGCTCCGAAATTACTAGACCGATTGAGTTGAAATTTGGTATTAATATGTAAGTTGGTGACCGCAACACGGACGCGTGACGTAAATATATGAATTTTAAACATACGTGCCACTTTTTGGGGGTAAACTAGAAAATTAAAAAAAAAAGTTATGCCACCGATATTGTGTGACATATCAAATGAAAGGGCTTATTGTGAGGATCTTAAATATATATTTTTTTGAATTTTAAGTAAAATAGTTTAGAAGTTATTCAGGAAAATAGGCGAAAAAATGACCATTCCCCCCCCCTTATTTCCGAAACTACTGGGGCAAAAATTTCTAAAAAAATACAGAAAATAGATCTTTGCCTATAGATTACAGGAAAACCTATAAGAAGTCTATGGTATTTAAGGTAACCTAGTAAATTTCAGATAATCATGTACGGAACGGAACCCTCTCCACACGAGTTTAACTCGCACTTGTCCGGTTTTTTTAAGACAACCAACCCATGAAATGGTGAAATAGAGGTTGGAAAATTCGTTAACGGCAAATTTGCGTGTGCCCGATGAGAGTCCGTAATTTGAGGAAAAAAACCGGACGGGTGCGAGTTAAACTCGCGTGGAGAGGGTTCCGTGATTATATGAAATTTCCTTTGTTACTTAAGTAAAATACCATACTGTATTTTAACTTACTTATTTCAACTTTTTTTGAATTTTCTAATTTACCCCCCCAAATTGCCCCCAAGTTTAAAATTAATTTATTTACATCACGTGTACGTGTTGCGGTCACAGACTTACATATGTGTACCAAAGCTCAATTTCGGAGTAAATTGGCTGTGACAGACAGACCTATACCCACCTAGACTTGTATGATAGACGAGTATTCCCATAAGGGTCCTAGGGGGGTAAAATTGTTTTATTTTAATGATACTAAAAACTTGCACGGTGCATCTATTTTCTTAATGTGTCTCGGCAGACTTCGTGTTTTGTCAGTCGTTGGATTTCTATCAGTTTCAGAAATGCGATGATTGTAAAATAGATACATTGTAATGTTATATATTTTGTTCCCGGGTACATAGATGGCTTCGATTTCTTCTTTATTCTTCTTGTAAACTAAATTTTCCGTTTGTTACAGTATCACCACCAAAGAAGAAACCCAAGTCCAAAAAGGACCCTCAGGACCACGACCACATGATCTTCACGAACACTCTCACCATCGTCCTCAACTCCTACGTCTGCCCGTTCCACAACCGAATAAGCAATTACTACTGCTACTACTGCAAAGACCAATTCACAAACCCGAACGAACTCAGAGAACACACATTAACCCACGAACCAAAAGAAATGTTCGAAAGCATGACGGAGAACAAAAAAGTGCCCAAAATCGATATAACTCGAATCGACTGTCGATTGTGCGATGAGAAAATCGATAACTTACAAGACTTCAAACGGCACATCACTAGCGTACACGGAAAAGTGATGTACCCAGTTGAAAACGAGTTCTTAAAGTTCAAATTGACGCTAGATAGTATTAAGTGTACGGAGTGTAGTAACAGTTTTCCGTACTTTGACAGTTTGAAGAAACATATGATCGAACATTTTGGAACTTTCATCTGTGACCAGTGCGGTGCCTGCTTTTTGGAACAGAACTCTTTGCGTACTCACATCAAAAGTCATAGTAAGGTCGAAGCTAATTTCCCCTGTGAAATATGCGGGAAAAACTTGAAGTCTAAATACAGCAGATATTTACACGTTGCTACTGTGCATGAGAAGAAGCCAACGGTGAACTGTTATAAGTGTGAAGCGAGCTTCCTCTCCTACGCGTTGAGGAATCGACATTTAATCGAAGTGCATGGTGATAAACGGACGTTCCCTTGTAAATTGTGTGATAAAGTGTATAATAGACGGAAAACTCTCATGGAACATAATAGGAGGAACCATTTGAAAGTGTATAGACACCAGTGCGACTTGTGCGATCAGAAGTTCTATCTGCCGTCGCGGCTGAAGGAGCACATGGCTACGCATACAGGGGAGAGGAATTTCAGATGTGAATTTTGTGATAAATGCTATCCGAGGTATGGAATAATAATAATAATAGACCACAGACAGCTGGGCACAAGACCGTTAATCCGTTAATTAACGAAGTTAACATTTCGAGTAACGGATTAACTTTCAAGTTGACATAAAAAATTGTTAACGGACTCATTCTCTTCCGTTAAAGCAATTAAAGTCCGTTAATCGTTAATTAAGTACCTACTATTGGCAAAAAAAGTACAACTCTAATGTTATATTACTTTTCTTTCATGTCCTGCCTAAACTTCCATAGCCCATTCCAATTTTTTTTATAAGTCAATCACTAACGCCACGACGTATAAAATGCAATTTCTATCACGACTTAACGATTAACATTAACTCCCGTTAAATCTTCCGAAATGTAACGCTTTAAACTTTTCTAGTAACGGAATAGCGATTAACGAAGTTAACTATTTGATTAACGGTGCCCAGCTATGTTTATTTGCTAGTAAAAGTTAGGCTAAGCAGTGTCTTTAGGATATTTGATCTGTGCCTAGATACGAAAAGAACATCGACAGTCCCCGGAATATAAGTTGAACTAAAATGGCGGCCGTCCGCGCAGGTACAAGTATGTAAAAAAAGCGTCGCACCTCATACCGCACCTCGATTGAGACCCGAAAATGTTCTGCGCATTCATGGTCAAAGTTCAACTTACGCGTGATTGCTTCGCGTACTTACTTAAAAAAAGTTTAAAATCGTCGCTGCGCGTGCAATACCGCGGAAGCGCACTTTGTCAACACCGCGTTTCTGCGTTTTTTACGATTTTACAGGAACAAGAAAAAACTGAATATCTCAGTCATTTAAGTCAGTTTTTTCTTGTTCCTGTAAAATCGCAAAAACGCAGATACGCGGTTTTTACAAAGTGCTCTTCCGCGGTATTGCACGCGCAGCGACGAAATGTATTGTTGTTGTAATGTTATTGTTAAATATGATGCCTGCTCTAACACTCAGTCTTATAATTTAATGAATAACGATATAAGGCACTAATTGACATAATAACTTTAATGAATACTATTGTAAACCTGCCTAATAGTAAACAAATTTTAGCTTTTTTAGATTTACGGTTTAATATACTGTTTTATTGTTCATCTTTTATGTAACCATGTTTATGAGCAAATAAATATAGCTTATCTTATCTACGTGACTCGAATTATACTGGTGTTTTGTTCACAGGTTACAATCTTTACAAGAGCACGTGCGGTCACACAGCAACGACAGACGGTTCAAATGCGACCTCTGTAACGCGGCGTTCACTCAGAACGGTAGCCTCAAGAATCATATGAAGAGCCATCATCACGGATTTGAAATGAATGCGAACTATAGTTAAAGACATAACTGGGCACAAGACCGTTAATCCGTTAATCGTTAATGAACTCCTCTGGGAGCGTTCAAGTATTACGTAACGCAATATTTGGAGTTTTTTGCCCCCCCCCGCCATGTAACGCTACGTAACGTTTTTCTGTACCCCCCTTCCGGCTAGTAAAATTTCAAGAGGTCATTCCAAAAATGAGTGAGAGAACGCGATCGTTCTGAAGGGTTAAATAAATGTTAAGTAACGCGTAGTTCAAACCCCCCTCCCGCCTCTTGAATGCATCGTAACGTTTTACAAGACAAAGTAATAGAGAACCCGATATCGGGTTTTCGGCACTGAATGTGTTAAAAATGATTAACGGACTCAGTAACTTCCGTTAAAACGATTAAAGTCCGTTACACGTTAATTAAGTACTTACTGGGTTCAATTCGAAACGGTGTCCGCTAAATTTAAGATTGCCTAAATTTAAAATAAGAAACGATAACTCGATTTTGTATAGCTCCAAGGTTCAAAATCGAGTCGAACGTTTCTTATTTCAAATTTAGCGACTTCTAAATTTAGCGAAAACACTTTCGAATTGGCCCCACTATCTGCCAAATAGATTTTGATTTGAATTTGATCTCTAAATAATTAGGTATTATTGAAAACTATTGTTACACCCATATTTTTTCCTTAGCCCCATGACCGTATTAATTCCATGTCAGTGGTTTTTGTATGGAAATTTAGAAAAAGTAACAGGTTAATCGTTTATTATCTGACTATAAGTGCGGCCGTAAGAATCTCATAGGCACAGTCGGTAGGACGAGCCTTAAAATAAGGTTTAATTTAAAAGTAAAGAAAACACTGAATAAATTATTTATTTAATTAATAATTTTAAAATAACTAAGAAATGTATTTCTAAATAAATATGAATAAATGAAATGCATATTACTTTTTGTTTTATTTACATTGTAATAAGATCTGTGATAGATAATCATAGCTATTGCCAGCCAATACGTAAAAACATAAGGACATGAATACACACATATACTGCTGTATTAGCAAAATAAATATGCCACAGTCGGCTATACTCGACAGCGGTATTTGTGCCACGGACGCCACAATATCCCGTTTTCCACACTTCCGTCGGCAAATACCGTCGTTGGCGTCCGATAATAAGCTAATTGACTATAGTAACAATTTTTTTTTTCTGTGGAACGGTAGCTTATCCTTCAATAGTACATTATAGAACAGGATTTATGTAAAAATAAATTAAATACTTCAATTTTTAATTCTAAGTCACGTGACTTTAAACACCAGTCACGACGTATGACGTTTGCATTGGTCAGCTGCGTTCCGAATCACTGCTGCTTAATGATTTAAAAATATGATTACTGCTTTTTCCTTGAAAATATGAAAAATTCGTTACGAAAATATTTTTACATAATAATCTAAAATGAGCTAACAACCAGCCAAGGTGGAAAACCGAATTATTTAATTCACTTCTATTTCCTCATCTCTATATCCAAGCTGTGGTGCTGTTTCTTCACATGGTTCCGCAAACTGACATTCTGTGTGAACGTCGCCTCACAAACGGTACACCTGTACTTATTCTCACTATGGCTCTTCATATGCAACCTCAACGCCCGTAGCCTCGGATAAGATTTACCACAATACTCACATCGAAAATTCCGTTCCCCCGTATGCGTAGTCATATGTTCTTTCAACTGGCATGGAAGGTAAAACATACGGTCGCAAATATCGCATTTATGTTTAGATATCTTCAGATGAGCTCTCCGATTATGCTCCCTCCAAGATTTTCTGTTATCGTAGGACCTATCGCAGTGTTCACAGGCAAATTCTCTTTTTTCCCCATGCACTTCTATCCTATGTCTGCATCTTAAAGCGTATGAAAAGAAGACTTCATCGCACTTCCCACATTGATATGTCGGTTCCTTCTTATGTGTTATCGCTATGTGTAAGTATCGGCCATGCTTGGATTTAAACTCCTTCCCACACTCTTTACAAGGGTACGTAACTTCTAGCTTCTTCTGGTGTGTCTTCTGGTGGTCAGTCAATCTTCTTTCTTCGAAAAAATGCGCTCCGCACACATCACAAATGCAACTCCCAAAATGCACCGCCATATGATTTCTCAGAGCGTGAAAATAACCGAAAGTACTATTACATTCTATACAAGCTAAATGACTAAGCGTTAACTTAAATTGCAACACCTCATTCTGTATTTTAGGGAAAAGGAATTTATCGTGGACAGTTTTTATGTGCGTTTTAAAAGCTCCCAAATCGTCAATTTTAGCGTCACAAAGTCTGCAGTCAATTCTTAGCACATCTATTTGAGGGATCTTTCTATTTCTCACCAAATCCTTATACTTCGTTGGATCATGGGTATCGGTATGGTCTCTCAGTTCTTTGGGGTCTGTGAAAACTTCTCTGCAGTATATGCAGTGATAGTCGCTGAAGGAAGTTTCGAATGGACAGACAAATGAGTTCTCGACTATTGTGGCACAGTTGTGGAAGAGTTTGTCGTCTTTGTCCATGGATTTGAGACGGACTGTTGGTTTCTCTGGTGGTTTAGATGGTTCTGAAAAATAATAAAGTAATATTTTGTTCAATATTGTGAATTATTTCCATTTCCTCTGCTGCACTGGGAGTGAAGAAATAGCATAGAATGCGTGCAGATGCTTATCATCCTGGCATGTCGTAAAAGTCGACTAAGGGACGGGTCCTCTCCAACATGGTGGACTATCTGTATGGGCGATGGGCTGATCACCTGTCACCATACGGTTCATCATACCATCTTAGGACTAATTAATCGAACGTGGCCACAAGTAGTCTTGTGGCTCTGCCCACCCCATTAGGGATTTCGGGCGTGATGCTATGTATGTGAATTATTGTGTCATAGTGAGACATGTATTTAATTGCGTTTAATGTATTAATTGCGTAAATACACAATTATCGGCACATTCGCCAGCTCAGCTTTTTAGTACGCCTCTTAAGATAAATTAAATAATTATATTATTCTACGAAAGAAGACTAACGAAGCAGATTTATAAGGCGAGTGTGCATGGTAGGGTTGGAAGGAAGACCTCGGCGCACGTACCAAAACCAGATCGAGGACGTTCTTAAGAAAGGCCACGTCAAGAGTACCCTAAACCGGCGAGCGTGCATGAAGATATATTTTTAAGGTTCCGTACCTTATACGGAAAAAACGAAGCACTTTATAGGATCACTTTTGTCTGTCGGTCCGTCTGTCACAGCCAATTTGCTCCGAAACTATTGGACCGATTATGTTGAAATTTAGTACACATATGTCAATCGGTGACCGCAACACGGGCGTGTAACGTAAATAAATGAATTTAAAAATGGGGGCCACATTTGGTAAATTAGGACATTAAAAAAATTGTTTTGCAAACTGTATTGTGTGACATATCTGTTTAATATTATGTTAAACCTCTTTTAAAGGATACTTATTTTGATATTTCTTTATAAAAATAATGTTTTAAATTTGGATTTGTCAAACAAACGAATTATTATTAAAAATGTCAGACAAGGAAAAAGTCTATTTTATTATCCATTAGCTTAATATTAGATTATTATTTAACAATATCAAATGAAAGGGCTCCTTGTGAAAATCTTAAATATACTTTTTTAGAATTTTGAGATAGTTTAGAAGTTATTTAGGAAAATAGGCGAAAATTGACCATCCCCCCCTTACCTCCGAAACTACGGGGACTAACATTTTGAAAAAATACAGAAGCTAGTAGATAAATTCGCGTGGGGGGGGTTCCGTTCGGTTTTTTCCTTTTGAGGTACGGAACCCTAAAAAACTTGGTACAACAAATGAAATACCTTCTCCATCGTGTTCCATCATTTTCAGTTTCTCGCCGAGCCGCTGCACCCGCTTGACGATGTCCCTTTTACTCTTCTCCGTCCTTGTCTTACGTCGCTTGATACTCTTACGCGGCTTATCGGTTTCTAACTTGACACTGGCGTCTGATACTGTAACAGAAGGAATCGTTTAGGCTACATCGAAAAAACATGGTTCATTAGAGGCCATCAATAAATTACGTCACGAGTCGACTATAAAGGGACGGGTCCTCTCCAACATGGTGGACTATCTGTATGGGCGATGGGCTGATAACCTGTTACCATACGGTTCATCATACCATCTTAGGACTAATTCATCGAACGTGGCCACAAGTAGTCTTGTATGTGTATTCCCCCTTCCTTGGTTGGTCACATTTGTATGCCCCCTGTGACGTCACATATTTTGCAATATTTTAAAGTTTTCGATATTCGAAGTTTAGAGTCTTAATACTTTAGATTTATACATGTGACGTCACGAAGCTTATGACTCGCCCCCCTTGTCACACTTTATTGACCCCCTTCCTCCCCTTTAACGTGTAACATAAGTTATGGATGTCCCCTTACGACAACACAGCTAAAGAAAACAAAGGAGACCAATTTTAAAGTATAGGTATACATCGCCCGTTGTTAAAAGAGCGCTGACGGCCATACATTTTATATGGCCATCAGCGCTCTTGTTAGAACGGAAGCGGTATACAATTCGCATCACGTATCATATACATCTATAAAGTTAGCCTCAAGCCGTGTTCGGCGCAGGCACACTCATTATTCCGCGCGATCCCCTCCGCTGCGCCCGTCGAACCGTTTACTGCGACGCTATTGGCATAGCTGGGCACCATTAATCAAATAGAATAGTTAGTCAACTTCGTTAATCGCTAATCCATTACTAAAGAACTAACTAGCTAAACTAAACTAACTTCCTCTTTCAGCTAACGTATGTCTGTCTCAATGTTAGGCTACTCACGATTATCAACATGATCATCATCCATAATATGATCATCATTTTTTTCTTGGTAATCATCTGCTGCCGGGTCCATTACTTCTTCTTTTATCATTTCTGTCTTCAGTTCAATGTCTTTGCTCTCTGAAAAGTGCAAGACATTTCAATGGAAGTAAAATTACTGAGAACTTCGTATAAGGACATGTTTTCGCATTTGGCTATTTGCCATGTTGGTAGGGTAGCAGTTGAACGCTACAGTCGGCTATATACGACAGCGGATTTTCGTGACATGCTAATGTAGTCTTTTGCCTGGTGCCAGGACTCAGTTAAAAGCGGGTCCACTGCAGAGATTATTTATTTAGAATACTCCCATTTTGACGACGCGGATAGCCTAGTTGGTAGTGACCGTGCCTTCGACGCAAGCGTCCCGGGTTCGATCCCCGGTAAGGGCAAATATTTGTGTGATGAGCACGAATGTTTGTTCCTGAGTCTTGGATGTTTCCTATGTATTTAAGTATTTATTTCTCTATATGTAAGTATTTATATCATCGTCTAGTACTCATAACACAAGCCTTTAGAGCTTACTTTGGGACTAGATCGATTTGTGTAAAGATTGTCCCCTGATTTATTATTTATTATTATTTATTATATTTAAAATGCAAATAAAAATACCCATTTGCATTTAAATAGGTACTTTTTGGAAAGTATTTTAGTTTTACTTAATTTACTTTTCCACATATATTTTCTATTTGCAAAATGAAAAATACTTTGCTGTTGAGTTTTGCCCACATCACTGACCAAATGTTATATAAAATTTACAAAGATTTCTCACATTGGCGATTAGAGGCGTTGTGAGGTGTGCAACTGACTGACCTCTTGCAAGTATAAAAAAGTATGTACTTAAACTATTTTGTATTTGAATTCAATCAGATCAATATATCACCGATCCACGGACTTTGTTTCATGTTCATAGGAGCTTGTTTGACAAGTTTCACACAAGAACAAGTGGAGAGATTTTAATAAGTTTATTCAGTAAGGATCAAGATAGCATCAAACTGTAGATATATTGCCATCGGTTGTTGTGTATAAAGTTGGAGGCTCATAAATTAATTAGCAGTCTAACCATTGGGCTGGTGGATGTGTATGCTGGCCTGCAAAAGCTTCTCTTCACACAGCAGTACTTGCACCCGGAAAGCACAGGCATCTCGGAGACGAAGCACGCAAGTTGCACAGATGAGGCGGTCTGTCTCTGCTGAGCCATCTAGGTCTGATAACTGGAATATCAATAGTATTCACTAATTTTTCTATTTTTCATTTAATATAAGGTGAGATCTTACCTGGTGTTGCAGGAGAGGCAGAGGAGATGGAGTTCAAGACGAGAAATACGCAAAGTAATTAAACAACAACAAAAAGACAAAATTACGCCTAACAGCAAAAATGTTATTATTGAAAATTAGACAAAGTTTTGGGAACAATTGAAGCGAATTCTACTAAGATTGTGTAAAATATGTAAGAAACAATCAAGCAGGATATAGTGGACTGTGAGGAATTGGCTACTAGCTCAAGCTAGAGAACTTTTAGAGGTATTTTACATTAGTTACCATTAAACCAAAGCAATCCATAATCATGTCAGAGTACACTTCCTTTTGCCCCTGAAATTCGTATTCTACGTTCATCACGCGGCATTTTTTGATAGAGCCACAGCAGCGGCAGAGACCTGGATCGTAAACAGGGCCTTTACGATTAACGACATTCATTTTAAAAAGGATTAAAATGAATTTTATGACAAAATTTTGTTTTGGTGACCCTTTCTCGTCATTTGACATTTCATATTTTTTGTCTGATTATTCCTTCCCAAAGGGAAAGGCTTAGGAAACTTTGCCCATACTGTCATGACACTTTATAAGAGAATGTTTTCTTTCGTTCGAAAGTACCCGTTTTAGATTCATGGATCCGTTTAACAATTTGTTAAGCTTTTTAAATGAATAGTTTAATTTGATGCAAAAGATGCTTCTTATGAGTGCAAAAAATGCAAACTATTGCTTTATATTTTGTATGTGTAAAGTAAAATATTTTTATGTGACGAGACGTGGTAAATCTTTATGTCCCTAACAGAAATAACCCTAAGTATTGCTGCGCCATCTGTTGCAGAGTAGATGAACTGCTATGTATTTTTGACATAAGGTAATGTTCTCACTATAAACCTATTTTAACATACCGTTTGACGCTTTACTTGCATTAACAAAACGCAGTTTTCCAGCAGATGCCAAAAAAAATTGTGTCCTTGCTGTTTATTTGTTATTTTATTAATTAAATATGATTCTAATATGACAACAATGAGCGGTGATAAAAGGAAAGGGCCGATTTTCGACCCCGGCCTTTGTCGGTGCTGCGGTGCAATGAAAAGATGCCGTGTATTAAACGTGGAATATCAATGCATGGGGCAGAAGGAGGTCTATGCTGATATGATCATAGACTGCTTTGGTATTATGGTAAGCGTAGGGCTTTTATAGATCGCCTAATTATATTTTTAAAATTTTGTCTAGGTGTCTGTTTGTTCCGGCTAATCACTGAAACGGCTGGACCGACTTTGACGGGACTTTCATTGGCAGATAGCTAATGTTATAAGAAGTAACTGCTTTTTTTTTAGAAAGGAATTAGGGTACCGCGAAAACAAGTACTTTGAATAGAACATAGATACTTTTCATCCCAATCTAATGCAAACCAAGTCCCGGGCATAGCTAGTCTTACCATAAATCTGTCTTTTTGCCAGTGGCGCAGCATGCCTGCAAGCCGATTCCCGACGGCTTTACCAAGCTAGAAAGCTACCGCTAGCTGTCAGTGAAGTCCATGTTACTCTTAACTAAATGTCAGTCTCGCACGCACCGTTCTAATTTTTCCGGCTTCCTTTAGGAAATATTTGATGCTTCGCTACTGCTATTTGCAGTAAGATTGGTTGCATTTAGTTGTTACATATCAGTGCTCAGTGCATCAACTGGTGCCTGGTGTACTATTTGCTGAGAATTTCTTATATTATCGACTTATATCATTTTGTATTCCTACTTGATGAGTTGTTCCAAATTTGCAGCAAAGTCCTTTTGGCAAAAATTATACATTCTCAACGTCAAGTAATCCCAAATCATCAATACATATAAAACAGTATTGTGACTCACCTATAGAAGCACAGCCTAAAAGGGTGATCCTAGAGGTTTGAAATTTGGAGGAAACATTCGTCAAGTACCCTAGAGGTCAAGGGCGTGCAGTCCATATAGGCATTTGGGCAGGGCCTACCCTGGAAAAATTACCCTGTGTCTGATTTTATTCATAAATTTCATAAACAATAAATATTTTAGGTATTTTTGAGTCTAGAAATAATTTAATGCGAATTACGAGTTATAAATCGGACACAAGGTCATTTTGCCAGGGTAGGCACTGCCTAAATGCCTATACTGCACGCCTATGCCAGAGGTCCACTAAGGAGGGATTTTTTGAAATTCCACCCCTAGAGGGATGAAAAAGGGTGATAAAGTTTGTACAGAAAATACCGCAGGTGAAGCTGTGGCGGGCCCACTAGTAAAAATATAAAATATATTGCATGACCACTGGGTCCACTGGTACATAAATTAAGATATCACTTTGAAAAGGACTTGTCCATAGTGTACCATATGTATGTAGTACAATAATTACTATTAATAAAACGTAAATACAGTTTCATAACTAATAATTATTCATTAGTAAGTGGAGGAATGTATATTTGGTATTAAAAATGGAATAAAATAAATAATAATCTCATTAAAATATCACAAGTATCTACACCTCTTATCAGTGGCGCAACTATAGCATCTGGGGCCCGTGGCAAATTCTTTTGATGGGGCCCTATCAGTAAATACTCAGGTACAACGTAAAAAATATTTTTGAGCTCGCGGCCTCTTGGGCCGGGGCCCTCTTGGTTCGGGGGCCCGTGGCATTCTGCCAGCCCTGCCACCCTATTGTTACGCCACTGCCTCTTATATACAATGGGCCTTATTTCGACTGTGGAAATTTCAAATGTTCTAAGGGACATTTTGACATTTCGACAAAATGTCCCTTATTTCAAATGTACTAAGGCACATTTTGATATTTCCACAAACTGTCCCTTCCGACATTTAAAATTTCTCTCTTGTGTATAACATATATTATTTGTGTTCAGAGTGCACAGAACCTGGTAACACTCTAACATGCTTATCCCCTAGCTATCTCACCTGGACACCAAACCCTCATCCCGCCTGATCTGTGCCACGTGCGTCTCCCGGTTACGGGAGGCGGTCGCGTTCCGAGCGCAAGTGCTGCGGTGTGAGGCTGTGTTCTTGCAGGTGCGGATGAGTGATGATGAAGCTGAAGGTTAGTTTTTGTGGGCTTTTACAAGACTGTCAGCTGTTATGTTATATTGTTATTTGAACGAAGTAAAGATAAATTAATTATATGTTGGGCCATATATTGTAAATAAAAAAACCGACTCCAAAACCCCACTGAAAAGTAAGAAATAATAATTGGCTTTTGTAAGTCATTTACCTAGAAATGGGAGATATATTATTGGTTCAGTGACGTCATAAATTAAATATATCGAAGTCGGTGGCAAGTTGGTGGTTGGTGGTTGGTGGTGACTTGTAAAGTAAATGAACACAGTATGAGGGATGTATTGGAAAGTCCATTTATTCCATGTACCTATTACCTTATTAACTTGCCACCGACTTCGATATATTTAATTTATGACATCACTTAACCAATAATATATCTCCCATTTCTAGGTAAATGACTTACAAAAGCCAATTATTATTTCTTACTTTTCAGTGGGGTTTTGGAGTCGGTTTTTTTATTTGTTAAATTATTATTTCATTTTATACTTTTTAGTGCTTATCGTATAAAACACATTTATTACATCAAGCAACAACAGCATAATGCTAATTGCTCATCACCATTTACAAAATGTTGCTATCCAGGGTGCAAGGGCATCAATCTTTGAGGAGTTCTCCTGGTTCTTCAAACCCAGTTCTATTTTACCACATGCATTTTCATGACCATAAATTGCTTCACAAACTTATAAAGAAATTTAATCGCCAACTGTGAAATACTTATCATTCAGGAGTTCCGGTGATCATCTATGGTCTTCATCAACAGTTCCACTTCACCAAATAATGCTTTTGGAACGTAACTGCTTGAGTTATTACAGATTATACTAAAATTGCTATATGCGTGCCTATAATATTTGAAGAGTTCCATCGATTCCTCATAAATCCTCTCATCACACCTCGACTTTGACTACAACGGGACCAAACTGGAAGTATACCCTACCGATTAAAAAAAGAATTTTTCAAATCGGTTTATAAATGACGGAGTTCTGAAGTAAGAAACATAAAAAAAAAAAAAAATACAGCCGAATTGAGAACCTCCTCCTTTTTTTTTGAAGTCGGTTAAAAAGACCTATATAAGTTTGACTTAAAGTTGATATTTATGTTACTTGTTATAGACTGGGCTGCAAGAAGGATTTTGTTTGCATAATATGTATGAGGACCGCGCTTTGACTTCTGTTATGTATTCTTGAGGTCACAAGGAAGTTTTTTTGTATGGATTATCGACGTTTGGTGTATCAAAAGGGATTCATGAGCTGCATCTAAATATATACTGCATAAGTAAATACATTTCGCCTACTTTCGTTTAGCATTTTCAATACACACCAAGTTGATTCCCTCCAGGAGGAAACTGCTGAATGATTTTTTGTGAAGCAATCGCCAAATGACTCGTAATACCCTCATCTTAATTTATATTTTTTTTTTATTCCATCTAAAAATTGTATACCTAGGTATACAATTTTGGATGGAATAAAGGATGGAATGGAATAAATGGGATGGGATGACAAAACTTGCTGGCAACATCAGAACTATATTTCCTGGTAACCCCAAAAATACATAAAACAAAGTCAAACCGTGGTCCACATATTATACAGTTGAAATACCCATTGCGGCACACATGCCTGGCATGTTACGTTATAAGATTAAAATTATAATTTCACAGAAAACCAAGCACGTCTTGAGGCATCAGCTAAACTCGAAGTGGAGGTCAAGACGGAGCCCCTGGAGCAAAGCAGCGTCGGCTCTCCCGCGCCTGACGACTTGCCTAACGACTACGATCTTCCTGATGACCCCAGCAATCCGCCTGATGACCCCAAGGAGATAGACCAGCCGAGTGAGTAGCCAAGTCCAACATGTTCAAATTTAAATGTGGAATGTGTGTGGGATGAGTCTGAACATGTACAAGTTGGCTATAGTGGCCGTCAACCAAAGTGACGACTGGGGTAATAAAACATTATTTTCTTCCCTGCACCCTGCAGATGTGAGACACGCTCTGTGAGACCATGCAAGTGCGAAAGAGATAGCGTTTGGTTGACGGCCACTATAGTGGTTGGATGTGTGCCTCTTGAGTTTGAGTAAAGAGGTTTGTGGGTTTAAATCCGAATCAGCACCCCTGAATCCAACACGAACATTCCTGTGAGAAAAACATTGAGGTAGCCTGCACACTTCTGCGGATAATTCGACAGTGCGTGCGGTGACCACTGCTCCGTCCCTCCCATCATGAGAGGAGGACTGTATTCAGCAGTAGGCATAATTATACAGGGTATCAGGGAACCCGTGCACCAAATTTCGTGCGTGGCTTCTCTTGAAGTTACTGATGAACCCTAAGAAAAAATGTTTTCCTATCTGGTGACTTAATTTTCCTATGAGACTCTAGAAAGGGTGATAAGGAAATGTGTTTATTTTTTCCCGTATATTTTTAAATTTTAAAAAGACATAAAATATACGTTTAAAACAGCCACTATTGAAAACCTCATTGGTTTAACTAATAGTTGGCGAGTTCTCGAGTCCGCGTTATCAATAATTTTCTCGTGTGTGGGTACTAATGAACTTTACATTCTGAATAATATTTTTTAACTAGCTGTGCCCGCGACTTCGTCCGCATGTAATAGTGTCTTTGGGTAGCATTATTTATATCGAATCAACAGCCTAAAAAATAAGTTTCAAGCTTCTAGCTCTAAAAATGACGATACTTCCATATAACTTGTCATCCCCCCCTTTCAGCCCCTTTCAAACTTTTTTTGACATTAAAAAGTAGGCTATGTCCTGTCTCAGGCTCTAGACTATCCGTGTACCAAATTTCATTTAAATCGGTTCAGTAATTTTGGCGTGAAAGCGCGACCGACAGACAGACAGTTACTTTCGCATTTATAATATTAGTATGGATAGTATGGATTAATATGGATTAACGTTTTAAATTTCACTGCTCCCAATCCCGTCACTGTCCCGCTAGACTTTCGTGCTGCCATCTGTACGGCAGGGGACTGAAACAGGCTGGTAATATGTCGTCCCACCCCCAGTGGATGTGAAGGCTGAGTCGGACTCCGACGAGGCGCCGCTGCGGCCGCGCGCGCGACGGCGCAGCCCCCCCGCCCCCCGCGCCCGCCCGCCCCCGCCGCCCGGTAAGTTAACTTTTATGTTCAAAAAACAAAAATAATACGGATGTTTCCTGGGTAAAAAAATTATAATTCTGATAAGTCGTTCAGTTAGATTATCAAAAAATATTGAACACGTATATTTTGCTTTATCAAATCAATCGAAATTGACAACGATAACGCGCATCAAAGTTCGGGAGTGGGGGCTCATGACGTCACTTAATGGTAAAAAGTGCGCAGTCGTGACGTCACGCGGAACTTCAACGCACTATATCTTCATCATTTTTTGTTTAATTGACAAAAGAACAAATATGTGTTCAATATTTTTTATAATGTAAATGACAGGACTAATTTAAAAAAAAATCAGGAAACACACCTATTGAATATGTTTGCATTTTTGGAACTAACCTTTCTTCATCGTTATTTGAAAAAACCTAAGAATGCGCAAGTTGAATTAAACTATTAATCTCAGACCCGCTCTACTTCCCGACGCCCTGTATTGTTCGTTTTCGCTCGCTCGATATAATCAGTGACAAACAAAGGGATTATTTCTTTAACTACACCCATATCACAAAACCTCCGTTGTTTAATTTAAAACCATAGGAAATGAACACCATTTTGACAACCAATTAGGAAAAACCAGTGCTGCAATGTTATTTCTTTATCGTTTTTAGTAAAGAAATGAGATTAAATTTGGAACAGCTGTCAAAACTCAAGTGGGTCTCTATTCTAGTATCCATAGATATTAAACAGTTATTGATACGAAACATCAATTCAGTATGTTTTTTTAATATAAACCGAACGACATTTGATCTCGAGTGACATGGGAATAGAGACTTCATTCGCTTGCCTATGATTAAAAAAAAAATGGTCTTGACGGAGGATCGAATTGCCGCCATGTTGGTGTTTTGCTGAACGAAAGTAGAATTGTTGTTGAATTGAATAGAAAAAGTTGTTTGTAATTTACATTTTAGTTGAAAATATGAATAGTAAGTAGTCTTCTCGGAGTGTGTGTGATGTGAAAATGCGCCGGATATCGGAAATATGCAGCCACGATTGCAACAAATAACTTGTTGCCAGAAAATATTGTTTCTGAACCCATCATGGAGGATTTATAATATGTGTGTAGATAAAGTTATGTATGCAACTCTGCATAATTTGGCCTTAAAACACACGTGCGATCTTATTATGAAACTCGCCTATCGGCTCGTTTCATGAAAACCGCACTAGTGTTTTAAGGCCTATCATTATGCAACCGTTGCATAAACTACTATTTCATTTCATTTTCATAGAGCGTCGGTGGCCTAATGGCTAAGGATGTTGACTCGTGATCGTGAGGTCCGGGTTCGAATCCAAGCGGTTGCCATGTACCAATGAGTTTTTGTAACGTATGTACATTATCTGCCTGCGAATTGCGGTAACCGATGCTCTTACGGTGAGGGAAAGCATCGTGAGGAAACCTTGCACATTTAGTTAACTATATGCGTAACCATGATCCAATTGGCCTGGTTCCCCTGTCACAACGGTTACGGAGGTCAGACGGCAGTCGTTCCACTGTAATAACCCGACCTGCTGAATCCGGGATCATGGACAAAGCGTACCCCGTAGCGTAAGCGTAGACGGGAAAAAGCGCTAGGAAGAGAGATTTCATTTAATTTTCATTTATTTATTCAGTAACAATAGACATTGTGTTTGAAAGATAAATCACTTAAATATCCTAATGAAGGTACAAAAAATGTACGTTGATGTAGTTTGAACCCGTAATAATTTAACGGTCAGCGCGATAATTGCAAACAGCAGTCCCATCCAGAACTCCACCTGCGTAACGCATTAGCTGCCAGCGTAGCTGAGCACCGTTAATCAAATAGTTAATTTCGTTTATCGCTAATCCGTTACTAAAAAAGTTAACTTCGTTAAACGTTGATTTCGGAAGATTTAACGGATGTTAACGTTAATCGTTAACTCTTGATAGAAATTTCATTTTATGTCGTTGCTATGGAAGTTCAGGCAGGAAATGAACAATTAATGAAAGAAGGGTCTGCGCGCGATGACCGCCCACCAGCACGAACATACCTAGTTGTCGGAAACAGTACTTAATTAACGATTAACGGACTTTTATTGTTTTAACTGAAGTTAATGAGTCCGTTAACCATTTTTAAAGTTAACCTAAAAGTTAATCCGTTACTCGAAATGTTAACTTGGTTAATTACTGATTAACGGATTAACGGTCTTCTGCCCGACTATGGCTGCCACCTCTTTGCCATGAGACTTTCCCAGCCATGTCAAGATACGGATCACACAAACGTCCGAGGCAAACAGTGAAAGTTCGGAAACTGCT
This sequence comes from Tortricodes alternella, assembly GCA_947859335.1. Classification (NCBI taxonomy): domain Eukaryota; kingdom Metazoa; phylum Arthropoda; class Insecta; order Lepidoptera; family Tortricidae; genus Tortricodes; species Tortricodes alternella. The sequence goes on from OX401972.1 coordinate 2,965,527, forward strand.
ATAAGTAGCTACAGTGGAAAAAAAGCCAATGCACGAAGATAAACAATTATTTAAGCGTTAGAAGCGAAAGAAGAAAGCAAAAGAAGAAAGAAGCGCGTTAATAACGTGTATTTTTCTTTGTAGGTAACGAAGAGGAACCGAGAATGTCCGCAGAAGAACTAGCTGAACTAAAGAAGCACCGAGCCAATATAAAAGTCCTTCTAGAATCTTCTAACGCCACTCCTATTCGCTGCTACAGCGGCATAGGCTACAGATGCTGTTACTGTAGGGAAACCTGCCCCGATCCTAAAGATCTAAAGGACCATACGTTAACCAAGCATAACCTAAAAACGCGCCGAAGCCTTATGCAGAGGAATCAGCTATCAGCATTCTTAGTGAGACTAGATATAACCGGTCTTCAATGCCTGCTTTGCCACAGCGAAATAGACTCTATAGAAGACTTATCAGAACATTTAAGAAGCGAACATGAAAAGAAACTCCATTTAGACATAAAGAGTCATCTTCTTCCGTTTAAATTTGAGGACGGTTTGAAATGCGTTGTATGCGCGAAGGTTTTCACCAAATTTAAAAGTTTACAGGAGCATATGAACATGCATTTTAGGAATTATATATGCGATTACTGCGATATGGGGTATCCTACGAAAAGGATGCTAGGTCAGCATTTCAATATGCATAAAATGGGCGTGTTCCACTGCGAATACTGTCCAAAAACCTTCAACACGGAACAGAAGAAGAAACTCCACGAAAGACATATACATGTCTCTGGTAATTCCAACTTCTTAAACAAATGCAGCATCTGCCAAGAGAGATTTAAAAGTTACAGAGTGAAGGAACAGCATATGCTAGAATTGCACGGAGTTTCGAGCGCTGTCAAATGTCAAGCCTGTGAGAAGAGTTTCAAGAATCAGAGGCAGTTGTCGATACATGTACAACGCGACCACTTAATGCGTCGTCCACATACATGCCCGGAGTGTGACATGTCTTTTTTCGAGCGGCAGCAACTTAAGAACCATTTGGTGAAGCATACGGGTTTAAGGGAGTTCAGATGTGAGGTGTGCCTCAAGGCGTATGGGAGGAAGAAGACGCTTCGAGAGCACATGCGGATCCACGAGGCGGATAGGAGGTTCAAGTGCCAGTTCTGTGGATTGGGGTTTGTGCAGAAATGCAGCTGGAGAGGGCATATGCGCTCGAAGCATAGCGAGATGTTTACTGAGTAGTGTAAGTCGATATTTTGATCAGGAATTTATATTAAACAGCAACTTATTTGTGCAGTGTTAGTGGTTGGACGAACCTTAAGAAGGTTATGATTTAAACCATGGCTTGCACCTCTGATTTTTCGGGGTTTATTGTTATAGCTGGGCACAAGACCGTTAATCGTTAATTAACGAAGTATTAAATTAACTTTAAAAATTGTTAACGGACTCATTAACTTCTGTTAATGACAAACAAAAAAACGTAACAAACAATTAATTTCTGTTAATCGTTAATTACATACCTACTATTTTCTAAAAGGATACTACGTAGACCAGTATTTCATTAATTTTTCATTCCTGTCTAAACTTGCATAGCCCACACCAACATTTTTTATAAGCAAATTACTAACATAACTAAGTTCATAAATAATGCAATATCTATCAGGAGTTAACGATACTTAACGTTAACTTCCGTTAAATCTTCCGAACGCACTTTAACGTTTAACGAAGTTAATTTTTTAGTAACGGATTAGGGATTAACGAAGTTAACTATTTTCATTAACGCTACCCAGCAATGTATAAATATAGATTGAAGTGCGTTTTCCTTTGTTCCAGCCCTTCCGATGTCGAAAGTCCAGCAACTGATGCGTGAACGAGACCCCTCGTACATGATCGACACGAATATCGTCACCGTCGTGGAGTGCTCCTACGTGTGTCCATTCAAATGTCGGCACAACCATCTGCTCTGCTACTACTGCGGAGAAAACTACTCAGACCCTACCCTACTTAGACAGCATACAATCTCCAACCACCACCCGAAGAAGTTCAAAGTCATAGAGCATAAGAAGATGATCAAGATGGATTTAACAAGGATAGATTGTCGTCTTTGTCCTGCGAAGATCAATGATATAGAAGAATTCAAGCGGCATATAACCAGTGTTCACAATAAGAAGTATTACTTCGACTCTAAAGACTTAATTCTACCATTCCGGTTGACTTCGAACGATCAAAAGTGCGCGTTGTGTGACGAGACGTTCCCGTATTTTCACGCTTTAAACAAACATATGAATAAGCATTTCAGTAATTACGTATGTGAGACATGTGGCTTAGGTTTTGTGGACAAGGGTCGTTTTGTGATGCATCAGCAAAGGCATGAGGAGGGTGACTTTCCCTGTGAAACTTGTGGGAAGATTTTCAAAGCGCAGTACAATAGGGATTTACATATAGATAGAGTACACAATAAGAGGGGGAGGGTGTTCTGTCCGAAGTGTGATATAAAGTTAATGTCTTACACGCAAAAGTTGAAGCATTTAGTGGAAGTGCACGGTGAGGAGCCGCTGAGTTTCTCATGTAATGTGTGTGATAAAGTGTTTGGGACGCGGCGGACGCTGACTATACATCGGAGGAAGGATCATTTGAAGGACTACAGGTATTTATTGATTGATTGAATAAAGATCCACAGCACTTACAATCTTATAGAGGTTATCTTGCTTATAAAACTTACTGCCAATTACGGATTTACATTTTTTTAGACCAAACTTATGTGAACATAGGAGACAATCTGGAACTAAATTTACATTACTAAGCAAACAACGTGCGTGTGTGTGTGTGTGTGTGTGCGTGCATGCGTGCGTGCGTGTGTGTGTCTGTGTGTGTGTGTGTGTGCGTGCGTGCGTGTCTGTGTGTGTGTGTGTGTGTGTGTGTGCGTGCATGCGTGCGTGCGTGCGTGCGTGTGTGCGTGCGTGCGTGTCTGTGTCTGTGTGTGCGTGCGTGCGTGTTTGTGTGTGTGTGTGTGTGTGTGTGTGTGTGTGTTTCCCAGCACCGGATCTACGATTTTTCCGAGCCGGGTCAGCCGGGGCAAAAAACTTGACAGGGTTAGGAGTCCGCACCTCAAAAGGAAAAAACAGAACATCATCATTAGAAAATTAAAGAAAAAAGAGATTTGTTACTATATTGTGTGACATGTAGGTGAAAATTGACCATTCCCCTCCCCTTATCTCCGAAACTTTCAGATAATCCTATACGGAACGGAACCCTCTCCCCGCGAGTTTAACTCGCACTTGTCCGGCGTTTTTAAACACAGGGATTTGGCGCCCCCTAAAATTTGCAGCTCGGGGCAGGTGCCTTGGTTGCCTCCCCCCATATCCGGGCCTGACCGTACCGTTTTTTTTTTCTTTCCAGGTACGAATGCCAGTACTGCGGCCAGAAATTTTTTACGCGCTTCGCTCTGAACAACCACATGCCAACTCATACCGGAGAACGAAACTTCAAATGCAAAGTGTGCGAGAAAACCTACCCTCGACTCAAAACTCTTAAGGACCACATGAGAATCCATACAAATGATCGAAGATACAGGTGCCACGTTTGTGGGCAGGCGTTCATACAGAACTGCAGTCTGAAGGGGCATATGAAGAGTCAGCATTCTGAGTATGGGTAAGGTGCAATATCGATGGAACATTATGTGAACCCTTTGTCACTGTATTCCCGTTTTTTTTAACCTTTTCACCGCCACAGTCGGCTGCAGCCGTCAGCGGATACAGGGTAAAATAGTCCTTCAGTACCTTGACTTAAAGTTGACATTCGTGTTACTTCTCTGACATGCTTGGCGGTCAAAAGGTTAATGTTTGTACAATAGGGAACATGCATATTTTTTTTCATCTAGTATTGGAAAGTGTTGAGTAATAGAAACCGATCTGTGTACGCGAAACATTATTATGTTGTTTATTTTATGTGTTATGAAGCTTTGAAAAGTCATTGTTCATACAAATTGGACAACAGCTATGACGTCAGAGCTGTCGTTAGACTGTACAAACTGCATGGCGTTTAAACTAAATCTCCAATTATGTCTAAAAATACTGTTTTTACACCAACGTAGAAATAAAAACTAAAATGAGAACTAAAAACAATAAATATTTTTCATACATTTTGATCCGTAATCATACAATAAATAAAATGATATTTTTTCTGTAATATGCTTTTGTTTACATTTACTTTCATAATATGTATCATTTATTAAACCTCATTTTGATTTAATGCATGTTCCCCATTAGTAGTACGTTCTCATGTTTTGTAAAATATTAATGACACTTCCCCCCAAAACAAGGTAGGCGCAAATTAAATATGGTAATGGTTTATTGACCTAATTGATTGATCGATTAGTAACTCTTGGTATTTATTCCTGAATTAAATGGTATTATTGTTGTATTTTTAATTTTTGGAGTCATTGAGTTACTCCTAACCTGAATCCTGGATCCGCTTTTGTGGGAGACTTAGAATCACAGACCATATAACCCAGTAGGCTCCGCATTAGAGGCAAAAAACCATAAGCGACGGGGTTATAGGCAGGCGCGGGAGGCGCATAACCTTGAACGCCCCAATCACAGCGCTCTAAAATCGCCGCTTAGCCGTTTTTTGTTTGTAAATGTTAGCTAAAAAGTTTTGTATCTATAAATAACTAAATACATACTTTCCTTTTCCAGTTAAAATACATTTTAAACCTTTTGAACGCGACGGCTGAGTACGAGAAAGCGTGCCCCGGACGCCGAGTGACGGCTGTAGCCGACAAAATGTATGGAAAAAGGCATGCCGTGGTGTCCGAGGCAAGGAAATGATGCCGGCTACAGCCGACTGGGGCGTTCAAAAGGTTTAACTAAACACGACCTTATTATACGAAGCCAATATTTTAAGGTGTCGATATATTTTAATATTTGTAATCTCAGCAATGTTGTTATGAAATATTGATTTTAGTATTTTTGAATAAATTGATTATAGAAACATTGTACAATTGTAAATACAATAAGATTTGTAAATAGTATTTCTAAGTTTTAATAATATTAAAAAGTAATTTATAAAGTTTTTCTTCTTATTCCCGCCTTATAAATAAACCATGGAAACAAATGACAATAAAGAAAATAAATGGTAAATATATTTATTTATCTTTTACATTTTATCCAATCTACAGACACATAACAAAACATTACACTAACAGACTAAAATAAATATGTATTTAATACTTACTCCTTAATATTATGTACATTTAAAAAAGACATAACTTCAAATTTTATACTTTATAAAATAATACTGGAAGATATATTATGCCGTGAAATTAAAAATAGAGAGCACAGTGAGAATCCCAATTAGTCATTTCATATCTTAGAACCAATCGGTTATTTCATAAAAATACAATGTTTTATGGATCTGAGGACCATCAATTTACCTTTTGACCGGGATCGTCTGATTTTTACGACACAACATATCCAGATCATTTCGCCGCAATTAGCGCTTGCAATCCAAATATACGAATATTGTTTAATCTTTTGAACGCCACAGTCGGCTGTGGCCGTCGGCAGCTTTCCGGTGAGCCCTTGACGCTCACGTTATCCGTGCCCCGACGCCACGATATGCCGTTTTCCATACATTTGCGTCGGCGAGCGCTCGTGGCACGCTTTTCCGCCGTTAGCCGTGGCGTTCAACAGGTTAAAGGTCGTAGCAAGACGGGTCGAGGGGGCCTTGGCCCCAGAATCCAAATTTCCATTACGTAAATTGAGCGCTGATCGAGTATTTTTTATTAAACCACTGGCAGCCTAAACACTAAGTTCCATTCCAGGGGCCACAGCCTCCATACAAAATTGTTATAGCAAGAACCAGACTAGCGGGTCGTCCAGCGTGGTGACAAAGTAACAGAAACCGGGATAGTCGGGTTCTTGGCACAATGTGTTAATAGGATTCAATTGCAAAAATAGGATTGCGGAAAACAGTTTCACAGGCCGAGAAGAGCAAAATTGCTTAATAATTGAAACATATATTTAAGTAGTAAATTGTGACCTCTGGTTTAATTTTCTTTAACCTTTTGAACGCCACGGCTGACGGCGAAAAAGCGTGCTACGAGCGTTTGACAACGGCTGTAGCCGACGCAAATGTATGGAAAACGGCATATCGTAGTGGCACCGAAATCTGCTGTCGGCTACAGCCGATTGTGGCGTTCAAAAGGTTAAGCCCCCAAGCGAGGCCCCTGCATGCTACGTAAAATTCAAATGCAAGTAAATGTTTCTCACTCGCTGAGGAATTATTTACAAGAAAGTTATTTTTTCCTCCTCTGGAAGTGAAGAAATAGCATAGAATGCGTGCAGATGCTTATCATCCTGGCATGTCGTAAAAGACGACTAATGCTACGGCTACACACATCGCGATAAAACTTCGTCTTCTGCCTACGGCGAATGTGCATATCCACACTGCTACAGAGAGCAATGGCGCAGAGTTTATCGCGGAAAAATGGACGAAGCTGTCAGTCGCTCTGTATTCTATGGCGCTCAACAATTATTTTTTGACTTTGTGCAAAATAAAAAATAGAAAAAAAGTTAAGAAAATGCGGCAATGGATGATTACTATTCATCGAGCAAGAACTAGGTAATTATTTACTTAAAAATGTATTGGTATTGTGTGATGAGATCTTAGTTAGCTTTTACTAACTAGTAAAGCACGTAATTAGGTGCACGTATTGGAAATAAATTACAAGATTCGGTCATTACTCCAATCCATCAAATCGTAAACAATATGTCGCCGCTTGCAGTTGACAGTACGTCCGCTACGCACGATGAAGTTGAGCCGACTGAAGTGCGGCCGCGCAAGCGAAGTTCATCGCGATAAAAGCCTTTGATGTGCGCAAATTTACCGACAGCGGGGCGAAGTGTCTGCGGCTTCGGGCGAAGTGCCGAAGTATTCGCGAATATTCGGCTACATACATCGCGATAATGCGAATATTCGCGTTATCGCGATGTGTGTAGCCGTAGCATAAGGGACGGGTCCACTCCAACATGGTGGACTATCTGTATGTGCGATGGGCTGATCACCTGCCACCATACGGTTCATCATACCATCTGAGGACTAATTAATCGAACGTGGTCACAAGTAGTCTTGTGGCTCTGCCCACCCCATTAGGGATTTCGGGCGTGATGCTTTGTATGTGGTATGTGTATGTGTAAGTTATTTTTCACGTTAATACAATAAGATTCGTATGTACAGTGGATTCATCCATACTTATCTTATTTGGTAAACATACAGTTTCTAACCTCAAAATGCACCTTTTTGGACTAAAACAGCTGTTTCCTTGCAAATAAAGGAACCGGAGACAATATTTTAGACGTCACTTAAGATAAAACAACTGTTTCACAAAAAAAAAATCATATTTTGAGGTTAGAAACTTGTTTACCAAATAAGACAAGTAAGGATGAATCCACTGTACATATAATGAGAGAATTTCGGAGATTCATATAATCAGCTAAACCAAGCCTAATTTTATAGTATAAATGAATGACGTCACACTCAACAACCCAAATTACACGTCCGTCAACAACATAAACGACTCTAATACAAATAACTACATGTAAGTATCTTATAATAAGGGGTCATCCATAAAGTACGTCACATGTTAAGGGAGGGGGGGGAAAAACGTAGTGTGACGGGGTGGGAGGGGTCCTAAGTTTCGTGACGTCACATTTCAAAATCGAATACATTTAAATTTTAAAATCCCAAATTTGAACTATTAACGAATAACATCAATATATTTCCAACTCTATGTGTATGGGCATAAGGTGTAAATGGTTTTGTTGGCGACACATTTCACACACACTCGCTCTACTTATGTCACGCGTGGTCGCGTTTTTAGAAATGTTTGATTTGATGTTGATGATATTAAAAACTAATTTCAATGGACATAAAATTTTAATTTAATAATTTCTAGGTGTGAAATTGCAAAATAGTGTGACCAATTGTGACAAGGATGGGCGAGGGTTCAAAAAATCACGAAGTTAGTGTGACGTACTTTATGGATGACCCCTAAGATGTCTTTGGCGAGATTTGAACCTAAGACCTAAGCTTCGCGGTAAATGGATCCTAATTAGTTTTCGGTCGAGTATAAACAGTGTCAAATCTACGAACACCTTACCTTCAATCCTGAAACTCTTCCATATCCAAACTCTGGTGCTGCCGTTTCATATGATTCTTCAAATTCATATTCTGCGTAAACGAGGCGTTACACATAACACACCGGAACTTCTTCTCCGTACTATGCGATTGCATATGGACTTTCAAACCTCTAAGTCTCGGGTAACTCTTTCCACAGAATTCACACCTATAGTTTCTTTCCCCTGTATGAGTAGCCATGTGTTCCTTCAATCTAGAAGGGAGATAGAATCTTTTGTCGCACAAATCGCACTGGTGTTTGAATATCTTCAAATGAGACCGTCTATTGTGCTCTCTGAGAGACTTCCTACTGTCGTAAGCTCTATCGCAATGCTCGCATGGAAATAATCTCTCTTCACCGTGTACTTCGATCATATGGCGGTACCGTAATGTATAGGAGAACAATACCGCATCGCATTTGATACACTGATACGCGGGTTCCTTCTTATGCGTTCTCGCTTCGTGCAGATACCGGCTATGCTTGGATTTGAAGTTCTTCCCGCATTCTTTACATGGAAAGTTCTCATCAACGCGCTGATGGGTCTTCTGATGCAACACTAACATGCGTTCTTCAAAATAATGCGCCCCGCATACATCACAAATGCACGTGCCGAAATGCTCAGCCATATGTTTCCGCAAAGCGTGAAAGAATCCGAAGGAACTCTTGCACTCCGTACAAGTTAAATTAGTCAACGTCAATTTGTATATTAAGAAGTCACTTGGATTCGGATGAAAGTTCTTCCCGTGTACAGTGTTGATGTGGTCTTTGAAATTTTCAAAGTTGTCTATTTGGATTGAGCACAGTCTACAGTCGATTCTGTGTACGTCGATTTGTGGTAGCTTTTTGACGGCTGTCACGATGTCCTTGTATTGTGTAGGGTCGTGAGTTAGCGTGTGCTCCCTGAGTTTGCTCGGGTCGGTGAACACTTGTCGGCAGTACACGCAGAAATAATCGCTGAATGAGGTGTCGAAAGGGCAGACGTAGGAAGCTTCTACGAGGGTGATACAATCGCGGTAAGCTTTGGATTCTGTGTCGACGACGCGTTTAGGCTTCTCAGCGTAAGATGGCTGAATGTCTGTAAAAAATCGTAAAGTTTCCAACTTAAATCATCATCATCATCACATCATCTTTATCTTCCTACCAAATTTTCTCCCCGATTTCAGATTTGGCAGCTCGAGCTAATTAACTACTAAAGTCTGTTCGCCGATTGATTGATAAATATTATGATATCGTCTCGAAATAGCGACTGTCGCTTCCCTACCGCAAACTGTATGACGGGCGTCGCGTATCGCCGCGCGCACTGAGTTTCGTGGTACGAGGCACGCAGTTGTTGTCAACAGGAGCCGCGCTCCTCGCCAGGCGGGCGAGCGCCATATATTGCCATTCTGTTCTGGAATACGCTTCGAGTGTCGTTTGGGTGTTCGTGTGTTGTTTTAGACGTTTTCATAATAAACGTCACCGACTCTGAGACTTCGTCATGGTCGTCGTCCGATGAAATGCCGCAATGGGACATATACAGGCTATTCAATAATATTTTTAATGAAAAAAATATAGTTTTTCCCTTTAATATTTTATTATCATTGGTAAAAATGTTTAGCAGGCCGCTATTTGTAATGAGTTAAGAAGCCCTGATTTTTTTACCAACTCTCGGCGAACACAATTTAGTAAGGGTTTGTATTAAAAAAACTTCTAAATATACCTATATCATCTTCTATACATATAAAACAGTACCGTGACTCACTTATAGACAACGCACAGCCTAAACGTGTGGTCCTAGAGGTTTGAAAGGAGGAGACATTCCTCGAGTACCCTAGAGATGCACTAAGGAGGGATTTTTTGAAATTCCACCCCTAACAGGGTGAAAATGGGTAATAAAGTTTGTATGGAAAATACCGCGGGCGAAGCTGTGGCGGGTCCACTAGTTTGCTTCATATTCTCACTGAAACTCACCAAAATTTTCTAATTTCTTTAATTTATCTCCCGTCTTTTTCATACGCTCTAGTACCTCTCGTTTCACTTTGTTCTTCGCGCGCCGCTTCACTTTTAACTTCCTCTCCTTTTTTAATAGCTTCTTCGGTTTCTCCACTGTTTCTTCTATGTCTAAAATCATAACGGCGGCTAAGAAAATACAACAATACGAATTTTCGCACGAACGTCGTAGGTACGTCGAAGTTGTATTATGGCCGAATTCAGAAACGCCACTTAAGCATTTGACTAGAGATTAAATAGTTAAATGTCCCTCAACTAGTTGTCATTCTATACAAAAACGTCACCCAAACATCACTTTAATTACAGATCAACTTGAGTGGCCTTTCTGAATTTGGCTATTAAGAGGGCGCCGACCGTCCAGTGGCGCCCTCATCACTGTTATTGTGTTTTCTATTAAAGGAAAGTATTTTATTAAAATTGAAGCCGTATAAGTTGTTACGCAACTTAATACACAACGTATATGCTATGTAATATAGCTTTGCAAAGTATAACCATCATCTAATCAATTTAATAGAAAATAGTGGCCGCTTTTTTCTGTTAAATTGATTAGATGATGGTTATACTTTGCAAAGCTATATTACATAGCATATACGTTGTGTATTAAGTTGCTTAACAACTTATACGGCTTCAATTTTAATAAAATACTTTCCTTTAATAGAAAACACAATAACAGTGATGAGGGCGCCACTGGACGGTCGGTGCCCTCTTAATAGCATAGCAGGGCACAAGACCGTTAATGCGTTTATCGTTAATTAACGAAGTTAACATTTGGAGTAACGGATTACATTTTAAGTTAACTTTAAAAATTGTTAACGGTCTCATTCACTTCCGTTAAAACAATTAAAGTCCGTTAAATGTTAACTAAGTACCTAATCTTTGCCAAAAGTACACCGCGCGGCTTATCTCACATAGATTTAGATTTGAATTTGATCTGTAAATAGTTAGGTATTATTACAAACTACCGACGACGCGGATAGCCTAGTTGGTAGTGACCCTGCCTCCGACTTTGCCGTTGGAAAAATGTTATCCCCATCCATCGATATAGGTAGGGTCAGTTTACCAACACCGCAAACAAGTTTGTAATTGCAAAAACCCCCATATCTCCGCCATTTTGAAAAATTTCGAAAAACTGAATCGACAAAAAAAATCTATATAATTATCAAATCTGCTCACAAAATTTCTCGAGAATCGATTGAGAACTGCGACCTGTAGACGAGAACAAATGGACAGACGGACATCCGCTGGACATACGAAAGGATTTTTGCCCAAGCTGAAACGGAGACGCTTCGCTCGCTTTTGTATTTGACGTGGCGTCGAAGAGGTTAATGGTAAGTCATCATAATGTACTCAAAGGCAAACTCTTCATAGGATTATACGTACTGCCTCCATCGTCTTGACTGTCATCCACATAGTCCGGGTCCATGACATCATCGTCCAGAGAAGGATCCTCCAGGAGAGGCTTCTCCTCATCTTTTACATCAGCATCTTCCTGTTTCACGTCTGACGGCAGCATGTCTGCAAATTTGAATAAAATCAAAATTACTTTATTTAATAAGAAATACAGTGACAGCAGAGCAAAAAGATAAGCAGATGAGTGAAAAAGGCAGTAACATCTTTCCTCTCGCTTTCCTGCAATCTGTGGGAGTGATTTCGTGTGATAAGGGACTGAAGTGTGTAACAGGAAGCCACAGTATTTTCCATACAAACTTTATCACCCCGATTCACGCCTTTTCACCCCTTTAGGGATGGAATTTCAAAAAATCCCTCAGTGCACCTCTAGGGTACTCGAGGAAAGTCTCCTGCAAATTTCAAACCTCTAGGACCACCCGTTTAGGCTGTGCCTTGGCTATAAAGTGAATCACGGTACTGTTTTATATGTATAGAAGATGATATAGGTATATTTAGAAGAAGTTGTTGTTAACCTTTTGGCCGGCAAGCATGTCTGAGAAGTAACTCGAATTTCAACTTTAAGGCAAGGTAATGAAAGGACCTTTTTACCCTGTATATGCTGTCCACTGTAACGTTAATGTTGCTTATTACCTAGGTGAGATGTAAGATGTTACATCATCATCATATCATAGGAGTGAGAACTACCCGGCACAGTGGGATTATTGATCCATTTTTTTACTCCCAATGCTCTCGATGCTCACCTAGCTCGCCGGGTGTGTGCACGTGTATGCTGGCCTGCAGTAGTGTCTCCTCACACCGCAGAACCTGGCCGCGGAAGGCGCTCGCGTCACGAAGCCTCAGCACGCATGTGGCGCAAATCAGACGCTCCAACTCTAAACCTTCAAGATGCGAGAGCTGAAATAGATAGAACATTTTATTTTATTATTATGACTCTTCGAGGCTTCATACATCAAGTTACTTAACATGTCCAGAGGGGAGACTATACATGTTCGTTACCTATTAGTCATTTATTAGAATTAATTTGTACCCATTAGGTTTGTTTGTTGCACTTTTGTGTTAAATTTTAGATAAACCTCTAATGTCAAAGTTGAAAAAGACTTACTGCCGAGTTTCTTTCAGCGTTTCTTCTCAGCAGATGTCACCTTTCGAAGCGCTGGTAGATTCAGACATGTGAAAGAGCCCATATGGCCTACTTGCAAAATAAATATTTTCATTTTCACATTAAGAAGCATACGAGGTACAACTAAAAAGAGCCCTTTTTTCTTATGAAAGTTGATTTTTGCATAGCTTTTGAAATGTGCTTGGCATTGAAAAGGTTAAACCAGAATCAAACACTGGCAGGCCAGGTAGTGCAATATGCTATAGATATAAATGTTATGTATGTGGTAGTTATAAATATAAGGGCCGCTTTACACTTGCAGGAGAATTCATAATTAGTAGTGTCTTCATAGTCTTCGCATTTGTCTAAATACTGTCTTGATCCACAACCATTTTTTGCTTTACCCAAAGGCATTGCGAACTCCGAAAATGTATTTTTAATAATGTTGAGATAAATAATTATGAAAGCTAGTAAAAATTAACGTCGTGACTGGAAAGGCTGGAAGCATTCAGAGTCAAATCGTTACCTTTCAAAGCATATCAGGGGAAGTCTCAATAATTTGTGAAATTACTAATTACCATCAACCCGAAGCAATCCACAAACATATCAGAGTACACTTCTTTCTTGCCCTGCCATTCGTATTCGAAGTTTAAAACGCGGCATTTTTTTAAAGCACCGCAGCAGCGGCACAGGCCCGGGTCGAAAACTGGTCCTTTTCGGTTCGCCGCAGTCATAGTCGGAATGAATTTAGAAATTTAAGTAAATTTTAAGATCGACGATGGTTTCTTTTCAGCATTGTATTGACGTTTCCACCTGTTTTGCTTGTTGCGTTTCGTTTACCCAAGCGTTTGCGGAATGTTTGTAACGTTTGCGAATAATGGCAACTGAAAACAAAATTAAATATTCATTTTTACATTCATTTTTAAGCTATAATTCTCGTAGAATAAGTAATTTGTGATGTCACCGTAAGAAAAATAAGTTTTGAAGATTATTAAAGAATGAATCCGAATGGGGTATAATGTATTCATTGCTTTATTTCAAAATCAAATACATTTTGCTTAAGATACTAGTCAGCAGATGGCGCTAAAAAAATAAGTTACTTCTCGTTTAGAACCGCGAATAGATTCAGGTTAATAAGGATATTTTCCACAAACATTTGAAAGAAATAAATAGCTTAAAATTTGCAATATATACATGAAACAATGCAGGATTTATAAAATTTGCTTTTACTTGTTAATTATAGACTATTTTTGTACAAGCAACTTCAATAAAGGAGAGGTTTATTTTGTATAGAGGTTTTTAATTTGTTTTAATCAATACAATAAAAAAGTATTTTATAACCAGCCGGCCGGTCCCTATCCTGGCAACACACACTGAAGGACGCCGTTGCGTGATGGCGTCGGTTCACGGCTTCTGTGTTTCTAAATTAAAATTAAATAGATGAGAGTAGTGTTTTATTATTGTATTTAAGTTAATTATGTACGCTATATTATATTAATAATATTTTATGTGAAGATATTTCTTAATTTGTGACAATGGAGGGTAAAAGTTCGGATTGGCTGCGGGGGCCCAACGGCCCTACGGTTTGCCGTTGTTGTTTTGCTGAAGGCTGTTATAAAGACATTTCTACTGAATACTTTTGGATGGGAAAGAGAGAAGTTTACGCCGAGATGCTCACCGACACATTCGATATTAGTGTAAGTGTTGACAAACCATTTACTTGTTTTTTGTCCGATTACTCTGGAATGGCGTCCATTTTCTTACGTCTAAGTTTTTGTGTAATCCGGCGAAATTAAGAAGTAAGGATTATGTACGGTGGAGTTGCGCCGTGGGTACCATTGGATTATGGTTGACTTGTAAAAATATTGATTAACTTGTACATTTATGTAGCAAGGGTGGCTTGGATACTTAGGTACTGAGCATCTTTGAAACATCCCCTGGAAAGCATTATTATACAATTTAAAATTAAATTTATAATGTCAACCCTATTTAACACCATCAATCGCCGAGGTATGAGGTATCCTGCAGAAGAATCAATACCTTATTCAGACTTGTTATGTTGATAATAAGTCAGATGCATACCAAATTAAAATTATTTTTAGGGTTCTGTACCCAAAGGGTAAAACGGGACCCTATTACTAAGACTCCGCTATCCATCCGTTTGTCACCAGGCTGTATCTCATGAACCGTGATAAATTTTCACAGATGGTGTATTCTGTTGCTCTGTTGCCGCTATAACAACAAATACTAAAAAACAATAATATACATATTTAAAGGGGCTCCCATACAACAAACGTGATTTTTTTGCCGTTTTTATTGATAATGGTACGGAACCCTTCGTTCGCGAGTCCGACTCGCACTTGGCTGGTTTTACAGATTGCATTTCTTATGATCTTCTAGTGATTTTTAAGGTTTTCTTAAACAAATGGAGTCCATCTGATTATGTTTGTGTCTATTTTATTGCCTCATTAACATGCAGCCAGAGTTCGAAATTATCAATAATTACGCTTCTTGATAATTATTGGATAATTTATTTATTATTTATTTATTTATTTATTTGTTAAGAAAGGTTACATTATATATTACACAGATGTGCTATAAACTATAACTAATTTTTCTACACACCTGGATCGTCAGTAGGCGACGATATTCTTAAAAACAAAACAAAACAAACGAAAAAATTATACAACCTCATATGCATACAATAAAAGTTGAGAAGGAATCGCTACGATTACACCAATTTCTTATCTCTCGTGGTGACTGGCATGCTCAGATGGAATGCACTGCACACATTCTTGTCGCATGCACAGGATGTTCCAATAGTATTTATTTTTTATTTCATTAATGTGTCAATTATCACAGTCAGTATAAGAAATTCATTTGTTATATTGTTTCATAAGAAATTCCGCTGTTATATTGTTTCATAAGAAATTCAAACAAAAAGTAAATAAAATTCGTTCAGATAGACGCAAGTGCGGAAATACATGTTCGAATACTTCAAATACAGTTTACTTTCACAAGCAAAATTTTTTGTTATTATCAATCAATAATTATCCTTTAGAACCCTGCATGCAGCCAAAGTGAGCAGTAAAGTGGGCATGAAATGTAATGGTATAGACTTTTGAAAATTATTGTGAATGGTGCTTGAATGTAACTGTTTTTATTTATTCTTTAATTATAATTTTTATTAGCCTAGACTGCTCGAAAACCATGAAACATTATTTTTATTTTGTTCTAAAACCACAGCAGTTTTTTTTTAAATGAATAAAATATCCATTGCAGTTAGTTGTCTTCTATTTCAGTAAAAAGTATTAGCAGTAGTTAATTTAATAGACCTGATAATTATTGAATAAATAAATCCTAACACAATAAAAAATAATGGCTGTATTTCAAAAGAATTGTAGGTAATTAAGGCATAGTTAAGAAAAAGTTTAAAAAGTTTGTAACACAGAGGAACTTTTTAAACTTTTTCTTAACTACGCCTTAATCGACTTGACGACCTCCGAAGCTAGCGTCCCGGGTTCGATCCCCGGTAAGGGCAAATATTTGTGTCATGAGCACCAATGTTTGTTCCCGAGTCTTTGATGTCCCCTATATATTTAAGTATTTATTTCTCTATATAAGTATGTGTATCGTCGTCTAGTACCCATAACACAAGCCTTTAGAGCTTACTTTGGGACTAGATCGATTT
This sequence comes from Tortricodes alternella, assembly GCA_947859335.1. Classification (NCBI taxonomy): domain Eukaryota; kingdom Metazoa; phylum Arthropoda; class Insecta; order Lepidoptera; family Tortricidae; genus Tortricodes; species Tortricodes alternella. The sequence continues at coordinate 2,981,870 of OX401972.1, forward strand.
GTGTAAAGATTGTCCCCTGATTTATTTATTTATTTAATTACATAGATTTTTTTTTAATTCTTCTTATGTTTTACCTACTAAACTAACAAAATATAAACATTATTTAACAGATTGCCTTTGCTCAATCGTCCGGGCCGAACAGCAACAGTCGCCTGATCTGCGAGCCCTGCATATCCCGTCTCCGAGATGCTTCAGAGTTCAAGCGCCAGGTCCAGGAATGCGAGAAGATGTTCATGCAGTATCTGGACCCTGGACGGGCAGTAGCTACGGATTTAGAGAGTAAGTATCCTGGTTTACCAATATCACAGATATAGTATTTGTCTGATAAACGACCCCTTTCCCCTACTGTTTTATTTAATAAGTCCTAGCATTTACCCATAATTTTGTTACTGGCAGACTTAAATTTAGATATTTTCCGTCAAATTACTGTCTCTCAATCGAGGCACTACGATCATTCCGTCAATCAATATTCCAGTTGCTTTGTCTCTCATTCAGGGGTTGATTTTCTTTAAGAAACAGTAGCCTATGCCAGGGACGTCTCACTCCGCACTTTAGGTACGCTCGGCAGTCAGACCGCTCGGAGCTGTAAATCGCAGTAGGTTGCCGCTCGCTCGCTCGCTAGCCGATTCGCGCGTCATCAAGTAACCTAGATGTTTGGTGTTGTTGGATGACGCGGATAAAACTGACAACCCTAGCGTACACGAAAGAGCATGTTTTATGCCATGATTAGGCATATTTTCGTACCTAAACACCGGTTTTTTTAAACAGTGATAGTGCTGTATGCCCTTTCCCAGGGTTCAAACTATCTTCATACCAAATTTCAAACGTGTTACGAAGATTCTTTATTTAAAACTAACATTAACTTAAAACTAAAAAGTGCCTGTCTTGATCTCTCTCTAACACTTCCATTTTCTCACCAGTCTCGCATCATGGATTCTACTTCACGTACAATAACTCTGATTATCCTTTCTTTCGGATTGACGCACACCAAAGCTAGCAAAATACGATCAAATCCTTTTTTTATTCAGCTATCCCGGAAGTCCTAGAAAAGGAGGTCAAATTGGAGCAAGTGAAGCAGGAAAAGAGTCAGAGCGACGACGATTTTGACGACCGGGCCGGTTTTGACGACGACGATGACGATCGTAAGTATACCTTGCTACTTTGGTTTATGGTTGATTTTGGTACTTCAAAATATCCTTTTCCGTATCCTTTTCCTATTCCGTTCATTGGACAATCAGGCCCTAGCTTCGGTAGTATGCTGTCCTCGGAAGATCATCATCACCGCCCTATGAGATAGAACACATTAGGCGCTCGGCGTTCCGTTCGGCGCGCGTTGGACGCGTACATACAGCGCTTAGCGCGGCGTTCGACAGGCGTCACCAAGGCGTCCATGGCTCAGTTTGGAGATGGGCGTCGTGAAAATGTGTACCATCTCCTCCCAATTAAGTTTCTTTATTACTCTATTTTTATCATCAGGACTTTCCATGTCTCATTTAGATGGTCGCTTTTGGATTTCATTGATAAATTTATTTTTGTAGTGGTAGAGCCAAACAGTAATCCTCACTAGATGATAACTGTTCGAATGGGCCGGCTCGACCGGGGTAGTACCACACTCTCACAGAATATTGGCGTAAAGTAATAAATAGCTTGCTATTGCGTTTCGTACGGTGAGTGACGAGATCCGGAGGCCTATTCTGGTGTTGCAGCGAGGGTCGATGTCCCTCTCTTTTAGCCGGCGCCTCAACTCCTTGAACATCCTTAGGGCCTCAGTGCCCCAGGGCCTCAAATGCGACCGGGATAAAATCATACATAGGCTCCAGGGCGGACTAGTTGGAGTGCTTCGACTTCGCGGCGCCATCCGCTGCGAAACCAGCTGCCCTCTTTTATTTATTAATTACATTACATGTATCCTAACATACACTCTCTTTTCTAGTCGACGACGAACCCCTAACAAAGCTTGCGAGCAAAGTGCCTAAGAAGGAGTCGGTCGACCTCCTAGACCTCTTGGATAATGCCAAAGTGGCGGAGAAGAGAAAATCCACCTCTAAAGCGAAAACATCCCCCGCTAAAAAGGCTAAGACGAAGAAGGATACCCCGAAAGCGACCGCGAGCAAACCTAAACCGGAGAAGAAAAAGAAAGGTAGGCATCGATTGATTTTATTTTCACGTCGGAGGGTCGAGTTGACGAGAATATCCTTGTACATACATACATACAAAGCATCACGCCCGAAATCCCTAATAGGTTGGGCAGAGCCACAAGACTACTTGTGGCCACATTCGATTAATTAGTCCTAAGATGGTATGATGAACCGTATGGTGACAGGTGATCAGCCCATCGCCTATCCTTGTATCCTAATAATTATTAAGTTTTGAGCGAAGTTTCTTACGTTCTGTCTAATTGTAGAGGATTATTGTAGAGATTTAGCGGATATCCGGTTACCATAGTTGGACACCGTCAATCAAATAGTTAACTTCGTTAATCGCTAATCCGTTTGTAAAAAAGTTAACTTTGTTGAACGTTAAAGCGTTACATGTCGAAAGATTTATCGGATGTTAACGTTAATCGTTAACTCGTGATAGAAATTGCATTTTATATGTCGATGCGTTAGTAATTTACTTATAAAAAATATTTCTAGCAGCACGGGCCGCACTTGTTTTATTGACTGCCCCGACCAGCCGGAACATACTTGTCAGAACGTATTTTTCGCGGCGCGCCACGGTTAGCGCGATGTCCTTTTGGAAAATAATAGGTACTTAATCAACGATTAACGGAAGTTAATTGTTTTAACAGAAGTTAATGAGTCCGTTAACGATTTTTAAGTTAACTTAAAAGTCAATCCGTTACCCGAAATTCGAAATGTTAAGTTCGTCACTTAACACTTAACGTTATTGTCCCTAGCAATGCCGGTTACTATTAGGTATAGGTATCCGGATAGTGAGTCAGTATCCGGCCGGATACGGGATAGTTAAAGCTTGGATCAGAAATAGGATAAAACAAATAGAAGCCATCAAAAATAAATTAAATCAACGTCAGTTAAATTAAAACTTAAGTTTATTATCATCTCTACATAGTATAAAACAAAGTCGCTGTCGCTGTCTGTCTGTCCCTATGTATGCTTAAATCCTTAAAACTACGCAACGGATTTTAAAGCGGTTTTTTTTTAATAAATTTTAAATTAAATTTTAATAGATAGAGTGATTCAAGAGGAAGGTTTATGTGTATAATATATGGATAATATTGTAGAGAAACACTGATAAATTTAGAGGTTTCTAATGTGATGTCGTAAATAAACTAATTATTTTGCACTTACATTGCAAACGCTGGCTGAACCCCACGAGATAAATCAAAATAATGTACTACAGTATTGTACACCTTAAAAAGGTCAACAAAAAAGTCCGCGATGGTATATGTCTATCTCTTAAGGATAACCCACAATAACCATTTTTTATCCTTAACATTTTACGGGAAAAAATGGCTTATTTACGAAGGGATTTTAAGCAATACAGCATTCATCCTTATCCAATTTAGTACCTTAAATATATTGTCCATTTAATATAGATCAATATGGCCCTTTACAGCATGTAATTTAAATGAATATTTCTGAAGATATTACAGATTTAAAATGCAGGGACATAGCACTTTATGATTAACAGTGATCAGACGCGCGTTTATCGGAGCTCTCTGGAACATGTCTGTATTGTCTAATGACAAAAAAGCTGTAAACGTTGTTTATAAGGACATTCTGTAGTAGGTAGGTATATTTAGTATCAGCATTGCACCCGTGCGAAGCCGGGGCGGGTCGCTAGTTTAAATATAAAACTTTACGTAACATTACGTGCACGTTCGAGTATTCCCAACTGACATAATAAAGCGCGTATTTAACTCAATGGCCTCCCCGCGCACCAGTGGCGAAGCGTCAAATATTTCCTAAGGGAAGCCAGAAGAATTAGAACTGTACGTGCGAATCTGACATTTAGTTAGAGTAACATGGACTTCACTGAGAGCTAGCCGTAGCTTTCTAGCTAGGCTGCACCACTGCCGTGCACTTACGATTCGTAACAAGTTGAAACTTGCTCGCCGTATGAAGGCCGCACAAGCTAACTCGACTGTAGCTCGTATGCGGCCGGATGGATATCCGGCCAAACCGCTATCCGTTGCATCTTTAATAAAAAAATATTTTGACTATAATATCTTTAAAAAAAAAACTGTAAATTACTGACATGATTTTTGAAAATACTCATTCATACCCATTAAAGGCATAAACCATTTTAAATACGATCAAATTTTGTACTCATTATCCTCGTCAGCTCGGTTCTTCGGTGTTAATATTGACGGATTTTATACTAACTACCTACAAAAACGATACATACATACATATATCACGCCTGTTTCCCAAAGGGGTAGGCAGAGACCACGGATTTCCACCTGCTACGATCCTGACACAACTTTCGCTTCTTCTACTCTCATTAGGTTCTTACTACATTTTAGTCTATGCCACTGGCTATGATCAAATCTATGATTAGTACCAAATTTCTCAATCTTCGGGTCTGAAGCAATAGTAATATACTGGAGTTAAATAATCAGAAATGATCTCCGAAAACTTAGTTTTTTTCTTCATTTCAGCAGGAACATATTCTAGAATTTGTAGAATTTTGACAAAGTTCGTAAACTTTGCAAACTACTAAAAGTACCAAGACCGGGTCCGGATGTTTCTTGTAAGGAAAAAGGATAGTTATTAAAGTTTAAATACACTATAGTAGTACATAATTTCCAATATGTTAAAAAGAGTAGAAAGCATTGACGACGCGGTTGGCCTAGTTGGTACCGCCTCCGAAACGAACGGGTCCCGGGTTATATCTCCAGTAAGAGCAAATATTTGTGTGATGAGCAAGAATGTTTGTTCTGGAGTCTTTGATGTTTCCTATGTAATTAAATATTAATTTATCTATATAAATATGTAATATAGTCGTCTAGTACCCATAACACAAGCCTTTAGATCTTACCTTGGGAGTAGATTGATTTGTGTAAAGATTGTCTCGTGATTTATGATATTACTAGTGGACCCGCCACAGCTTCAGCCGCGGTATTTTCCATATAAACTTTATCACCCCATTTCATCCCTTTAGGGATGGAATTTCAATTAATCCCTCCTTAGTGCACATCTAGGGTACTCGAGGAATGTCTCCTCCAAATTTCAAACCTCTAGGACCACCCGTTTAGGCTGTGCGTTGTCTATAAGTGAGTCACGGTACTGTTATATATGTATTGATTAAATATTGATGCATAAAGACGTAATATGACCTTTTCAGGAACACTTCAATTTAAGAATAATAATACAGCCACTTCAATTTAAAATAATTAAAAAAAAACATACCTATTCACCTAGAATGATACGATGTAATATTACAACAATAAATTAAGAAAAAATCTGTACATTTTTAATAAGTTTATCCTCATAAAGTTGGTATGAAATCTGTCAATACATTTTTAGTAGATAAATTGCATGAGCTTAGTATGGATATGTCTCTTCAAAGAAATTTGCTTTAAATTATTCTCAAATTTACTTCATATTGTTCTAACAATGATTAATTTTGTGTAGTTTGAGAATATTCAAAGCATTTGCTGGTCTGACAGAGCTCATTTCTTGTTTGTGTTATTTTTATTCCCCTAGGTTTTTACAGGGTATTTAAGTGTCTACAGGCTGCGTAAAGTAATTTAATATTGAATTTTTTGAATCTTCTAATTTTGATCACTGATTAAAAATATAAAAAAAATAAAAATACTTTATTTAGGATTTACTTCAATTTTTTTTTGAACTTGCAAACAATGGGGTTAACCTTAGCATTAGCCGTAACCATGGGAGTTATAACTTTCTGTGAATTAAAGTATTAATTAATTGATCCATAAAACATACCTAATTAATGCGGAACCGTAAATTTTCTACAATCATGCAACAAAGCAACGAGTCATCGAGATATTTGTCGGGTTCGACTCCCGATCTACCAAAATGTATTGTTCTACCATCACCGACGTTGGCTGGTCATCGAAAGGTACGTGCCCTTCATTTCTGATTATATATAAATCATTTTTAACAAGTTGATATGTGAAATAATAGATAATACGCAAGAGAACGCTTTGGCGTAACTTGTTACGCAGAAAACGATCACGTTAAAAATGATTTAGTTATTTTAATTAAGATTTACTGTTAGATGTATTCAGCTCTGTTTTATTAGTATCTTCCAACATACAATGTTATATTTTTAATGCTGTATTTGAGACATATCCATATTAAAAATAAGTTATATTGAAACATGAAATTAGATGAACGAAATTATTATTGCCTTAAACCTTTTTGTTTTTAAATAAATAAAGTTCTTTATTGACTACTCGTTCATGTAATTCATTCTGTTTCTAACAAATCGCTAAATTATTCCAGCAGCATTGCTAATTTTAAAATTATAAAACGTGTACAAATTTGTGTACAAAGTTGCGTTATAATTACACGATATGTTATACCATAGTTTCGGATTATGCATCGGATTTTGAACTTTAGCGATTCAAACCCCTGATTTGACTTTAGCTATAGCTTGTGCCTTTTAAAAGGCCATTCTGACTTACCGTGCGTCATACTTATACTACAACGACAATTTCAAACTTATTTTATTAAGATTGAGCTACGCTACCATAAACTTCTCTGACACATAAATATTACAATTGCAAACAAAAAGCGGCATTTCCATAAGGCAGCAGTCAATGGGATGTTTTCTTTTTTAGCGAAACGTTACGATCCGGCGCGAAGTAACGCCGAGGCGATTCTGAAGGGCGCGACCGCGTACCCGTTTCGCGTCGCCGATAAGAGCATACTATGCGTGTACTGCTTAGAACTATTCGACGAACCAGACTACTTCAGGAAACATATGGACGACGAACACAAATGTTTCAATCTCAAAGTCGCCTTCCACAATCTTCCACATCTAGAGTTCATTAAAGCAGACATCGCCGATCTGAGATGCAGAATTTGCTCGCAAAAATTCGAAACGCTAGACGCTATAGCTGAACATTTGAAGACCCAACATAAGAAAGCAATTGATACAGGTAGAAAACTCGGAGTCGTGCCCTATTTGCTTCACAAAGATGTTCATAACTGCGCAGTATGCGATAAGAACTTCCCGACGCTGTTTCATTTGAATCGACATACTATCACTCACTTTTTAGGCAACGTATGCCACGTTTGCGGAAAAAGTTACTTTGCGACCACGGGTCTGCTACGCCATATCAGATCCAAGCATCAAGATTATGAAGTGTCCTGTAAGAGGTGTCGGAAAGTGTTTCCGACCATGGAAGCGAAGGAAAAACACACGAAGACAGAGAAATCCTGCATGCCTTATGTGTGTCCGAAGTGTAATGAAAGATTCCTTGACTGGAAGTCCAGGAAACGACACATGGAATCCATGCACGGTCAATCGAAGAGGACATTTCGGTGTGCGGATTGTGATACAAGCTTTAATAGTGAGAACTCTTATTATGAGCATTTTAAGCTTCATCACTCGAGAGAATGCTCGTCCTGTAAGCACTGCGGCTTAAAGTTTTTGTTCTCGTCACGGCTAAAACGGCACCTCGCTAAACATAATATGTAGGGTTTAAGTGTTTTCTAGTCAGAATAGCTAAACATGCGAAATTTTATTTCATTTAAAAAAATAGATTGTAAATTGTCATTAATTTAGAAATAAATTACAAAATAAACAATGATGAAGTCGTTTTCTAATTTTGTTATCATTCCTCATATTTGCCCTGGGACGCCCGTTGAATAGTTGTCCATTTGTCCAATGCTCAAGCAACCGGAATACAGAAAACGTTTTCTTTTCTAGTGGACACACAAATCGATCCGGTCCGGAGAAACGCAGAGGCGATTATAAAGTACACGACCGCTTATCCTTTCCGCGTGAATGACAAGTCGATTCTTTGCGTGTACTGCGGCGACTTGCACGCCGACCCCGCCCAGTTCCGCCTTCATATGGATCAGGAACACGTTAAATTTAACTATCACATGCCGTTCGAGAAACTACCCAAATCAGAATACGTCAAAGTAGATATCGCTAGCCTAAGATGCAGAATATGCTCCCTCAACTACCCAAACTTAGATACAATTATGACGCATCTAGAAGAAACGCACTTTAAATGTGTATACGTGAAATCTCCTTTTGGAGTTATGACGTTCCTTTTAGATAGAAGCGATTGGAATTGCGTCGTTTGTCAAACAAGTCATCCTTCTTTATTACATTTAAACAGACACACGATTACGCATTTTCGGAGTTACGTGTGTGACGTTTGCGGGAAATCATATGTAGCTACCACTGGGCTATTACAGCATGTCAGGACGAAACATGAAAACGCGTACAAGACATGCTGCAGACGGTGCGGTATGGTATTCTTTTCGATGGAATCAAAAATTCAGCACCAAAAGACTGCAAAGAAATGTATGTTGCACTGTTGTTCGCTGTGCCCCGATAGGTTTCCAACGTGGGAATTGAAACAACAGCACATGATAGAATACCACGGGATGGTGAAGAGGACTTATCAGTGTGCCGATTGTGATGTTAGCTATCCCAATCGCAGGGCGTTTTATGATCATTATAAGTTATCCCACTCCCGCGACTGTATTGTGTGTGTGCACTGCGGTCTGAAGTTTGCGACGTCGTCGCGTCTCAAAAGGCATTTAGGGAGGAAGCATTCTTAATTATTTTTTTTTGTTAAACCTTAATTATTATTCGGCCATTCTGCGGCCTCTATAGAACTTTAGTAAATAACTTTTTTTCGCTATTTTAACCTCTAGGTGTTTTCAAATCAGTTCTACAACGTAGGCTTTTGACAATCAAGGGAAAATACCTACTACTTACCGTTCAAATAGGAATTCAAATCTTCTCTTTTCTAGAATTATTCGGAGCGAACATCGAGGCCCAGCGGAATGCGAGAATTATATTGAGCCACTCGACGGCGTATCCTTTCAGATATAACGTATTTGCAATGCAGGTCCAATGTTCCCTCTGCTTTGCGTTGTTCGACGATCCCAGTCTATTCAGAGCTCATATGGACACGGAACACGCTTGCGTTGATAGATCTCAGGCGCTTGCATCAAACAGATGCGGTTGTACGCGTGTAGATATAACTGACTTGCGTTGCAAAAGTTGCATGACCAATTTCGTTACCATAGAAACTTTAGTGTCCCATTTGAACGAAACACATCAGTTAAAAATCGACGGGGATCATCACGGGCTAGTGCCGATCAGGCTAGAAAAGAACCGCTTCCAGTGCCTCGTCTGCTCTAAACTATTCACGGGTCTCAAACAACTCTGGAGACATGCGGGTACGCACTTTACTAAATATATATGTGATATTTGTGGCAAGAATTTTGAAACACCATCCGGACTCAGCCTGCACTCTAGGTACACTCATTCGTCAAGTGAAATCTGTAAACACTGCAAAAAAGCCTTCCCCTCCGCGGAAGCCCGAAAGGAACACGTTAAAGCAACTAAAGCGTGCCACCCTACTCCATGCCATATTTGCAATGAACGCTTCCTACATTGGGACCAAAAAGAAAATCATTTGGTCGATGTCCATGGTAAAGAAAGAAAAGTGTTCCCTTGCACAGAATGCGACAAAGTCTTTAAACACCGAACTATCCTGTACGTACACTTTAAAACCACCCACACTGAAGACAATAAATGCCTTTATTGTGAAAAACAGTTTCCTTCTAAACCTTCATTAAAAGAACACACGGCGAGGTATCATACAGGTGAAAGACCATTCGCTTGTAACGTGTGCGACAAGACGTTCATAGATAAACAGTCCATGCAAAGGCATTCAATCACGCATGATGATAGCAAGAAGTTCGCATGTCCGCTGTGCAATAAGCTTTACGCTAGGAATTATAAATTAAAGCTTCATATGGCGAAACATCATCCTAATCCTGACGAAACCTAATGTTTTACTTTTACTAATATTTAGTCCGCTGTTACATATTTTATTGCGTCAAAAAACTTTCCCATTTTTTATTAGTTCTTTTTTTAATGTGATGATTAAAAGATAGATTATTTTTGGCATTGAAATATTCACAAATTATCTTATCGTTTTTGTTTAAATATTTCCACAGAAGAAAGTTTTGTTGTATTAGGAATATTTTGCATTTTTGTTGCTTTGATTGTATTAATTGTTTATATTAGTTAAGTCAACTTAAGTCCATTAAAAAATACATCGAAATATTTTGTTTCAATACTGAAATATACAAACTGCTTAAGAAAATATTAGCCGAAAAATTTGTTCCATTTCTCGCAAAGGGCGATTATACTTCAGGAATTAATTACCAGTAAGAACGCAGGATAGTATTATTTTCTATTTACCTGCATATGGATATCCAATTATGGCTCATTTCACTATTATACACTAAACAGAAAAGAAAAGACATACGTAGTTTTACACATTAGCTTTAATAAGCCATATAAAGTCAGAAACTATGATCAAGCAAGCTCATCTCAAAATGTTAGTATTTAGTGACGATATAAATATAGGCGTACAAACAACAGCCGCTGTAGAACCCCTGATATTGTTTTTTATTTCAACTGATAGTCTAGTACGCCGCAATTAGGAACCAACTGTATTCTTTATTATTTTTAGGTATAGAATCGAAGAACCCAGAAGTCGCCAAGCGGAATGCGTCTATCATATTGAAACATTCCTCCGTCTATCCGTTCCAACAAACTGCTAATTTGCTGCGTTGTTATTTCTGTTTAGACGTTTATGAAGACCCGCAAGAGCTTAGGGATCACATAGATTCACTACACGCTAGCATTGATAAATCAGAAAACATCCCTATGGAATCCGACGCGCTGGTTCGAGTAGACATCACAGACTTGCACTGTAAAATATGCTTTGATGAATTTGATAGTCTAATAGAACTGGCATTACATTTAAGTGAGCACGACCTGAATATCGATATCAGAGAGCAAATCGCCCTCGTACCTTTCAAGCTTGATAGCAAACGGTTCGTCTGCGTCATCTGTAAAAAGGCATGTCCTGGCTTCTATCAACTGTCTCGACATACGGTGACGCACTTCGGTAAATTTATCTGTAGGGTATGCGGGCGTACATTTGGGACGCATTCAGGACTTCGGTATCACGAAAAGTTCAAACATTTATCATCCAAACATATGTGTAGATTCTGCATGGAGTCATTCCAGACCAAAGATGAAAAGAAAGAACATATTCGAAAAAACCCAGCATGCATGCCTGCAAAGTGTTACGTATGTGATGAGCGCTTTCCTTCCTGGAAAAGCAAGGAACAGCATTTGATTAAAATGCATGGCAAACCGAAGAAGCGATATCCGTGTTCAGAATGTGATAAGGTTTTCGAAGAAGGGTTTTATTTATACATACATTTTAAGTCCACACACACTGACGATCTTGTATGCCATTATTGTGACAAAAAATTCTATGCACGTTCCGTAATGAATGAACATTTGGCAATGCACGAGGGGAAAAAAGATTTGAAATGCTTACTTTGTGACAAACCTTTTAGGTATATTAGAGCACTTAAAAGACATATGGTGCTTCATGATAGGATTACTTTCCCTTGCCCTAAATGTCGCAATTCGTTTTCTACGCAAAATGGACTTGATAAACATATTTGCAAAACTCCTCTGCGTAGATGCGTATTGTACTTTTAAGGAATTACAGAACATAATGTTTCTCTAAGGTTTTAATTTTTATTTCTTACATTAATTTAAAGAAAAGATTACTTAGGTGAAAGCTTATCTTGTATTACAAAAATCGCGATCGCTGAGTTCACGCGTTTATGAAAACTTTCAATCATTCAGTATAAATTTGAGCGTTCTAGGAATTGGTGAACAACTGAACTCTTCTCTTTTCTAGACTTACTTGGATGGAGTCGGGATGCCGCCAAGCTGAACGCCCAAATTATACTGAAACACTCGACGGCGTATCCGTTCCTGCAATCCTCTTCCTCGTTGCGGTGCTGTTTTTGCCGGGACATTTTCAACGATCCCACTATGTTCAGGGCACACATGGACATCGTTCATATGGGCGTTGATAGGTCCACGTGCAACAAAGTTAACCTGGACACGCAGACCCGTGTAGACGTCACGAACCTGCGCTGCGTAAAATGCATAAAGATGTTCGCCTCCATAGAAGCCGTCGCGAAACATTTGCACGACGAACACGAACTCAACATCGAGTTGGGTCAAAGCTTAGGTCTAGTGCCTTTGAGACTAGAGAAAGATCGCTTCGAGTGCGTCGTTTGTTCTCAAAAATTTACTAGCACTATGCAAGTGTCCAGACATACCGGGACGCACTATTTTAGAAACATATGTGACATTTGTGGGAAAAGGTTCGAGAGTCGAAGAGGAATCGATGCCCACGTTAAAGTACGTCATACCCTCAGAACTTTTTACTGCAGAAAGTGCAAGAAATCTTTTCCGACAATAGAAGCTAAGAAGGAACATATGAAGATTAATAAATCATGTTTGCCGTTTAGATGTAATATATGCAAAGAGCGTTTCTTATTTTGGGAGCGACGAGAGGACCATTTAGTCGAGGCTCATGGCAAAGAAAAGAAATTGTTTCGGTGTACTGAATGCGAGAAAGTTTTTGAACGTCGCACGCTGTTGTATTTTCACTTTAAAGCTACTCATACTGAAGATCATAAATGTACGTACTGTGAACTGACTTTTGCTACGAAACGAGACTTACGTGAGCACACGCACCAGCATACCGGAGAGCGCCCTCTCAAGTGCCACGTCTGCGATAAGTCCTTCGCTAGAGACAAAGCCTTAAGGCAACATCTGATCATTCACGATGACAGCAAAAAGAAAGTATGCACCGTGTGTAGCCGCCTCTTCACTGACCTCAAGAAACTGAAAATGCACGTTGCGAAACATCACCCTGAAGTTTATCAACAAGAATTTAGTCTTAAACGTCGATGATCTTTGTATTCTTAACAACATTACTATCGATTGATGACCGTATAATTAAATTCCGAGTATAGTTCTTTGGTTTATTGTCACAATATATTGACCCTCCAAACAGGTAATGTTTGTAGATGAAATCCATGCCCTTTTGACTTTAAACTGATGCAAAAGCCTTTAGATGTCCTTACACCTTAAACCAATATAAAATCTGTTGTCATCTTTGTTTTAGACTCTAGTTGAAACACAAAAATATGGCCCCAAGCTCAAATACCAAAATTGCTGTAAAGCATCAAAAGAATTAAGTACGTTTTAGGACTTCCATACAACTAATAATTATTATTTTTCCAAAATCGCAATAAATACTTGCTCAAGTTACGTATACGCAATGACTAGCAAATATTGCGGAAACGATCGACAAATCGCCAACGATACGGTTCGTACACAGGAAAAGACTATCCGAAAACGAGGAAAAATTATTAATTAAACTCATGTGGAAGTACCGAAGAAACAACAAATGAACGGAAAAGTATACAAAATTTTCCAACAAAATGATTCTGAACGTAAAATTATCGCAAATTACATCATCTCTATAACTTGTATAATTCGAAGCTCAGTAAAAATTACCGAGGGAATTTCTTTTGTTCTAGACGAACAAGCTACCGCGAGACGGAAAGGCCGGATAGTCGTCAAGTACACTACGGCGTATCCGTTGAAGATTCCAGAAACCTCCATGGTTTGCGCATACTGTGACGATAGCTTTCCCAACCCGTATGACTATAGAAAATACAGAACACGATTACAAGTCTTTCAAAGAGAACCTCGCTTTCATCCATTGCAATCAAGTTTACGCAAAAGTAGATATTACCGACTTAAAGTGTCGCATTTGCGGGGTCTTAGAAAATCTAGACGCAGCTGCAGAACATCTTAAAAACAAACGATCTACTATAGATTTAAACTATGAAACTAATTGGTCGTGTGTCATCTGCGGCACGAAGAATTTCTCTCTACGTTACTTAAGCAGACACACACAGTCCCACTTTGCGAATCCAACTTGCGAGTTTTGCAATAAATGTTACCATACCACAAAATCGCTGCAGCTACATTTAAAGTTCGTCCATTTTGGCCGGCAGCGCATTTGCAGAAAGTGCAAAATGACTTTTAGTACAGTGGAAGAAAATAACGAGCACTTAATGAAGTTTAAACGGTGCCTTCCGGTGCCGGCAGTGGTGGTTACAAGGTAGTATCATACTATGAACGAATAATTCCTTAGCATATTATCTTAGTTAATGGGATTTTTAAGGTAGGGCATTGCCCCACAATGCCCCCCCCCCCCCCCCCCCTGGCTACGGCCCTGCTTCCTTATCGCTGCGTCGTCTTCGGAGAACGGTTTAAAGTATTGAAAGATAAAGAAGCCCTCCCGGTAAAACATTCCCTTGCCCACGGTGCAAAGAAACGTTCATGAGTAAGAACAACCTTTCCGACCATTTCAAAGTAACCCACTCTGAAGAGAAATATATATGTCCATACTGTGGAAACAATTATAAACAAAAAAACACTGGAACGTCATATGCTCATCCACACATGAGAAATCTTACGCATGTGCTAGGTGTTATAAAATTTTTCACAGAAAATCTAATTTAGTATAGCATAACACAACTACACAGTGAATTAAAACGATTTGAATGTAAGCAGTGCAGTGCGCAGTTCAACCAAAGAGTCAGTTGGAGAATGCACATACAATTATACCATCCTGAACAAACATTAACATAAGGTAGAAACTCACCGTTCAGTCTTCATACAAAATACCTATTATTATTTTACTTATTGAAGATTTTTTTATCGCTATTTTCACACGGTTAATTTATGCAATCTTTTGTTCGCGAAATCATTAATAAAGTCATATTTTTAAATTTGTATTGTAGAAAATATTTGAAACTCAAATATAAACTGCTTATCATGACAATATTGCAGTTTAAGCCCATTTCACGACAGAAGGGTAGCGTGATTGTACAAAAGCCTTTAATTAAGGCTAAGATCTAAACAGGTTAATGTTGGCCGCATTTATGAAAGTTTTGCGGTGAATGATTGTCGATTTAAGCGTTGAATGGCCGTGAGCTACGGAGCGTGAGATCACGGGTTTGCTAAAAACGTGGACAATTATTTCCTAGAAGCAAAAATCGTTTTCACGCATGTCACACTCGTCATAATGCATTTCAATAATCATATGCGCCATCTTACTGTAAGAGTTAAACTGATATCTGACAAGTTTCGGGAGATATCGTCTATCACGCCTTCATTGTATGAAATTCGACGTCAACAATACCTAAAGTAATTTTCTATCTTAATTTTGATGTTCGCGCGTAATTAATTAAACCGATTGAATACCACAATGTCTACGTTAAACACGGCACAAGAACAATCGAATGACTAAGGGCATTTCTTTTTGTTCTAGACAACGATGCCTATCTCAACGCGAAACGGAACGCCGAGATAATCGTGAAATATTCGACTGCCTACCCGTTCAGGCTTCCAGAGAACTCTATGGTTTGTGTGTACTGCTGTGAGAGTTTCGATGATCCCACTTTGTATAGAAAACATATGAGTGATGAGCATGATACGTTCAAAGTTCGCATGGCCTTCGTCCACTGTAGCGAAGGTTTTATTAAAGCCGACTGCACAGACCTTCGATGTCGAGTCTGCACGGAACCCTTCGGCACTCTAGAAGCAATCGCTAGTCACCTACACATAAAACACGATATGAAATTAAATCTTAACTTCGAACTAGGCATGCAGCCATTCACACTCGAAAAAGATAAACTTCTATGCGCTATTTGTACCACAAAATTCCCTTGCATACGTCAACTAAGCAGGCACACACAATCTCATTTCCTAAAGTACACCTGTGATACTTGTGGAAAGTCCTACGCAACTATAACCACTTTGAAAAACCACATAAGGTTTTCTCACGCGGGCAACGAACGGATTTGTAGAAAGTGTAGGATGACATTCTCCAATCTAGAAGCGAAAAGAGAACATCTGAGGCTTTCCTCCAAATGCTGGTCGCATCTTTGCATGTTTTGTGGCGAAAGATTCATGACGTGGACGTTGAAACAAAGCCACTTAAACCAGGTTCACGAAGCTCCTAAAAGGTCACATGCTTGCCCAGAATGCGGGCAAGTGTTCGCTGATAGGAAAAAATACCGCGTTCATTTCAAGATCTCTCATACTGATGATAATTTTACATGCACATGCTGTGGTTTAAAATTTGACACTAAACGAGGCCTCGAAGAGCACAGAGTTGTGCATACGAAAGAAAAGTTGTTTCCATGTACAGTATGCTCCAAATCGTTTCCGAGAAAAAAGAATTTGGCGCAACACATGTGGATTCATAGCGAGTATAAGAGGTTCGAATGTGAGCCGTGTAATAAGCAATTCAACCAGAGAGTCAGTTGGCGGACGCATATGAAGTCTTACCATCCTGATTTTGTTGATTTCGATGGAAAACAAATGCATGGCGATAGGCTTAAAGTGCGATCGAGGACATTACTGACAGACTTTAAGGACACATAATAATTGTAAATAAAGATTTTATGTGCAAAATCTGAAATACAATATTACCTCGGGGTAACTGGTGTGGTCGTAGATAAACTACTTGTATTGCTTGGTTGGGATCGGGATCATCTCGCAATAATATTTGCGTTATCAGAAACATCAATTGTTTCAATAAATATTGTTACTGTCCATGATTTTCCTTCATGTTGTTATCTATATTACACTCACAATTAGTGTTAGTTAAGTTGTTGATTTGTTTTAAAACGATGTTTTAAGATTATAAATTGGAAATTAGTTGAAGCTTTAAGGATATTGCGTATTTGATTTGATATTTCCTGAATGCTATAGGTTTATATAATATACAAAAACTATTTCTTAAGATTTCAATTTTATTTCTATCAGTATAATTTCTGTTTTATCTCGAACTATGTACTGTACGTTTGAAGACGTGTAAGCTATGCTATAACTGGGTCAGCATCTATCTGGCACGTAACATAGATAAGTGAAAATGTAAGATGTCTTATCCGTTGGTGAGCCTAGGTAAAACAATTAATTCTAATACGTATTGTGCGTTCCTAATGGTGGCAGAATGTTTTTCGAACGGCTGCTTGATAGACTTATCTTATCCAGAAGACAATCGAATCAAAGAATACGGAAAATATCTATTTAGGGAATGACATAACAAAGCACGATTTTAGTCTTACCGTCATTTTTATTAAGATTAGTACAGGAAAATATTGATATTGGACGTTATATTTTATGTTCGAAATAAATGTTATTGTAACTTGAATGTTTTTTTAATCATTTTCTGATTCCTGATCTTTCCTTTCTATATGAGTTCAATCCTGGCGTCGCAACACGTAAAGATATCATCAGAAAATTGATCATTCTAAATAAGCAGACGGAGATTTGAACTTCAGCTAATGAGAAAAAGCCATCGCGCACGCTAAACCCAGATCAATCAGAGAGCATTTCTTTTGTTTTAGACAGAAAATGGGGCTCACTTCTCACCTACGAGAGACGAAACGCCGAGTTAATAGTCGTCCACTCGACCGCGTACCCGTTCAGGCTCCCTGGGAAACTCATGGTGTGCGTGTACTGCTGTGAGAAATTCGAAGACCCTTTGCTATTCAGACAACATATGGATGCCGAGCACCAACAGTTTAATGTTTGGATGGCCTTTGCACATGTGTCGGTCGGCGACCTAAAAGTCGACTGCACCGATCTCCGTTGTAGAACTTGTTCCGAACGATTCCCAAAGTTAGAAGATGTTGCCGAACATTTGCTCAAAGTTCACGACTGTCCATTAGACCTGAATAATTGTTTAGGATTGCAACCGTTCACGCTTTTCAAGGATGCGTTACTCTGCGCAGTGTGTTCAGAAAAGTTCCCTTGTTTGCGAACGCTGAGCAAACACACCCAAACTCATTTTGTAAAATACACTTGTGAAACATGTGGAAAATCATACTCCACAACAACGTCTTTGAACGCGCATCGTAAATTCTGTGATAAAGGGAACGGTCGGGTATGTAGAAAGTGCCTAAAGTCCTTCCCGAATCTAGAAGCTAGGAGAGAGCACTATGCCAAGTCTACATTATGTCGTCAACATACATGTAACTGTTGTGGTGAGAGATTTAGTACTTGGAATCTTAAGCAACAGCACATGTTAGATGCACATGGAAAGCAAAGAAGGGAGCACCAATGTCCAGAGTGCGATGCTACGTTTTCCTCGCGACCACCTTTCGCAGTTCATTTTAGAATTCACCACACTAACGATTACGTCCAATGTACGTACTGCGAAAGGAAATTTGATACAGAATACAACCTAAAAAGACATATCGTAGGTCACACTGGGGAGAAGTCTTTTGAATGTCCTGTATGCTCCAAATCGTTTCCAAGAAGTAATAATTTGAAGCAACACATGTGGATTCACAGGGAAGATAAAAGATTCGAGTGTAAACAATGCAATAAAAAGTTTACTCAAAAGATAAGTTGGAGAACTCACATGAAGTCTCACCATCCGGAGCTATACGAGTACAATCAGGTTCAGAAAAAAAGTGAACTCAAACAAGCATCTATATAAGTACTTTTTTAGTTATCTAATTGTCACTTTATCATACCAAATAATATTAAGGCTGACTGGTATTCAGTTATTAACACGTACGCAGTCCCCATAAAAAATGTTTGGAGCACAATTGACAGTCCTAACGCCTAATTTTTCGATCAACTCATATGTCCGTCCAATACAATAGAGTTGTTATCTAATATATGCGATATGATAACAACTCTATTCAAAGATCAGCCAACGTACAGAATGGATAGGTATCTAGATCGTTTTACAGACGCAAGAGAAAGGATTCTCCCACGCAATAGAGTCGAAATGAAGTAAAAGTTTTCTATCAATCCTCGTTCGTTTCTCAATTATGATAATGTGAAGTTTTCAATGTTATGGGTTGATTGTGACAATTAGAAATGCACATTTTTAACATACGAGGTATGTAGAGTACCTAACACCACGATAAGCAACTGCCAAGCCAACAACACCAATAAAAACCGACTTCAAACAATAATGACCAATATGGGACCTTCCTCAAAGTATTGCCTATTAAATAAAAGAAGGATATTTAAATTCGGTTCATATCGCGTAACAAACATACAAAAAACAATTTAAAATATAGTGGAATTGAAAACCATAGTTTCATGCTATTCTGCTGAATTAAATGTAAAAATCAACATTTTACAAAAACAAAATGGATTTTATATATCTGTAGGTAAGATACCTACAGATATATGAGTTTTTAGTCGTTACCTGACGACCTATAATACACCTGTAGTCTTTACCTATTTTTTTTTGGTTCCGATGCTATAGAGATAATGTCATTTCGGAAGGTGTGGCGTGGTATTATAAGTATACCATTGAACTCACGGGGATTCTTCAGCGTAGTTCAGACGTATACAACTGGACTTGGAACGTGTCGAGAACTCGGTCGTGTTGACAAGTATACAGATTCAGAAACCTGACCTCACGAAATATTATTATTACTAGTTTTAAGTGAAGCGGGGGTATACCTATTTAAATACTGTGAAGTTTTACAATAAATACTGTTATTTTCCCTTTTTTTAATTGTACTTGGTCATCGCGGTCCTGCTTATTTACTCTTTTTCAAAGATTAAAATAAAATAAACCCATATTTTGTCGCCTTGATCATTTTTCCTAATTTTTTTTCTTATGAAAATCAAAAAATACATGACATCATAATAAGACATCTAACTCCAAAGTAGGCCTTCAGTCACAGGGCGTTTTCTTTCTTTTTCTAGAAACTGGAGAAATCAGTCTGCTCCGAATGGTGAAACGGAATGCCGAGGTAATCTTGCAATACTCGACTGTGTATCCGTTCAGGCTGCGCGGAAAGTCGATGTTTTGCGTGTACTGCAACGATGAGTTCGAGGACCCAGCGGAGTTCCGAACGCATGCGTACTTGTGCCACCGCTCCTTCCCCTTCGCCAAAGCCTTCGCGTACAGTTTACGCAACCAAGAGTACCTCAAAGTCGAGTGCTCCAACATAACGTGTCGAGTATGCAATATACCTTACGCGACGCTCCAAGAAATGGCCCAACATATCTTTGACAATCACGATAAAACCAAATTAAATCTCACATTTGATTTGGGCTTGCAACCTTACAAACTCGACCAAGATAAATGGTTTTGTTTCATATGCGATAAGAAATTCCCTTCCCTTACTAAACTCGGCAGGCATACTCCGACGCACTATAGAAAGTGTACTTGTGAGGTTTGCGGTCGAACGTATTTAACAAAAGAAGCATTGAAGTACCATATGAGATGTAACCACTCTAATAACTACGCTTGTCGAAAATGCTGGCAGGAATTCCCTTCTTTAGACGAAAAGAAGGAACATACCAGGTCATCGAAGCCATGTTGGACTTTCTGCTGCGTATATTGCGGAGAAAGGTTTCTTTCTTGGGAAGCAAAGCAGAAGCATCTAGTGGAGCAACATAATCACCCCAAAAAGAACTACAAGTGTCCAGATTGCGATAAAACTTTCGATTCTAGGAAGATATTCTACAGCCATTACAAATTAACACACACGGATGAAACTTTCACTTGTTCCTGTTGCGGTTTGAAGTTCGAGAGCAGAAAAACATTAGAGGATCACAGAATTGGGCATACCGGAGAGAAACAGTTCAAATGTCTCGTTTGCTTGAAGGCGTTCTCTAGAGACAAAAGCCTTAAGCAGCATATGTGGATCCATAGCAAAACTAAAAGATTTAGCTGTCTATTGTGCGATAAAAATTTTGCTCAAAAAATTAGTCTCAAAGGTCACATGAAATCGCACCATCCCGACATTGTGATTAGCTTTAACTAAGTAGTCTAATTTGTTTATTGTCTTTTGAGTAAGAACTTTAATAAATGGATTATGTTTTATCGATTGTTTAAATTATATCAGTAGGTAGATCCCTAACCGTTAAATTAGATTCGTTTAGGTAGTGATCAGGAGTGACACTGACCAATTTCTTTTTGTTTTTAGGGTACACGTTGGAAATTCGCGGGCGTAGTGACAGTGAGCAACCAAAACCGAAAATAGTACTCGTTTACCAGACACCACAGCGGCGTAACGCCGAACTTATACTAAGATTCTCAACCGCCTACCCCTTTAAAACGAGATTTGCGCAAATACTTTGCGCTTATTGCCTCGACGAATTTGATCCTCTATCTAATCTACGCTACCATATGCAATCTGAACACCTTAGCTCTGACTTTAAGAACGTATTCTATAGAACCAACGATAATTTAATTAAAGTAGACATTACTAATCTTAAATGTAAAATCTGCGATCAATCCATGAATGATATCGATACTTTAATGACTCATTTGTCCACCGTACATGATAAATCTGTGAAATTCAACGCGCGTTTCGGAGTCTTACCCTACAAAGAGGGGCTTAACGGCGAATGGTCGTGTGTGTATTGTCACAAAACGTATTCCTCGTTTATACAGTTCAATCGTCATATTGGAACGCATTTTATGAATTTTAGTTGCGATAAGTGCGGCACTACATTTATATCGGATCATGCCTTACGCGATCATCATCGTCAGGTGAAGTGTTGCCGGACTGCTTACAAAGCACGTAATGGTAAAGTGATGAGGTCCAGGCGGAACGCAGAACTGATTCTCCAGTGGTCAACTGCTTGTCCGTTTAGAACATGGAAGAGTAATTTTAGCTGCGTGTTCTGCCGCGTTCAAACGAGCGATCCGAGCGGACTTAGGAGTCACGTTGCAACACACCATGCCGACTACCACGTTCAAGACGCCTTTTACAGAAAACTAGGGAAGGAGTTCCTTAAAATCGATATCACTGACTTGCATTGTAAACTCTGCTTTATGCCTATCGAATCGCTCGATGTTCTTACAAACCATTTAAAGAATGACCATCAGCAACCGATTACTGATGGTCAGCTAGGCGTTATCCCTTTTAGACTGAACGATGGATCTATATGGAAGTGTACTATTTGTCCGCATCAGTTCCAAGACTTCGTGTCACTGAAGAAACATACGGCAGAGCATTTGCAAAACTATGTGTGCGACACCTGTGGAGAGGGGTTTATAACGGAATCCGCAATGATCGCTCACACTAAAATACCACACGAAAACAAGTACAAC
The DNA here is from genome assembly GCA_947859335.1 of Tortricodes alternella. Lineage (NCBI taxonomy): Eukaryota > Metazoa > Arthropoda > Insecta > Lepidoptera > Tortricidae > Tortricodes > Tortricodes alternella. Next base: position 3,004,083 of record OX401972.1, read on the forward strand.
TGCAGCCGGTGTGTAGCTACATTCTCATCGCTAGACGAAAGAAATCATCATGTTAAAACTCAGCATACGAACACACCTTACATGTGTAACTATTGCAAAGATAAACCCCGTTTCTCTAACTGGGAACTCCGCAAAAAACATTTAATGGAAATTCACAACTACACCTCAGGCGCTGATAAGTACGAGTGCGTGACTTGTCAAAAAACATTCAAAACTCGCTCCGGAAAATATAACCATATGGCGAGAACGCATCGGATGAAAAAAGACAGCGAACTTAATTACCCATGTCCTAGTTGCCCTAAAGCGTTCACCACCAAACTGTTTCTGGATAAACACATGGCGAAAAAACATTGCAATGTTTAAAACACTAAATACTTTCATCAAAACTATCAAACCGAATTCTGAAATACGCTTATTAAATGTAGCCACCATGTCATGTCATGTCTCTTCACCTTTCGAAATTAGAGACAATGTATTCACGAATTGTGTAATGATGAAGTTCTTTTCTTTTTTAGGGCCAAAGGAAAAAGCGGGACATACTGAGGTCGAACGTAAATCCAAAAAGAGACTATTCGAAAGATCTGTTAACCAGAACCCGCAACGTCAAAACGCTGTACTTATACTTAAATACTCAACCGCCTTTCCTTTTAAGACCCGGTTTAATAGAATTGTCTGCTCATACTGTCATGATGAGTTTGAGCCTATGACGGCGTTGAGAAGCCATATCAAAACCGACCATGCGAATGCTGATTACAATAGCGCTTTCTACAAGGTAGTAGACGGCTTGAAAATAGACATAACTGAATTCAAATGTAACTTATGCTCCCAAGATATTCCAAGTGTAGAAGTGTTTATGAACCATCTGTTACGAGATCACGGCAAAACCGTCAATTTTGACGTGCCATTTGGAGTGCTGCCTTACAGACAAGGGCCGACTGGACTATGGATGTGTCTGGATTGTGACAAAACGTTCTCTGAGTTCTCACAAATCAATGGGCATTTGCGAAGTCACGTTAAGATATTTACTTGTGAGAAGTGTGGAGCGACATTCTTATCCGAACATGGTTTGAAACAGCATGAACGCAACTTTAAGTGCTACAAAGCTACCTATAAACCCCGCTTTGGAAAAGCACTCAAACATCGCAGCAACACTGAAATCATTCTGCAGTGTTCCACAGCACGGCCATTCAGGACATGGGGCCAGAATTTTAATTGCGTTTTCTGCCGCGTACAATCCAACGATCCGAATGGTCTTAGAATGCACATGGCGTCACGTCACGCCAATTTCAATATACAACACGTCTTTAGTCGAAAATTAAGGAAGGAATTCCTTAAAGTGGACATTACCGATCTGCAATGTAAACTTTGTTATTTAAGAATAGATACGCTCGACGATCTCATTAATCATCTTAAGAACGACCACAAACAGCCTATAAACGCAGACGTACAACCAGGAGTCCTTCCTTTTAAACTTAACGACGGATCGCACTGGAAATGCGCTATATGCACTTGCCAATTTTCGGACTTTATCTCTCTAAAGAAACATACCGCAGAGCACTTCCAGAACTTCGTCTGTGACACATGCGGAGAAGGCTTTATCACCGAATCAGCCTTGATAGCGCATACTAAAATACCGCACGACAACAAATACAGCTGCAGCCGATGCGTCGCAACGTTTTCAACCCTAGAAGAAAGAAACATCCATATTAAAACCCAGCATACAACGCTACCGTATATGTGTGCACATTGTAAAGATAAACCTCGCTTTGGGACCTGGGAACTGCGAAAGCGCCACTTAATGGAGTTTCACAATTACAAGCCAGGCGCTGAAATGTACGAGTGCACCACTTGCCACATGACTTTTAAAACTAGGTCCCAAAAATATCACCACAACGTGAAGGCCCATAGGACCAAAAAGGAAACTGAGTACGGGTATCCTTGTGGTAGTTGTTCTAGAGCGTTCGCTACTAAGCTATCATTGGATAAACATATTGCTAAGAAACATTTTCACGTGTGATGCTTCAGATACCCTTTAAGATGTAGTGAAATCGGAGCAGTTGCTTTAGTTATATAGGAACTTGCTTAAAGTAATGACATGACATAAGATAACGCTTTCTTTCAAAACGACAAATTAGTATGTATAAATTTATTTTATACATATTGGATCTATAGATAATATTTATGGATGAGAATAAGTTAATCCTACGTTCCCTTTTTTAACAGGATAGTAGTGTGTCTTTTGATTTAAATAACTGTCGATAATATTTTAAACTAATCTCAGATCTCTTTTATTTACTTATACTCGTATTTTGAGAAATGATACTCTTGTGAATTGATAAGTTGGGGCTTTTATTCAGTTACTTTATAATAGGGAATATTATTTAAAGTATTTTATTTATTAATGTGCAATCATAAATTAAGAACATGAAAATGTTTGTATATCCCAGTAGAGCAGAATTCAAGCTATAATAGTATTGATACTATGGCTGGTTCCACAGTAAAACAACGCTGTTTGAATAAACAAATACTTGAGAACGATACCAATCTTTTGAACACAGTGTAAGAATATTTAATTAATTATTATTATCTGGTATTAGACTAAAGCCTAGTTTCTGGATTAAAATGTACCAGTCAAGTTCTTGCAATTTTAACAGTTTTCAGCTAATCAATCGTTCTTCCTGAAATCTATGTCGACGATTTATTTTCCAATATTCAATTCTACTCAAAACTACTATTACCAGCTTTAATTCAAAAAGTAGTGTTTTTTTGTGTAATCAATAAGTGATCATACAATTATAAAAGAACAATGATAAATTAATTTATTGTAAATATTATGCCTATTAAATATATGAACCTGGCGTTCGGTTTTTATTTTCGAATAACACTATATAACGGCCTCAAAGTGACCTCAAATGTTTATTTTTCAAAGCAAAATGAAGACTGAGATATGAGAAGCTATATCAAGAAATATGACCCAATTTTTCTATTTTTAGGACGCAGCCAAACCAAACACGAAACCGTGATAAAGGTAGAGGCTACCGATGTCTCAATAGATGATTGGCTCAAGGAAAAACCGCGTTACCAGAGAAGCGCTCGAGCAGAAGCTAGATTTGCAATTAAGAAAAATGCCAGCGCTATAGTTGAATGCTGGTCCGTTAATCCCTTTAGATGGAAAAGGAACCAGTTTAAATGCGCCTACTGCGAAGCCAGTTTCACAGACTGTATCCTTCTAAGGCTCCATGTAGGAACATGCTCTTCCCAGCACTGCGTCAAAGATATCTACAGCAAATTCAAAGAGATGTCTCTCATCAATGTCGACGTAACTGAAGCTCTCTGCCGTCTCTGTTCAATGCCATACACGGACGTGAAACAAATGCGAGAGCACGTCATTGAACACGGATACGACTTCGAAATAAACCAACCAGACGGTGTTCTTCCTTTCTGCCTCGACAAAGAATCCTGGAGATGTGTGCTATGCCAAGGAAAGTTTAATAACTTCTTGAAACTTTACGAACATATGAATATTCATTACCAGCATTACATTTGTTCAACATGCGGGAAGGGATACATGACGGCCCCAAGATTAAGGAAGCACTCAGAAGTTCATATAAGCGGATCGTTTCCTTGTAACGAGTGTAGTAGAATATTCACAATGCGGGCAGCTAGGGATTACCATAAAGCCCACGCTCACGCCAAAGCTCCGAGGTATGAATGTCCCCAATGCAACATGCGCTTCGACGGGTACTACGATCGTATGAACCACCTGAACGAAGCCCATCGCGAAAAAGAAGTGTCTTACAGCTGTCCGCATTGTGAACTTTCGTTTAAAACATCGGGAAAGCGGGCTATTCACGTCCGAACAGTCCATTTTCCTCCTCAGCGTGATTACGGATGTCCATGCTGCGAATGGACTTTCAAAACCGCCTACGAACTCAAAAGGCACATGGTGAAACATACCGGAGAAAGAAATTATCACTGCAATGTTTGCGACAAGTCGTTTCCAAGAAATAGGGCTTTACGAACGCACCTAAAGACCCATGATGACTTCAATTGTAAATGGTGTGGTGCCTTGTTCAAACAGCGCGCCCAATTATTGACGCATTTGAGAGAAATCCATTCGGATGTGTGTGATCTCGTTAATTTAGGCTCAGATAAAATGTAGCCGTGTTAGGATAGAATTTGTTTACAATTGATGTAATAATAAAAGCTTTAAGATATTTCATATTAACTTATTTTCATTAACTAAACAGACGTAAAACTGAATTACTCTTCAGTAGGTTACTAACTTTAACAAAATCTTAGGAGGCTCCTTATACAAAGTCAGTAAAATTACCATTACCTAAACACAGAACGATGATAATACTTCGCATAAATCAAAACAAAACCAGTTTGCATGCGGGAAAGGTTCTTGGTCGTTTTAGTAACAGATTATTTTGTTTTTAGGTTCCGCTAGTGCGGACTTGGAGGCAAAAGTAGAAGTTAGACGAGTTAGGAAGTTAAAGGAGAACGTTAGCGCGCGACAAATGCGCCGTCGCCGCCGCGCCAACAACGAGTTGCCGGAGGAATCCGAGACACGGATATCAAAGACAATGATGCGGAGGAACGCAATGACTCTCCTGGAGTGTTCTACCGCTTGGGCCTTCCGCTGGTTCCACAGCGCTTTCTACTGCTCGTACTGTGATGCTAAGTTTGTAGACCCAGCCCCGTTTCGTGAACACGTTCAGAACAATCATTTAAACGAACCGCCTACCAAAAAAATATTCGCTAAGTTAACTGAAAACAATATGGTTAAGATTGATATAGGGAATCTAAGCTGTCGGCTTTGCAATCATCCGTTGACGGACATAGACGATCTCAAAGATCATTTAGTGTCGTTACACGGTAAGGCCTGGAACTCTGACTATAGTGACGGCGTATTACCGTTCAAACTAGAACAAAACGGATTCTTTTGCCAGAAATGCTTTTCGTACTTCGTGAGCTTTTCAAAGGTGAACGAACATATTAATACTCATTATAAAAATTACGTTTGCGATTCGTGTGGTAAGGCTTTCGTGTCTAAATCTAGGTTTCGGACACACGTTCAGTCCCATGAGACAGGTAGTTTCCCTTGCGGGGATTGTGACGAGATTCTTGAGACGCGAGCATCTAGAATGTGTCATAGACTGCGAGTTCATAAAAAGGGAGTGCGTTATACGTGTCCTCGTTGCCCAGAAGTTTTCACTACTTATTATGCAAGGGCGAAACATTTAGTCGATGACCATGCTCAGCAACAAAGGGATTACGGTTGTACCGCTTGCTGCAAGTCATTCGAAACAAGCTGCAAAAGAGCGGCTCATTATCGCACCGCGCACAAACCTGCCGAGAAGAGATACAAATGTCCTCATTGCCACTGCCTATTTTATAGCAACTCTAAACTTAGACGCCATATCATGACACATACAATAAATTACGATCAAGCACATTTTGCGACGAAATGACAAACATTCTGCGATCTCAATTAAGTATTTCTATTTTTAGGGCCGGACGTCGCCAAGCCACCAGAAAGAGCATCGATTAAAATTAAATGGAAGCGGAAACGAAGAGTGGTAGAGGATAAAGCGAACGCCGCTCTTATTCTAGAATATTCAAATGCTGTGGTGTTTAGGTGGCAACGCGGGAAATTTATGTGCGGCTATTGCCCGGCCACTTGCGCGAGTGTTAGCGAAGTACGCACACACTCGAACGTCCATAACAACAGACTTGACGTATTCAAAAATCCTGAAGTACGGAACTCATTTCCGCTTCGCATAGACATAACTGATCTCACTTGTAATATTTGTAACGAGAAAATCAGTGAGCTGAAGGATCTAAAAATTCATTTAGCGCGATCACATTGTAAAGAATTTAATTCGGAATTTACAGATGGCGTCGTACCGTTTGTGCTTACCGGGAAAGAGTATAGATGCGTTCACTGCTCTGTACTTTTCGAGGGCTTTATGAGTCTCTTCGTCCATATGAACAAGCATTATCCAAGCTACATATGTCATACTTGCGGCAAAGGATACTCCGGCAAGCACAAATTGAGAGCGCATCAAATGTGCCACGAATCTGGGCACTTTACTTGCCCTAAATGCGATGCAGTGTTCCCAAATAGGGTGGCCAAAAACAGACATATTTCGAGCGCTCATGGGCCAAAAGAAAGATACCGCTGTCCTATTTGCGATGCCCATTTTGATTCCTACCATTCTAGGTTAAGGCATCTAGACAAAACGCACGGACAGAAAGCTGAATACCGATGTAGCTTGTGTCCTTCTGTGTTTGGGAGCGGCACATTAAGATACTCCCATATCAAAGTAGTGCATCGAAGAAAAAGAGATATATAATATATTGCAAAAGTTGTTCCTATACATAAGTTTAATAGTTGAAACGAAGTGGGGAAATACTAAGTACACAATCATCGATGACATTTTTATACTGATTTAGCTCATCAAACAAATTTCAGAACTTATTTACCGTTTATAAATGTCTTATTTAAAAATAAGTCTATCTTCAATTAAGAATCTCATCAACCCAACTCGTCTGCGCTGGTGTTTCATAGTGAATTTTCTTTTGTTTTTAGGGTCCGTCGACCACAAACTTAAATGGAAACCGAAGCGCAAGTATAACGATCATAGAGACAACGCGGCTATTATAATAGAGTGTTCCAACGTCTGCCCATTCAGGTGGAAGAGGGGCGCATTCACCTGCGCCTTCTGTCCTATTTCCTTTGGAGACTTTAGCGGAGTGAGGGAACACGCGCTCAAGCACCCTAACCGGGTTGAAACTATGCGCCTCGCGCGTCCGTTAGACAACGTCAAAGTAGAAATCAGCGGCCTACGCTGCGAACTCTGCCTAACACTCATAAAAGACGTTGAAACGCTTAAGGATCATTTGCTTCAAATCCACAACAAACCTATAAGCAAAGACCATAGCATCGGCATCACTCCTTTCTTAATCAACGAAAAAGATTTTCTTTGCACGCATTGCGGCGAACGCTTTGAGTTGTTCTCAAAATTGAACACGCATATGAATCACCATTATCCCAATAACATATGTTTTCAATGCGGCAAAGCGTTCTCCGCCGCTCATCGACTCAAAGCTCATTTAATGATTCACGAAGCTTCAAGTAATGTTCAATATAAATGTACGAAATGCGACGAAGTGTTCCCGACTCGGGCTCTGAAGAATAGCCACATGACAATAGCGCACGGTCCGGAGTACCGGTACAGGTGTCCTTATTGTAACGACTCGTTTTTAAGATACGCGGATAGGGCAAAACATCTGAAAATCGCGCACGGTACAAAAGTAGAGTACCCTTGCCATTTATGCACGGCCGTTTTCTCTATGTGCAATCAAAGAACTAAACACATACAACAGGTTCATATAAGACATAAACAGTTTTTCTGTGCGTTGTGTCCGTACCAGTTCGTCACAGCTGCCCAGCTTAGGAACCACATGGTAAAGCATATAGGAGAAAGAAAGTACCAATGTCAGGTCTGTAAAAAATCCTACGCGAGAACCAAAACGTTGAGAGAACACATGCGTATACATAATAACGATAAACGGTTTGTCTGTCAATTTTGTAATAACGCTTACGTACAGAAATGTAGTTTACAAAGTCATATAAGAACGCACCATCCAAATGCGGAACCTATTAAAAAATTGAAATTACCTAGTGTGTACTGAAACTGTATATTTCAATAAATAATATATTATGTAAAGGTTGCATTTTTTAATTATAATATAACCAAGGTACTTAATCGAGTCCTATTCGATTTAAACCAACGTGATGCTATCAGCAGACGATTATTTTATATACTCTTTGCTGTAATCCATTGTAAAACCATTTAAAATACTTAGGTATTCCAATTCTGAGTTAGGATATTGACAATATTCATAGATGAACAGAATACTTGAAGCCTTGATTGGATGTTTTTCTATTTTTAGGACCGAAAAATGAAGCAAACGTAAAACAGGAAGTGGTTTCGGACGCGGAGGATGTTACTGCTGTTAAGGCAGCTGCGGCCCGAGATGAGGCTGAAAAGAGACGGGCCAACTTTAGAAATAACATTTCTGCTATCATAGGCACGACTACAGCGTACCCTTTTAAGTACAGAAGAGGAATGTACCTCTGTTACTACTGTAAACACACATTCCTTGAGCCCGAAAAGCTCCGTCATCACAACAGACTTAACCATTCTGAAGTCAAGTTATTGCTTAAACCTAGAAAATACGAACCGGTAAAAGTCGATTTCGTGGGTGCCATATGTAAGCTCTGCTTAGTGGAAATAGGCGACTATCGTATGTTGAAAATGCATTTAGCCGAGCATGATAAAATTATAGACACGACCCACGGTGAGACAATACTTCCCTACAAATTGAGTAAGGATGAACACGTATGCCAGATTTGCGGCAAAATGTACGAGGTGTTCTTGAGCTTGCACAAACATATGAACGACCATTATGAGCACTATATATGTGAGAAATGCGGAAAAAGATTTGCCACTTCTCAACGAATGATCAACCATATACGTACACATGAACGAGGCGTTTTCCCCTGCAAGCAGTGTGACGAAACTTTTACTTCCTACGCACCTTTATATAGCCACGTTGCAAAAGCGCATAGATCCAACAAGAGATACAAGTGTCCAATTTGTAATGAGAAATTCGTTTCCTATAAGCAAAGACTGAAGCATCTGCATACAGTCCATGAGCAGAAGACTCCCGTATTTCCGTGTCCTTCGTGCGACAGAGTTTTTGATTTGTGCAGCAAGAGAACTGCGCACATAAGGTTCCAACACCTCCAAGAGAGAAACCACGTGTGCAGCGTGTGTGGCATGAAGTTTTTTAGCAATTACGAACTCCAAGAGCACTCAATTAAGCATGGCGGTGAAAGGATTTATCAATGTGACGTTTGCAAAAAGTCGTACGCAAGGTTAAAAACTTTGCGAGAGCATATGCGGATACATAATAATGATAGGCGCTATGCTTGCCCTGTGTGTGGACAGACGTTCATTCAGAAATGTAGCATGAAGCAGCATATAAGGGTTCATCATCGAATAGAATTCGTTTGAAGGACGTGACTTACAAAAGAATAAATAATTACATGTTACTTCGCGACGACCTTTATCTTATATCGGCAGCGACGCAGCGAATAGTGAAATATTTAAAAACGATTGTTATAATAAAGAATTATAAATATTTAGCAGTAAGTGAACATTGAACACATAATGAACGTATAAATCCAAAGTACTGTACGTATATGGTAGTAAAACAAATAAATGAGTTACATATTTTTTTATTTCATCTAATTACTCTTCTGTATTACTTACAAGGTATGCAAACAGGCGATCATGTCTGTTAATTAAGAAGTGAAATCTTTTAATGGAGAATCAATTATTTTTGAAATTGAGGGTCTCACGTATAAGATTACGAGCATGGTGGTGACTGCTTATCTTTATTTTGGCAGAATGAAACTGCAATCGAAATGCATGCAACATGAATAAGTAGCCCGAAGTCATGGACGTTTTTCTCATTTCTAGGTGATGAAACTTCATCCACCGACAGTGACAAACAGGTGACTGTGACTGGCCTGAGAACAACCGGAATTAAGCGTAACGAAGATAATTTTCAGAAAACAAAGAACAATATTGACGACCTAAAGACTAGAAAGAAGAACGCGATGATTCTTCTACAGTTTACAAAAATATGTCCCTTTAGATGGATGAAGAATTTATACCTATGTTATTACTGTGATCTTCAATTTACCAATCCAGCTTGGTTACGGGATCACAATGTGGCTGAACATTGCGTCAAAACTACTACGCAAATCAAATACGCATTGTCTAAATTAAAGAAATATGAACTTGCCAAAGTTGACGTTACCGACAGCGGCTGTGCTCTTTGTGGTGATGTATTTACTGATTTCACTGCACTAAAACACCACCTATTAGAAAATCATAATAAAAACGTTGATCCTAAATCAAATGATGGCGTCTTGCCTTTCAGAGTGACGAAAGACGAGTTCAAATGCGCTATTTGCGATGACACGTTTGCTGAATTTAAAAGTTTAAACCAACATATGAACGTCCACTATCAGAATTTTATTTGCGAACAGTGTGGTACTGGTTTTATAACTCCGGAACGTCTAAGAACGCACGCATTCTCACACGAAACCGGTTCGTTCGCCTGTGATGCTTGCGACAAGGTTTTCCGTTCCTCAAATGCAAAGAACGAACATTATGCCCTCGTCCATATGCGAGTGAAAAGGCACAGATGCCCTCACTGTCCAGAAACCTTTAGGAATTACTTCCAAAGAAACAAACACGTATCATCCGTGCACGGCCTTAAATTGAAAGAATTCAAATGTAATTTGTGTCCTAAAGTTTTTACATTAAGTGGGAAATTAGGTGTTCATATTAGGACTGTACATTTGAAACTTAAAAGGCATTCATGCGAGGTTTGCGAATGGAAATTTTATTCAAAATCTGAGTTAAAAGAACATATGATTCGTCACGGAGGTGAAAGGAAGCATCAGTGTTCAATTTGTAAAAAAGCTTATGCCAGGAAATATACTTTAAGAGAGCATATGAGAATACACGAGAATGATAGAAGATTCGTGTGCACGACTTGTGGGAAGTCATTTGTACAGAACTGTAGCTTAAAACACCACGTGAAAGTGCATCACCCGGTTAAATATGAATACAGTGATATGTCGTGATATTATGATATTAATTTTAGATTTTAAGTGGGTTAGAATAATTTGAAGGTTAATGATAAAAACTACTTTAAATAATGACTAAAATTGCTTTACTACAAATAAATAATAGCAAGCCGTATTTCGATTTTAATTTATTAATCTGTTCAAACATAAAAGACTATTTTAAGTGACTAAGTTTGGGAGATGGTTATAATATAACAATGCACCTGAGTATACTTTAGAACACAGAATAATCTAATATGCATGTTTATCTTTACGTCGTGATACAAGTACGTATTTTCTGTTTTTCTAGGGTCCAACTCTCCAATATTACCGGAGATACAGACGCAGAAAAGGATCGTGCCCTTGTTCCAAGTGGCATACGACCGCAGCTTATGTAGACCCCTGGGGACAATAACGGACTTCTCTAAAATCAGCCTTAAACTCAAGTCGTGCTCAAAAATCTCAAATTACCTTGCAACAACGTCGAGGGATTTCACTCCGTCCCGAAGTCCATCCCCAGTTTTAAATAGCCGGCCTTCACCATCTCCCTTTGTAAGCAATGATCTTGACCCGCCTGTCGAAGTATTCGTTCCGCCAAAAGTCAAAGTACGCCCTGATATTCGGCAAAACGCCTTGACAGTATTCGAATACACAACAGTGTACCCATTTATTTATGGCAACAACAAATTCAAATGTTTTGTTTGCTCTCAGCCTTTTTTGGAAACTGTTGATTTGAGTCAACATATGCGAGAAAGCCACAGTTTCGCTCCATTAAAAAGACTCGTTAATAATCGAAGGGAAAACGTGCTTAAAGTAGACGTGAGTGATATAATGTGTAAGCTGTGTTCGCTGAGACCGAAAGGCTTGCTAGAACTCAAATATCATTTAAAAGAAGCCCATCAGAAACCAATAGATCCTGAACTGAAGGACAATATGATCCCATTTAGATTAGATGGCCGAGACGGCTCCTATAAATGTGTAATGTGTGATGAAGAATTTATAAAAGTTCGCATATTGGTCATACACATGAGCGTCCATTTCAACAACTACAGTTGCGAAATTTGCGGCTCAGGCTTCATGACTCTTCGTCTGTTAAAGAAGCATCTAGAAGTCCACGAAAATGGAAACTTTCCATGTGATCGTTGTAATAAAGTTTTTACAACGCCGCATAAAAGGTCTCTTCATATCAGAGGCGTTCACTTGAAGCAATATCCACGCCGTTGTCCGATGTGTCCTGAAAGATTTAACTCTAACTATAGACGTACGATTCACCTTCAAGATGTTCATAATCAGTCGACGCGTGTTCATAAATGTGAGACGTGTGGACGCGCGTTTAATCTGAAATATCATTTGATTTGTCACACGCGTTCTGTGCATCTGCAGGAAAGAAATCAGCAGTGTGATGTGTGTCATCAAAGGTTCTGTAATAAGGAGACGTTGAAGAGACATATGGTTATACACACGGGGGAGAAAAACTATAAGTGCGAAGTGTGTGGTATGGCATTCCTGCGACGAAAGAATTTGAAAGACCATCTTAGGCTTCATGATAATGTACTTTAAGAAAATAAAGTAAAATCTTTAATTTGGTTTTAATTGACTATATTTTTATTCAAGTAAATTAAATGTATTTAATATGTAGGTATGGCTTATTACGCACATCACAAATAAGTTTTGACATGTAATCTTATATTATTTAATAAAATGGTATACCTATTTGACAATTTTATTTGGATTTTTATGTGATCGGACCTTATTTTACTTCTAGGAACGATCCAAGAGAGTCATTCATCTATTATACTGAAAGACGAGGACGGCAACGACATAAAGCTTACCTTACTGAAGACACCCATACACCTAGATGACCTAGAATGTTCATATGAAGAGAACAAAATAGTAAAAAAGCTCAAGAGAACCAAATGTTGTGCATCCAAAATACAATACAAAAAGAAAGCAAAACCCGTTAAAACCTTGAAAGGCGAAGCGGCAACATTAACAGTATTAAAAGAACCGATATCACTTGATGATATACAGTGGGATAATGATATACTGGATCAGGAAGACTCAATAACGTTCAACGTGAAAACATTCCAGAGTGCATATATTTTTGGAAAATCACGCAAAAAGCTCGTTTCTGTAGAGCACAAAATGTGGAAACAAAATGCATTTACTATTTTCGCACATTCCTACGTATACCCCTTTATATATGCAAACAACAAATACAAGTGCTTTATTTGCTCTCAAGCTTTCTTAGATGCTACTTTTCTTAAGGACCACACAATTGGTAGCCACACTGTAGAAGATATAAAACTGGAATTGAGTAACAGGATTCGAGATACAAATGTTAAAGTAGATGTGAGCTGCTTACAATGCAGACTTTGCCTAGACACACTCCTAAACTTACATGATTTAAAAGTCCATTTAAAGAATCATGGGAAAAGTATTGACCCGGAGTTCAAAGATAATATAATTCCTTTTAAATTAGGAGACAAGACATTCGAGTGTCAAATTTGCATGGAAACGTTTCTAAAACTAAGATTGCTTATAATCCACATGAGCAAGCATTTCAACAACTTTAGTTGTGATATCTGTGGCTCTGTGTTCATTTCCCTTAATCTTCTCAAACGCCATTTGCAGACACACGAACAGGGAAATTTCCCGTGTGACAAATGTGACAAAGTATTCAGTAATGCCGCTAAAAGGACCTTACACGTGCGAGGCGTACACGTAAAGCAATATCCAAGAAGATGTCCCATATGCCCTGAGAGATTTAACTCTAACTATCAGAGGACAAAACACTTGCGTATCGTTCACAATCAAACCACTGGTTTATTTAGATGCGAGACTTGTGGACGAGAGTACGATCTGAAGTACCATCTCTTACTCCATATTAGGTCGGTCCACCTACAGGAGCGGAATCAAGAATGCGGCATATGCCACGCGAGATTCTTCTCCAAGTATTGCCTCTCGCGGCACATGGTTATTCACACAGGGGAGAAGAACTTCAAATGTGGTGTTTGTGGAAAAGCTTATGCGCGGAGGAAGAATTTAAGAGAGCATGCGCGCACACATGACCCTGGCGTTGCTTGTACTGTTTGTGGATTGCTCTGCTGCGACAGTACAGCGCTTATGGCTCATATCAATAGCTCTCATGGTGTGATATAATGAAGTACGTTATAATTCAATATATCTGTCGCACAATACAAGGGTACAAGAATTAGTATCGCCAGTTTTCAATGCAACATTGTAACCAATACACCGAAGATGGAATTACAAGCAGCGTATCTCCTCGTATAGAATTAAGGTAGTCCGGAAATAGTTATTGTGTTAACTAATAACAGTTTTGTTGTATTAGTGTTATTATTTGATGCAAGTAGAGCTATTGAACTTGAACATTGAGATCTTAATAAAATGTGTATACTTTTCTATTGACTATATTTATCGAATTCTTCTTACAATATGATGCCTTAGTTAGTTAGAAAGCAAAAAGTAAAAGGTTGGTAAAATTTTGATGCACGTAATTTAAACTCTTCGACCAACAGGCGTCTAAAAGACAAAATTTTCTTCCCCAGGACTACCGGGAAGACAACGACCGGGCCCCAGGACCAGTATCTGGCAAATGACAATATCGGAACGGCAAAACGCCGCAACCTTCCTTGAATTCACTACTATCAAGCCTTTCTTTTACCAGCAGGCTAATTTCAAGTGCTTTTACTGTAATGAAGTTTTTCCAGAAATTCATTCCGTCTTACAGCACACAGCATTTCACGTGACGCCTGAAAGATGCTGCTTACTAAAACAGTATTTAAGAAAAGGGAAACGTGTCATCAAAGTAGACATATCGGGGCTAAAGTGCAAGATTTGCGAACAAAAATATTCTGACTTAGATGATATTAGAAAACATTTGATTGTCGCTCATAAAAAGGAATTTAACACTGCCGGGAACGGTCTCATGGCTTATGATCTAAGCACGAATAACGGTCTTCTCGCTTGTCATAAGTGTTCTAAAACTTTTAATTCTTTCTTTTTATTAAACCGGCATATGAACGTGCATTTCAGTGTCGTTTGTGAGACTTGCGGTCTTGGCTTTATGTCTCACCAACGCTTGATTAACCATAGAATAGTCCACCAAAACGGAGTCCACAAATGCGAAAAGTGTCAACAAATCTTCACCACCAAGTTAAAATTACGATACCACTTGTTCAAAAAACATGAGGTTACTAATGCAAAAAAGATAAAGCCCTTGAAATGCCCCCATTGTTTGGAAAGATTCGCAGAACACTATCGCAAAATGACTCATCTAAAAGAAGCTCATGGAATTACATTTACTTTCGAGTGCCTAGTCTGCAAAGCGGTGTTCCCAACCAGGCGAGCCTTGACTGAACATACTACAAAATTACATACACAGAAAATTCAATGTAAGATTTGCGGAAAATGTTTTGGCACTCGTTCTTTACTGAAGATGCATATGAGAGGTCACACGGGGGAGAGAAACTTCTTCTGCACGATATGCCAAAAAGCATACATGCATGAAAGGACCTTGAGACAGCATATGCGTGTTCACGGTCCTGTATGGAAGTTCACTTGTTCGGAGTGTGGCAACGGTTTTTCTAATAGAAATGACTACAATAAACATATGAAGCAGTGGCATCCCCAGTGGCAATTCAAGACCATCGTCAAGAATTTTGGATCGGAACTTATGAATTAACATTATTTGCTTGATGCTTGAGTGTTCAACAGTTGTACATATTATTCCTAGTCTAGTGCGAAATTAATGGTAGCTTAGGCGATAAGAGAGAATAAGAGAGAAAAGAATTAAACAGTGAAGATTTTTACATTGTTGATATCTTTTTTCTCTGATGTAGGGAATGATTCACTGTGTATTCTTTAATACATCCATCATATGTTCCATGTTTTCTTGCAATTAGTTTCAAGTATCTTCCATTTTGCATTTGAAATGTATTGTAATCATATGATTACTTAAATTATTTTTTCAGTATGTTTCGTACGTTAATCAAGCTTTATAAGACTTTTCAAGTGTAAAGATTAGCAAGAATATCCAAATCATGTCAATGCTCATATCATAGAAGTAATCTCAACAGTGGCGTAGCTACCAAAGTGCTAGACAGTGCCGTGCACCGGGGCCACCAAGCTCAGAGGGCTCTCGGACTCTGACCAACAAACCTCGTATTGAACTAGCTAAAAATTCTCCCACCTTAAACAGTTTATTTGGGACCACATTTTTTTTTGCACCAGCGCCTTTGGTTACCTTACTAACTTGTAGGAGTCATTTAGTTGCAGTACACTGAATAACCAACTACTTAACACATCTCAGGAGTTCTATTAGAAAAAAATAACTTATTCATCAGGGAAAGCAAAAGCAACTAAATATATTCGGAAGTTTTCGAGATAATGTAATATTTGTAAAGATAACATCTTTACAAATACAAAAACAACAGCCACAGACAAAAAATAAACTGGCTTGATCATAAGATATTCTGAAGCTTTTGTCGCTTCCAACGTCCAATCGTATCCATGCGAATACTAAAAGGCATGCAGACAAAGGCAAGGCATTAGAATTAAAAAATATTTTTCACTCGGTCCGGAAATGGACAGTTTGACAATTTTCAAATTTACCTTGCAGTTTTGGACGAAAAGAAAATGTAAAGCTGAAACCTCATTTAACATTTCAGACTGTTTGCTTTTGCATGTTGTGGTGGCTTTAAAAATTAACCAGACGAACCGGGGAAGAATTCAAAATTGACTTTGTCTTCTCAGGCTTGGATCCGGCAGCTCGTGAAGGCGCCATCACCAGTATTTGGGAGATGACAGTCTCGGAGCGACAGAACGCTGCCGTCTTCCTTGAGAACACCACTGTCCGCCCCTTCGTCTATTGCCGCTACTTTTTTAAATGTTTCTTCTGCCACGAACACTACTCTGAAATCAACGCACTATTGCAACACACTAAAACCCATGAAATACCAGAAAGAAATAAAATATTGAAAGAACTCCTTCCAAAAGGAAAACGAACTGTAAAAGTTGACATTTCCGAACTCAAATGCAGAATTTGTGATGAAAACTACCATGATTTAGACAAAATACGAGCACATTTATCTGAGCAGCATAATAAAGAGTTTACTAAGTCCGGAAATGGTTTAGTCGCCTATAATTTGACCATGAAAGACGGTCAATTCTCATGTCACATTTGCAGTAAAATCTTCCAAACATTTATACTCCTTAATCGACACATGAATGTACATTTTAGCAATGCTATTTGTGAAACCTGCGGTGTAGGGTTTATGACTCACCAACGTCTGATGCAGCATAAAGAAATACATTTCCCTGGCGGCTATCCTTGTGATAAATGTAAAAAGGTTTACACTACCAGTTCAAATTTAAGATATCATATAGAAAAAGCTCACGAAGGCTCAACTAGGATGCGAATGTTACGCTGCCCTCATTGTCCCGAGAGATTCTTCGAGCACTTCCGAAAACTAAGACATTTGAAGGAAGCCCATGGTATAACCTTTACTTTTGAATGTGAGGTCTGCAAAGCCACATTTACTAGCCGCCGTGCGCTGACAATGCACACAAACAAATTCCATACGCAAAAAACTCAATGTGAAATTTGCAAGAAAAGTTTCAGTTGCCGTACGACTTTGAAGAAGCACATGGTGTCTCATACAGGAGAAAGAAATTTTATTTGTAACTTATGTCAGAAAGCTTATAGGCATCAAAAAAGTTTAAAGCAGCATATGCGAACGCATTTGCAAGGGGAATATAATAAATTTACGTGTTCAGAATGCGGCAGTGGGTTCCCGAACCGAAATGATTTTAACAAGCATGTGAAGGAATGGCATCCGAGATGTTTTTTTTAATTTCACTGTACCCTAATACCATACCTACGTATTATCAAAAGATTTTCATCTGTTTAACTGGTAATAACAATGCTTTGAATGGTTTTGTCAGAATAACACCTGCAAAATGCCAAAATAATACTTTGTTGAACAGAATCGCCTCATCGCCATGTTGTACGACCTCTGGTAGGGTTGGGTTGCTTTTAGTTGCTTCGGTTGTCCTCCAACTTGTAAATTTTTATATATTATCATATAATTTGAACTCAAAATCAAAGTTTGTATCTACCTCTGATCAAACATGTTTAATGCATTTACCTTTAGTTAAGTTATAAGTGGCAATAGCCAACTCATGAAATGATCTCCTTATTTTAGATCTAAGGTAATATTTAACCGTGAATAAATCTATTTCTTACATTTCTCTGCGGTTTTCTTGCGTATCATTCCTTGATACCTATAGGAACAGCTCTTGATAATATTTAAGACATAATTAAACAAGCAGGTACGTATTAATTTTTACAATATAGATGAATGGATGGATGGATGCTCTTGAGCATTTAAACTCACTTTGTTTTTTTTTTTCGCAGACGATAAACCAAGCTTTAGAACAAGCGTGTGGCAAATGACGCTTCCAGAAAGGAAAAATGCGGCTGCTTTCATACAATACACCACTGTCAGACCATTCATATTTATGGGGACCTGTTTCAAATGTTTCTACTGCGCGGAATACTACTCGAAGCTTCCAAATCTACTAGACCACACCGGCAATCACGAGATCCCCGAAGAAAGCGTGCTCTTAGAAAAATACGTTCACAAGGAGAAACGAGTGTTACAAGTCGACATTTCGAATCTCAATTGTCGTTTATGTCGGTGTAAATGTTCAGACTTACAAACAGTAAAAGAACATTTACAAAATGAACACAAAAAGGAGTTCTTTCCAGCTAGTAACGGAATGACGGAGTACGATATGGAACTGAAGAACGGTGCTTTCATATGCCACATTTGTGGCGGCGACTTCCACACGTTCTCGCTCTTAAATTCACATATGAATTGCCATGTTGGAAAAGTTGTATGTGAAACTTGCGGTGCTGGGTTTCTTAATAAATACTTCCTTCTGAAACATAAGGAGACACACCTGAGCATTAAATTTAACTGTAAAGACTGCAATGCTGTTTTTGGAAAGAAAAGTCAGCTCAAATATCATACGAAAATAGTCCATAAAGGACAAGCGAGAGTAAAACCTAAGAAATGTCCTCGGTGCGACGAAACATTCAAAGAGCATTACAGCAAAGTGATCCACTTGAAAGATGTCCATGGAGTTACGCAGACTTTCGAATGTCATATTTGCAAAGCTAAATTCACATCGCGTTGGGCGATAACGCAACACACAACTAGGTATCATACAGAGAAGTATAAGTGTGAAATATGCTCTAAATGCTTCAGCATAGAATCTAAATTGCGGCAACATATGCGTGGGCATACGGGCGAACGGAATTTCATATGCCCGATCTGCAAGAATGCCTATATGCATAAAATGACGCTTCGTAAGCATATGCGGAGTCACAATTCCGTGTTTAAGTTCGTGTGTTCAGAATGTGGTTCTGGGTTTCATAATAAAAATGATTTTGTTAAGCACACAAAGCAGTGGCATACTGCCTCTAGTGATCAAGCCACATAGAATAAGAATAAAAGTGAAGGCTTAGGTAGCATAATTTGATAGTTCCTTTAGTTAATACTGGCGAGTATTATATTTAATCTCAAATAAAGTGCAATATGAAAAACGGTGACTGTAATGTAAATTATTAGGCTACATTAAGGAAGAATAATGAACCGAAAAGACAGTATTCGTATAATAAACGTTTTCACAACCTTGCCTATATTTAATTGGAATTATTTGGAATTCATTGCGCTGAGTATGTGTGTAGGGGTGAGAATTTTTATAGTCAACCTTTCATCAAACTTACTTTAAGGATGTTAAGCAACAATATCTTACGCACTATTACAATACCTATGTAGCTAATGTAGTTGCCTGCTAAGTAACTATGACGACACTCGTAGAAAATCTATTTGGAAGTGTAAATGTCGTAAAGTATCTTTCCGTGAATCATATCAATTAAACCTATATATTTTCTTTCACAGGCGAGAATTCAGGATTAGAGACAAGTATCTGGCAAATGACCGTTCCGGAAAGGAAGAATGCGGCTTCCTTCATAATGTACACGACGGTCCGGCCTTTCATATTCATGGGATCCAGTTTCAAATGCTTCTACTGCATGGAATACCATTCGGAACTACCAGCTCTGTTACAACACACTACAGAACATGATATAAATGATAATCTTAAGGTTATATTAGAGAAATACGTCCACAAAGGCAAGAGAACGCTTCAAGTAGACATATCAAGTTTAAAATGCAAATTGTGTACGCTGAGATATGATAATCTAGACAATATAAGAGAACACTTGAAATTAGAACATAAGAAGGAGTTTTTTCCAGCGACGAATGGCATGACGGAATACAACATGGAGTTGAAAAACGGCGCGTTCACCTGTCATATCTGTGGAAGTGACTTTTACACGTTCCCACTTCTAAATTCTCACATGAATTGCCACGTGGGTAAGGTGGTATGCGAGACCTGTGGTGCTGGTTTTCTGAATCAACATTTCTTGATGAAACATAAAGAAACGCACTTCAATATAAAGTTTAACTGTAAGCAATGCGACTCGGTGTTTTCAAAGAAGAGTCAGTTGAAGTATCATACTGAGATAGTCCATAAAGGGAAAGCTAGGGTGAAACCAAAGAAATGTCCACAATGCGACGAGACATTTAAAGAACATTATAGCAAAATGATTCATCTAAAAGACGTTCATGGAATCAAAAAGACTTTTCCTTGCCATTTATGTAAAGCTACCTTCACAACGCGTAGGGCCATAACTCAGCATACTACTAGATTTCATACGGAGAAGTTCAAATGCGACGTTTGCTCTAAATGCTTCAGCATAGAGTCTAAATTGAGGCAGCATATGCGTGGGCATACGGGCGAACGCAACTTCATATGCCCGATCTGCAAGAATGCCTACATGCACAAGATGACGCTTAGGAAGCATATGCGGAGTCACAATTCCGTGTTCAAGTTCGTGTGTTCGGAATGTGGTTCTGGGTTTCATAATAAAAATGATTCTGTGAAGCACACGAAGCAGTGGCATGCTTCGTACGATGAAATGGTACCGTGAGCTATTGCTACCGTATACGGACCTACTGTTTTGTTACATTTTTGACGGGATCATTGCGGTGTAGACTGGTCTTACGTATACATAGTTGACGTTGCATATATTACTTACAGGGTTATTCATTACCTTCTGTTAAGACGTTTTATTCAGAACCACGTGATAGTCTTCTTGCTCCTCTTAGCCTTGATCTTCAACTAGTCTATTCTCATGTTTTGTCAGTATTGTTTTTTTTTCGTAATTTCTAATTTTGAATAAGTCTAAATCCAAAACTGTGTCGTCTGCCAGTATTCGTCGGTCGGCAAGGAGGCTGAACGCCCCGACACCTTATTAGTATACCAACGGGGCTGTAAGATGTACAACCAGTACTACGAGTCACTACTTTAAAATATCTAATAGTTTTTGGATGGAATACGGTAGAATTTCAGGTTGCCATCGGCTAGCGTACGTCATAGTAAAAAGTGATTTGGTTGCGAATGAATTGAGCCGAAATGCCACTAAGAGGCTGACCCACAGAGCGAATATTGCTGGATCCTTGCCGGCTATTTGCCGCAAGGGTTCGCTTCATCTAGCCACAGGACGTCTTTATATTTGCTGCGTGTCGGTCACGGAGTACCTACCCACGCTGCTCACGATCATCACTGACCAATTTATGTCAGATTATTTATTCCAGTAATTGGTCTTATGTCATTTTGGTTTATTTCATAATATGATAGTCTTTCTAGCCAACCTTAGTCATGACTGGCAAAACATCAACGTGTAAATAAAGAGTGAATTAGTCAAGCATATTTTATTTTAAATAACAGTATTTCATGACCAAATCCCTGTCGGAAAATAGTTAACTCGTAAAATGCCTTAGAGGGTTGTATCATGAAGCCTCGTGAACGTCAGGTGCCGCTCCGTGCGGCTGTGCAATTTCAAAACCTAGTACGGGACACCTCCAAGAAAAAACGTGTCTTTGCATTTTGCAGCTTACTAGGCAATAAAGCATCGATTTTTTTGGCTCTCCTATAAAAAAAAAATATGTTCTACTTCTTTGGGAGGTTACCGCTGCTCAACCCACCCACGGAACCACACCTGACGTTTAGGAGGCTTCATGATACAACTCTCTGAAGCATTTTACGAGTTATCGCCCGAGAGTAAATGATTGCCGAAATGTATACTTGGCTCATGGACTATAAGTCGTTTACTTGTTTTGTTCGTTAAATTACACAAGTCAAGTAAATAAGTGCTGGAGATAAGTAGGTATATGTTGAAAGTTGTTTAAATCATCAGCTTAAGCGCCTTTCTGTCAAGCTTGTCGCCGGCGCCGCGCGGCAGAGCGTCGACAATGCGCACTCCACCTTCAAGACGCATCCTGTGGGACACCTGCAATAAATAATATATATATATATATATATATATATATATATATAAAAATCGGCGATTATTTGACTTTGTTGATCTTTAATCAAAATTCAAAAAACGTATAAAGCTAGATTTTGTTCTGACTGACAACCTATCAAAAATTGGTCAAAATCGGTTAACATTGAAGGGGTGGAAATCTTTGTGATTTTTGCCGTCCTCTTAATCATACGCCAACGGCTGAACGGATTTAGATGAAACTGGGCGACCAAATAGATCATATCTTGGAATAAAACATAGGATAGGTACTTTTCATCGCAATCTCACTCGAAAAAAGTCACGGGCACAGCTAGTATATGTATATATATATACTAGCTGTGCCCGTGACTTTTTTCGAGTGAGATTGCGATGTATTTATATCTATATCATCAGCGCATCAGCATTGCGATACAGCGAGGAAACGCTGCCAGCATCTTCGGCACAATGCCACGGGGACCTGTTTTAGATTTAATTTAGCTTTTACTTAGATTTAATTAATTTTATTTAGTGTTATTATTTAGTTTTTATTTAGATTTAATTAATTTTACGTGATATTGTATAAGTTGATTATGTTGTTGTTTCAATAATCTATATATATATATATATATATATATATATATATATATATAGATTATTGAAACAACAACATCTTGACGATTTGAAAATATCTTTTTTTAATCGGTAGGGTATACTTCCAGTTTAGTCCCGTTGTAGTCAAAGTCGAGGTGTGATGAGAGGATCTATGAGGAATCGATGGAACTCTTCAAATATTATAGGCACGCATATAGCAATTTTAGTATAGTCTGTAATAACTCAAGCAGTTACGTTCCAAAAGCATTCTTTGGTGAAGTGGAACTGTTGATGAAGACCATAGATGATCACCGGAACTCCTAAATGATAAGTATTTCACAGTTGGCGATTAATAAGGTAATAGGTACATGACAATTCACCACCAACCACCAACTTGCCACCGACTTCGATATATTTAATTTATGACGTCACTTAACCAATAATATATCTCCCATTTCTAGGTAAATGACTTACAAAAGCCAATTATTATTTCTTACTTTTCAGTGGGGTTTTGGAGTCGGTTTTTTTATTTATTAAATTATTATTTTATTACTGACACTACCTATGCATTAGAGTCATCTGCGTTACCTCCATCACTCGCGACATCTCTCGAGCAACCCACGCTACTTTAGCTACCGAGACTACCAGACGGCGCTACCTGTGTATCGACGTAAGCGATCAGCTCGTCGGCGCTGACGCACGCGCCCGGCTGAAGCGCCACAAACGCGAGCGGGGCTTCGCCGAACTGCTCGTGCGGGGCGCCGACTACTCCGGCCTCGCGCACGCTCGCGTGCTGCTGCAGCACTGACTCCAGCTCCGCCGGCGCCACCTGGTGGGCACAGGAAGGATTAACCAAGATAATACGATGATACGTAGATATACAAAAGCAAGCAAAATTATTATAATTCGCGCAACGTAAGTTGAACTTTTGACCTTGAATGCGCAGAACTCATTTTCGGGTCTCAATCGAGGTGCGGTATGAGGTGCGACGCTTGTTTCCATACTTGTACCTGCGCGGACAGCTGTCATTTGGTTGTCATTTTGGGTCAATTTATGCGCCGGGGATTATACGATGCTATAAAGATGGTACGAAGCTTGGACTATTTGGTATTTACTCATGTGCTTTTGTACTTGTAAGTTTGAAGTACCTGGAATGAGTTAAATTTAATGAGGTCCTTAATTCTGTTCACGATAAAGAAGTACCCATCCTCGTCGTAATACCCGCCGTCTCCTGTCAGCAGGAACCCCTCGCGGTCCAGATGATCTCGCGAAGAGTCGTTCAGGTATCCTGTGCAATGAAATTAAAATTAAATAATTTTGCGAGCATGTCTGAATCAACGAGCGCTTAAAGAGTGACAATCTGCGTCATCTGCTGAGATGAAGCACCCCAAAAAACCAGCCAGTTAGCGTTACATCATACACGGGCAGGCAAAATAAGCAACTTTTGTTTTATACTATTTATAAATAGGTAGGTATAGATACCTGGCATGAGTGATGGCGACTTTATACAGATCTCCCCTCGCTGCATCGGGCCTAGAGGCTCTCGAGTGTTCTGATCCACGACCTGACGAAGTTATTTGGCATTTTAGCAATGCTACATAAAGTAGAAACATTGGACAGTCCAACATTTGCCTAGGCACTAACTAATAGACCACGCCCGTAGCCGCTCACCATTCGGTTTTTTGGGGGGTTAACTACTGACCGATAACGACACACAAACACGAGCAGAGATTTTAGCGGGCTTTAAACCCCGTGCTGGACCAGTTTCGATTAAAACTGGCAAAAAAACTCGACAAACAGGATAATATAAAACTTTAGAACAGGACTTTAGAATTCCAAAGAGGATAAAAACGCATTCCACGATTGTAATGTAGCTACCTTAATAACAGCGCCGGCGCTAGGCTGCCCCACGCTGCCCGGTTTAGGGCCCTTGCTGGATATCTCCTCCGAACACAGGCAGCCTACTTCGGACATGCCGTAGAGCTGAATCACCTCACGTAGGTTCGGGAACCTGACGAATACACATTAGCTTTAAGGTAAGGCAAGATACCGAAAAATCGATCGTGCGGGGTACGGCTCGTAGGTGGGCCTGCGTGCGTAATTAGTATCAAAGGAACTAAAATGGAAGCTTTCATTTCAGTGCCCGCACGGCTGCGTGTGCCCGCGCTCATTTATTTGAAACCTTCCATTTTACATCTTGTGATACTGCTTATGCAGGCCCGCTTCCCATCCGCATTTAGGACTGTGGAATCCTTTTAAATAACAAAAAAATTAAAAATAATCAGAGGACAATCTTTACACAAATCGATCTAGTCCCAAAGTAAGCTCAAAAGGCTTGTGTTATGGGTACAAGACGACGATATACATACTTATATAGGGAAATAAATACTTAAATACATAGGAAACATCCAAGACTCAGGAACAAACATTCGTGCTTACCACAGAAATATTTGCCCTTACCGGGATCGCACCTGGGACGCTAGCTTCGGAGGCAGGGTCACTCCCAACTAGGCTAACTGCGTCGTAATCCTTTTGTCTTGTCTCGGCTTCTATCGTTAGTCAACACACACGTTCAAGTTTAACGTGGGCAAGTCCCACATCCGCCAACTTAAACGACGTGGTTGCCTTGTGTAACACCGAGGCATACATTGCCTCAGCACCCTGCTTCAAGGCAACCCCCCACGGGTTTTAATACCTTAGCTGCTGGGGATAGGGACGGCTTTTGGGCCTTCCTTTTCCCCTTTTTCCTCACCACCTCCGTCCAGGGCGTCTGGTTGGCCCCCGCGAAGCCATCTTGCCCCTAGGGGGGAGAATCGCGGCCTGCTGCGCTTTCGGAGCAACAATGGGCCCACCGCCGGTTTTCGGGGTAGGCCCCCGATCGCTCTGTCTCCCCGGTATGGATGGGGAAGACCCCTCACTAGGCAACGCGCGAGGCACCGAGGACTTGACAGCTGGAGCCCTTTTGTCGGCCTCCAGCAGGGGGCGGAGACTCGTCTCCGCGGGGAGCCTCTTCTCCATCTCCCCCAGACAGACCCCAACCATCCCGCTCAGGCTGATGAAGAGATCTCTCTTCATCTCAGCGAAGGCGTCAGCCAGGCCCGTAAGGGAGGGAGGCGAAGGGGCCGGAGTTCTCCTCTATGAGAGTGCCGCCTTAAGAGCCGCTCTTTCCGCCTGGAGTAGTGCCAGCTGCTCTTTAATGGCCTCATTCTCGGCTTTTAGAGCGTGGAGCTCGGCGCGGAACTCGGTCTCACACCTCGCGGCCTCCATACTATCTGTAGCCCACATGATGACACGGCAGGCTTTGTTCATGCGTCATACGGCCTTTGACCTGTCCGTTCAGGTTGTTCGACTTCCTAACCTCCGCGAGGACCTCGAAGGCCGCTTTACGGATGACTTCCACCTGATCTTCCTTTGGGGAAGTCCGCCCCTCTGGCTGGTAGTCCTTATCGGAAGAGATTCGTACATCCCTCACCGGACTGCGGTCCCTCATCTTCATGGGTCCTTTTTCCCATTTCTCGCTGATCTTTTGCACCGAGGAACGCAAAGACGGAAAGTTGAGGTCAGCGTCCGCATCTGACTCAAAACCCTCCAGCTCGAACGCTCGAAGTTTAGGCTTAGCTGCAGAGATTCCTATATAGTAACCTCTGGGTTTAGGCTCCTTCCCTCAGGTTGACGTGCTGGCCTTGGGGCCGTAGTCACGCTTGGGGTCATCAGCAAGGTCCATGTGCGACCTTTTGCCGGGTTTCTGGGCCTCCTCTTTATCCTCGTGTTCCTCCTCCGTGTCGTCAGTCACGTTTGGAAACATCGGACAACGTTTTCTCGCCACCCACCCACCTTCACCACCGGTTCGTCGTCAGCAAAGTCAAAGTGCAAATCAGAGTCCAATCCTCACCGCCTTTCAGGAAGGACGCACTTTCAGGGGAGTATTTAGTTCCCCTAGGCTCGCGCTAGCCCGAAATGAGAGTGGATATACCGCCACTAGTTCGGTTGGAAAGGGTTGGGAACGTGATTAAGGAAAGGAAAAGAAAGGTATTAAGAGATGGGAGAAGGAAGGTGGGAATTGGGAAGGGGATGTGCCGCCCTTAGTCTGGCGCCTCACCCCAAGCCTGACCGGTATGGAAAGCCCTATCTGGCATAGCCTTGGGGATCACTGGGACACGCAAGCCTAGGGTTGCCAACTATTTCTGTGGCAAATATGGTATTTTCCAGTCAAAGGTATAAATAAGATCGTACACTGAAAGAAAATATAGTACCTCAAAGAAAAAGCCTTTTAGAGTGTAAGATATAATTGATTAAATATAATACCCAAAATTCGTCTTACTAACATTCCGATTGCGCATCTTGTGACTATCCGAGCTGCAAAAATGCCTATTCAAGTGGTCATCTCAAAGCCCATTTGTAAGGACTCACCGAAATATAGTATAGTACGGTTGGCAACCCTACGCAAGCCCCCCCCCCCCCCCCACCACGAGAAGGTGGCAGCACCTTAGGGGGGAGTTTCAATGACCTAGTTTTTGGGACATGCCATAATCTTTAACTTATATTTCATATTTATTAATCCAATCCTCAAAAATAAAAATGCTTGATACGATTTTTTGTTCTGCATCCGCTCTTCTACGTACCCCCCCGGCACTGTTGGCGAGAATATAAGTTTGTAGTGGACTTACTTGCTTTTGGCGTTGTTGACGAGGTCAGCGTCAGCAGGCGTGCTGCTGGACACTATCCGCTCCACGGAGCTCACGTCGTAGCGAGCAAGCAGCGACGACTTCACCAGCTCCACTATTGAAGATGGCGCCAGCTGCATCGATTGTATCTGAGGATATAAGAAACGCAAACCCGGTGTTAATTAATACGCTGCGAAGGTCAACACTCGATGATTGGACGCAAAGTTCTCTAAGTGAGTCTCTCACACTAGTACTGACGAAAGAGATAGTCAGAGAGATAAGACGAGGTTAAGTTGTTCCCGTGTCAAGGGCCACTGATGCGATTTCAGCTTTGAACACTATCTTTTAATCCAGGCATTGTGTGACGGCTAATCTGTGACAGGTCAGTACAGGAGTAAAAGGTACGTGGATCGTAGTTAAAACACGTGGTTCACCAAATTACGTTTAATGTTAGGTCTGCTCAGCAGCGAGGAGCGTAACGGAATGTGTCGGGCCGCAGGCCCGACCTTTTGACAAGTGCGCACAAATGCCCGCAAAAAATAAAGGGGCTGGCCTCACGCCTCTTATACAATGTAACGTGCGCGTGCTTACAGGTTTATAGTATTATTTATAATATAACAAATATGATAATTATGATTTGATTAGTAATGGATTGTAACATTCGGCCATCCTATAAGCGACGCGCCCACGCGGCGCCATCAAGCCCTTGTGTCTGCCACTTGGTTTATCTGGAAATAAGAAAAAAATATCCGGCAATAAATTGTTCATTTTAAAGTATCCCCATGTAGGACAGGGGACCCTTATTTTTTTGTGACCTCTTTATCAGCAGTGTTTCCTCGAAACCCAAATATAATATTTCTTCTTGTAGTCGTCGCACTTGTACTTATTGTCCTACACGATTATATAAGTGACTGCCGGTGTCGGGAGGTGTTTTTTGTTTTAGTTTGTACCTAAATTTGGATGCTGTTTGCTAAGTTACTTGTTAACATTGATATTCACATTTAACTATTATTTACGAGTTGTCTTACGATTCCTTGATTTATCAGTAACTAAATAAATCTTGGCTTTACTATACTTATTTTAGAGTCACACAGTTGTTTACAAACACATAGTAATATCAGACGAACTATATCTGTACCTATATTGGAGTCACACAGAGACAGTTATGACCACACAGTGGTATTAGCTTGGCTTATCAGCGTACATTACCTATATATTTTTGAATTCACATACATACGAACTATATATGTGGAGTCACACACAGTTATGATCACACAGTGGTATTAGCTTGGCTTATCAGCCTAGCTGTACCTATATCTTTTTGAATTCACATAGATACGAATTATATATGTGGAGTCGCACACAGTTATGATCACACAGTGGTATTAGCTTGGCTTATCAGCCTAGCTGTACCTACTTATATCTTTTTGAATTCACACAGATAAAGTCTAGTTACTAATCTTTTCTTGAGTTATTGGCAGCATTTTATGTTATCAACGATAAAAATGTAGGATGAGTTTTGTAATATATCTGTACCTATATTGAAGTCACACAGTTATGATCACACATATTAGATTGGCTAATCAAACTAGCTATACTTATGTATATTTGAATTCACACAGATAAAGTCAAGTTACTAATCTTTCCTTAAGCAACATATTATGATGTAATATTAAAGTACAGATGACACAAAAAAAAATCGTGGGGGTTTTATGAGAAATTAAGGAAATTTACATATTGGCCATAATTGTTTTAAGTTGATTTATCATCATAAATTACGAATTACACATAGGTGTTCCTTATAATCGTCTACTAGCAATAACCTAGAAATTATATTATATTTTTAAACACAACGTAATGAATAGTAAGTGTACAGAAGAGTATATTTTTAAACTAGGTAATTAAAATTATATTGGAATATTATTAGCCCAACTCTCAACTAAATCTATCAAATCGTCTTTCTCTATTTCGTGGTCGCTATCTGAAGAACTATCTATCATCTGTTATTGCAAATTTATAGGGGCGTTACGTTTCACCGGCAACCTCAGCCGTGAACCTCCGATATCACTTCATGCCCCTGCTGACACTACTAAAGTGTAATGATTGATTGCGATGTTAGATTTCAGAATATTATACGGGCCGGTATATCGCGCACATAGCTTTCTTGTTAACTTTGTAGCCTGGATATTCAAATTACCTCCTTTCCAAAGCACTAGTTCACCAAGATTATACATGCGGTATTTTATTTTTTATTTTTTCACGAAGTTTTTCTTCATTTCCGTCATCGATCTATCAATCCGTAACTTAGCTTTGTCCCTACGTTCTGGAATGTTCTCGTTGGACGCATCCTTCACTAGATAAGCTTTCAGCCTTGAGTTATCATGTAAAGACACAAGCTAAAATGGACTAAACCCGGTAATGCCATGAGGAGTATTGTTTATACCCCAAATTATGTCAACTAATTTTTTTTCGTCCCAAACATTGGCTTTCGGCCATTGTGTTCAATCCATTGACTATTATGCGATTTGACCATTAGCACGTGGCCATGCTACTGCAGTTTTTATGTTTGAATTGTTGTTGAGTGGAGAACTCTTTAAACTGCCTGCTAATAAATGCCTTGCCGCGATCAGTAAACAAAAAAGAATATCGGCTATCTCGTAATTATTCACAAAGTCCCTATTATAAATAGGTACCGCCCTGAATTGTTGTTGGGTGAACTCTTTAAACTGCCTGCTAGTAAATGCCTTGCCGCTATCAGTAAACAAATAAGAATATCGGCTATCTCGTAATTATTCACAAAGTCCCTATTATAAGTAGGCACCACCCTATTGTCCTGGTAATGCATCAAAATACCTACCACCGAGTCCCATCTTGCTTGCATCTAATTCTGTTAACGCGTTCGGGTCATAAATAGCTAAGATTGGGCGTTCTGTCCGCTTTCTTTTAGGTGCGTCGGAACGCTACCTGCTGATTTTGTCCCCAAACCCAAGTAACGCCATTTTTTTTGTTAAGTTTGTAGTGAACGGGCAATTTCAGCGAAACTACGAATATATTTCTGAAAGTAAGATGTTAAACCGATAAATTGTCGAATTTCGTGAATATTACGAGGTTCTGTATACTTTGCCACAGGTTCTATTTTCTTTTGTCCCGGTCTGACGGTTCCTTTTGAAATTTCATAACCCAAATAGCCAACGCTCTCTTTTAAAAATGCCTATTTTTTAGATTTAATTTGTTTGGCTTGGCATAATAATTTTAATACCTGTTCTTATAATCGGAGTCCCTCTCTTTCCGTGGTCGAGGGTATATTTATGTCATCTAAATAAATGGCTAACTTCGATTCTAGTTTGCCGAGTGCCAGACGTGTTAAACGCGAAAATGCCGCTGCCGCGTTGGCTAATCCAAATGGCATTTTCAAGAACTCGTTCTGGCCATTAAGCGTGACAAATGATGTTTTCGGTACAGCGTCTTCTGACATTTTCACTTGATAGAATCCTTGAGCTAAATCTAGGGACGTGAAATTACAATTTTCCCGATAACCTATTTATTTGATCATCGCGGAAGTGGATAGCGATCTTTGATTGTGCATGTATTTAAAGCGCGATAATCGACACATAACCTGTAGTCACCATCCTTTTTTTTCGCACTTAGACTATGGGACTAACGTTTTCCGAATTTGATGGCCTCACAATACCAGGGGACATTAATTCATCTATTTTTTGCTGCTTATCGGTGTTAGTTTTAATCTCCATCTCTACGAGGTCGCTACAGCCTAAATCTCCGATACTTATGATCTGAAAATGCATCCCTATATTTGTTCAACAAATCAAGTAGCTGGTCGTTGACTTGGGTGTTTGTTTAAATTCCTGATATCTATATCATCGATAGTAATATCTTCCCTATTGGACTTATTGATATGTTCGTTACTTTTCCTATTAGTTTTTTCTTTTTGCGATATATAATACGTTTTCGTTGGGGCATATTTCTGTGCGAGTAATAAGTGTTCCCTGTACCCATCTTATCGTCTGCTCTCCTAGACTCCTATGTTGGTTATATTGAGATGTAACAGGATAAATTACCAAACATTACCATTAGTGGCCTTGTCGTTAGCACTTAGCACTGCTTATCATCGAATTGATGTATGTATGTAAAACTCTTTATTGTACATCAAAAACACCTTAAAAATTACAAAAACAAAAATATAAATTAGTACAAAGGCGAACTTATCCCTTTAAGGGATCTCTTCCAGCTAACCTTTGAGTTAATGATAAAAGAAGACATATAGACAAACTGAATACTATGTACACAAACGTGACAAAACGATGGGTGCACATAATAAATAAATACTTAGAAGGACACAAAAGCCACACACACAAAGTAATACAGTAACAGATACATAATATAGAAATACATGAATTGATCACCAAAATATATAGAGACATCTCGACTTGTATTAGGAGGAATTTCAACATTTTCTCTTAGGTAAATATGGACTTTGCCTCGTTCACCTAGTAAGGTCAATTCTTTGAACGGGTTTATTCTATTGCCTGATAATAATGTAACGGAGTCTGAGGTTACTAAAAAGCTATCAGTTTTTTTCACAAAGCTTTTTATTAACTTGCAACGTTTGTATGTATGGGTCAAATCTTGCAAGCTGAATTAAAACCACTTCCTATTATCCTACGGAGCTGAATTTTTACATGTTGGTTCAGTTCCAATGACAATGCATTTTTATGATAAGCATGACCTGAATCGACATCCAGGGTTAGCTCCAGATAAAGGAACTCTTCAACGGTCAACAGCACAGACACGAAATTTGGTATACGCATTTATTTCAATATTAAAGTGCAACGGGCAAAAAAAAACTTGTTATCAAAATGCAATTTTTTTTAAAAACTTATTTTATTTTGGTTTATTATTGGTTGACCTACGATCATTTCAATTTCGCCTAAGTTTGTATCGACTATTTCCGCACAACTATTTAAAACAAATCATCGATATGTACCGTGAAATCTATCTTGCCAAGTGACGACAATATACTTCCGTGACATACTTACCAGTGGTTATTAAATTAACTTTGGTGCCCGTATCAATATACGCAACAACGGGGACATTATCGATATAAACACATTTTTTTTATACGCAACAACGGGGACATTATCGATATAAACACATTTTTTATATACATCTAAGACGGGTTCATTAATCTCAATAAAAACTTGTACCTGCTTATTGTTCCCGGGCATTAACCAGCAAGATCCCTTCGAGTGTCCACATGGCGCTGGCAATGTTCACAAAGCTGGATTCTGCATTCACGGGCCTCGTGCCCTGGCCGGCGACAGTTGTAACAAACCCGAGGTGCAGCTTTTCTAGGTAATTATCCAGGGATGACAAAAACCCATATTAACATTGGCTTGGAGTTCCTTAGGTAGCCCTCTAATTAGACAGGACAGGATACAGGATGTGCGTCACTTAACTGACATCTGTTTATGAGACTCATTTTCTCGTGATAATAGTCAGTCATTGTCTCATTGTCTTCATTTTTTCGTCACAACATATCTTCGAATAAATCCACGGAATCAGTAGATCGCGGAAAAGCCATTCCAAGCTTTGCTTTCCAATCACTCCAAGTCAGGTCATACTCCTCCAATTCATCGTACCAGCACCGAGTTGCCCCTCTTAGTCTTAGCTGCTTGACAAAGATGTTATCTCTTTCTTCCCACTTGTACAAGTCACCCAGTTGGTTGGCCTTATGTAACCAGGATTTGACGTTGCTGGCTTTCATTTTGGGGTCTAACGTTGGCAGCGCTTCAGCATCGTTGTAAGTGACACGTTGGAGTTTGATGCCAGGCTGTGTTGTGAGTACCTCTGCCTCCGGACGCTTAGTGACGCGTAGCTGTGTTTGCATAACATCCTCTTCATCTTTTTCCGCCTGTTTCTTTCTTAGTCCGTGGTAGTAAGGGCCTGACATTCTTGATGGACCTTGAGTGATCCCACTTCTGATATGTGACGGCTAATCTGTGACAGGTCAGTACAGGAGTAAAAGGTACGTGGATCGTAGTTAAAACACGTGGTTCACCAAATTACGTTTAATGTTAGGTCTGCTCAGCAGCGAGGAGCGTAACGGAATGTGTCGGGCCGCAGGCCCGACCTTTTGACAAGTGCGCACAAATGCCCGCAAAAAATAAAGGGGCTGGCCTCACGCCTCTTATACAATGTAACGTGCGCGTGCTTACAGGTTTATAGTATTATTTATAATATAACAAATATGATAATTATGATTTGATTAGTAATGGATTGTAACAATTGTTTAAGTAAGCTTAATCCCCTACCTCAATTCTGCTTGTATTTGGTTGACTGGTAGAAAATGCCTTAAGGCATTTAATTCACCATTTGTACTTTCTTATATTGTGAAATAAAGATTAAAATTAATAAATAAACTACTGACTGAACTGTGAAGTCAAGAGCTCTGGCAAGGCAATGACAAAACAAATCCTTACAACAGCTGGTATATAGATAAATAGTACACTTATAGACGAATTTTCCGTGCGAGCGGGACGGCGCTATACCTTGTATTTCTCGATGGCGCTAAGCAGGTCCTCCTGCCGTTGGCGCGAGTACACGTTGGTGGCGCCGGCGCGCACGCATGCTAGAGTGAAGCATATTCCGTACGTGTAGTACCACTCACGCGTATTTAGAAGTCGATGCCCGCGGTACGTGCTGCGAAGCAAAATATTTATTTTGATAATACAGGTCACGTCAATCTTTATGACCCGTCTGAAGTTCGCACGAGTGACGACGCAGTAGCTAATATTAGGTGTCAGCGGGACGGGAGCGGGAAGGTGGAGGCGGGGTTCCGAGCGCTACGTGACTGTGTGAGTTGAGTGCTATGTTCGTACGCGTCACACTGTTACACTTTCTCGGATAGTACAGTTGCTCGAGTGTTTTCGTGGATTTGTTGTTGTTACGACAATGTATTTCATTTTGTTATTTAGTTGATAATAACTGTATTTTATTATTGTTATTTAGTCATATTAATTAGATTGTTTTGTATTGTTTAGTATCGTACTTAGTGGTAGTGTGATAATGCCATGTGGACGATATAACGTTTTACATAGGCAAGTTAGAAAGATGGTGTATAGTGTATACCAAATTATATAAAATATAAAATTCCATTTGCTAACAGTGTGTCGAATTAATAATAATAATTAATTAACTAAGAGCCTTAAACAAAAAAAATACTATTTAATCCTTAGTTAACAATTAAAACATTTTGCTACAGAAATATGTCGATCGACGTGGTTTAGACAAAAGGTTTACGCGTTGCAATTATACGTAGGATGTTCCATAAGTGTTGCAATAGAAAGAATGTAACAAGTTTGGACATGTATGACTGAGAGTTGTATTAGATAAGCAGAAGACTGTCAATGCTACTTGGTACACTGATGTTTGTTTGGCGCAAGTTATCCACGAGCTGAAGAAACTGCGACCAAACTCGCGTCTGGGCAGTTGGCACTTGCACCATGATAACGCTCGTGCTCATCGAGCGACCATTACTCAGGAGTTTTTGAAGCAATCTGGCTTACTGTGCTGGACCACCCTCCTTATAGCCTCGACCTCGCGCCATGTGATTTTAGTCTCTTCCCGCTGATCAAGAGCCAGTTGAAAGGACGACGATTTGCAACTGATGACGAATTAATAAGTGCATGGGATGAGACCTGTGCCAGTGTCACAAAGGATCAGTGGAAGATTATGTTTAATACGTGGTTTGAACGCATGCATAAGTGTATTAACAGTGATAATACACTTATGCATGCATATAAAAAGGAATAACCGATTTAGTTCAAAGGAGTAGCATATTACAATCGAAATGAAGAGTTTCGAAAAAATACGGAACATTTTCGAAGCTGTGGTTAATCCGACATGTCTTTTATAATCGTACGAAACTCGGAAATCAGACATTGAAATTGGCCAGAACAATATTACAACAGATGGTCCCTGAACTTGTATACATGGATAAAATGCACGATAATTTCAAGTGTGTCTTTAGGAGTTTTCTGTCATTATATTAGCAACACATAATCAATGAAGTCTACCTTGCATTTGCAGCTCATTTCCCTTATTTTACCTTATCGCCGTATACAATGAAGGTATGCAAGCTGTCCACGGACTGCAGAGTTTCCCTGTGATTCTTCCAACCGTCAGGAGAGCAGAACATGATGGTGGGTTTCGCTATGTTCACTCTGTGCAGGATCGTCGCTGAAAAGTTGTGTAAAAAGTTATGCAGCGGAAGGATTTCGGCATAAGTATTGAGATAAGTACTGAAATAATCCTAGTTTATAATTCATATTGTAGCGACTATTAATAAAGGTGCACAATAGAAGCACTGCCAGCGGTAGAGAGCTACCAAGTTTGACACGAAGATAAGTTAACAACGTCTTAACTCTACTTTTCTAACTTGTCAACAGCTCCATAGAAACCGTCCATAGATATAAAACCTAATGGATGTATTACTACAGGAAGCGCCATATACTAGATATGTCTCCTTAACATTCCCTCCTCTTTAAGCCAAAGTCTTCACAGAGCTTTACCAGTCTTGGCTTGTAAACGGGTTTCGTTAAAATATCAGCAAGCTGATCTGCCGTAGGTACCTGTTCTATGGTAATATCTCCATCACTTACACACTGTCTCACATAGAAGTGTTTCAGCTTTATTTGCTTTGTCTTCTTATGCTGTTCGTAAGGTGGATTGTTTGCGAGTTTGATCGCAGACTCATTATCAACGCGCAAAATAGGCGTATAAAGATCAGATTTTAGGTTATGGAATAAACGTTTGAGCCAAATTATTTCACGACATGCCTCACTGGCAGCCACTATCTCAGCTTCAGTTGATGAGAGCGCAACCATGGTTTGTTTTGTGCTTCTCCAGGACACCGCTGACCCAGCATACAAGCACAGCACGCCGCTAGTAGAGCATCCGCTCGTGGTGTTGCCGCCGTGATCTGCATCACTATAGCTGACGAGCCGTTTATCACTTTTCTTGTACTCAAGCCCAATGGTGATCGTTCCTTTCAAATAACGAAGTATTCGTTTCACTTGATGAACGTTCTTTTTTGTAGGTTTATCCAGGGTTCTTGACACCACGCCTACTGCATACGCAATGTCTGGCCTAGTTCCGACCATCAGGTAGGCCAAAGATCCAACCGCTTGTCGGTAGGGAAAGCTAGCAGGACTCTCTTCTTCCCCCATTTCATTTTCGGAATCTTTGATTATAGGCGTCCCAACAACTTTGCAGTCACTCATTCCGTATTTTTCTAAAAGTTTTCTAGTGTATGCAGCTTGATGTACTTTGATAGTGCCATCATTGTGTCGCTCTATCTCTAGGCCAAGAAAATAAGACGGTGGCTTCGTTGTTATCTTGAAACGACGTTTAAGTTCATTCTCAATGAAATTTTCAGCTTCTTTCTCGTCTGTAGCAGCTAATAATCCGTCGTCTACGTAGAGCCCGAGCAATATTTTCTTATGTCCACGCTCTCTTACGTAAAGACAAGGGTCTGCTTCACTCTGAACGAATCCGGATTCCATAAGAAAGTTGTGAATACACTCGTTCCAACATTTAGGCGCCTGTTTTAAGCCATATAGACTTCTTTTTAATTTGCATACACGGCCAGTACCATCATCGTAACCTTCAGGTTGTCGCATGAAGATGTCTTCTTTAACAGTTCCATACAAAAATGCAGTAGAGACGTCGAACTGCTTTAGCGCTAACCCTTCATTTGCAGCAATACTTAGTAGAACTCGGATCGTGCTCATTTTTGCAACAGGGCTAAAAGTCTTGTCATAGTCTATCCCTTTCTTTTGTGCGAACCCAACTGCAACTAAGCGAGCTTCGTATTTATCAACAGAACCATCAGGGTTTTTCTTGATTTTAAATAACCACTTGCACCTTAGTGCTTTTCTATTCTGAGGAAGTTGCGTCAGTTCCCAGGTTTTATTCTCGTGTAAAGAACTAACTTCTTTGTTCATCGCTTCGATCCACTTATCTTTATCAGCGCTGCGCAAGACTTCCCGATAAGAAGAAGGTTCTTGAACTGATATAGCTTCATTGATGAACTGCTCAAAACTGAACCTGTCTGGAGGTCTAATTTGGCTTCGATCACGAAGCTGCCTGCCGCTCGTTACTACAGCTGGCGTGTCTTCGTCTTGTCGTGTTACATCATGACTATCAATATCATCTTCTTCAGTTGAATGAAAATCTTCAACGCTTTCATTTGAGTCTGATTGTGGGTTCGAATGAACATCCTCGTGAACAGTTGGAGAACTTGTGGAAGGTACAGGCAGTTCATAGGTTCTACTCTTATTCGGTTCTATTTCAGGAGATTTAGATGTTACATCGGTCTTTTGTTTCTCTCTTAAATTCAGCTCATCGAATATGACATCTCGTGATCTGATCAATTTTAAGTTCTTCACATCAAACACGCGATATCCTTCATCACCATCATACCCTATGAGTATTCCTTTTTCAGCTTTTCTGTCTAACTTCCTACATCTTTTCTGTTTCGGAATATGAACATAGCAGTTGCAGCCAATGATTTTTAGATGTTCAATCTTGGGTTTCTTGCTGAACCAGAGCTCGTGCGGTGACTTTCCATCGATTGGAGTGGGTCCCGTTCTATTCAGTATATATACTGAAGCTTTTGATATTTCAACCCATAAACCGCTTGGTATCTCATCATGAGCGTGCATTAGTGCTCTCGTCATCTCCACGACTGTACGGTTTTCTCTCTCAGCAGAACCGTTTTGTTCAGGGGTATATGGCATCGTAAACCTTTGTTTAATGCCAAACTGTCTCAGAGTATTACGTACTTGCTCGTTTTCGAATTCCCCTCCGTTATCGCTCATCAACTCCTGTATAACGTGTCCAGAAGTCTTAGCTTCAGCAAGAAAATCCTTCAAGCGTGCGTGAGCTTCAGACTTGTATTTTTTGTATTAACAAAACTTGTGCTGTACCAGCTAAGAGGTTTGACGTTTTTAAGAGAGTAAATAATACAATAAATATTATAATATTTTATTTAAAAAAAAAAACTAAATAAAACTTCGTCTCCAAAACTTAAAAAAATATATCCTTTTACATACATCGGGGAAAAACAAGTGTTACAAAAATATCTCCACATTGCTTAACGGCAGGAAATTTTATTTGATCATTGGTATATATTTTATCTATTATATATATATTTTCTGCATATTTGCTTTCGAGTCATATCTGTTGGTATTTTTAAGATTTACTTCTAGTTTAAAAAAAGGAAGTATACCTGGCTAACAGGTAAACTTCTTGCATTACCAATACATGAATTACCTACTACAAGTCATAATTGTCGCGGTGGAAATTAAAAATAATAATTGAAAAAAAATTGCAATCACAATTTCATGTAGTTCCCCGGATTAGGTATACGTTTTGGGTGATGATTTGCAACCTCTTTAAATAAATGCAGATTTAAGAAAAGTCAAGTTATTAAACATCATACATACAAATTATATGTAGACATGACTAGTCTGCATGCACCTTAATTTGTTGCTCGCTTTATTTAATCACCTATTATATAATTCTGTGTAGGTATACAGAATTTTTCACGCTGTTATTATTTATTTGATTGCCGAAGGAAACTGTACCTAACACTTGAATTCACAAAATTGGTTTTGTCATATACCTGGAACGAATAAATAAAACGAAAAATATAAAATAGTTTTAATTTGGCAGGTCATATACGAATACGCGTGTCCCCAATTACCAAAACTACAACTACGAAATAATATTATTAACCGACTTCAAAAAAAAGGAGGAGGTTCTCAATTCGGTTGTATTTTATTATTATTTTTTTATTTTTTTTATGTTTGTTACTTCAGAACTCCGTCATTTGTTAACCGATTTTGAAAATTCTTTTTTTAATCGGTAGGGTATACCTCCAGTTTGATCCCGTTGCAGTCAAAGTTGAGTTATGATGAGAGGATCTATGAGGAATTGATGGAACTCTTCAAATATTATAGGCAAGCATAGAGCAATTTTAGTATTTTCTGTAATAACTCAAGCAGTTACGTACCAAAACCATTATTTGGTGAAGTGGAACTGTTGATGAAGACCATAGATGATCACCGGAACACCTAAATGTTGATTATTTCAAGGTTGGCGATTAAATGGCTGTATAAAGTTCTGACGCAACTTATGTCCTTGAAAATTCATGTAGTAAAATTGAAGAACCAGGAGAACTCCTCAACGATTTACATCCTTGCACTGGGGATAGCAACAGTTTGTAAATGGTGATGAGCAATTGGCATTATGCTATTGTTACTTGATGTAGTAAATGTGTGTCGTTAAATTACAGGATAATAAATACAATGTGACAAAAAAACTTACTTTTCAAAGGCCATTTGAAGTCGCTTTTATTTTCTTCTAAATTATAGATTATTTTCAATATTGTTGTAGGCCTAGCGATATACACCCATTTTTTGGTTGTGCTATCTTTGTCCTACGGTTATTAATGAAAAAAATGTAACCGTGGAATCGACAACTTCCAAGCGTGTGACTGAGAAAACGTACCACTAAATTTGTAGGACTATATGACCAGAACATTTCATTACACAAATATTTACAAAGCTGCATATAAAAAATCTGCTGGTTATATAGTTTTTATGAACTCGTTATTTGGACATATTCGGAGTGGAGGATGCTCCAATAAAACCATCCATTTTGTAGGAAAATTGTTCTTCCGGGTTTATTATCCAATTATCTTAACATTTCAATAAAAACACTTACAACACACAATTTCGAAACCCCACCAAAATCGACATGTAAACACCTGCGCACTTCATTAGCTTTCTCTATCGAGAATTTTTAAGAGGGAAAACTTGGGCGTCTCGTCGAACAGAACCTTCTCACGACGATTCAGCCCGAAAAAAACAGGCGGTGGCTCCTGCTCTATAATGGTCCGTGAGCCAGCAACAGATTTTAATGAACAATTCCCTCTCAGATGATAACTCGTAAAATGCTTCAGAGAGTTGTATTATGAAGCTTCGTGAACGTAAGGTGTGGTTCCGTGGGTGGGTTGAGCGGGAACCTCCCAAGCAAGTAGAAAAAAAAGTATTTTATCTACACCCATATCATAAAACCTCCATAATGTAATCAAAAACCGTAGGCATACAGTTAGGTAAAACCAGTTCTGTAATGTTATTACAGTATCGATTTTAGTATCGTAATGAGATTAAATTTAGAACAGCTGTCAAAACTCAAGTGGGTCTCTATTCTAGTATCCATAGATATTAAAACAGTTATTGATACGAAACATCAATTCAGTATGTTTTTTATGAAATATAAACTGCACGACATTTGATCTCAAGTGACATGAGAATAGAGACAATATGCGTTTGTCTATGATTAAAAAAAAAATGGTCTTGACGGAGGATCGAATTGCCGCCATTACTGCTTTCATCTTTCATGTTGGTTTTTTGCTGAACGAAAGTAGAATTGTAAAAACTTGTTTGTAATTTACATTTTAGTTGAAAATATGAATAGTAGTCTTCTCGGAGTGACTGTGTGATGTGAAAATGCGCTGATATCGTAAATGCAGCCACGATTGCAACAAATAACTTGTTGCCAGAAAATATTGTTTCTGAACACATCATGGAGGATTTATAATATGTGTGTAGATAAAGTTATGTATGCAACCCTGCATAATTAGGCCTATGAAATTCGCTAAAAGCTCGTTTCATAAATCCGCACTAGTGTTTTAAGGCCTATCATTATGCAACCGTTGCATAAACTACTATTTATTTATTCCCTCCCGATAATTTCTACTTCCTTGGGAGTTTACTGCTGCTCAACCCACCCACGGAACCACACACGGATACACCTGAAGTTCAAGAGGCTTCATGATACAACTCTCTAAAGTATTTTACGAGTTATCGCCCTAGAGGAATAAATAAATGACGAAAGCTACCTAGTACCTGGCTCGTGGACTATAAGTCGTTTACTTGTTTCTTCGTTAATTTACACAAATCAAGTAAATAAGTGCTGGAGATAAGTAGGTATATGTCGACAGTTGTTCAAATCATCAGTTTAAGCGCCTTCCTGTCGAGCTTGTCGCCGGCGCCGCGCGGCAGAGCGTCGACAATGCGCACTCCACCTTCAAGACGCATCCTGTGGGACACCTGCAATAAATTATAAATATATATATAATATCAAATATATAGGTCAAAATCGGTTAACATTTAAGGGGTGGAAATCGTTATCGCATTTTGTGTGAAAGGGTGATTTTTGCCGTTGGTTCACAGTCCTCTTAATCATACGCGAACGGCTAGACGGATTTAGATGAAACTGAGCAGACAAATGAATATCTTGGACATATCTTGGAATAAAACTTAGAATACTTTTCATCGCAATCCTACTCGAACAAAGTCACGGGCACAGCTAGTATATATATGTATATATATATACACATATACATATATATATAACAGATGGCGCTACCTGTGTATCGACGTAAGCGATCAGCTCGTCGGCGCCGACGCACGCGCCCGGCTGAAGCGCCACAAACGCGAGCGGGGCTTCGCCGAACTGCTCGTGCGGGGCGCCGACTACTCCGGCCTCGCGCACGCTCGCGTGCTGCTGCAGCACTGACTCCAGCTCCGCCGGCGCCACCTGGTGGGCACAGGAAGGTAACCAAGATGTTGTATACGTAGATGGTACGAAGCTTGGACTATTTGGTATTTACTCATGTGCTTTTGTACTTGTACGTTTGGAGTACCTGGAACGAGTTAAACTTAATGAGCTCCTTAATCCTGTTCACGATGAAGAAGTACGCATCCTCGTCGTAATACCCGATGTCTCCTGTCAGCAGGAACCCCTCATCGTCCAGGTGTTCTCGCAAAGAGTCGTTCAGGTATCCTGTGCAATGAAATTAAAATTTAAATATTTATTTTGCGAGCATGACAGAATCTACCAGCGCTAGAATGACAATCTGCAGTAAGCAAATAACATTGTACACGGGCAGACAAAATAAGCAACTTTTGTTTTATACTATTTATAAATCAGTAGGTATAGATACCTGGCATGAGTGCTGGCGACTTGATACAGATCTCCCCTTGCTGCATCGGGCCTAG
The DNA here is from genome assembly GCA_947859335.1 of Tortricodes alternella. Classification (NCBI taxonomy): domain Eukaryota; kingdom Metazoa; phylum Arthropoda; class Insecta; order Lepidoptera; family Tortricidae; genus Tortricodes; species Tortricodes alternella. The sequence goes on from OX401972.1 coordinate 3,046,647, forward strand.
AGGCTCTCGAGTGTTCTGATCTACGACCTGACGAAGTTATTTGGCATTTTATCAAAGCTACATAAAGTAGGAACAGAAGGCAGTCCAACATTTGCCTAGGCACTACCCAATAGACCACGCCCGTAGGTAGCACTCACTCACTATTCGGTTATTTGTGGTGTCAACTACTGACCGATACAGTTAAAAACACGGTGCAGAGATTTTAGGGGGCTTTAAACCCCGTGCTGGACCAGTTTCGATAAAAACTGGTAATGAACTCGACAAGCAGAATAATATCCTAGAATTTAGTATTCCAAAGGGCTACCTTAATAACAGTGCCGCGGCTAGGCTGCCCCACGCTGCCCGGTTTCGGTCCCTTGCTGGATATCTCCTCCGTGCACAGGCAGCCTGCTTCGGACATGCCGTAGAACTGAATCACCTCACGTAGGTTCGGGAACCTGACGAACACATATTAGCTTTAAGGTTTTGTTGACGGTAGAACATAAAGACAATAACATAGTTTTACTGCCCTAGAATAAGTCGTAATTAAGTTAGATTTAATTATTTAAATTATTTGTATAGACATCCGCACCGCTGCGACAGTTGCGCAATACTGAGCCGCGCTCCGCTCTCGAGCCTTCACTCACGCCTCCCCGCGGAGCGGGGGGGTGTGGGGGAGCCTAACAGGGTCGATACCCTTTACGGCGGTGTCTAGCGCGGCCCGTTACTACGGGCCGGTCTTGGGGTTTGCCATCATGGCGTTCCTCTTGCCTATCATGGCGTTTGGGTCCACGCTGCCTTTTTGCGGCGCGGTGGATTCATCGACCTTCAGCGGCTTTGTGATGTCGCGCCTATGTGTTGGACAATAGACGCGAGGACCTTCTGTTGGCTCTCGATCATGCTTTGCACCTGTGCACGCAGATCTTCGAGCGTTGATTGGCTCGTGGCGGGCTCCGTGGTTGGCGGTGCTGCGGACTTCGCAGCAGCGGGCTTCTTCTTTTTCCTTCTCGCTGGCTCGCTGGGGCCGGCTGCCTCTTTCCTGGGCACCCTTGATGGGGGGGCATTGGCCGGCGCCATCAATGATGACGGCGCCGACTCCTCCACCGTGGTGGCAGGACAGATTGACCGGCTCCTTGGGCCAGGGCGGGCGGCGGTGGTGGTGCGGGCGACGGTGCTCGCCCTCTTGTTCCGGGCCTCCTTCCGGAACACGGGGCAGGCGATGTGATTGGCCGGATGTGGCCCCCCGCAGTTTGCGCAGATCGCGGGGACCTCGCGCGGTCGCGGGCACTCCCACGCTGCATGCGCTTCGCCACAGCGCACGCATGCGATGGGGCGGTGGCAGCAGACGGACGAGTGCCGAAACTGCTGGCATCGGCGACATTGGGCGGGGCCCTTCTTGCCCCGCCAGCCCTCTATCTTGACCCCCGGCATGTACATCAATTCGTTGATGTGGTACACGCCGAGGTTCTCAGCTGCTGGTCCGCACAGCTGCGCGAAGTATATGCATCCATCCATGGCGGAGACACTTTGTCGCACGGCCTCTTTGGGGATGGTGCGACAGGAGGGCTACTCCCAGTTTCCTTCCTTTTGAGTGGGCGGAGCGGCGGGTTGAATAGCTCCAGCTGCTGGGACATCTGGAGTATCCTTTCGTCCTCGGGCTGCAGCACCTGTGGATTCCCAGTGAAATTCCACTGCTGCAGCCGGAGGTACGTGGCACTCCAATGCTTCAGGCCCGGCGTAAAAATTCCCGCCCCCAGCATGCGGGAGACCGCGATCAAATCGCGATCATGGGCCGCATGCGGGGACAGAACCTCGTCGCTCGGGGTTGACGGCAGCTGTTGAACACATCTCATGTGCTGGCGGCTTGAAACGGGCGTCTGAGACGCGGCGGCAACCTCGTCCGGGCGGGCGAGCGTCTTAAAACTCGATGCGGGTAGTTGTCCCCCTCCTGTGGACGAACTACCGGCCGGCATCGGAGCTTTCGTTTTTTCTCCGGAGAATGTGGGTACTTTTTTGCCTCTCGGCGCTGAAGTACCCTCTTCTTCACGGGGGTTTGGCTCCATTGTGGCTGGAGCGGGCCCAGTGGCGGCGGGTACGCGGTGCGACGCTAGGTTATGGGTGCAGGGCCTGACACCGCATTCCCTTCCCCGGGGCTAGTGCTAGGGCGAGCGCATATATATGTAGCCAGAAAGAGATAGCACTAGAGCGCAGGTCACGTTTCCGGTACACGTGACTTGCCGGAAGTTTCGATGCATACTGGAACGTGATTGGTTGATTTATTGATTACTGGGCTCTACGCCCACTAGTTCTGCCCACCTAGAATTGTATATAAATAGAGCAGGTTGGCCAATAAAGCATGTAGTAATTCGGAATAAGAGTTTTATTCTAAGCTCCCAAAGGAAGAAAAAGGAAGAAACAGGAAGAATTAACAAGTGAATAGTATTAAGATGGGCAAAAGGGCAGGGTGATCCAGCAGCAGTATCGCAGTAGTGAAATTAATAATTGCAGACGTCAATCAATTAAATTAATAGTCATACAGTCCACTTAACCACGTATGTGGTGCACAGGTTTTCACACACTGAAAAATGGGTCGTGTGAGGGACGGGTCGTAGGTGGGCCCGCGTAAGCATTATGAAAGAAACTAAAATGGAAGCTTTTACTTCAGAGACCGCAAAGCCGCGTAGGCCTACGCTTATTGATTTGAAAGCTTCCAATTTAGTCCCTGGCTTCCCATCCGCGTTTCGGAGTGTGGATTCCTTTCGTCTTCTTGTCGAGTTCTATCGTTAGTCAATACACACGTTTAAATTTAATTAAATACCTAGCTGTGCTCGCGACTCAGTACGCACAGAGCACTGTCATCGTTAATCTGAATCTGCTGGTTGTACTAAGTTTTCCATAAATCCAATTAATGTGCCCTAAGTTTAAATATCTAACCCTGAAAATAAAAATGCTTGTTACGATTTCTAGTCTTGCATCCGCTCTTCTACGTACTCCGTGGCACTGTGGGTGAGAATATAACTGTGTGATGGACTTACTTGCTTTTGGCGTTGTTGACGAGGTCAGCATCAGCAGGCGTGCTGCTGGATACTATCCGCTCCACGGAGCTCACGTCGTAGCAAGCAAGCAGCGACGACTTCACCAGCTCCACTATTGTAGATGGCGCCAGCTGCATCGAGTGTATCTGAGGATATAAGCAACGCAAACCCGGTGTTAATCAATACATTGCGAAGTGTAACACTCAAGTTGACGATTGATTTACTTAACTTATAAAATCGTCACTTGCGGCTCTAGCAAACTTGACACGAGGATAAGTTAACAACGTCTTATCTCCAAGTGTGTTTTTCTCACAGGTTAAGTTATTCCCGTGTCAACCTTATTAGGGCCAGCACATGTTTTAATACAGGCACTTTTTAAGATTAGCCCCACCAAGTTGTGACACGTGTGGAACCATTGAGGATGTATTTCATTAGATACAGGAGTGTGCCCAAACTCGAACCGGCAGGGAGAGTTTGCTTGCGCAATTGAGTCTCGTTGATTCGAACATCGGTATCTTTCAATAAATTTTAGCAGTCTTTGTCTGTAGCGAGGGTTGCATTTGGTTTTTTGCGCAAGTGAGCTCGCCCGAGACGCGAAGCGCCGCGCACGCGTTTGATTTTCTCGAGCCTTTACTGTAACAATGTATTTTTTTGCTTTAATTTTTTATTATCTTCAGTAAAAATAACTAGCGGGCTGCTATTTGTAATGAGTTAAGAAGCCCTGACTTTAAACTTTTTTTATTAACTCTCGCCGAACAGACTATAGGTTAAACTTACGCTGAAATATTCCATTACATACATACATACATACATACATACATACATACATACATACATACATACATACATACAGGTGAAGCTAATAAAAAGCGTGTAAAAAAGCCATTTAAGATTCTCATAATGAGCCTTTTCATTTTATATGTCACACGCCATAGTCTGCAAATCTTTTTATTTTTATTGGTGGCCCCATGTTTAAAATTCATTTATTTCCGTTACACGTTCGTGTTGCTGTGACCCATTTACATATGTGTACTAAATTTCAACTCAATCGGTCCAGTAGTTTCGGAGCAAATCAGCTGCATTTTTTTCTTTTGAGGTACGGTACGGAACCCTAATAAAATAACATGCCGATTCTTGCAATCGTTTATGTTATTTAGAACTTGACCTAACGGGGTTCACGGGTTCAGCAGTGATCAAAGCCCCTAAATAAATAAATATAAAAAAGGTTAGCCCCCTACCTCAATTGTGCTTGTGTTTGGCTGACTGTTAGAGAGTGCCTTAAGGCATTTTATTCGCTATTTGTACTTTCTTATATTGTGAAATAAAGATTAAAATTAATAAACAAACTACTGAGTGAACCGTCTAGGGTCCTGGCAAGGCAATGACAAAACAAATGCTTACAACAGCTGGTATACAGATAAATAGTACACTTATAGACGAATTTCCCATGCGAGCGGAATGGCGCTATACCTTGTATTTCTCGACGGCGCTAAGCAAGTCCTCCTGCTGTTGGCGCGAGTACACGATGGTGGCGCCGGTGCGCACGCATAACAGAGTGAAGCATATGCCATACGTGTAGTACCACTCACGCGTAATTAGAACTCTCTGTCCGCAGTACATGCTGCGAATGAAAATATTTATTTTATAATACAGGTCACGTTAATCTTTATGGCCTGTCTGACGTTCGCGCGAGTGGCGTCGCAGTAGCTAATATTGGGTAGGTATCAGCGTGACGGGATTGCAGGGAGCGGTGGAGGTGTAGTCGTGTTTCCGAGCGCGTGTGACTGTGGGAGTTGATTGCTATGTTCGTACGCGTCACACTTTTAAGCTTTCTCGGAGAGTATAGTCGCTCGAGTGTTCTCGTATTATTGTTATTTAGTCCTATTAATTAGATTGTTTTGTATTGTTTAGTATCATATTTAATGATAGTGTGATAATTAGAGCCTATCCGGCCCTGATTTTACTGTCCGGCCGGATACCGGATAGTGAGTCAGTATCCGGCCGGATACCGGATAGTAAAAGTCAGAAATACGATAAAACCAATAATAAACCATTACAAATAAACGAAATCCAAATGAGTTAACAAATTACAGCTTAGTTTCTTGTAATTTAACATAAAACTTCAGTTAAAATCACGTCTTGCACGTTTGAATATTCCCAACTGACGCAATAGGGCGCGTATTGAACCTCAAAGGGCCTCCGCGCGCACTTACAATTCGTAACAAGTTTAACCTTGCTCGCCATGCAAAGGCCGCGCAAGCTAACACGACTTTAGAGATAGCTAATATGCAGCCAGATATCCGGTTGCCAGATATCCGGCCAATGGCCATGCCGGATATCCGGTATCCGGCCAAACCACTATCCGTTGCATCTCTAGTGATAATGCCACGTGGACGATATAACGTTTTACACAGGCAAGCTAGAAAGATGGTGTATAGTGTTATATAAAATATTTATAAAACAGTACCGTGACTCACTTATAGACAACGCACAGCCTAAACGGACCCCCAAAATTTATTGTTTTTTTTTCTATGTCTGTGTGAAAACCTTAATGCGGTTCACAGAATACATCTACTTACCAAGTTTCAACAGCGTACCTAGTTCTTATAGTTTCGGAAAAAAAGTGGCTATGACATACGGACGGACAGACAGACATGACGAATCAATAAGGGTTCCGTTATTTGCCATTTGGCTACCGGAACCCTAAAAACGGACAAAGCGCAGTTAAACTCGCGTGGCGAGGGTTCCGTTGCGTATGTTGCGATGTTTATATTAAATTATGAATAAATTATAGTTTTAAAAAAAACTAAAAAACACGCTTTAATAGCAAACCGAACTAAAAAGTAGAAAATATTTTTTAAGTATGAAGAGTTTGTGTTACAGTAATGGAAATTACAACAATCAATTACTTATGTCTAATACATTTGAGATAAGATTAGAATATAAATTAAGTTATTAACAAATAATTCAATTATATTAAAAAAGTGGGGTGCTTTGTTGTAAATTTTACAATTATTTCATTGGTAGCTATTTATAAAATTAATCATTTTGAAAATAAAGTTATAGTTAAAATTATTTTCTACTTTTTAGTTCGGTTTGCTATTAAAGCGTGTTTTTTAGTTGTTTTAAAACTATAATTTACTCAAAGACTAAAAAAACACGCTCTTGTCAGTAACGCACTAAAACACCCTCATTACTAAGGTATAGGCTTAGAATAATAACATATAGAAGGAATGTGTCAAACCGCCGACCTGTTAAACGTGACGCACAAAATGTATTCATGTAGGAGTTATCAACTAGTACCTACACACGACGACACACACACAGGTACACAAATAATGTTACTAGCGGAATCACATTTACCCGGAAACTCGGGAAACTCACCAGTGGTAGTTGTTATATTATTTAATGTAATGTAATGTATGTAATTAGATAATAAGTAATATTATATAGATCGTAGTTGTCAAAAATAAAGAATAATTATAATTATTATTAAATCTAGCATGTGTAAAATGTATTTGTAAAATGGGGTGAATAGAAAACGTTGGGTGAATAGAGATTTTATCAAGAAAGTTTTCTGGTTGAAATAAAATATTGTAAGACTTGGAAATACTCAGCCTTAACGGTTTAATTTTCAAGTGCAACATTTTTGCATTAGTCTGGTAGCACCTGACAGCCATGAAGTTAGTCACACAAAGTTTATGGCAGTTGAAGATGACCATTGTAGGTACCTAACCGCGAACGAACGAACTACTTTGAACTTTTCTACTGCCGCTAATATAAGGATAGTTTTGCCAGTTTCGTATGTAATTTTAAACATTGAATCATTATTTTACATTTTACATTTAAAACACGGTGCTAAGTTTGTTACTAGTGTACAAATTTCACTAAAAATAGATCTTACTAATTTTTACTCGACTTTGAGGTGAATCGAGACGATACGAAGGGTGATTAGAGCCGCTATATGGGGTCACTAGTTTTTAGAATGGTACTATTAGAAACGCCATGCTGCTAAAACGGGACGATAGTGGGGTTAGTCAAGTTTTTTTTTGTAGGTAAGTAAGTACCTATTTTGTTTTGTCAAAGCAAAACCACGTGTTTACAGAACTGATGAAGAAATTTGAAGATACCTAATGGATGACGACAACTAAATTTACTATATTATGGTTCTGGTCCTACTCACGTTACCCATTTAACTTTAATTATTATTCGTAGCTGAGCAAGTTAAATAAAAAGACATAGGTACCTACTTCCCTTATTGGTAACCAAAGTCTGGTCTATAAACTTAAACATTGGTACTGACAGAAATATCAATAATATTTTTAACAACCCTTGTAATATTTTCTTTTCACTCCATATGTCGTCTCTATTCTCCCCTCCTCGCTGTATGTATAGACAGCATGTTTTTTGCGTTTTTAGGGTTCCGTACCCAAAGGCTAAAACGGGACCCTATTAATAAGACTCCGCTGTCCGCCTGTCACCAGGCTGCATCTCATGAACCGCGATAGTTAGACAGTTGAAATTTTCACAGATGATTTATTTCTGTTGCAGCTATAACATTAAATACTAAAAACCAGAATAAAACAAATATTTAAGGCAGGCTCCCATACAACAGGCATGATTTTTTTGCCGTTTTTATAGATAATGGTACGGAACCCTTCTTCCGCGAGTCCGACTCTTGGCCGGTTTTTATTGAATTACGTAAGACAAAATTGTAGCACGGATCAAGACTCAGAAAAGGACACCAACTTTATTCACATTACAGTATAAATATTCAAAGTGTAACTAATAAAGCCTTCGTTTCATAAAATGAAGTTAGGCAAAAGAGCAACAACGGTATTCATTAGAATGCGGCTAGGTCATGCTTGTGTTCCAGCCCATCTGGCGAGAATGAAAATCGTATGTAGTCCTGCTTGCGAGTGTGGAGAAGCGTTTTGCGACCTTAATCATATTTTCTTTTCATGTAGCAGGTATATGATCATCTTCCTTTTTTAAAAAGTAATAATTTATGTATATTCCTACTATCTTATCCTACTGATCCATGTTCCTTAGATATTCCTTATTTTATTTACCGCGTTATAAATTCCCTAATTTTTCTCCTGAGTTTATTAAAAAATTAAGGACTTGATGAATGGCTAAAGTATAAGTCATGCGAAGCCAAAACCAAACGAAGAAAAAAAAGAAAAAAAACTCAATTGAAATGGGAAAATATTTTCATTATCGGACAACACTGCGCATTGAAATAAAACATTAGTATTTTAAGCGTTTAAAATGTAAAATACTAAGAAATTTTTAAAGCTTACCTGTGAAAAGTGATGTAATTACACTTATTTTGTTTTTCGGATGTGTTGTGGCACAATTTAACCACACAAATCGTCATAGTGATTTTTTTTTGCGAAATGTGTTCGGTGCGCTTTGACATTTGACACTACGGAGCGTCCCGGCGTTTGGAGCCAGAAATGGCTCCAATTTGAGTGCTTCAAATTGTGCGCATGGACTAGGTTTCTATATTGTTATTATTCTAAGGGTATAGGTAGGTAAATCGCCAGCCTTTTCACACGCACACACGTATAATAATGTCTGTAAGCACTGTGACATCAAACGACTTCTAACTCCCAAGGTCAAAGGTCTTATAAAGGCCTGGTTTGTTACGCTCTCATACGAAGAAACTGAAAATGTTCTTTAATTCCATCGTTCAGGCTCACATACACTCACACACACATACATACATACACACACTCTCACACACACAGACGCGCATGCATGCACGCATGCACGGCCACGCACACTCACGCACGCGTGTACGTATTGGTTAATTGTTGTGCTTTACGCCACTTAACTGCTTTATTTAATTTACTTTTTTCGAATTTTCTTTGATTTTCACTTTTATCTTCTTTTGCTACCGAAATAAACTGTACTAGTAAATCGCACTCGCGGATCCCGAGATACAGGCTCGGCCTAGTTCGGGGTCTAACGGAAACCGCTTGAAATGTAAAATTTGTTCTTAAGTTAATAAAGATTTGCAGAAGAACTACATGACCTAATCCCACCATCCACATTTTGCCACCGGACCACCAGACGTCGGGAGGGTTTTCACCCACATGTAATTGAATTTCCTAGGAGCCGTACTAAACGGTGTGCGAAATCCTTTTTGGTTCGCACCGCTAAGGTGTGGAACACTCTCCCGGCGTCTGTATTTCCTGAATTATACAATCTTGGTGTCTTCAAGGTAAGAGTGAATAGGCATCTTCTGGGCAAGCGTGTTCTATCCTAGACCCTGTCTTCGCTTTCCATCAGGTGAGACTAGGGTCAAACGCATGCCCAGTCCTTCATAAAAAAAAAAAAAAAAATATTATTATTATACCTACTGGACTCGTCAAACCAAACCAAATGAGCCCAAACTCGAGGGGTTTACTAGTAGTAATTGAAGAGTTCCACTATTCACCTGCTGGCTGACAAACCAGGTCAGATCAGCTCGATGGAATCAAAGTATTGTATTGTCATCCGAATTGCATACACTTGCAAACTTTCAGATATTTACCACAACTAGAAGTACAGTCTCTTCGGCCAGAGTTGATAAATATTATGATATCGTTATGAAATAGCGACTGTCGCTTAACTATCGCAAACTGTATGACGGGCGTCGCTTATCGCCGCGCGCACTGAGGTTCGTGGTATGAGGGATGCAGATGTTATAAAACGCGGTATATCACCGGGCGGACGGCGGCGAAAAAAAATATTTGTATTGTTCACATACACAATCGCCATATTGCAAATTAATGTCTTATATGTGCGCATCAAATGTCACATAAATCTGCACTGGCCGAAAAGAAACGAAATAGAAAAACAGTATCTATGACACGTGTTTAAAATGCGTTGAGTATGACGTGCTTGTGTCTTTCTATAATATGTCATTGGTTTCGAGTGTGTTGTTTGGGTTTTCGCGTGTTGCTTTCTGTTTATACAGTTAAATAATTGTTTAAAATTGTTGTTGTTATCGTTGTTTGTTAAGGCTCGGGCAAACCGAGCGCGTGTGTGGCGCATCGCATTTTTAACGCGGACCCGCGCTACTTTCTTCTGTGCCGTGTTCAATTCGCTTTGCCGTTCTACAGAAAACGCGGGTCCGCGTCCGAGACGCGAAGCGCCGCGCACGCGTTTGGTTTGTTCGAGCCTTTACTGTTACAATGTATTTTTTTCCTTTAATTTTTTATTATCTTCAGTAAAAATAACTAGCGGGCCGCTAACTCTCGCCGAACAGACTATAGGTTAAACATACGCTGAAAGATTCCATTACATACATACATACATACATACATACATACATACATACATACATACATACATACATACATACATACATACATACATACATACATACATACAGGTGAAGCTAATAAAAGGCGTGTAAAAAAAATTCTCATAATGCCCCTTTCACTTTATATGTCACACGCCATAGTATGCAAATCTTTTTATTTTTATTGGTAGCCCCATGTTTCAAATTCATTTATTTCCGTTACACGTTCGTTGCTGTGACCCATTTAAATATGTGTACTAAATTTCAACTCAATCAGTCCAGTAGTTTCGGAGAAAATCGGCTGCATTTTATTCTTTTGAGATACGGTACGGAACCCTAATAAAATAACATGCCGATTCTTTAACCGAACTTTTCCTATTTTGGGAGTGAGTATTATCAGTACTAAGTGTTGGTGTATTGGAAATCTGGTATGTAAGATTTCCGGAACGAGCGGCGTCTTGGCGCCATGTAATTATTTTGACCGAGGTGCCCAATGGAGCCGAAGAGTCCTTGAGTGGCGACACGGTGTACTGACGACCTGGTAAGATTGCAGGGCTCCGCTGGATGCGAGCAGCACAGAATATGTCCTTGTGGCGATCATTGGGGAGGCCTATGTCCAGCAGTGTAACGTCTTTCGACTGAAATGAAATGAATAATGCTAGTATAAATATAACAGTGGTTTCTAACCTTTCATCAGCAGCGTTGATAAGAATTATGATTAAATTGAGATGTGTCAACGGAACCCCTTTAGGCAGCCCCGTGGTGCCCGAGGAATAGAGAATCATGGCTAGGTCCTTCCAACCCTCCACCGGAGTCGCTACAAAGTCTTCGACATTGCCGGTCTCGGTGAGGAAGTCTTTGAAGGTCATTGCGCCTTCAGCTTCTGCCTGGAATAAAAAATATCATCAGGATCCATAAGATAAGTATCGAACCCAGCAAACCGACCGACAAAAGCTTCCTTTTATCAAATAAAAGTGCGGCAACAGATGGTGTAGAAGCCTTTTAAAGTCTCAGTTCACGGGGACTCATTATTATGTTATTTGGCTATTACGAGGGGTGTTCAATAAATTCTCGGTATGGATATAAAACAAAAAAACTATGAATGTGACATTTTTTATTTTTCGACATTGTCACCATTCTTTTCAATGCATTTGGAAAATCACTCAAATAATTTATAGATAAGTACCCTCATAAAAATATTTTTCGTCCTTGCTGTCAAAATGCTCATTAACTGCTGCCTTCAGAGTTTCATCGTTTGCAAATCTGTTTCCCTGAAGGTCTTTTTTTAGATTAGAAAATAAATAATAGTCACTTGGTGCTAAATCTGGACTATAGGGTGGGTGATTTATTTTTTGAAAACCACACTCGTGAATGGCAGCCTCGGCAACTCAAGCACTATGAACAGGGGCATTGTCATGTAAGAGTAAAATGCCGTTTGCCAATTGTGCTCTCCTTTTTTCCTTGATTGCATCTCTCAGCCGTCTTTAAATATTATCATGTAATATTTACCGACTTATCTTTATAGTCAATCAACAAGATCCCTTTGCAATCCCAAAATAATGCGGCCACGATCTTGAATTTTTTGGTGCCAGGTGAGCCTCTAACATGCCACGGCATTGACTCTTTTTTACTCTCTGGGTAATAGGGATGAACCCAGGTTTCATCTCCTGTAACTATTCTTTTGATTACGTCATCAGGATTTTAACCACACAATTCCAAAAACTGTACAACAATCCACACGCGCTCGCCACTGAAGCGGCGTCAGCATTCGTGGCACCCATCTCGCACTTATTGTTGTCATATTAGGCCGGTCATGAATTATCGCGTGTATAGTACCAACAGAAAGGTTAGTTTCTTGAGCTATAGTTGTGATTTTTACTCGAGTATCAACCAATATATTTTCTCCACTTTTTCAACATTTTCCTGCGTACTGGCGTGGATAGGTCGGCCAGGGTGAGGGTCGTCTTCAATGCTCTCCCTCCCTTGTTTAAATAAACTTGACCACTTTTGGACCACGGACAAAGTATTTCAAAAGTATTATTTCATACGGTTTAATTTTATGGGGATCAGCTGCTGACTTAGAGTCTATTTTTATTTTGCAAAAAAGGGCCATCAGGGCCATATATAACATGCGCACCCGCGAGTCACTGAGGGAATTTTTTAAGGAAATTGAAATACTAACCCTGCCTTCGCTATACGTATTTGAAATAATAATTTATGTCAGAAAAATATATACAATTTTCCTACAAATGTAGATAAGCCAAAGGCTACTAGAAATACCGGAAAGCTTAAAGTACCAACTTATAGACTGGCTAAAACTAAAAAATCATTTCTAGGAAATTGCACACGTTTTTACAATAAAATACCTAAAAACATTATAGAACAAACAGACACAATGTTCAAATCTACTGTAAAGCGAATTCTTATTTCTAGGGCATATTACTCAGTAAAAGACTACGTCATGGACAGGGACGTTTGGCTTAAATCGTGACCTGCACCGGCGATCCCTGGGTCTCGATGAGCGTACCTGCTGTGGTATATACTTAGATTTGTATAAAACTGTAGACATCATTGTTGACTTATATGTGTACTGATTTGAAAAAATGATACCTCACAGAGTTTCTTGCCGGCTCTTCTCAGTAGAGGATTTTTTCCGAACCGGTGGTAGATTCATTCCTTGACCTTCATAAGAGCTTGTAAAAGCCAAAATTGAATAAAGATAGTTTGACTTTTGACTTTTGACAAGGAAGGAGCAGAGTCACCATAAACAAAGTCAATTTCTTATTTTATAAATTTTTGATAACCTCCTTGCTTTTTTAAGAATTTAATAACCGCTCGGTGTTCTAATTTTACTAACATCGCAAAATTTCTTTGAGTAATCGTGTTTGTTCGGTAATCGCAGAAAAACCAGTGGAAATATTTCTGTCATATTTATGTCTTTTTATTGCTAATGAATGACACAATACGGAAAGTATTAAAAAGTTTACTAAAAGAGGTTGGAACATCTCGATACCGAGAATTTATTGAACGCCCCTCCTACCTACTTATAATGTTAGTATCCGAGACAGCGGATGAGCTTTCAAGGGAAGGGTCAATGAACAACCCGGTTGTACCGGAAACTTTCGTGGGACCCACAGGAAATCATAAAATCAGCCCTAACTAACCATGCCAAAGGCAAGCCCCCCACCGTGAGTAGACCTTGGCAGGCCTGAGGCACTCAAAGATCTTCACAGAGAGAGTTGACTCAAGCTGGACATATAAACTTTGGAAACTCAGCCGAAAACAACTCCGATACATAATTGGGTTGTTCACGGGTCACTCCGGGGTTAAGGTCTTAGCCAATGTGGGACTTTCTGACAACATAGTCTGAGGAACGTGTGACGAAGAGGAAGAAACAATGAAACACATCATGTGTGAATATGACGCCCTCGCCAGACAGAATGAAAATCCTTGGTAATGGAAACCCAGAACCAGGGGAATTCAAGGCACTACCAATGCGCTCCACAAGTAATTTCATTGAAGTGGTGTAGAATGCTATCGACTAAGTGATTAAGAGAAGGGCAATTATACAAAATATCCCATAGGGTCGAAGTGTATCCATAAGGACCCCACGCTCTAAGATAAGATAACGTCCGTTTTAATATATTAATCTATGGTTAAGGAACTGCCTTTTGGCTAAAGAGGTGCTGTGTGCACACACTTAAAAAGGAATGACCGAGTTATTTCAAAGGATTAGCATATTAGAATCGAAATGAAGAGTTTTCGAAAAAATACGGAACGTTTTCCAAGCTGTGGTTCTTAGACAAGTCATTTATAATCGTTCGAAACTCGGAAATCAGACATCGGAATTGACCACGGCAGAACAACATTACAACGGACGGTCCCTGAACTTGTATTCATTAATAAACTGCCGTGATTCTTTAAAAGGCAGCCTTCTGACATTACTTGTGATGTTAGAGAAGGCTGCCTTTTAAAGAATCACGGCAGTAAAGTGGACGATAATTTTAAGTGTCTTCAAGAGATTTCTGTCATTATATTAGCAACACATAATCAATGAATTGCATTTGCAGCTCATTCCTTTATTTTACCTTATCGCCGTATACAATGAAGGTATGCAAGCTGTCCACGGACTGCAGAGTTTCCCTGTGATTCTTCCAAATATCAGGAGAGCAGAACATGATGGTGGGTTTCGCTATGTTCACTCTGTGCAGGATCATCGCTAAAAAGATGTGAAAAAAGTTATGCAGCGGAAGGATTTCGGCATGAGTATTGAGATAAGTACTGAAATAATCCTAGTTAATAATTCGTATTGTAGCGACTATTTATAAAAGTGGACAATAGAAGCGCTACCAGCGGCCCTAGCAAGTTTGACACGGAGATAAGTTAATAATAATAATAATAATAAATCAGGGGACAATCTTTACACAAATCAATCTAGCCCCAAAGTAAGCTCTAAAGGCTTGTGTTATGGGTACTAGACGACGATATACATACTTATATAGTTAAATAAATACTTAAATACATAGAAAATATCCAAGACTCAGGAACAAACATTCGTGCTCATCACACAAATATTTGCCCTTACCGGGATTCGAACCCGGGACCGCTGGCTTCGGAAGCAGAGTCACTACCAACTAGGCCAAACGTGTCGTCGCAAAGTTAACAGCGTCTTATCTCTAAGTGCGTCTCTCTCACACTAGTACCGATGAAAGAAATAGTCAGAGAGATAAGACGGGGTTAAGTTATCCCCGTGTCCACCTTGCTAAGGCCACAGACAGAGATCAGAAAAGTTATTTTATACGTTTCTAAAGACAATACTAACAACAGCACACAAAATCAGACTTTACTACAAACGGAGAAAACACTTATAGCATCGTGGACAAACCACCCACGAGTGGACCGAACTGCTGAAGGTTGCAGGTATCCGCTGCACGCAAGCAGTGTAGGCCCTTACCCTTACCTTTCCCGCAAGTGACAGCAGGCACGAAGGTGGCTCCAGTGCATATGATGCCCAAGAGAGTGGGCAGGAACTCCCGTCGCTTCTCGCTGCAGAGGCTGACTCGGTCGCCGCGGGTAACGCCAAGTTTCGTCAGCGAGAGCGCGACGTCGACGATTTGTTGGGCGAATTCGCGATACGTAAGCGTTTCGTTGGTGTCTGCATTGATCTGAAATTTGGGTGAAGGTTAACTAAATGTTATCAAAGTGTAAAGACTTGTCAAATCTCTTCAGAATCGGTTAATCGGTTTGGCCGTGAAAAGGTAACAGATAAACAGACAGACAAAGTTACTTTTGTATTTATAATATTAGTAGTACCGTGACACCGCTTAGCCTAAGTTTTACTAGCAAATACAAACTGGGTTTATAGTACATTGTGCATCTAGGGCCGAAGGGGATAACTAACGAGAGTCTGTTAGAAGCCCAACGCCGAAGGCGGGAGGCCTTTTACTGACTCGAGTTTGTTAACCCCGTACCGCCCGTGATAAACACAATCTTTGCGAGGAAATAAAATATAAATTAGACAAAATTTTATTTTTTATTTTATTTCCATTATACATCGTGAATTACCATCAGGTGTGTAGATTAAACTGTATGTCGCGTCAGTTGCGCGCTACTTGTATAAGAAAACGATCACCGCCGGAGCCGGCGCCGCGTGCACCTCGCCCCCATCCATCCATCCCCATCCATATCCCGGGGGCGTTATTGATTTAGTATGATTTATAACTCCCGCTGACGGCGGGGCGTATAGAGCAGTTATATCGGCTATAGCTGCTCTAAACGCCTACGTATAATAACACCCTTTCCGAGCAAGTGTGATGAAAAATAAATAACGCGTGTATCGACAAGTACGATTTATTAGCCACTGAAGAAACAAAAAACACGCACGCCATAAGTAGTGCAAATAAAAAAGAATAGGTACCTAATCTCAATCTTGATCTCCCTTATTAGTTATTTATTAGAATAAATTTGTACCCATTAGGATTTTTTATTGCACTTTTTGTGTTAGTTCTAGATAAAACTGTAATGTCAACGTTGAAAAAAGTGCTGATTTTCTTGCGGCGTTTCTTCTCAGCAGATGTCACCTTTCGAAGCACTGGTAGATTCAGATATGTGAAAGGGTCCGTGTGGCCTACTTGCAAAATAAATATTTTCATTTTCGATGTTTTTCAATGTTGCAAACATGTTAGGTATTTAGAGCGCTATTTGAATTATTTTGACTGACTACAATTCGTTGGAGGATGGTAGTTTATTGGTACTTACAACAGCAATGGAGTCTCCAAAGGAAATGATCTTCCGCAGCATATACTGTCCGAAGTGCATGTGCGCTGGAATCTGCAACTCTGAAGGCCCGTACACATAACGCGCGTTTTTCAACATCTTATTGCTGTAAGTACCTTTGAAAGGAAGGAGTAAAAAGTGAATTTGTGAGAGGAACCACAATCCATACATATAAAACAGTACCGTGACTCACTTATAGACAACGCACAGCCTAAACCTAGAGGTTTGAAATTTGGAGGAGACATTCCTCGAGTACCCTTGAGGTGCAATTTGTATGGAATATACCGCGGATGAAACTGTGGCGGGTCCACTGTTATTTTACGCGTTCAGGCCATGATCGGTGGGCAGGCTTTACCGCGGTCGACGGTAAAGTTCGCCCGTTGAACATCAGAAAAACGCGGTCTTTACACGATTAAAACAGCTGTGATCTCTACTGCCAGCTAGCTCACTTGTCGAGTCGCTCAGTGCATCTCTTACATATTTGACTGGTTTGACAGAGACGCACTGAGCGACAAACGACCTGCGGGCATGTCGTGCTAACCACCCAGGGCTTTTATATTGTTTTGTTGCTTCAATAATTGATAAAAGACGGTTAGGGCTTCCATTCTGTAATTACGTATTTTCGTAATTACGGATAGTTTTTGACCTTTTTACAAATACGTAATTCAAAGGTAAAATTCCGTAATTACGTAATTATGTATCTTTATATGTAGGAAAAAAAACATAGTGACGAAGTGCCGATTTACGTTTTTTTTTTGAAAAAACACGTAAATCACATAAGTACCATTCTAAGTTGTAAAGTAACATGTTTTACAGTAACGGGCGACACCGTATGTACGAGAGTGAATCAAATAGTAATTAGAATTACATGCTGGTAAAACATCTTTATCCGAAGTTTTGTTCTTATTTTTAACTGTTATTACTCATTATGTCACGATATTTTTGATTAATTCGTTATAATAGTCATACCTTTTAAAAGTTAGTAGTACATTATTTCATGAAACGATTTGCATAATCCGTTCAATTATGGAAGAAACGAGTTAAGTGCCGTGATTAAGTACATGTGTCTGAAAAAATGACCACTAAGGATTTTTTTGATCATCCAGGAGTCTTAAGGGATTAATAATTGACCCTCTTCCACGGCCGCTTACTGCGTTGCTGAATTTAAGAATGGTGGATTGAGCTATGAAGATCGTCCTCGTTAGGGCCGACCTTCCACCACAGTTTTCGAATGAAACGTCGAAAAAGTGGAAATAAATATTTAAGAAGATTGAAGAATCAAAATCAAATATCTAGCAGATACCACATTTTATTTTGGTAGCATACAATCAGGTTTAACGGACACTTTAGGATTCAAAGAGTATCAGCAAGATGGGTTCCACGAATGGTAACCGAGGAAAATCAAGAGCAACGCTTTGAAACCTCCTTAGGTTTCAAAGCGGAATCTTTAATTCCTCGAGCGTTATCGAGATACCTTCTACAGTCATTTTATAACCATGAATGAAACGTGGGTTCACCATTTTGACCCTGAGACGAAAAAATCAAGGACCCTGGAAATGCCAATTTTCTCCACCAATAACTATTATATAATAATTGTTTTATTAACCACCTGCTAAAAGGAAAAACGACATCAAGCAGTTAAATAAAAGTCTAAGGAAATTGTCGTTAGGCGTGCTACTTTCATCATGATAACCAACGCATCGATCCGAAGTTGTGCTGGCGGCTATAAGTTCGCAAATCTGGCTGCGCCTCTAACATGCAAGACTCAAAGATAAGTTAAACCCGTTTATCTCTATGAATATCTCTTTCGTCTGCACTAGTGTGAGAGAGACGCACTTAGAGATAAAACGGTTTAAGTTATCATTGTGTCTTGCTTGTTAGGGCCGCTGGAGCTGGAGATCTTCGTCGACCTATGCTACTCATCGGACTAAGCTTCTATTGATTTCCACATATTTCAAAAATTAAAGGCGTTGATTCGGTAGTGTTTTTTGAGACGCAAGCAAATGTTTTTTTTATAAAGGCATAAGAAAGATCGAAAACGTTACTTTCATTGTATCAATTTAGAAAGAGAAAAAGAAAACACAATTCTGTTTTTTTTTCCGTGATTCTAAGAACTTTATGATTTACCCTCGTTCTACGAGACCTGTAAGGAACTCGAAATATCTCAGATGTTTATGAAAACGAATAAGTGCTGAATAAATCTGTTAAAAATATTTTAGTTTAGTGTTTTCTTGAATGTCATAATCTGACTTTTATTGATTTGGTACGTAAAACTACAAATCAATTTTTTTATAAAAATTCCAGGTCAGTTACGTAATTACGTAATTACGTAATTTTTACTCATAAATCCGTTATTAGTTACGTAATTGATATATCCGTAATTTTGGAAGCCCTATAGACGGTATATGTTTCCCCCTAGGTTTCCGAGGTGGTTTCGAATTTTCGGCATCAAAAATTTGGAAATCTGCCCAGCTTTACGAAATAATATGTCCCAAACTACTTTTAAGAGCAAATTGAGAATTTTATTGATAATACATCACGTAAATTTAGAAGCCACATAATTTATACTCGCTATGAATGTTATTCACAATTTCCTTGCTTATTATACTTAGTTTTATATTTTAGTCATAGTTCATTTATTTTGTACATACATACATACATAGTATCACGCCCGAAATCCCTAATGGGGTAGGCAGAGCCACAAAACTACTTGTGGTCACGTTCGATTAATTAGTCCTAAGATGGTATGATGAACCGTATGGTGACAGGTGATCAGTCCATCGCCCATACAGATAGTCCACCATGTCGGAGAGGACCCGTCCCTTAGTCGACTTTTACGACATGCCAGGATGATAAGCATCTGCACGCATTCTATGCTATTTCTTCACTCCCAGTGCAGCAGAGGAGTATTTATTTTGTAACCATTATTAGATGTTGCATGCCTTGTATGCTGTAGTTTTAGTTATGTCTACTCTCCATATTTTTATTGGTAATTATGTACTGTGTTAAAGCGGGCCGGCTGAAAACCAGCGCCGCACAGATCTCGCACTGGCGGCATACGCCGAGACCGTTCCTTTTGCCACCCAAGATCTATTTATTATCTTTTTTACTCTATACCTAAGATTTACTTTATGAATGTTAGTGTTTTTGTATTTGGGTGTGGTTGTATTTTGTGTGACAATAAATATCTATTCTATTCTATTCTTAAATCCAGTCTTATCTCTAACTCTTTCGTCGGCACTAGTGTGAGAGGCGCAATTAGAGATAAGGCGGTGTTAAAATGTGGCGTCAACCTTGCTAGGGTCGCTGGTGAGAAGAACCGCTGCAAGAATGGAAGGGAATGGAATGCCCCTTGTAACTACAAAAAACCGGCCAAGTGCGAGTCGGACTCGCGCACGAAGGGTTCCGTACCATTATCTATATAATGGTTCATAGTTTATGCATAAGGTCTATGTTTGTGAAATTAAATGTTTTTTTTTTATTTTTATATTTTAGTTGATTGAATGATAGGTAAATTGCGGTTTACGATTTATGACGTATTAAAAAAACTACTTGCTAGATCTCGTTCAAACCAATTTTCGGTAGAAATTTACATGGTAATGTACATCATATATTTTTTTTAGTTTTATCTTTCTCTTATTTTAGAAGTTACAGGGGGGGGGGACACATTTTACGAATTTGGAAGTGTCTCTCGCGCAAATTATTCAGTTTAGATAAAAATGATATTACAAACCTCAATATCATTTTTGAAGACCTATCCATAGATACCCCACACGTATGGGTTTGATGAAAAAAATGTTTTGAGTTTTAGTTCTAAGTATGGGGAACCCCCAAATTTTTGTGAAAATCTTAATGCGGTTGATAGAATACATCTACTTACCAAGTTTCAACAGCATAGTCCTCAAAGTTTCGGAAAAAAGTGGTTGTGACATACGGACGGACAGACAGACAGACAGACAGACAGACATGATGAATCCATAAGGGTTCCGTTTTTTGCCATTGGCTACGGAAACCTAAAAATTCTTCATCAAAGTTACTTACTCACAGAAGATTAAAACTTAGTATGCACAAATGCATCCGTTGCACTGTAAGGTTTGTAAGAAACTGCGCGGCAAACAAACGGCCAGAACATCTGAGTCAATTGCAAAAATAATTTACGTAACACAAAATAAACACAAATGGAATAGTCACAACATGCAATGAATGTCAGACGAAGGAATTTGTAAAGGAGCATTTATACAGTGATCGTCAAGGTAGCGCACATTACACCAACAAGATATTGAGAATTTGATGTTGGTAAAAAATAGTACCCAAATAGTACCGAATTAGTACCTATTTATAAAAATAGTACCCTTGTAGTTTTCAAGATATATCTAAGGGGCATTAGGTTAGGTAGGTACGCTACCTTGACGTCAAGATAAGAAGCGTACATCGAGTGGATCTCTGAGTTGGCAGTGTTCCCGGAAATTCTGATTGAGCCAAAAAATAGCACCCAAATAGTACCCTAATAAGTAAACCTGGCCCTTCAAATCTCATCTTCGTAGCTATTATAGAAGCTGAGATATTTCACTATTTAACTGTGTAAAAATTTGCGCACCGTCAAGGTGGCGTACACATCTTTTAAAGCGAGATTTCACCCAGAAGTCCCTATTACAATTTTTTTTAAATAGGTACTAATTCGGTACTATTTGGGTACAATTTTATGGCATCATCAAATCCTCGGTATCTTTTTGGTGTACGCTACCTTGACGATCACTTTATTTATACTGGGTTGTATAGTTTGCGTCAAACTCCTTGGTCGATTCGAATATGGAAGAGGTCGCGGAACGATAAGGCGAAAGCAGATACAACAGCAGCCCATTACATAACTATTTGTAACTTGTAATACAAGCGGAAATCTCTTTCTAGTAAAAGAAGTTGAAAAGAGGCTTCCGCTTGTATTACATTACAAGTTACTTACAAGTTGTTTTGTAATGGGCCCCAGGTCGAGAGGAAGGCGCTATGTTTGTTGGACCAGGTAAGAGGTTTGACGTTTTTAAGAGAATTTAAAATACTTACAATAAATATTATTATATTTGATTTTCAAAAAACGAAATGGAACTTTGTCTCCAAAACTTAAAAAAAAATAACCTTTTACATGCATCGGGGCAAAACGTTTTAAAAAAATATCTCCGCAATGCTTAACGGCAAGAACTTTTATTTGATCATATATGTGTATATGTACTCTATTATATATTTTCTGCATATTTGCTATCGGGTCATATCTGTTGGTATTTTGAAGATCTAGGAGATTAGAATTATCTACTACAAATCATAATTGTCTTGGAGGAAATTAATTACAATAATTTTATAAAATTGCAATTACAATTTCATATACTTCCCCGGATTATACGTTTTGAGTGATGATTTTCAACCTCTTTAACTAAATGCAGATTGTAGGGTGTTGGTCGGTGTTTCACTATTCAAACAACACATAGAACGAAAAGATTATAATTTCTTTGCATAAAACGTGGCACAAACATAGAACGAAACAATTGTTAATATTATATGCGTAAGTCTTAACATGACAAGAGCGGTCAGCGGACTGACGCCGCGCGGGAGCGGGAGCGGTTCGCGCGCGACCGAACGAATGAATTTTAGAGAGGTGCGGGCGGCACGAGCGACTGGCGCGGGAGAGCGCGCGGGAAAGTTCAAATTAGGCATGCCGTCATCCTACATACTCCCCCTTTTTACCAGGACACGTGTCCTCACTACTGGTAAAATGAAAAAAAACTATTTAGCCTTACGAGGCCGGCCTCTACGTCTAGCCGGAGCAACTGGATCGGGAACCTCGATACACTCCCCCTCACGGCCATGGTACCTCTTTAAATCTGAAACATGGTACTTCCCGATAACTTGGTCCGGCTTATCAGGAAACGATAGCAGGTAAGTTGTAGGACTCACCTTTTGTTTAACGACATAAGGCCCGTCACGCTTAGGCATAAGTTTAGAGCTAACACCCCTTGCAGCGTTACTTAAGACGTGCGTCTTCATTAAAACGAGATCTCCAATGATCAGCTCATCTGGTCTACGGCTTTGATCCTTAGCAGCCTTCCGGATATCTTGCTGTCTTTCTATGCATTCCTTACTAGAACTGATTGTATCAGCGAGCTTAGTTAAGTAAGGCGTGATTTGCGGTATGTAGTTTTCAGCTTCAACAATAGCCCGTAAATCGCTTTTAGCATTCAAAGGCGATCTAAGGTCGCGTCCGTAAGTTAAGTATGCAGGAGTCTGCTTAGTGGATTTTGTTAAGGATGTGTTTAAAGCAAATCTTATAAACGGGAGGGCTTCAGGCCATTGCTGATGATGTCCTTCGACTAAGATGGCAAGCTGAGTTTTTAACTCTCGGTTCTTTCTCTCAACGGGGTTTGCTTCAGGGTGATACAACGGAACCAAATTCTGTTTCACCCGAAGAGCAAACATAGCCTTTTGCATTACATCGGCGATGAATTGAACACCATTATCAGAAATTATACGCCTGGGAACACCGAAACGTAAGAAAACTTCGTTGATTAGCGTCTTAGCGCAAACTTCCGCCGTGGCCTCTACTAGAGGGAAAATTTCAACCCATTTACTTGCAGTGTCTTCAACAATTAACACCCATCTCTCGCCGTTAGGACCCCTTGGTAACGGTCCGAACAAATCAACAGCTAAAACTTCAAAACGTTGCGCTGGAACTGGGGTTTGTATCAATCCACTTGGTTTCTCATTGGTGGGCTTGTAACGCTGACATTCGATACAGGTCTTCAGATATTCCGTGACGTAACGACGCATACCTGGAAAATAATATCTCGAAGATATGCGATGCAGAGTACGTTCGATGCCACCGTGTCCAGCTGTTGAGGCATCGTGACATTCTATCATAATGTCTTTCCGCAGGTCCTCTGGCACAACTAGTTGTGGCTCCTCTTGATCGACATCTGGAGCGTAGCGATACACTATACCCATGTTCATGATATACCCCCTTTCAGTCCATCTGCAGATTTCAACTTCATCTTTACTTTCCAAGCCATGAACAATCTTCGCAACTTCCGGATCAGAAAGTTGTTTTTCTCGGAGAGTAGAAGCATTCCAGCGTGGAGTGTCAACAATCACTGTACAAATTCCGCAGGACTCACGAGCTGTTTCCTCACATGGTGGTCGACTGAGAGTGTCAGCGATGACATTTGCTTTCCCCGGAGTGTAGCCGATCTGCAGATTAAAAGACTGAAGCTTCATTGCCCAGCGCACTAGTCTTCCACTAGGCGACTTTATGGTAAGTAACCATTTTAAAGGTTGATGGTCACTCGCCACCCTCACGGGGTGCCCATCGATGTAACCGCGAAATTTCTCCACAGCCCATACGACAGCCAGCGCTTCGCGCTCCGTAGTCGAATAGTTTCTTTCGGCAGACGTTAGGAGTCTGCTAGCATATTCGATGGGCCGCTCCTCTCTAGGCGACTCCCCCTGGAGTAGTGCTGCTCCTACAGCGTAGCTACTAGCGTCGGTCCTGAGAACGAAAGAATATTTATAATCAGGCTGAGCAAGTATCGGAGATGTGGTGAGTAGTCTTTTTAGTTCATTAAACGCGTTCACCTGGGCTTCACCCCACATCCATGGTTGGTTTTTTTTTGTTAAGATAGTCAATGGTTGGGCAACTTGAGCAAATCCTGGGACGAATTTACGGAACCACGAACAGGTCTGTAAAAAGGATTTGAGGTGCTTCACAGAGGTAGGTTCCCTCATCTCAGAGATGGCACTGACCTTGTCCGGGTCGGCTGATATCCCTTGTGAAGTAATGATGTGTCCAAGGTATTTGACACTTTCTCTGGCAAACACGCACTTCACACGGTTAGCCCGCAAATTAAACACTCGCAGCCGGTCGAAGACAGCACGTAAAGCCTCCATATGCTGCGAAAAACTGTCAGAGATTACTATCAGGTCGTCTATGTACCCTAAAAGTGTCACCCCTTTGAGGGATGCCCCAGCACGAAATCTGTCAATAAGACGCTGGAATGTAGCCGGAGCGTTACGCAGCCCAAAGGGCATGCGCTTGAATCGATGTACTCCAAACGGTGTCACAAAAGCTGTCTTATCACGATCCTCCTCCTTGACTGCGACCTGCCAGTACCCGGAGCGTAAATCGACAGTGCTCATGTAGCAACTCCTTCCAGTGTACTGGAGTAAATCGTCGATGACCGGCAGTGGGTAGGCATCATTTTTAGTGACGGCATTTAGTTTGCGGTAATCGACGCAAAATCGAAGGGTTCCATCCTTCTTAGGCACCAGTAGTGCTGGTGCCGCCCATGGCGACTCGCACTCCTCGATGATTCCGTCCCTGAGCATTTTCTCAATCTCCGCTTCCATAACAGTCTTCTTGGCGGGAGTCAGGCGGTATGGCGGTCCAGCTATGGGTCGATGGTCCCCGGTGTCGATGTGGTGTTCGGCGAACGGCGTCGGTCCTCCCCCTTCTTGAAAGAGGTCTTCATATTCTACAAGCAATTTCGCAAGTCGGCCCTTATCTGATGGCGACAACATGGTACCTTCGTCGGATCTAAGGAGGTTTACAGAAGCATAGCCATTATAAGTACGAGAGGTCTCACAACGTAAGGGGTGAATGTCCCTAGGCCGATCAACAGTGAACCAGATATTCGCGGCCATGTCTATAACTAACCGAGCCTTACGCAAAAAATCAATACCTAACAAAGTTTCATTGTTAGCCGCTTCCGGAAAAATAACAAACGTGATAGGTATTACAGAATCCTCGAGCTTTACTTTGACATCAGCGAGTTTTACTTTAGCGTCTCGCAAAATACCGTCGGCGAGTTTAATTGTCATAAGTGCGCTTCTAAAAGGATGCTTGTTCTTAGATAGAAGCGCGTAAAGAGAAGAGCCGGCAATACTACGCTTGGCCGCTGTATCAATTAAACCGGTACCGCGGTGCCCACACACCTCTATACTTAAAATAGGTCGCCCTTTGGCATTATCATCAAATTCTGAATATAAAACGCGCTCCCGATCCTTTTGCAAATCACAATCTTTTGAAGAATCAGTAAGTTCACAAATATTCTCAACACTAGACAGAATGACGTTCTGAGTCAAATTATTCTTTGACACATTATTCTCAGACGGGTTGTAACCCTGCTGCAAAATAATCTTTGGCACCTCAGATTTAGCCAGAATGTCATTCTGTAATAATATATTCTTTGACAAATTATCGCTAGGCAGAATGTCATTCTGAGTCAAATTAATCTTTGACACATCGGATCGAACTAGAATAGCATTCTGTGATTTTACACTCTTTGACAAATTATCACTAGGCAGAATGTCATTCTGATTCAAATTAATCTTTGACACATCGGACTGAACTAGAATAACATTCTGTGATTTTATACTCTTTGATTTGTTGTCTTTAGGCACATTATTATTATTATTCTGAGACGGGGAAATTGTTACTATATCCGCAGACAAACAGCTAAATTCGACACTCGACTTACTTTGAGTATTATATTCATCGTCATAATGTTCCATTAAATCACACGAATTGAACGTTTCATCACGATTGCAGTTTTCACAATTGGCGCGAATAACACCTTTGGCACCACAGCCATAACACACTATCGCGCCCGCGGTCGGATCAATTTTTGCTTTTAACCTAGAGCAGTCGCTCCGAATATGTCCTGCCTTGCGACAATAAATACAAAAAAGTTTACCTGGCTTTGAGCTTACTGTCGCGGTAAAATCACTTGTAGCGTTGCCGGCGGGTTGCGGCGGCGTGACGGGCGGCGGCGTGGCGGGCGGCGGCGGCGCGGCTTTCGGCGCAGCGACCGGCGGCGGCGGCGCGGCGAGGCGCGGCGGCGCCGGCGCGGCGCGCGCGGGGGCACGCGGAGTGTTAACGCTCTGTCCTTGAGCGCGTGAAGCGTTGCCGGCGGCGCTGTTACGCGACGTTGTCTGCGGTTGTACCTCAGCGAGCGACTCTTCAACGGCTTTCGCTTTCTCCATTAGTTCGTCGAGGTCTTTTACGTTATCTCGGGTTATTCTTTTCCTTATTCTTCGATCTAGGAGCCCGTATACCATATCGGTTTCCAATCGGTCGCCCATCGGATATGGAATTATAGCGATGAGAGCTCGGATACGACCGATGAATATTTCAGCGCGTTCTTGTCCTTGTTCCGCAGCGAATATTTCTCGAAGTACTTTATGCGGCGGGCGCGGCTTACCGTACATAGATCGCAGTCGTTTCAAGGCCTCATCCCATGTAGGTATGTTCTTTTTCACGCCACGAAACCAAATTGCTACGTCACCTTCGAGAAGCATCGATAAACCTTTCAATGCGTGTTCATCGCTTACGTTTGTGCACTCTTTGTACGTGCTGATGTTGTCAATAAAAGCCTCCAAGGCCTCAGGGTCCTCGGTGTTGCTGAACCGAGCCGTGCATGCAGCGAAGTTTCCTTGCTGGTGCGTAGGGGCACATGAAGGAGCAGGGGACGGTGATGAACTCGCGGTCACGGCGGGCGCCGCCAGAAGGCTCGCGACGAGTTGGCGGTTTGATTCCGCCTGAGCTTTGGCAAACGCCGACAGGAATGACGACAACTCTTCAGACATCCCCTCTCTCTTTAGCGAGTCTTGATTCGAACTTGCACGACGGCGAGGCATTATCACAATCAGTTAGGTTCTAAAAACACTCCACCGAACCAACACAAAATACGTGAACGGGTAAATTCGCAATATACCTATACTAGGTATCGCCCCACGTTGGGCGCCAGTGTAGGGTGTTGGTCGGTGTTTCACTATTCAAACAACACATAGAACGAAAAGATTATAATTTCTTTGCATAAAACGTGGCACAAACATAGAACGAAACAATTGTTAATATTATATGCGTAAGTCTTAACATGACAAGAGCGGTCAGCGGACTGACGCCGCGCGGGAGCGGGAGCGGTTCGCGCGCGACCGAACGAATGAATTTTAGAGAGGTGCGGGCGGCACGAGCGACTGGCGCGGGAGAGCGCGCGGGAAAGTTCAAATTAGGCATGCCGTCATCCTACAAGATTTAAAAAAAGTCAAGTTATTAAACAACAACCTAGATACAAATAATATAATTTATATGAAGACATGACTAGTCTGTATGCACCTTAATTTGTTGCTCCCTTTATTTAATCACCTACGGTATAATTTAATTATGTGTAGGTATACAAAAATGTTCACGCTGTTATAATTTATTTGATTGCCGAAGTAAACTGTAAGTACCTCACACTTGAATTCACAAAATTGGTTTTGCCATATACCTGGAACGAATAAACAAAACGAAAAATAATAAATAGTTTTATTTTTGCAGGTCATATACTCGTACCTACTACTACAGTTCATACAACTACAGTTATATTATTTCAAAAAAATTATTGATTATGCTTACGAATACATGTGGCCCCAATTACCAAAACTACAACTACGAAATAATGTTATTTTCAATATTCTTGTAGCCTAGCGATACACACCCATTTTTTGGTAGGACACTGTTCGATTTAGGCAAATAATGCACTAACTTAACATATGCTATCTTTGTCCATTCTAGCTACCGAACCTAATCTTGAAACAAATTTAAACGATTTTGCAACACAAAGCTGAATATTCCTAGGTTAAATTATTAACGTGTATTGCAACTAATTTAAAAAAAATATTTAAAAAAATCTTTGGTGTTCTGATTTATAAAAAAAAACATGGTAAATCACCATAAAGAAAACCTTAGGAATTCAACTGTTTTTTTTTAAATGTAAGTATGCAATTTAATATTGTTTTTGCCTTTTATTCCTTTTATACTTGGAATTCCTGTATTCTTTAATATCAGTAAAAATAAATTATCATTTGTCAAACTTATGCTATAAGTTGAGTATGCGAAGTGACAATTTTAATAAACGTTTTTTTGGAATATAATATTAGCCAAACGAAAACGTTTGCTTAATAAACGTTTGGCTTAATAAAACTTGACAAAGTAAAATGTTGCCAAATGATAATTTGACTAAATGAATAAAACGCGAAATGTAAATGTGCTAAAGATTCGTTTGGGAAATGAAACTGCTGCGATAAGGTTTTTTGGAAAGTGAAAATTGGTTTTGCCATACCTGGAACGAATAAATAAAACGAATAATAATAAATAGTTTTATTTTTGCAGGTCATATACCTACTACTACAGTTCATACAACTACAGATATATTATTTCAAAAAAAATATTGATTATGCTTACGAATACATGTGGCCCCAATTACCAAAACTACAACTACGAAATAATGTTATTTTCAATATTCTTGTAGCCTAGCGATACACATCCATTTTTTGGTAGGACACTGTTTTCGATTTAGGCAAATAATGCACTAACTTAACATATGCTATCTTTGTCCTACGGTTATTAATGAAAAAAGTGTAACCGTGGAATCGACAATTTCCAAGCGTGGGAATGAGAAAACGTACCGCCAAATTTGTAGGACTATATGACCAGAGCATTTCATTATACAAATATTTACAAAGCTGCATACAAAAAAATCTGCTGGTTATATAGTTTTTATTAACTCGTTATTTGGACATATTCGGAGTGGAGGACGCTCCAATAAAACCATCCATTTTATAGGACAATTGTTCTTTCGGGTTTATTATCCAATTATATTAACATTTTATTTTTTTATCTTTATTTATTTAGGTGCGTTGATCACTGCTGAACATTTCAGCCCCGTTAGGTCAACAGAAATGCTTTAAACTAAGACACGATTGCAAGGCATAAGTATAAGAGCTCACTTGCGCAAGAAACCAAATACCACCTTCGCTGCATCAGACATCTTAACATTTCAATAAAAAAAATTACAACACACAATTTCGACACCCCACTAAATCGACATGTAAACCCACATCCCGAAAAAAACAGGCGGCGGCTCCTGCTCTATAATGGTCCACGAGCCAGCAACAGGTTTTCATGACTAATTCCCTCTCGGGCAATAAATAACTCGTAAAATGCTTCATAGAGTTGTATCATGAAGCCTCGTGAACGTTAGGTGCGGTTCCGTGGGTTGTTTGAGCGGGAACCTCCCAAGCAAGTAGATTTTTTTTTGTTGTTTTTTTTTTAATCATTCCCTCCCGATTATTTCTACTTCCTAGGGAGGTTACCGCTGCTCAACCCACCCAAGAAACCACACCTGACGTTCATCGGCCCTAACATGCATGTTACAAAGATAAATTAGAACCGTTTATCTCTCAGTGCGTCTCTCTCACACTAGTGCCGAAGAAACAGATAGTCATAGAGATAAACGGTTCTAATTTATCTTTGTGGCATGCATGTTAGGGCCGCAGGAGGTTTCATGATACAACTCTCTGAAGCATTTTACGAGTTATCGCCCGAGAGAAAATGATTGACGAAATGTATACTTGGCCCGTGGACTATAAGTCATTTACTTGTTTTGTTCGTTAAATTACACGAATCAAGTAGATAAGTGCTGGAGATAAGTAGGTATATGTCGAAAGTTATTTAAATCATCATCTTAAGCGCCTTCCTGTCCAGCTTGTCGCCGGCGCCGCGCGGCAGAGCGTCGACAATGCGCACTCCACCTTCAAGACGCATCCTGTGGGACACCTGCAATAAATAGTTTATATATATATATATATATATATATATATATATATACTACCTGTGGCCGCGACTTTGTTCGAGTGAGATTTTGATAAAAGTATCCTATGGTTAAATCCAACATATGGGCTATTTCATCTAAATCCGTCCAGCCATTGGCGCAGTGGCGGATTTACCCTAAGGCCCGGTAGGCCCGGCCGGGCCTAGGGCGGCCAGATTTAGTTTCATTATGTAGTCTATATGGTGGATACTGAGAAAGGGGCGGCTGATGGCTTGGGGCCTAGGGCGGCCGAGACTGCAAATCCGCAACTGCATTGGCGTGTGATTGAGGAACAAACATCCAAACATCTTCACATACTTTTACTTTTACGTTTATAATATGACGTATTTATCATGTCCACACAACGAACCCTCGGTCTAAAAAAAGTATAAGTTACAATGTCACGGGTAACTGGCAACACGCATTACAGTTATCTGCGTTACCTCTGTCACTCACGCATTCTCTCAAGTAACCCACGCTACTTTAGCTACCGAGACTAACAGACGGCGCTACCTGTGTATCGACGTAAGCGACCAGCTCATCGGCGCTGACGCACGCGCCCGGCTGAAGCGCCACGAACGCAAGCGGGACTTCACCGAACTGCACATGCGGGGCGCCGACTACTCCGGCCTCGCGCACGCTCGCGTGCTGCTGCAGCACTGACTCGAGCTCCGCCGGCGCCACCTGGTGGGAGCAGGAAGGATTAACCAAGACGTTGTATATTATTACGATGATGCTATGAAGATGGTACGAAGCTTGGACTATTTGGTACCCATGTACTTGATAAGTTTGGAGTACCTGGAACGAGTTAAACTTGATGAGCTCCTTAATCCTGTTCACGATGAAGAAGTACCCGTCCTCGTCGTAATACCCGATGTCGCCCGTCAGCAGGAACCCCTCACCGTCCAGGTGTTCTCGCGAAGAGTCATTCAGGTATCCTGTGCAATGATATTAAAATTAAATTATTTTGCGCGCATGTCTGAATCTACGAGCGCTTAACCCTTTGACCGCCGCAGTCGGCTGTGGCCGTCGGCACTTATCCGTGCCCCTGACGCCACGATACGCTGTTTTCCATACATTTGCATCGGTTACAGCCGACGTCGAGAGCTCGTGGCACGCTTTTACGCCGTAAGCCGTAGCGTTCAAAAGGTTGAAGGGTGACATTCTGTTGAGAAGAAGCACCGCAACCCACCAGTAAGCGTTACATTATACACGGGCAGACAAAATAAGCAACTTTTATTTTATACTATTTATAAATAGGTAGGTAGGTAAGTAGATACCTGGCATGAGTGCTGCCGACTTGATGCAGATCTCCCCTTGCCGCATCGGGCCTAGAGGCTCTCGAGTGTTCTGATCTACAACCTGACGGAGTTATTTGGCATTTTAACAATCCTACATAAAGTAGAAACATAGGGCAGTCGAAAATTTGCCTAGGCACTACCTAATAGACCACGCCCGTAGCCGCTCATTATTCGGTTTTTTGTAGGGTTAAGTACTGACGGATACAGTTAAAGATAGGACGCAGAGATTTAAGGGGGCTTTAAACCCCCTGCTGGACCAGTTTCGATTAAAACTGGCAATGATCTCGACAAGCAGGATAATATCCTAGAATATAGCATTCCAAACGGCACTTTCCATCGTATAAGTTGGACAGCTCCTGGGGATAAAAACGAATTCCACGATTGTAATGTAGCTACCTTAATAACAGTGCCGGCGGTAGGCTGCCCCACGCTGCCCGGTTTAGGTCCCTTGCTGGATATCTCCTCCGTGCACAGGCAGCCTGTTTCGGACATGCCGTAGAGCTGAATCACCGCACGTAGGTTCGGGAACCTGACGAACACATATTAAGTAGCTTTAAGGTTTTCACACACCGAAAAATGGGTCGTACGAGGGACAGCAGTATCAAAGGAACTAAAATGGAACCTTTCACTTTAGAGACCGCACGGCCGCGTGGGCCTGCGCTCATTTGAAAGCTCCCAATTTAGTCCCTGTGATACTGCTTAAGTGGGCCCGCTTCCCATCCGCGTTTCGGAGTGTGGATTCCTTTCGTCTTCTTGTCTCAGCTTCTATCGTTACTCAATACACAAGTTTAAATTAAATTAAATACCTAGCTGTGCTCGCGACTAAGTGCGCACTAGGAAATGCAAAACGACCGGTTAACCGACCATATTTGGGGCCGGTAAAATACCGGTAAACTAAAGCCAAAACCGGATTTTACCGAACTTTGAATAAATTAAAAATGTATAAAAAATATCGAAATATAACGATTCTAAATATTACAATTAAAACCATTTAATTTTCATGGCAATTGGGTCAAACTCGCAAACATGCGCTTTCTAACAGAGCTTCGAAGGGTGACATCTGCTGAGAAGACGCACCGAGGGAACACTCTAAAAATTACGAATGTTTTTTTTTAAATTGAGTGATTTTCGAATTCCTAATAATAATTAGTGGACAGAGCCGCCCAGCGAAACTGAAGCCTGAGGATTGTGGGATCGTGGCATCTAAACCTAGCTTCAAAGCCAAGCTTTTGCAGGATGTCTAGAAGTTCTATGGAATTAGTTATAATCGTCAACGCAGAAACCTGTTTCAAATCTAGCTAAAAACCCGAAACCTAGCTAGACTGACCCGACACTATACTGAATACATACTGGACGTCAGCCTGTACAAGATTAGAATGGCTCTCACAGCTCAAAAACAACAAGGTGCCAGGTAATGACGTGATCACACCCAAATTTCCGAAGGCGGGTGGAAAACCGGTCCTTAAAACACTTCAGAATCTATTTCATTCCGTCATACACGAGGGACAAACACCGCACGCATTGAAAAGAAGTGTGGTGATGCTCTTCTTCACAAAGGGTGATAACGCCCTGCTGAAGAACTATAAGATCCATCTCCCTTCTGAGTAATGTTTACAAGCTGTTTGAAGAGTCATTACGAACCGTCTCGCAAGTAATTTCGATGACTGTTAGCCTCCCAAACAAGCCGGATTTCCAAAAAGGCCTTAGCACTGGTGACAGACACACAGACATACGCTATGGCAGGTTATACAGAAGACCGAAGAGTCCTATGTCTGACAGGCAGTTACAATCACGGCTGTTATCCTCCAATCAAGTTGGCCTTAAAATGAACATGGTCAAGACGAAGATTATGTCGCATGTCCATGCACTGCCAACTCCCGTGAAAATAGGAGACTACGCTCGAAGTTGGCGATTATGTAATCCAAGGACAAACTGTGTAGTTAACTAGGTCCACCTTCAACCATCGAATCCTTCTCGGTTGGGTAGCGTTCGAGAAGCTGCGCTATTATCTTCTCCTCCAATACCGCAGTATCTCAAATCGAATATATTTGATCAGTGTGTGATGCTAGTAATGGTTTATGGCCCTGAAACGTGGTTGTTCAATATAGGCCTCATAAGAAGGCTCAAGATCACCCAAAAGGTGATGGAGAGAGCTATGCTCAGAGTATCGCTGGGAGATCGAATTAGAAAAGAGGAGATTTGCAAAAGATTTAGAGTTTCCGACATAGCCCAAAGAATTGCTAAGCTTAAGTGGCATGGCTGATGGGGCCGAAGAATTTTTGATTTGGTTCTCTGATTTAAATAACTTTTTATAATTCAATTAGTATTCCCATGATAGTCATTCTTTTTTAACATTGATTATTGGTATATACAAGTATTTTCAGAACATATTTACAGTTTTCTACCTCGTAGACTCTACTCTCTTTTTTACCGGTAATTTATCGGTTAACCGGTTTTACCCTACTCTGATCGGTAATTTACCGGTTTTGAAATTGGCCGGTAATTGAATACCCTAGGCGCACAGAGCACTATCATCGTAAATCTGAATCTGCTGGTTGTACTTAGTTTTCCATAAATTCACTTAATGTGCCCTAAGTTTAAATATCCATCCCTGAAAATAAAAATGCTTGTTACGATTTTTAATCCTGCATCCACTACGTACTCCTGGCACTGTTGGGGAGAATATAAGTTTGTAGTGGACTTACTTGCTTTTGGCGTTGTTGACGAGGTCACCGTCAGCAGGCGTGCTGCTGGACAATATCCGCTCCACGGAGCTCACGTCATAGCGAGCAAGCAGCGACGACTTCACCAGCTCCACTATTGTAGATGGCGTCAGCTGGATCGATTGTATCTGAGGATATAAGCAACGCAAACTCGGTGTTAATTAATACACAGCGAAGGTTAACACTCAAGTTGACGTGATTTAACTTATAAAATCGTCACTTGCGGCCCTAGCAAACTTGACACGAGGATAAGTTAACACCGTCTTATCTCCAAGTGTGTTTCTCTCACACTAGTACCGACGAAATAGATAATAGGAGAGATAAAACGAGGTTAAGTTATCCCCGTGTCAACCTTATTAGGGCCAGCACATCTTTTAATACAGGTACTTCTTAAGATTAGCCCCACCAAATTATGACACGTGTGGAACCATTGAGGATGTATTTCATTTGTTACAGGAGTGTGTCCCAACTCGAACCGGGAGGGAGAGTTTGCTTGCGCAATTGAGTATCGTCGATTCGAACATCGGTATCTTTCAATCAATTTTAGGAGAGTCTTTGTCTGATGCAGCGAGGGTTGTATTTGGTTTTTTGCGCAAGTGAGCTCTATTACCTCTTGCCATCGTTTATGTTAATTTAGAGCTTGACGGGACTTATGTGTTCAGCAATGTTCAAAACCCCTAAATAAATAAAGATAAAAAAAAGGTTAGCCCCTAACTCAATTGTGCTTGTGTTTGGCTGACTGTTAGAGAGTGCCTTAAGGCATTTTATTTGCTATTTGTACTTTCTTATATTGTGAAATAAAGATTAAAATTATAAAATAAACTACTGAGTGAACCGTCAAAAGCCCTGGCAAGGCAATGACAAAACAAATGCTTACGACAGCTGGTATACAGATAAATAGTACACTTATAAATGAATTCCCCGTGCGAGCGGGACGGCGCTATACCTTGTATTTCTCGACAGCGCTAAGCAAGTCCTCCTGCCGTTGGCGCGAGTACACGATGGTGGCGCCGGCGCGCACGCATAACAGAGTAAGGAATATACCGTACGTGTAGTACCACTCACGCGTAATTAGAACTCTCTGCCCGCAGTACGTGCTGTGTAAGAAAATATTTATTTTATAATACAGGTCAAGTCAATCAGTATCATCTTGGGTCGCCCCATTCGTTTTTTTTCAAGTTCTTAGTTCGTCCCATTCTGCTTTCGTCCTCCATTCTTAATTCATCACTTTCGCCGGTAGTCTTTGTCGTCTTTGGTCCAATTTGTTGTTTGTCTTGTTCTTATTCAGGCTCATTCGGTGTTCTTCACTTCCTCTTTTGACACGTTCGGTGTTAGTCTCTTTATTTTTTAGTCTCATTCGTTACTCGTCACTTTTTTATCGACACGTTCGTTTTTGGTCCCATTTGCAATAAGTCACTTTCGTTTTTAGGTCCATTCGCAATTCGTCTTATTTGGCTTTCGTCTCCCGTTTTAGTTATACAACCTCCGCTATTATGTTACTGGCCACTCAATGACTGCTTAAGGTTAAGAATTAAGAGGTTTCAAGTGGTGAAGAATTGTCATAATTGATTATTGACAATCTATTGATAGCCGCTGTTTAGTTTCTTATATGAAGTTATTGTGTAAATTTAATGCAATTTTATAAATATGAGAAAAATTTAATGTCCTCTCTATGATAATCTCTTTGCTATTTAAGCGTTTTGTCTAGATCACTACTAGGAGCCGAATTTGCCCGTATCCAGGAATGGAAACACCCTGAATAACTATATTAGGCATTTTTATACTTTATAATTTTCTAGTAACCTGAAAAAACGGGTAAATAGTGAATGTGTTCAATAAAGAATGAGACCAATTTCTAAAGAGGCCATATAAGAAAAAAACGAATTTAGAAAAAGACCAAAGACGATAGGACGAATAACGAATGAGACTAAAAAATAAAGAGGCTTACACCGAACATGTCAAAAGAGGAAGTGACGAACACCAAATGAGCCTGAACTAAACAAACAACAAATTGGACCAAAGACTACCGGCGAAAGTGACGAATTAAGAATGGAGGACGAAAGCAGATTGGGACGAACTAAGAACTTGGCAAAAAACTAATGGGACGACCCAAGATGATACCCGTCAATCAAATAATGACCCGTCTGACGTTCGCGCGAGTGGCGTCGCAGTAGCTAATATTAGGTAAGTATCAGCTGGACGGAAGTGGAGGGAGCGGTGGAGGTGGAGGCGGGGTTCCGAGCGCTATGAGACTGTGTGAGTTGATTGCTATGTTCGTACGCGTCACACTTTTATACTTTCTCGGAGAGTATAGTCGCTCGAGTGTTTTCGTAGATTTGTTGTTGTTACGAAAATGTATTTAGTTTTGTTATTTAGTTGATAATTACTGTTATTTAGTCGTATTAATTAGATTGTTTTGTATTGTTTAGTATCGTATTTAATGATAGTGTGATAATGCCACGTGGACGATGTAACGTTTTACACAGGCAAGCTAGAAAGATGATGTATAGTGTTATATAAAATATATATAAAACAGTACCGTGACTCACTCATAGACAACGCACAGCCTAAACAGGTGGTCCTAGAGGTTTGAAATTTGGAGGAGACATTACTCGAATACCTTAGAGGTGCACTCGATTTATTGAAATTCCAGTTCCAAGTCGACTTAAACTCGCATGGCGATGGTTCCGTTGCTTGCGTACATGACTATCTGAAATGTTCTATGTTACTTTACGTTCTTATAGGTTTTCCTGTAATCTATAAGTAAAGAACTATTTTCTGTTTTTTTTTTTCAAATTTTTAGGTCTAGCAGTTTTGGCGATAAGGGGAAATTGTAAATCTTCGTCTATTTTCCTAAATAACTTCCAAACTGTTTATATTAAAAGTATGAAAAAAAAACATTCACATAATGAGCCCTTTCATTTGATATGTCACACGACATATCAATATGTTTAAAATTAATTTATTTCCGTTACACGTCCGTGTTGCGGTGATCCATTTACATATGTGTACTAAATTTCACCTCATTCGGTCCATCAGTTTCGGAGCAAATTGGCTGCATTTTTTTCTTTTGAGGTACGGAACCCTAATAAAATAACATGCCGATTCTTTAACCGATCTTTTGCTATTTTGGGAGTGAGTATTATCAGTACTAAGTGTAAGTATATTGGAAAACTGGTATGTAAGATTTCCGGAACGAGCGGCGTCATGGCGCCATGTAATTGCTTTGACCAAGATGGCCAATGGAGCCGAAGGGTTCTTGAGTGGTGACCGCGTACTGGAAGGAGGAGCGTCATCAGACCAATCAAACGGTGTACTGACGACCTGGTGAAGATTGCAGGGCTCCGCTGGATGCGAGAAGCACAGAATATTTCTATGTGGCGATCATTGGGGAGGC
The DNA here is from genome assembly GCA_947859335.1 of Tortricodes alternella. Lineage (NCBI taxonomy): Eukaryota > Metazoa > Arthropoda > Insecta > Lepidoptera > Tortricidae > Tortricodes > Tortricodes alternella. The sequence goes on from OX401972.1 coordinate 3,084,322, forward strand.
CTTTGTCCAGCATTGTAACGTCTTTCGACTGAAATGATGATGAATAATGCTAGTATAAATATAATAGTGGTTCCTTACCTTTCATCAGCAGGGTTGATAAGCATTATGATTAAATTGAGATGTGTCAACGGAACCCCTTTAGGCAGCCCCGTGGTGCCCGAGGAATAGAGAATGATAGCTTGGTCCTCCCAACCCTCCACCGGAGTCGCTACAAAGTCTTCGACATTGCTGGTCTCGGTGAGGAATTCTTTGAAGGTCATTGCGCCTTCAGCTTCGGCCTGGAATGAAAAATATCATCAGGATCCATAAGATAAGTATCGAGCACACCAAGCCGACCGGCAAAAACTTCCGTTTAAGAAATAAAAGTGCCTCAACAGATGGTTTAGAAGCTTTTTAAGTAGTTCACGGGGACTCATATCTTATTTGACTATTACTTATAATGTTAGTAGTAGTATCCGAGACAGCGGATGAGCTTTCAAGGGAAGGGTCAATGAACAACCCGGTTGGACCGGAACCTTTCGTGGGACTCACAGGAAACCATAAAATCAGCCCTAACCAACCATGCCAAAGGCAAGCCCCCCCACCGTGAGTAGAATACCTTGGTAGGCGTAAGGCACTCAAAGATCTTCACAGAGAGCGTTGACTCAAGCTGGAGCTATAAACTTTGGAAACTCAGCCGAAAAGAACTCCGATACATTATTGGGTTGTTCACGGGTCACTCCGGGGTTAAGTATATCTTAGCCAAGGTGGGACTTTCTGACAACACAAACTGAAGAACGTGTGACGAAGAGGAAGAAACAATAAAACACATCATGTGTGAATGTGACGCCCTCGCCAGACAGAATGAAAATCCTTGGCAATGGATATCCAGAACCAGGGGAATTCAGGGTACTACCACTACGCTCCACAAGTTACTTCATTGAAGTGGTGGAGAATGCTATCGACTAAGTGATTAAGAGAGGGGCAATTACACAAAATATCCCATAGGGTCGAAGTGTATCCATAAGGACCCCACGCTCTAAGTTAAGATAACATCCGTTTGAATTAGTGCACCACTGGTAATTTTCCCTGATTCACCATTTTCGTTAATTCGTCAGTTTCCCTAATTCGTCATTTTGTCTAATAAGTCATTTTCACTAACTGGTCAATTCATGCAATGTATAGTCGGAGTAGATATTTTTTCACTATATTTGAATCTGACATTTTTATGCGAAAAATATTATGTTATTATCGAGTATTTGGGGGCCATATCACTTAATTAATGAATTAAACATACATACATAGCATCACGCCCAAAATCCCTAATGGGGTGGGCAGAGCCACAAGGTTACTTGTGGCCACGTTCGATTAATTAGTCCTAAGATGGTATGATGAACCGTATGGTGACAGGTGATCAGCCCATCGCCCATACAGATAGTCCACCATGCTGGAGAGGACCCGTCCCTTAGTCGACTTTTACGACATGCCAGGATGATAAGCATCTGCACGCATTCTATGCTATTTCTTCACTCCCAGTGCAGAAGAGGAGCATGATAATGAATTAAAAATAACTTAATATACCAAGTATTATTCATATATTGCTTAGACAAAAAACAAAAAAAAACATATCGTTATAGTAAATGCAATATTTGAACACCCAATTATATCTAATTAGAACTGTTGATAAATTTCAATATTGGCAGTGACATTGATAGTCGCTCTAGACTTTTTAATCATTTTCATTACCAAGCAGTATTATAATAGAGGTGCAGGCCAAAGAGTTATCATAAGAACAAAGTAAGTACATAGGTACTAAGCCGGGCGATATAGTGATATTTGTTCCCTTATCGTAGGATTATCCAAGTAATATTATCTATACTATTATAAAGTTGGAAACAAAAGATTTTAAATAAAATGTACATGACAACGACAGGTGTCGAGTCAAAGAAAATGACGAATTAGGGAAATTGACAAATTAACGATTTTGATGGCATTAGTTCAAAGGATTAGCATATTAGGATCGAAATGAAGAGTTTTCGAAAAAATACGGAACATTTTCCAAGCTGAGGTTCTTTAGACAAGTCATTTATAATCGTACGAAACTCGGAAATCAGACATCGGAATTGACCACGGCAGAACCACACTACAACGGTCGGTCCCTGAACTTGTATTCATTAATAAACTGCCGTGATTCTTTAAAAGGCAGCCTTCTGACGCTACTTGTGATGTTAGAGAAGGCTGCCTTTTAAAGAATCATGGCAGTAAAGTGGACGATAATTTTAAGTGTCTTCAAGAGTTTTCTGTCATTATATCAGCAACACATAATCAATGAATTGCATTTGCAGCGCATTCCTTTATTTTACCTTATCGCCGTATACAATGAAGGTATGCAAGCTGTCCACGGACTGCAGAGTTTCCCTGTGATTCTTCCAAATATCAGTAGAGCAGAACATGATGGTGGGTTTCGCTATGTTCACTCTGTGCAGGATCATCGCTGAAAAGATGTGAAAAAAGTTATGCAACTGAAGGATTTCGGCATACGTATTGAAATAATCCTAGTTAATAATTCATATTGTAGCGACTTTTTATAAAAGTGGTCAATAGAAGCGCTACCAGCGGCCCTAGCAAGTTTGACACGGAGATAAGTTAACAGCGTCTTATCTCTAAGTACGTCTCTCTCACACTAGTGCTGACGAAAGAGATAGTCAGAGAGATAAGACGGGGTTAAGTTATCCCCGTGTCCACCTTGCTAAGGCCGCAGACAGAGATCAGAAAAGTTACTTTATCTACACCCATATCATAAAACCTCCATGATGTATTTCAAAAACCGTAGGAAATGACCAGCATTATTACAACCTGTACTTTAATAGTAGTTTGTGCAACGGTTGCATAATGATAGGCCTTAAAACACTAGTGCGGTTTTATGAAACGAGCTTTGCGAGTTTCATAATAAGATCGCACGTGTGTTTTAAGGAGAAATTAAGCAGAGTTGCATACATAACTTTATCTACGCCCATATTATAAACGGCGACACGGCGACGATGGGGCCCCGCCGTCTGCGGCAACGATGGGGCCCCGCCGGCTGGGGCGACGGCGGCGCGCCGGCCTGTAGCTCATATCTGTATCGCTATGACCATTACGATACTAAAATCGATACTGTATCGATACAGTATCGATTTTAGTATCGTAATGGTAAACTAATATTATACGTTTCTAAAGACAATACTAACAACAGCACACAAAATCAGACTTTACTACAAACGGAGAAAACACTTATAGCATAGTGGACAAACCACCCACGAGGAGGACCGAACTGCTGAAGGTTGCAGGAATCCTCTGCACGCGAGCAGTTTAGGCCCTTATCCTTACCTTTCCCACAAGTGACAGCAGGCACGAAGGTGGCTCCAGTGCATATGACGCCCAAGAGAGTGGGCAGGAACTCCCGTCGCTTCTCGCTGCAGAGGCTGACTCGGTCGCCGCGGGTAACTCCAAGTTTCGACAGTGAGAGCGCGACGTCAACGATTTGTTGGGCGAATTCGCGATACGTGAGCGTTTCGTTGGTGTCTGCGTTGATCTGAAATTTGGGTGAAGGTTAACTAAATGTTATCAAAGTGTAAAGACTTGTCAAATCTCTTCAGAATCGGTTAATCGATTTGACCGTGAAAAGGTAACAGATAAACAGACAGACAAAGTTACTTTTGTATTTATAATATTAGTATGGATGGAGACCGTGACACCGCTTAGCCTAAGTTTTACTATCAAATACAAACTGGGTTTATAGTACATTATGCATCTAAAAGTAGGTAAATTATTTATTTTATTCCCGTTATACACCGTGAATTACCATCAGGCGGGTAGAAGAAACTGTATGTCGCGTCGGTTGCGCGCTATTTGTATAAGAAAACGATCACCGCTGGAGCCGACGCCGCGCGCACCTCGCCGGGCCTGGCGCACGCCCTGCCGTCAGCGGGAGTTATAAACCATACAAAATCCATAACTCCCGTGGGCGTTATGGTTTTGGTATGATTTATAACTGCCGCTGACGCCGGGGCGTATAGAGCAGTTTTTTTTATTATTATTGTGTGTCCTTGTGAAGTGAATTAATGTATTTTCTTTCTTTCTTTCTTTCTTTCTTAAGTTATATCGGTTATAGCTGTTCTGTACGCCTGCGTAATAACACCTTCCCGAGCAAGTGTGATGAAATAGTAGTTTATGCAACGGTTGCATAATGATAGGCCTTAAAATACTAGTGCGGTTTTATGAAACGAGCTTTTAGCGAGTTTCATAATAAGATCGCACGTGTGTTTTAAGGCCAAATTATGCAGAGTAGCATACATAACTTTATTTACACACATATTATAAGATGAGTTCAGAAACAATATTTTCTGGCAACAAGTTATTTGTTGCAATCGTGGCTGCATTTACGATATCCGGCGCATTTTCACATCACACAGTCTCTCCGAGAAGACTACTATTCATATTTTCAACTAAAATGTAAATTACAAACAACTTTTTACAATTCTACTTTCAGTAAAAAACCAACATGAGTGATGAAAGCAGTAATGGCGGCAATTCGATCCTCCGTCAAGACCTTTTTTTTTTAAATCATAGACAAACGAATGAAGTCTCTTTTCTCATGCCACTCGAGATCAAATGTCGTGCAGTTTATATTAAAAAAAAACAAACTGAATTGATGTCTTGTATCAATAACTGTTTTAATATCTATGGATACTAGAATAGAGACCCACTTGAGTTTTGACAGCTGTTCCAAATTTTATCTCATTACGATACTAAAATCGATACTGTACAGATGTAGTGCATAATTAGTTTCCATCGTGTTTTATCGGAAAAGTTCGTATTTATCGTGCTCTCTCAATTAGCTTCAGCAGGCCCCCAATTCTCGGTACATTCAAGATAATCTCACAATCGCGAGTAAACGTCAGTGCACACAGTCATTTGACACAACTGTATGAATCTGACGTTTAATCACGCAACAACATTATCTCGAATGCATCAAGAATTGAGGGCCAGTACCCATCATACCATAAAATGACAATTTTTCATTTTGACATTTGACACTAAATAATAAAGTTTCATATTAATGAATATAAACATGTTAATCAATTGATTCAATAATTAATTGACACTTCGGGTCCCGTCGTCTTCCGATTGAGATCCGAGTTTTACCGATGGAAACATATTATTCACTATATCTGTAATAACATTACAGAACTGGTTTTACCTAATTGGTTCTCATCATAATGCTGGTCATTTCCTACGGTTTTTGATTACATTATGGAGGTTTTATGATATGGGTGTAGATAAAATAAATAAGGCGTGTATCGACAAGGACGATTTAGCCACTGAAGAAACAAAAAACACGCACGCTATAGTGCAAATAAAAAAGAATAATCTCAATCTTGATCTTCCTTAGCTATTCATTTGAATAAATTTGTACCTATTAGGTTTTTTGTTGCACTTTTTGTATTAGTTTTAGGTAAAACTGTAATGTGAACGTTGAAAAAAGTGCAGAGTTTCTTGCGGCGTTTCTTCTCACCAGATGTCACCTTTCGAAGCGCTGGTAGATTCGGACATGTGAAAGAGTCCGTGTGGCCTACTTGCAAAATAAATATTTACATTTTCGATGTTTTTTATGTTGCAAACATGCGAGGTTTTTAGAGCGCTATTTGAATTATTTTGACTGACTACAATTCGTTGGAGGATGGCAGTTTATTGGTACTTACAACAGCAATAGAGTCTCCATAGGAAATGAACTTCCGCAGCATATACTGTCCAAAGTGAATGTGTGCTGGAATCTGCACATCTGAAGGCCCGTACACATAACGCGCGTTTTTCAACATCTTATTGCTGTAAGTACCTTTGAAAGGAAGGAGTAAAAAGTGGATTTCTGAGAGGAACCACAATCCATACATATAAAACAGTACCGTGACTCACTTATAGACAACGCACAGCCTAAACGGGTGGTCCTAGAGGTTTGAAATTTGGAGGAGACATTACTCGAGTACCCTTGAGTTGCAATTTGTATGGAATATACCGCGGGTGAAACTGTGGCGGGTCCACTGATTATATTACGCGTTTAGGCCATGATCGGTGGGCAGGCTTTACCGCGGTCGACGGTAAAGTTCGCCCGTTGAACATCAGAAAAACGCGGTCTTTACACGATTAAAACAGCTGTGACCTTTACTGCCAGCTAGCTCGCTCGTCGATTAGGGCCTTTGTATTGTTTTGTTGCTTCAATAATTAATAATAGACGGTCTATGTCCCCCCCCTCTCCTGCCCCTGAACTTGACATTTAGCGCGCATATTCCTTTTAATAACTGTGTCGTTGTTAAGAAAAGTTTGAAGTCTTAGTTACAAATCAAAAACTATAGGAAAATTTATCTAAAGTATTTTATAATAACTCTGTAATCCTTCCCCTTTTTCATTTCTGTTCCTTTATTAGAGTTCACTAACACAGTACCCGTAACAACTCTCGTATAGCACGTATATTAGCAACACGCCACGTCACACGTCATTTAACACGCCACGATCACAGATGCACGCTGCAACGCCTCGTACTGTACCTCTCTACCATCTTACGCTTACAGTCACCCCAACGCTTTTGAAACCTCTAACATAATGAAATAAAGGGTGTATTTGACTAACAGTATCATTAAACAGCTATATAGTTAAGTATGTTTAAAGCAAGTGCTCTCGGTATTGGTAGGGTGTATCGTAACCGCAGATATCTGGATTGGCCCCCCTCCTCCCCCTTGTGGTGGGTTCGCCCCCTCCCCCTTTTACATTTTTTTGGAATATAATAGTAGCCAAAAGAAAACGTTTTTGCCTAATAAACGTTTGTCCTAATAAAACTTGACAAAGTAAAATGATGCCAAATGATAATTTGACCAAATTATTATAGGTTTGGCTAGTGCTGGCCTCGGCAGGGGTGGTCCGCTAGCGGCCCTTTCCACCGTGTGCTCAGACCCTTACCGTAAGAGCATCAGTTACCGCAATTCACACGCAGATAATGTAGATAAGTTAGAAAAACTCATTGGTACATGGCAACCGCTTGGATTCGAACCCGGACCTCACGATCACAAGTCGACATCCTTAACCATTAGGCCACCGACGCTCTGAGTGAGAGATAAGATTGAGAAACCTTAACCTCGCGTCAACTTTAGTAGGGCGGCTATTATTTATTCTGTGGCCGCCCTTCAAAGCGTGACGTGGTGGCCCTAGCATGGCTAACACGGGGATAACTTAAACCCAGTCTTATCTCTGACTATCTCTTTACATTAGCACTAGTGTGAGAGGCGCAATTAGAGATAAGGCGGTGTTAACGTGTGGTGTCAACCTTGCTAGGTTCGCTGCTGAGAAGAACCGCCGCAAGAATGGACGGGAACTGCCCCTTGTAACTACAAAAAACTCTCCATCAAAGTTACTCACAGAAGGTTAAAACTTAGTACTTATGCACAAATGCATCCGTTGCACTGTAAGGTTTGTAAGAAACTGCGCGGTATACAAACGGCCAGAACATTTGAGTCAATTGCATAAATAAATGACGTAACACAAAATAAACACCAATGGAATAGTCACAACATGCAATGAATGTCAGACGAAGGAATTTGTAAAGGAGCATTTATACTGTGATCGTCAAGGTAGCGTACAGGGGGGTTACCACGATCTCTTAATGCGATTCTTATTGGGCCCTAAACTGAACTGCGTCGCTATTTCGTACCATGACATTGTATTTACATATATAAAACATATGGTGAGGTATGAAATAGCGACACAGTTCAACTTAGGACCTAAAAAGAATCGCATTTAGAGATAGGCAGTGGTAACCCCCCCCCCCCCCCCCCCCCAGTACACCAACAAGATATTGAAGATTTGATGATGCCAAAAAATAGTACCCAAATAGTACCGAATTAGTACATATTAAAAAAATAGTACCCTCTTAGTTTCGAGATATAAGGGGCAGTAGGGCGGTACGCTACCTTGACGTCAAGGTAACGTACACCGAGTGGATCTCTGAATTGGCAGTTTTCCCGTAAATTCTGATTGATCCAAAAAAATTGTACCCAATTAGTACTTCAAATCTCATCTGCGTAGCTATTATAGAAGCTGAGATATTTGACTATTTAACTGGAGCTGCCGCTTGTAACTACAAAAAACTCTTTATCAAAGATACTCACAGAAGGTTAAATTTAATACTTATGCACAAATGCATCCGTTGCACTGTAAGGTTTGTAAGAAACTGCGCGGCAAACACACGGCCAAAACATCTGAGTCAATTGCAAAAATAAATTACGTTACTTACAAAATAAACACAAATGGAGTAGTCACAAAACAAAATGCAATTAATGGAACAGACGAAGGAATTTATAAAGGAGCATTTATACTGTGGTCATCAAAGTAGCGTACAGTACACATAAAAGATATTGAGGGTTTGATGATGCCAAAAAATAGTACCCAAATAGTACCGAATTAGTACTTATTTAAAAAAATAGTACCCTTGTAGTTTTCGAGACAGAAGGGACAGTAGTTAGGTTTGCTACCTTGACGCTTGACGGGTAGGTACTATTTTTTGGCTTATACAGAATTTCCGGGAACACTGCCAATCCAGAGATCCACTCGGTGTACGCAACCTTGATGTCAAGGTAGCGTGCCGGCTTTCGGATCCATTTCCCGATCCCAATATACGTAGGATGTTGAATAGGTCGTAACAAAACGAAATATATTTTCACGGCCTGATTTTTATTTAAACTCGTTTCGCATTTTAAGGCTAGATATTGACCTATAATATAACTGTTTGCACAATTATATTGGTCGTTAGTAGTTAGGTATTAAATACCGTCAATATGATCTACTGACGATCAATATAATTGTGCAACCAGTGATATTTCAGTTATATTTTGGTCAGTAGCTAGCCTAATATAACGTAGACTGTCTATACATATAGGGCCCGCTTAAGAGGGCTATCTTTAAATCGCGTTTTGAAAGATTAACTATTTGGACGCACGCGTCATGTCGCCCTCGTCCAATGAACAAAGAGCGCTGACGGTCATATAAGATGTATGGCCGTCAGCGCTCTTTTTACACTGTGAAACATCGTTCAGCCGGATCCCAATCGACCGCCGGTGGGGCACTGAATGTGGGAGTTGTTATTGTTTATTTTAAAGTTGTATAATTAATTACTCTTCCAAAAAAAGTATTAAATTTAAATTATTTATAATCTAACACTTATTCTGATATAAATTTTAAGTAATAATATTAACGTAGTAAAGAGAAATTTACGGATAATTTTTAGCGTGTTTAGTAGTTTTATGGTTTTGCCTTGGATTTTTTTCTACATATTATTCTATAATATATCAAAATTCCGTGGTCGCTACAAACTACACGGCTATTCACGAGATATAATTTTATATATTTTTCATTTCGTTTGCTTAGTAGAGCAGTTTAATCCACCAGCTCGCAAAAGTGCCGTCGTGCATTTTTTTATAACTTACTACTTTATATCAATAGATAAGAATAAATTGCAAAAAGCGAGGCCGCTATGATCACTATACTCCACGAGTAAGCAAGTCAAATTTGTCTAAGTCTTTTAGTTTCTCATAATAAGAACGCCAAATACTCCTCCGCTGCACTGGGAGTGAAGAAATAGCATAGAATGCGTGCAGATGCTTATCATCCTGGCATGTCGTAAAAGTCGACTAAGGGACGGGTCCTCTCAACATGGTGGACTATCTGTATGGCCGATGGGCTGATCACCTGTCACCATACGGTTCATCACACCATCTTAGGACTAATTAATTAATCGAACGTGGCCACAAGTAGTCTTGTGGCTCTACCCCATTAGGGATTTCGGGCGTGATGCTATGTATGTGTGTAGAACGCCAAAGCCCAATTATTGAAAAAATCGTAATAGGGCTCTTGGATTAATATTATCACCTTATCTAAGAAATACAATCACATCGACAAGTTATCAAATACTTTTATAAAAATATGTAGATAACACAATGGGTTTAGTGTAACATACAAAATATATTTTATTGAGGGTTCTGCTACGCAAATAATACCCGGAAAATATTTAAAATGGGATCCCTTTGTCAACAATAAACATATTTTTTAGAATTTTTGAAAGTTAGAAATTGAATAGAATAGTACATTGTGCATCTAGGGCCGTAAGAAAGGGATAAGTAACGAGAGTCTGTTAGAAAAACGACGCCGATAGGCGAGGGCTTTTATGACTCGAGTTTGTTATCCCCTTACTGCCCGTGATACATACAATGTTTTTCATCACATTTGCGAGGAAATGAAATAAAAATTAGACAAAAAAAAGTATATAATATTAATTTCATTTCCATTTTACACCGTGAATTACCATCAGGTGGGTGTTCATAAGCTGTAAGTATGTTGCGATCAGCGCGGGGCAGCTCCGCCGGGTTGCGGTCGCGCGCCCCGCCGGCTGCGGCTCCCGAGCAGCTCCGCCGACCTGGCGCACTTAACTGCCCGCGGGAGTTCGTTATGGATTTTGTATGGTTTATAACTCCCGCTGACGGCGGGGCGCATCGAGAAGTTAAATCGGCTATAGCTGCTCTATACGCCTGCGTATAATAACACCCTTTCCGAGCAAGTGTGATGAAATAGATATTTATTGTCACATAACATACAACCAAACCCAAATACCAAAAAACTTTAACATAATTACATTTATAAACTAAATCTTAGGTATAGAATAAAAAGGAAAATAAATAAGTCTTGTAAATTGAATCGCATATTAATTATTAACCGACTTAAAAAAAAAGAGGAGGTTCTCAATTCGGTTGTATTTTTTTCATTTTTTTTTATTTTTGTATGTTTGTTACTTCAGAACTCCGTCATTTATAAACCCATTTTCAAAATTCTTTTTTTAATCGGTAGGGTATACCTCCAGTTTGGTCCCGTTGTCGTCAAAGTCGAGTTATGATCAGAGGATCTATGAGGAATCAATGGAATTTTAGTATTTTCTGTAATAACTCAAGCAGTTACGTTCCAAAAGCATTATTTGGTGAAGTGGAACTGTTGATGAAGACCATAGATGATCACCGGAACTCCTAAATGTTGAGTATTTCACGGTTGGCGATTAAATTGCTGTATAACAGAGGCGAAGCGTGAGGGTAAGCCGGTGTATCATTTCTCGTTCTACAAATTATATAATTTTTCATTAAATTATCTATTTACTTAAAAAACATGTAATAGGTATGTAATTTTTATGTTAATACAAGAAGTAATTAATAATAATAATAAAATTTGAGTTAAGAAATTATGCACCGGCTTACCCTCACCTCTCTCGCCTTTGCTATATAAAGTTCTGAAGCAATTTATGTCCTTGAAAATTCATGTAGTAAGTAAGTAAAATTGAAGAACCAGGAGAACTCCTCAACGAGTAATATCCTTGCACCGAGGATAGCAGCAGTTTGTAAATGGTGATGAGCAATTGGCATTATGCTATTGTTACTTGTTGTAGTAAATGTGAGTTGTTAAATCTCAGGATAATAAATAAAATGTGAAAAAAAACTTACTTTTCAAAGGCTATTTGAAGTCGGTTTTTTATTTTATAAATAATACCATGTAAAAATTGGAACCATTTTATGTCATATTTGTCGCTCATACGATTCGGACCGATCGAAACGTGCACGGATTTTTTAACCGACTTCAAAAAAACCGAAGGAGGAGGTTCTCAATTCGACGCGTATACTTATTTGTTTTTTTCATTAGGTACTTATTCTGTGCCGAAATCGGGGAATCCCCTTCCTTTTAATAATGACATCTTGCTCATTGTACCGGCTGGCAACACTGTCTGTATTGACTTGTAGGGTTTTGATATATGCTTACTACTACTACTTTTTTTTTAAACATTTTTAAAGCGCTTTTAATCAATTGACAACGCAGCTTGGCAACGTGCTAAATGAAAATCTAAAATTGGTCCAATAGTTCAGGATCTTCAGTGGAACATCGGCCTTTGTTCACATACATACAAACATACATCAAAGCATACGCCCGGTTGTAAAACTTTTATGTTCAACAATTTTGTTGCCAACAGCTGTTATACCTACGAACAGAACCCCAAAAATCGTTAATAGAATAACATAGTTATCATTCTAATAAATTAGTTGTCAATATATTTAAATTATCATGGTTCAGTAGTGATAGTCGGTCTGGCTATTTGTATTCCGTCCAGTTTCTTACAAACCTTACCTTACAGTGCCACGGGTGGACTCTTAGTTTAAACATTTAACCTTCTGTGAGTATCTTTAAAGAGTTTTTTGTCGTTACTAGGGATAGTGGCTATCCATTCTTGCGGCGTTTCTTCTCAACAGCGGCCCTAGCATGGTTCTCGCGACACTTTAAAACCGGTTTATCTCTAAGTGCGCCTCAAACACTACTGCCGGGGTAATTATTTCATTTGGTGTAAATCAGCTGTCCGCGATAATATCACCATCTAAATGAAGTTAGATTTTTACCGTGGATTTAAGTAACTTGTAATAAAGAATGATTTCTAACTGGCGCTTGTTTTATATTTTATATTATATAAAGTAATGTGAAAGTTATTTCTATCAAAAGGGCCAAAATGTCATTACCAAGGAGTGTCCGCTTTCCAGTTTTTGGCAAAACTTCAGCAAAACGTTCCATTAAATTCATGTTTACGGCAGAAACTACTATTTACATAAAAAGTTTAATAGTTATGACATACATTATTGATTGCACAAATTAAAACGTAGTGTAAAGCACTGAACAGCAACATCGTACATTTTGGTTCCTATTAAACTCATCATCACCGTGTCACACCGTGACGCGACATGCAGCTCTTCACTAAATAGCTTTGCACAAACCCCGCCGCTGCCCCCGCGTGCCTCTTGTCGCCATTCAGATGGCAGAGGGAACGCACGTCGCGTAGCACAAAACTAAGATTTTTTATATTTTTTACAATGTCGTACCGTGGTTTTTGTCACAGTAATATTGTCTTTCTTGTGGTTCTCATTACTCGATAAGTATACGAATTGTTTCTATTAATCGTATTTTATCTTATAACCTAACTGATTTGTTATGACGTAATCAGTAGAACATTCTGGAATATGTAATACGATACTTGCTAAAGTGGAAATTTCTGGATTTTGTCATTACCAAGGTGGCCATTACCATGGATTTCCGTGGCTTTCTCAATCCACGGTAATGACAATGATTTCATGGTAATGACTACCTCTACTAATCGTGTTAAGAGCTCGCTTAAACCAATCAACAGAACTTAAGAGCAAGGAACTTCAAACTAAAAAAACTGTTGCAAAATGACACGCCACCTGTATCTGAACCCGAAGATGACCCCACAAGTATCGAGGGACAACCTGGCCCATCTTATGGTCACTTCCCTAAGCAGCATTCACCAACATCTAAAAGCAACTCATCAGATGAACTTCCTGGTCGATCATAATGGTCACTCTCCCAAAAGGCATTCAGCGACACCGATGAGCAATCCTCTAGATGGACTTCCCGGTCCATCTCGCGATCGTTTTCCTAAAAGGCTTTCAACTTCATCCAGAAGCAACCCATTAGACGATCTCCCTGGTCCATCACATGGTCACTCTCTTAAAAGGCATTCAGGAACACCTATAAGCAATCCTCTGGAAAGACTTTCCGGTCCATCTCGTGATCGCTTTTCCAAAAGGCTTTCAACTTCATCTAAGAGCAACCCATCAAACGAACCTTCTGGTCCATCACGTGGTTGCTCTCCTAAAAGTCATTCAGAAATACCTATAAACAATCCTTTAGATGGAGTTCTCGGTCCATCTCGTGATCGTTTTCCTAAAATGCTTTCATTTTCATCTAAAAGTAACATCTAAGATGAACATCCTGGTCCCGCTTATATTACCAAACGTGTAAAATGTCATTACCATGATGCTTAAAGCTTTGTGGGTCCATATCTTCACTAATATGGATCCTAAAAGATGGCCTTTATTTTTTTGATATTCCTTGAATTATAAACTTTCAACTAAAATGAAGTTTGCGATTAAAAACAATATTTTTTATATTTTTTTAACAAACCGTCCAATTTGCACCAAACGAAATAAATACCCGCCGACAGAGATAGTTAGAGAGATAAAGACGGGGTTAAGACCGTTAATCCGTTAATCGTTAATTAACGAAGTTAACATTTCGAGTAACGGATTAACTTCTAAGTTAACTTTAAAAAATGTTAACGGACTCATTAACTCCGTTAAAACAAATAAGTCCGTTAATCGTTAATTACATACCTACTACTTGCTAAAAGGACTTTTATGTTGATATTTTTAAGGTAGGGCACTGGTATTGCCCCGAAATGCCCCCGTCTAGCTATGTGGAAAGAAAATATTTTCATATGTTTATAAATAAGTAGATGGGAACTTGGATTGGTTTTTCTCAGTATCCAGTAGAGACTTACCCACGAATTGGGAATATAGCCTTCCGACGGCTCAAATAATCCTGCCCACGTTGAAAAAATCAAAACCAGACCATCTTTATAAAATGTAGGCTTTTACAAGCTCTTATGAAGGTTAATGAATGACCGTTGACCGTCTATTATTAATGATTTAAGTAATAAAACAATATGAAGGCCCTGATCGACGGGCGAGCTGGTAGTAAAGATTAGGTACTCCGGATTTAATCGTGTTAATAAAGGCCGCGGTCTGATGTTCGACGGGCGAGATTTTCCTTCAGGACACCCAATATCGTGGCAAAAACTTGCCCATCGATCAGTGCCTTAACATTATCGCGTCTCATAAATTGTAGTTTATTATGGTTCCTTTCAGAAATTCACATTTTATTCCTTCCTATAAGATGTTGAAAAACCCGCGATATGTGTACGGGCGTTCAGATGTTGAGATTCCAGCGCATATACACGTTGGGCAGTATATGCTGCGGAAGTTCATGTGCTACGGAGACTCTATTGCTGTTGTAAGTACCAATAAACTACCAATCAAGTACCACCCTTAAATGAATTGTAGTAGATCAAATAAATTTATATCAGATACATTAAAAATGAATCGCACTTTCAATAATTCGGAGGCACCAATCACAGCACTCAAAACCGCACTCGCCTTGGAAGTTTGAAAAAATGAAAATGAAAATGAAAAATGAAAATATTTATTTTGCAGATAGGCCACACGGGCTCTTTTACATGTCTGAATCTACCAGCGCTTCGAAAGGTGAGATGTGCTGAGAAGAAACGCCGCAAGAAACTCAGCAGCAGCAAATTAGCTAAATTAGCTAGTAAAACTTAGGATTAGCGGATTTGTTAGATGGGTTCCGCGAACGCATTATTTTCATGTAGCTTTTTTCCGAGTCGCATTTTTCCGCGATCGATTAATTTCTTCATAGGTTTACTCGTAGCTTTCTTCCCAGTCTCATGTTTTCGCGACCGAAAAGTTTGGAAGTTATTTACGAATGTATCATACCTACACTTAATTTTGGTCAACCTTTCCAGTATTTTGTCTGTGACTTTTGATAAAGTAACCACTATTTTGTTTTGTTTCCACGAGTAGAATGCTGATGAATAAACTAGTCTTTTGCGGAAAAATGCGACATGGGAAAAAGCTACGAGTAAAATTTCGATGCAGAAATTAATCGATCGCGGAAAAATCAGACTCGGAAAAAAGCTACATAAAAAGAATACGTTAGCGGAACCCATCTAACAAATAGCGTAGCGATTCATGGTCTCCATATCCATACCCATTGTAAATACAAAAGTAACTCTGTCTGTCTGTTGGTTTATCTGTTACGTTTTCACGGCAAAACAGTTAAACCGATTCTGAAGTTTGGCAAGAATCTATAAACCTTGATAACAATCTATTTAACCTGAACCCAAATTTCAGATCAACGCAGACACGGATGAAACCCTCACCTATCGCGAATTTGCTCAACAAATCGTCGACGTCGCGCTCTCACTGATGAAACTTGGCGTTACCCGCGGCGACCGAGTCAGCGTCTGCAGCGAGAAGCGACGGGAGTTCCTGCCCACTCTCTTGGGCATCATATGCACTGGAGCCACCTTCGTGCCTGCTGATGTCACTTGCGGGAAAGGTAGCTTCATCATTTCAGAAGAAAAACGTCCTCTACTCGACACGGGCTCCCAAAGATCTTCACAAAGGGCCTACGCTGCTCGCGTACAGCGGATTCCCGCAACCTTCATCAGTTCGGTCCACCTCGTGGGTGGTTTGTCCACGATGCTAGAAGGGTTTTCTCTGTTTCTAGTAAAGTCTAATTGTGTGTGCTGTTGTGCGTATTGTCTTTAGAAACGTATAAAGTAACTTTTCTGATCTCCGGCTGCGGCCTTAGCAAAGTGGAAACGGGGATAACTTAACTCTCTCTGACTATCTCTTTCGTCGGCACTAGTGTGAGAGAGACGCACTTAGAGATAAGACAGTGTTAATTTATCCTCATGTCAAACTTGCTAGGGCCGCTGGTAGTGCCCACTTTTATGAATAGTCGCTACAATATGAATTATTAACTAGGATTATTTCCTTCCGCTGCATAACTTTTTTCACATCTTTTCAGCGACGATCCTGCACAGAGTGAACATAGCGAAACCCACCATCATGTTCTGCTCTCCTGACGGTTGGAAGAATCACAGGGAAACTCTGCAATCCGTGGACAGCTTGCATACCTTCATTGTATACGGCGATAAGGTAAAATAAGGGAATGAGCTGCAGATGCAAAGTAGACTTCATTGATTATGTGTTGCTGATATAATGACAGAAAACTCCTGAAGACACACTTAAAATGATCTTACACTTTATCCATGTATACTTAAGAGGGCACCGACCGTCCAGTGGCGCCCTCATCACTGTTATTGTGTTTTCTATTAAAGGAAAGTATTTTATAAAAATTTAAGCCGTATAAGTTGTTACGCAACTTAATACACAATGTAAATGCTATGTAATATAGCTTTGCAAAGTATAACCATCATCTAATCAATTTAATAGAAAATAGTGGCCGCTTTTTTCTGTTAAATTGATTAGATGATGGTTATACTTTGCAAAGCTATATTACATAGCATATACGTTGTGTATTAAGTTGCGTAACAACTTATACGGCTTAAATTTTAATAAAATACTTTCCTTTAATAGAAAACACAATAACAGTGATGAGGGCGCCACTGGACGGTCGGCGCCCTCTTAAGGGTCCTGTTGTAATGTTGTTCTGGCCAATTCCTAGTCTGATTTCCGAGTTTCGTACGATTATAAATGACATGTCTGATGAACCACAGCGGCCTTAGCATGCCATGCCAGACACGGGTATAATTAAACCCGTTTATCTCTCTGACTATCTTTTTCGTAGGCACTAGTGTGCGAGAGACGCACTTAGAGATAAACGGGTTTAACTTGTCCCCGTGTTTGGCATGTTAAGGCCGCAGCTTGCAAAATGTTGCGTATTTTTTTGATAACTAATCCTTTGATCATGACCATCGGTTACTCCTTTTTAGGTGAGTCCGCACAGCACCTCTTTAGCCAAAAAGGTAGTTCTTTAACCATAGAGTTATATGAAAACGGATAACTGTTACATTGTAAGTAATAGCCAAATAACATTATATGACTCTACCGGTGAACTGAGACTTTAAAAGGCTTCTAAACCATCTGTTGACGCACTTTTATTCCATAAATGAAAGATTTTCTTCGGTTGGTTTGGTGTGTTCGAACTAAGAGGATCTTATGAAGCCTGATGATATTTTTTATTCCAGGCCGAAGCTGAAGGCGCAATGACCTTCAAAGACTTCCTCACCGAGACCGGCAATGTCGAAGACTTTGTAGCGACTCCGGTGGACGGTTGGAAGGACCTGGCCATCATTCTCTATTCCTCGGGCACCACGGGGCTGCCTAAAGGGATTCCGTTGACACATCTCAATTTTCTCATGATTATTATCAACGCTGCTGATGACAGGTTAGGAAACACTGTTATATATACATATACAAGCATTATTCTGCGCAGCGCAGCGCAGTCTGCTCACGCTGCGCCATCTAGTATGCGGTCGCCACTCAATAACTCTTCGGATCCATCGGCCATCTCTGTCAAAACAATAGGGAATATGCATATTTTTTTTTCATCTTGTATTGGAAAGTGCTGAGTAATAGAAACCGATCTGTGTACGCAACACATTATGGTGTAGTTTATTTTATAAGTTATGACGCTTTGAAAAGTCATTGTTCATACCACTCGCAAAAACACTCCATACAAAATGGACGACAACTATGACGTCACCATCAGCGTATTTTGAGCCCAGTAAGGGGATCCTTTTAGAAAATGACTTTTTGACGATGATTTAGTTACTAGTTTCATACCTACATAAATACATACCTACTTCGGGTAAGCGTGTTATTGTATCGCTTAGTTTTTGCGGCGTCCAGCAGATGTCTTTTTATAGTTCGATATTCTGGTAGAGTGGCTTGAAAACGAGAACGTGGTATTATCAAAATAAATATTTTCATTCGCAGCATTTACTGCGGGCACCGAGTTCTCAATACGCGTGAGTGGTACTACACATACGGCATGTGCTTCACTCTGGGATGCGTGCGCGCCGGCGCCACTGTCGTGTACTCGCGCCAACAGCAGGAGGACTTGCTTGGCGCCATCGAGAAATACAAGGTATAGCGCCGTCCCGCTCGCACGGGATTTAGTCTTTAAGTTTACCCGGTTCAGTCAGTAGGTAGTTTATTTATTAATTTTAATCTTTATTTCACAATATAAGAAAGTACAAATGGCGAATTAAATGCCTTAAGGCATTTTCTATTTCTATTAAGCTTACTTAATAAATGCCTGAATTAATAGATAGTGCTCAAAGCTGAAATCGCATCAATGGCCCTAGCAAGGTGGATAGGACACGGGGATAACTTAATTAACCTCGTCTTATCTCTCTGACTCTATCGTCGGTTCTACTGTGAGAGAGACGCACTTGGAGACGAGATGGTGTTAACTTATCCTCGTGACAACTTTGCGTTCAATCGTCGAGCGTTGACCTTCGCAGTGTAATAATTAACACCGGGTTTGCGTTGCTTATATCCTCAGATACAATCGATCCAGCTGGCGCCTTCTACAATAGTGGAGCTGGTGAAGTCGTCGCTGCTTGCTCGCTACGACGTGAGCTCCGTGGAGCGGATAGTGTCCGCCAGCACGCCTGCTGACGCTGACCTCGTCAACAATGCCAAAAGCAAGTAAGTCCACTACAAACTCATATTCTTGCCAAACAGTACCAGGAGAACGTAGAAGAGCGGATGCAGGTTTAGAGTATTTAGTAACTAGAGATGCCTTGCACAGTCTTTCCCTTATGCCGAGGTACGTATACAAGAGCAGTGATCATGCACGATTATAAAAACTGTTTCACTAGTCGACTATTTCGCACTGTCGAAATCGTTTTCGGAAAGTGAAGAGCTCTTCTAAAAATGCCTTTCCGCGCAATATTTTCGAGCAAAAAATGTTGAAACACAAAAGATAGATTAACATTTCATCACATTTTTATCACAGATTTTATATTTTTGCGTATTTTAAATTGCATATAAAACATCGATTCACAAAACAATTCGAATGACATTTCGTGTGTTGTCATAAAATTTATCGGTTACCTCTACTAGGTCAGTTAAATTAGAATTTATTAAGGAATACATTTCCAGAAAACTGGAAATCATTTTAATATCTTCATTTGGCCCTAAAGCATAACTTTTGGGCTTCATAGGCGAGTTACTTTTTAGGCTAGTTGCAATTTCGTCGAGATGATATTAGGACGAGTTGATGCCGTAGACCAGTTGCGTTTACGACCATCTGCACGTCTAGCACGACCTGCCCGCGAGTCGTTTGTCGCTCAGTGCATCCCTTACATACTTGACTAGTTAGACAGAGACGCACTGCGCGACAAACGACTCGCGGGCATGTCGTGCTAGCCCCCCTGATACTAACCCAATAATAGATGATCGTGTCTATATCTTAGTTAATTGAGGAGCTATTTGAAAAAAAGTGTCCTAAAACGCCATAAAAAGCCATGTAGATTTCCTACGCTGATGTATTTTTATTTGTTTTATCCTATTTTTGATCCAAGCTTTGACTATCCGGTATGTGGCCGGATACCGACTCACTATCCGGTATCCGGCCGGATAGTAAATTCATGGCCAGATACCGGATATCCATTGCATCTCTAGTGGAAACCTTAATGACATTAGCTTTATGTTATATGTTCGTCAGGTTCCCGAACCTACGTGAGGTTATTCAGGCCTACGGTATGACGGAAGTGGGCTGTCTGTGCACGGAGGAGCTATCCAGCAAGGGACCTAAACCGGGCAGCGTGGGGCAGCCTACCGCCGGCAGTGTTATTAAGGTAGCTACATTACAATCGTGGAATGCGTTTCTATCCCCAGGAGTTGTGCATCTTATATGATAGAAACTGCCCTCTGGAATTCTAGGATATTATTCTGCTTGTCGAGTTTATTGCCAGTTTTAATCGAAACTGGTCTAGCATGGGCTCCCTAAAAGCCCCCTTAAATCTCTGCGTTGTGTCTTGTGTAACTGTATCGACCAGTAGTTAACACCACAAAAAACCGAATAGTGAGCGCCTACGGGCGGGGTCTATTAGGTAGTGCCTAGGGAAATGTTGGACTGCCCTCTGTTTCTACTTTATGTAGCATTGTTAAAATACCAAATAACTTCGTCAGGTCGTGGATCAGAAGACTCGAGAGCCTCTAGGCCCGATGCAGCGAGGGGAGATCTGCATCAAGTCGCCAGCACTCATGACAGGTATCTATACTTATTTATAAATTGTATAAAACAAAAGTTGTTTAATTTGCCTGCCCGTGTATAATGTAATGCTTAGTGCTGAGTTTCTTGCGGTGCTTTTTCAGCAGATGACGCAGATTGTCACTCTTTAAGCGCTCGTAGATGCAGACATGCACGCAAAATAATTTAATTTCATTGCACAGGATACCTGAACGACTCTTCGCGAGAGCACCTGGACGGTGAGGGGTTCCTGCTGACAGGAGACATCGGGTATTACGACGAGGACGGATACTTCTTTATCGTGAACAGGATTAAGGACCTCATTAAGTTTAACTCGTTCCAGGTATCTACTCCAAACTTACAAGTGATTGTATAGATTAATTACCCAATTATTTACTACCCATTATTTTTATTCCTATTCGCGTTTTTCCCCATGATGACCTTGAATGTGCAGAACTAATTTTCGGGTCTCAATTGAGGTGCGGTATGAGGGACTGTATAGATTAATCACCCATAAATTTTTTCCCTCATTATTTTCCGTTCGTTATTACGACCAAAATCTAATTTTTCCACACGATTTATTTTATATTCGTTCTTTTTGCTACACGCATCTTTACTCATGAATTTTTTTACCAATCCGTATCATTCACATCCATTTGCTTTACCTATAGAATCAATTCTACACAATTTCTACTCATTCTTTTTGCTTGACGCATCTTTACCGGTGCATGAATAAGTACTAAGCAAGCGGAACCGCGACCAAAAGCTTCTACAATAATAGATAGGCGTTTTGATCTGGATCCCAATTCACGGTTCTTATGAGATAATGTCACATGTGAGATCACGTGTCATCGTGTGTGCATGTCAGTGCATACAGTTCTTTGACACACCTGGATGCAACGAGAATTGAGATCCTGATTTGGTTCAGCGGTTTAAGCGCAGGCGCGGTCGCAGCCTGAAATTTTGGGGGGGGGTCACTAATAATAAAATATGTTGAGTAAATTAAACTTTATTTTTAGACTTGATTTTTCTATTTGACCGATTTGTATACGATTTTGGGGGGGGGGGGGGGGGATTTAGTGAGACTAACGAACAGCAATTCATTTATATATATATAGATTTCTGAATACACATAGCATCACGCCCGAAATCCCTAATGACTACACTACTTGTGACAAGACTACGTGTGGCCACGTTCGATTAATTAGTCCTAAGATGGTATGATGAATAAGTATACAATATCTTAATCCTTCCTGTGCCCACCAGGTGGCGCCGGCGGAGCTGGAGTCAGTGCTGCAGCAGCACGCGAGCGTGCGCGAGGCCGGAGTAGTCGGCGCCCCGCACGAGCAGTTCGGCGAAGCCCCGCTCGCGTTTGTGGCGCTTCAGCCGGGCGCGTGCGTCAGCGCCGACGAGCTGATCGCTTACGTCGATACACAGGTAGCGCCGTCTGGTAGTCTGGGTACCTAAAATAGCGTGGGTTTCTCGAGAGATGGCGCGAGTGATGTAGGTAACGAAGACGACTCTCATGCATAGGTGTTGCCAGTAATTACCCGTGAAATTGTAACTTATAGCCGTTTTAGACCCAGGGTTTGTTGTGTGGGCATGATAAATATATCCTGTCCTAGGTACTTCATATTAAAAGTAAGTTTAGATGTTCGGATGTTTGGTCCTTACGAGGAGTGTGAACCTACGGCTGTAATTACTAACGGCCAGTCTTTATTTCTTCGTTTTCAAAGGGTTTATGGAGTCGGTTTTGTTTTTTGTTAAAGTTATTGATTAAAGGTAGTGAAAAATCCAAACTATAGATTTTGTTCTGACTGACAAAAATTGTACAAAATCGGTTAACATTTAAGGGGTGGAAATCGTTATCGCCTTTTGTATGAAAGGGTCATTTTTGCCGTTGGTTCACAGTCCTCTTAATCATACTCCAACGGCTGGATGGATTTAGCAGAAACTAGGCAGACAAATAGACCATATCTTGGAATAAAACATAGGATACTTTTAATCTAAATCCAACTCGAACAAAGTCACGGGCACAACTAGTATATATATTACTTATTGCAGGTGTCCCACAGGATGCGTCTTGAAGGTGGAGTGCGCATTGTCGACGCTCTGCCGCGCGGCGCCGGCGACAAGCTCGACAGGAAGGCGCTTAAGATGATGATTTGAACAACTTTCGACATATACCTACTTATCTCCACTTATTTACTTCATTTGCGTAATTTAACGAACAAAACAAGTAAACGACTAAGACTAGAAATAAGCACGGCTTTACTCACGATTTATTGTCAGAAATAGTCCAATAAATCTGAAAATAAATCGTGAGTAAAGCCGTGCTTATTTCTAGTCTAAGTAATGTCTCACGAAAGTTTTAATCTGAAGTAAACGACTTTTAGTCAGGAGCCAGGTACAAATTTCGTCAATCATTTCCTCCCGGGCGATAACTCGTAAAATACTTCAGAGAGTTGTATCATGAAGCCTCTTGAACTTCAGGTGTTGAGCAGCGGTAATCTCCCAAGTAAGTAGAAATAATCGGGAGGGAATGATTAAAAAACATATTTTTTTCTACTTGCTTGGGAGGTTTCCGCTCAACCCACCCACGGAACCGCAGCTAACGTTCACGAAGCTTCATAATACATTTTACGAGTTATCGTCCGAGAGGGAATTGGTCATGAACGTCTGTTGCTGGCTCGCGGACCATAAACCAGTAGCCACTGCCTGTTTTTTTTTCAGTTATTAAGTAATAAGAGGCTGAATCTTCGAGAGTAGGTTCTGTTCGACGAAACGCCTAAGTATTTCTCTTAACAATTCTCGATAGATGTAGCTAATGAAGTGTGCAAGTGTTTACATGTCGATTTGGTGGGGTGTCGAAATTGTGTTTTAAGATTTTTATTGAAATGTTAAGATAATTGGATAATAAACCTAGAAGAACAATTGTGCTACAAAATGAATGGTTTTACTAGAGCGTCCTCCACTCCGAATATGTTCAAAAAACGAATTCATAATTGTAGATTGTTGCACCATGCAGAAAGTGATTGACTATTGCGCCGAGTGTCAGTGAGGGCTCTAAAAACACGAGCGTAATAATACATCACTTGATGCGAGCTGCAAAATCTGCTTTTCTTTCAACTACTGCAAAAAATTGGTAAAAAAAGTAAAAATATAGTAGTAAGATAATATTATTATCTAAACATTTGATTTGTTTTTAGATACTTCTTATTCGAATAATATTCGAAATAAAAATGCAATGTTAGAAATTATTGTTCAATGTTGATTTTATAATTAAACACTTAAGCAAAGAGAAAGCATTTTTATTAAAATCAAAATTTTATAACGGTTGCTACTCAAAAATATCGACATGAAAAGTAAATGCCTAACACAGATTCACAACACTAATAATGTTGGATATTCCGTTGTTCTTGGCGCCCCTGTCGGTTGTGGCCGTGCATGACTCAGCACATCACCTCGCAATAATAATTTAACAAATAAAAAAACCGACTCCAAAACCCCACTGAAAAGTAAGAAATAATAATTGGCTTTTGTAAGTCATTTACCTAGAAATGGGAGATATATTATTGGTTAAGTGACGTCATAAATTAAATATATCGAAGTCGGTGGCAAGTTGGTGGTTGGTGGTTGGTGGTGACTTGTCAAGTAAATGAACACAGTATGAGGGATGTATTGGAAAGTCCATTTATTCCATGTACCTATTACCTTATTAACTTGCCACCGACTTCGATATATTTAATTTATGACGTCACTTAACCAATAATAGGAGGGGCGGCTGAAAAGTTATCTACCTAGCCTATATGTTATGCGAAAATAATACTGGCCACTATGAGGTCGTGTTATTCTGTTTTCAAAATCACCAACATTCATATGTTTCTTGCTTCCCGCTTTTTTTGGGACTGGATTGTTTTCAAAATGTCGCAAGAAAAAAATAATCTGATTAAAATTGAGCAGCGTGCAGTGATAAAATTTCTCACTAAAGAAGGAAATACACCCTCGCAGATTAGACTGCGTATGTTACCTGTTTTTGGTGGTTTGTGCCCTTCTGAATTTACAATAAAGTTCTGGTCGAAACAGTTTAAGCTTGGCTGTGAGAGCCTTGAAGATGATCCTCGTAGTGGGCGACCAGTTTCCGCTGTCACCGATGAAAATGTGGCCAAAGTGAGAAATTTTATTTTAGAAGACCGGCGAATTAAGCAGTGGGAGTTAGCCAGGGATGTGGGCATTAGTAAAGAACGGGTCAATGAAATAATTCATGAACATTTGCACATGTCTAAGGTTAGTGCACGCTGGGTCCCTAGAATGTTGACTCCGTTTGACAAGGACAGACGTGTTCAATGTCGCGAGGAATTTTTAGACATGAGCCGTGGAAAAGAGGAGGAATTTAATTCCAGAATAGTAACCTGTGATGAGACTTGGATTCGGCAGTGGGATCCCGAAAGTAAATAGGAGTCATTACAATGGAAATTCAAGGATGAAAAGCCTCCTCGGAAATTTAAGGTTCGCCCGTCAGCAGGCAAAGTAATGGCAACATTTTTTTGGGATGCGGAAGGAATTCTGCTTGTAGATTACTTGCCAAAAAAAACTACAATGAATGCTAAATATTACGCAGATTTACTTGACCAGCTCAGAGAAGCCATAAAAGAAAAAAGAAGGGGCAAACTCAGTAAAGGGATTCTGTTTTTGCATGATAACGCACCTGTGCATACTGCTCGCTTAACGAAGCTAGCAATTAATGGAAATGAGTACGAAGTTATCAACCACCCTCCATATAGTCCAAATTTGGCCCCATCCGACTACTTCCTGTTCAGACTTTTGAAGAAAGAACTGAGGGGACGAAGATTCGTAACCGATAACGACATGAAGGCTGCTGTTAATTACTTTTTCGATGATAAACCTAAAGCTTTTTTTTAACGGGTTAATGTCTTTAATTGATAAATGTAATAAGTGCATTTCCCTGTCAGGAGACTATACTGAAAAATAAAAAATAAATAGCCATGATCGTCTTTTGTTATATAGTTAGGTAGATAAGTTTTCAGCCGCCCCTCGTATACCTCCCATTTCTAAGTAAATGACTTACAAAATCCAATTATTATTTCTTACTTTTCAGTGGGGTTTTGGAGTCGGTTTTTTTATTTGTTAATTTATTATTTTATTTTATACTTTTTAGTGCTTATCGTATAAAAAACATTTATTACATCAAACAACAACAGCATAATGCTAACTGCTCATCACCATTTACAAAATGTTGCTATCCAGGGTGCAAGGGCATCAATCTTTGAGGAGTTCTCCTGGTTCTTCAAACCCAGTTCTATTTTACCACATGCATTTTCATGACCATAAATTGCTTCACAAACTTATAAAGAAATTTAATCGCCAACTGCGAAATACTTATCATTCAGGAATTCCGGTGATCATCTATGGTCTTCATCAACAGTTCCACTTCACCAAATAATGCTTTTAAAACGTAACTGCTTGAGTTATTACAGATTATACTAAAATTGCTATATGCGTGCCTATAATATTTGAAGAGTTCCATCGATTCCTCATAGATCCTCTCATCACACCTCGACTTTGACTACAACGGGACCAAACTGGAAGTATACCCTACCGATTAAAAAAATAATCTCTCTAATCGGTTTATAAATGACGGAGTGCTGAAGTAACAAACATAAAAAATATATAAAAAAATACAACCGAATTGAGAACCTCCTCCTTTTTTTTTTGAAGTCGGTTAAAAATACGCGTAGCGTTGTGACTCTAATAGGACAGTAAAACGAATGTTATGCGAACATTTTGATGTTTTCATAGTTTATTGTGGATTTATAATGTTTAATTTATGTGGATGAAATATGGAAATTCATACATACATACATACATACATATTATCACGCCCGTAATCCCTAATGGGGTGGGCAGAGCCACAAGACTACTTGTGGTCTCGTTCGATTAATTAGTCCTAAGATGGTATGATGAACCGTATGGTGACAGGTGATCAGCCCATCGCCCATACAATTAGTCCACACCATGTTGGAGAGGACCCGTCCCTTAGTCGACGTTTACGACATGCCAGGATGATAAGCATCTGCACGCATTCTATGCTATTTCGTCACTCCCAGTGTAGCAGAGGACCATATGGAAATTCAATTACATTATATTATTGTAAGTAATCTGTATCATTTTTCGATACCTACGTTGTTACACGAGCGAGGTCAATTTGAACATCGGCATCTCGTTTTGCAATCTCTATGTTTTCGGATGTAAGTAAACCTTTGTTTAAATGTTGTGGCGTCAGGTAGGCAGCGATTTGTTTCGCAGCTTGGCGTTCAAAAGGTTTTTGGGTTACCATTGTAATACAATAATATGGTATATAATAAGCAGGGACTTTTACTCCATTCAAATAAAAAAATTAAAACCCATTGGGGTTTTAAAGTGGATTTGACGTGGACGTGGAGTAGTGTGCGCGCTCATTGTGTACGGCGCAGTGTTGGCAAGTTTCTTACTCGCGTTAACTTCAGTTTCACATTTTGTAATTACTCCGTAAATGTTACATCAGCATAGCTCTAATATTTTGTCTATTGTCGCAAACTTATAAAACATTCACATAAATCTTACATATTTCCATACAAACTTTCATCCCCTATTCCCTATTGTTATTTTACACCCTTGAGGGTAAAACTTTTACAAACTTTGAATGTTATATTTATGTATATCGAATTAACAGCCTAAAAAATAAGTTTAAAGATTCTTGCCCTAAAAATAACGATACTTCCATACAACTTTTCATCCTCCCCTTTCAACCCCTTACAACCCTTATTTCGCATTAAAAAGTAGCCTATGTCCTTTCTCAGGCTCTAGACTATCTGTGTACCAAATTTTATTTAAATCAGTTTAGTAGTTTTGGCCTGAAAGTGCAACAGACAGACCGACAGAGTTAATTTCGCATTTATAATTAGTAAGGATAAGGATAAGGATTTAATATTAGGTTTAGGCTAAGGCATACATGAAAGGAATAATAAAAGTAAAAAAAAGTACTTGTTGAGTTTTATATTACACCACGAGCAATTTGTGACGTCTGTAGCCGTCCTGGCGTGTGGGGCACTGAAATCCGCTGGCGGCTGCAGCTGACTGTGGTGGTCAAAAGGTTAAGAGTCGGGAAGAACGTGCGAGTGTCATAGGCTATATAAAAATTATAAGGGAGCGTCATACCAGGTGCAAAACTCCTTTTTACGTCGCTAGTCGGGTTTAACTATACTTTTACTTTTTTTACCAACTTTTTGCAGTAGTTGAGAGAAAAGCAGATTATGCAGCTCGCATCAAGTAATGTATTATTGCACTCGTGTTTTTAGAGCCCTCACTTACGTTCGGGCTCCAAACCGACACTCGGCGCAATAATGAATCACTTTCGGCTTGGTGCAACTATCTACAATTATGAACTCGTTTTTAGGACATATTCGGAGTGGAGGACGCTCCAGTAAAACCATTCATTTTGTAGGACAATTGTTCTTCGGGTTTTATTATCCAATTATCTTAACATTACAATAAAAAACTTACAACACACAATTTCGACACACCACCAAATCGACATGTAATAACCTGCGCACTTCATTAAATACATCTATTGAGAATTGTTAAGGAGAAAAACTTGGGCGTTTCGTCGAACAGAACCTACTCACGAAGATTCAGCCTCTTATTATTACTTAATAACTGAAAAAACAGGCAGTGGCTCCTGCTTTATGATGGTCCACGACCCAGCAACAGATTTTCATGACCAATTCCCTCTCGGACGATAACTCGTAAATACTTCAGAGAGTTGTATTATGAAGCTTCGTGAACGTTAGGTGCGGTTCCGTGGGTGGGTTGAGTGGGAACCTCACAAGCAAGTAGAAAAAAAAGTTTTTTTTTTTTAATTATTCCTTCCCGATTATTTCTACTTCTTTGGGAGATTACTGCTCACCTAACCTTCAAGAGGCTTCATGATACAACTCTTTGAAGCATTTTACGAGTTATCATTGCACCCGAGAGGAATAAATGATTAACGCAATTTGTACCTGGCTCGTGAACAATAAGACGTTTACTTGTTTTGTTCGTTAAATTAAACTAATGAAGTAAAATAAGTGCTGGAGATAGGTAGGTATATGTCGACAGTTGTTCAAATCATCAGCTTAAGCGCCTTCCTGTCGAGCTTGTCGCCGGCGCCGTGCGGCAGAGCGTCGACAATGCGCACTCCACCTTCAAGACGCATCCAACGGGACACCTGCAATAAATTATATATATATATAAGGTTAGTGACCCAAATAAAGCCTATGTCCTAGTTAGGCCTATTTTCGAAATTTCCCACTTCTGGATTTTAAATGGCCGCCAAAGTTTGTAGAAGTGTGCGTGTACATTAACTAAAGCACACAAGCACAGCAAGTGGCCCCTGCCGCGAGCGTGTTGGAAACTGCAGTCGAAAACAACCACGACACGGAATGCACGCTTGTTTTTATAAAATTCTGGCAGAGTATTTTTATTTTTATTCGTACACGGTGTGCTGTGTTTTATCTACCTATAGGAGAATTATACGATTATATTTTACCTAATAGGATCTCATTACATTTAATATAAGTATTGACAACGTTTTGTATTAAATTAAGAAGTTGAATGCATTCTTGTTTGTATTTAGGCTTTATTAAGACAGGGTTCCCAATAAGGCCGAAGTGACATTTTAGTTATTTGTGTTCATGAAAGTGTGATTTTTGTTTCTAAAGCAATTTTGTTACATTTATTTCAAAGTTTAATAAATAAATATAAGTATTTCAAATGACCAGTGCATTTTTGTTATAAACCTGCTAGTTAGGTAATAAAAAAATAAGGTAGGCCTTATTTGGGTCACTGACCTTATATATATATATATATATATACAGGTTGTCACAAAACCCATGTACCAAATTTCGTGAGAGGGTTCTCTTGAAGTTACTGATGAACACTAAGAAAAAAAAAATTTGACCATCTGGTGACCTGATGTTTCAATAGGATTCTCAGAGATGCTACTCGTCTACACTGAGCCTTACTTGCGAACTTCACTGTGTATGGTCACGTGATTTTCATTCATACATCAATTCGAAGTAAAGTTATTTTTTAGGGTAAAAAAGATTGACTACTACTTAGTTTTTTGGATTTGGATGGCTGTAAAGGTCTTGTTGTGTTACTGAGATTAGGATTATTCAAAATACTTATTGCTTATCTTCGATCTGTCGCGTGTCGGATTCAAATGAAACCCACACGCACAATGAAGCACACATTCGTAACTTAACACTTAACTTAGTTACTAAACCATTACCTACACGATACACGATTTTTTACACATGACGTAACTTATTTTTCTTCCTACTACGCTTTAATTTCATCATAATGGCCTTAAATACTCAGCACAAAGCAGCCCTTATTTGCTCTAGAGCAAATAAAGTTGCATACAAATTTCATTATTGCAATGTTTTGTATTTTTTTTAATTTGGTTGTTTGATCAAGAAGTTTACACCAACAGCTACCCAATCCGCCCATTCACAGTCCGACGGGATAGTCGACCACTCTTTTGTGGACTTACTGTTAGCAAAAAAAATAACAGGCCACATATCGGCGGCCATATCGAACTGTGATTGTCTCGTCTAAAATGTTATGCTCAAAGTACTGGCTGATAAGATAGTATGGGCTACAAAAAGATTAAAAAAAAAATGGCATAATATGACAATTAATAGGCTAGATACAAGATTTCTGTGAAAATTTTCGGATTTTCGACTTTAGCTTCAGAACCAATAGACCGATTTTAATAAATAGGGTATCTTAAGATTCGGGGAGAACGTGCGAGTGTCATAGGCTATATAAAAATTCTAAGGATGCGTTATAACAGGTGCCAAAATCCTTTTTACTTCGCTAGTTGGGTTTAACTGTACCTTTACGTTTTTTTACCAACTTTTAGCAGTAGTAGAAAGAAAAGCAGATTATGCACCTCGCATCAAGTGATTTGTTATTGCGCTCGTGTTTTTAGAGCCCTCACTTGCGTTCGGGCTCCAAACCAACACTCGGCGCAATAATGAATCACTTTCTGCTTGGTGCAACAATCTACTATTACTCATTTGCAAACGCGTAACTAAATTAAAACTTTAAAATCAATAGATAGTAAACTTATTTCGATTCATCATAAGTCATAACATTGTCCGGCGTTTAATTTTTTTTTTCATTTGTCAACCATAAATATAATGGCTCAAATCACTCAAAACCTTCAACGCAGGTTTGATGGTTAAAGGATAATTGTAGTCAACTTTGAGTTTCAGAAAGCAGACAGACCTAATTAATGTTCGTGTAATAAGCTTGGTGGTTCTAATCCTGCCTATAGGTTCAGTCAACACGATGCCTGTAATTATCAATTTTGGGAATAAGATAGGTCATTGAATTTAATTATTGAGCCTTTTTGGTATTAAACCTACTTAGGTACTTCCCCTATATCACTTTTACTTGCCATGCCTGATTGCTGACAGTTTGTGTTGTGTCAGTGGTTAAAATTATTAAAATATCGCATTGTTACATTTTTTTGAATTAAAAACTTGTATGTAAATGAGTAATTGTGTGCGTCGATTCTAGTGCCGTGTATTTATTATCTGTGTATCATAAGTGAAGCTAGCTTGCGCGTGAATCTTTGGACCTAATCAAAGCTATCGGGAGTCTCAAGTTTTGGAACCTAGTATTGTAGGCAGGGGGCTGACAGCTTTAGTTCCATTTCAACAGTTTTGGCGCTGTGATCGCAGCTACTTTTTTTAATCTGCGAACCCATCTTGTCACGTGAGTCACGTCGCTGTCAAGTCAATTTCAATTCGA
The DNA here is from genome assembly GCA_947859335.1 of Tortricodes alternella. Taxonomy (NCBI): domain Eukaryota; kingdom Metazoa; phylum Arthropoda; class Insecta; order Lepidoptera; family Tortricidae; genus Tortricodes; species Tortricodes alternella. The sequence goes on from OX401972.1 coordinate 3,115,936, forward strand.
CAAGTTATGATAAGGTTATGTTAATTAAAATTAAAATGTAGTTGTTTTGTAGTCTTCAAATTGAGTGCTGGTGATCTCGCGTTCTCCTCGCCTCGCGTCTTTGGTTACTTGAGACGGCACCTTCCTGTGTTTAACATTACAATCCATCGTTTTATATCGTGATTTGTCTGTATAGTGATTGTCGAACTTGGAACCGCTAAAGTGTTGTGTTATCGGTTGTGTTTCAACGAGTGACACCCAGAAACTATTTTGCATGCCCATGAACGATAATTTATGACAATTTTAGGATGTCGTTGTTGACTCCGGCAAATAGGTTATTAGTTTAAGGGGAAAATCCACAAAAAGTGGATTTATATTACGTTGTATTAGTTTAGTATGTTGGTTTTATGAATAAACACAACAAAAAGTTATTAATAAATGATTGAAGTACATGTGCAGTTTTCTTTCCTTATTTATTTATAAGAAATATAAAGCTTCAGTGTACTGTACACGTTTATCGTAGTTTTATCGTAGTCACATCACTAGAGAATATCGATATGAATGAGAGCAATTGAATTGAAATCCCTAGTACTGTCAATTACGTACCACAGATTGTGTAATTTAACAGCGCCAAAACAGTGAGAATTGGAACTAACCAGAGTTAACAAAAAACGACTGTCCCATCTGTAGCTAGCTACATATAGTAATCTGTGATTGTAGGCGGCTAACTCTGCGGCTGCCCATTACAGCATTTGAAAATGAGAAAATTATTATTGGAACCCACATTTGATTTTGATATTTGCGTAAAATCTGAAGTTTAGATAATGTGGATACAACTTAGAATTAGCAGTAAACGTCAAAAGTACATTGACCCTATTATTAGAGTCTATTGATTATAATTTCCTTGAGTGACGTGTCGATGAACTCTTGACGTATCTTACTACGCATTGTTTACGATGAGATTTTAAGGCAGGTCTTCATGGAATCGAAGGTGTATTTTGTACAAATATCTAGTGTTTAAAATATTTTTGAAAAAAAAAAAATCGTTTGGTGTCATCAGTACCTACAGTAGAGGCCACGGACGAAGTTTGGTGCATGGGTTTTCTGACACCCTATATAGGTATATATATTTACCAGCTGTGCACGTGACTTTTTTCGAGTGAGATTGCGATGAAAAGTATTCTATGTTTTATTCCAAGATATAAAGAAAGAAAGCAAATTGAAACAATACAAAACAAAATGGTGGTGTGTGTGTCCTTGCGGCAGTGAATGGGACACTGGCTCAGCATAATGCTGAGGTGTAAGACACCTACACCGCTGATTTTCAGCCAGCACCGTCTGTGACTCACGGAGCGCTATACATATAAATACACTACATGCTAATAATTATTTATTTACTAATACTTAGATGGATTGGTTATACATATGTATATATACTTAATATTGTGATAATGTGTACGTGTGTGTTACTACTAAATAACTTATTACAGCAGCGTCAAAAATAAAATAAATAAAAAGAGAACAAGATAAGAAGTTGTAAAACGTAAAGTGCTGGAGTAACATTATTTGTTCTGGAGCGTCAACAAATGACCTTTAGGCTTTCGCTTGAAGGTGTACCTGCTAGACGCTCCTTTGACAGGAGGAGGGAGATGAGGGATATGGTCTATTTGTCTGCCCAGTTTCATCTAAATCCGTCCAGCCGTTGGCGTATGATTAAGAGGACTGTGAAACAACGGCAAAAATCACCCTTTCATACAAAAGGCGATAACGATTTCCACCCGTTAAATGTTAACCGATTTTGACCAATTTTTGATAGGCTGTCAGTCAGAACAAAATCTAGGTCTATACATTTTTTGAATGTTCATTAAAGATCAACAAAGTCAAATAATTACCGAAATTAGTTTTGTATGAGAATACTAAAACAACAATAAAACTGAATTTATTAATTATAGGTAGTGAAAAAGCAAAACTATAGACCTAGTTTTTTTTCTGACTGAAAAATTGGCCAAAATCGGTTAACCTTTAAGGGGTTGAAACCGTTATTGTCTTTTGTATGAACAGCCGTAGGTTCACACTCCTCTTAAGGACCAAACATCCAAACATCTTCACATACTTTTTTACCTTTAATATGAGGCACCTAGGACAGGATATATTTATCATGCCCGCACAACGAACCCTGGGTCTAAAACGGCTATAAGATACTATTTCACGGGTTCATATCGGGATTCATAGATGCTGCCAGTAATTGGCAGCATCTACGCATTTAGAGCCATCTGCGTTACATCCATCACTCACGCCATCTCTCGAGCAATCCACGATACTTTAGCTACTGAGACTAACAGATGGCGCTACCTGTGTATCGACGTAAGCGATCAGCTCGTCGGCGCCGACGCACGCGCCCGGCTGAAGCGCCACAAACGCGAGCGGGGCTTCGCCGAACTGCTCGTGCTGCTCTGCTCCAGCTTCGCGCACGCTCGAGTGCTGTTGCAGCACTGACTCGAGCTCCGCTGGCGCCACCTGGTGAGTACAGGAAGAATTAACCAAAATAATATGATGATACGTAGATATACAAGAACAAACAAAATTATTATAATCCTCGGAACGTAAGTTGAACTTTTGACCTTGAATGCGCAGAACTCATTTTCGGGTCTCAATCGAGGTGCGGTATGAGTTGCAACGCTTTTTTTCCATACTTGTACCTGGGCGGACCACTGTCATATTTGGTTGTCATTTTGGGTCAACTTATGCGCCGGGGATTATACGATGCTATAAAGATGGTATGAAGCTTGGACTATTTGGTATTTACTCATGTGCTTTTGTACTTGTAAGTTTGAAGTACCTGGAATGAGTTAAACTTAATGAGGTCCTTAATTCTGTTCACGATAAAGAAGTACCCATCCTCGTCGTAATACCCGATGTCGCCCGTCAGCAGGAAGCCCTCACCGTCTAGGTGCTCTCGCGAAGAGATGTTCAGGTATCCTGGGCAATGAAATGAAAATTAAAATATTTATTCTGCAAGCATGTCTGAATCTACCAGCGCTAGGATGACAATCTGCAGTAAGCGAATAACATTATACACGGGCAGACAAAATAAGCAACTTATGTTTTATTACTATTTATAAATAGGTAGGTAAAGATACCTGTCATGAGTGCTGCCGACTTGATGCAGAATGAAGAATGAAGAAGAAATCTGCATCAAGTCGGCAGCACTCATGACAGGTATCTTTACCTACCTATTTATAAATAGTAATAAAACATAAGTTGCTTATTTTGTCTGCCCGTGTATAATGTTATTCGCTTACTGCAGATTGTCATCCTAGCGCTGGTAGATTCAGACATGCTTGCTGGGTCCAATGTCTTGAAGCCAAATTGCCTGGTATTTAATAATTTTAAAATAAATGATTTTGAAGTTATTTAGTAAAACAGGCGAAAATGGACCATTCCTCCGAAACTACTTGGCCTAAAATTTTTAAATAAATACAGAACATAGTTGTTTACCTATAGATTACAGGAAAACCTATAAGAAGTCTATGGTATGCAAAGTAACATAGGAACCCAAGTAGCATTGCAAGCTGTATAAGAGCTTGTATATCAGTTTATTTGAATACTATAAGCTGTACATTTAGGCTGTACTACAGCTGTATAAGCGCTTATACAGCCGTTATAAGTTAAAAAAGGGCCCCAATTATACAGCTTTTCGCGTTATTAGATCTTTACAGTAGCTGTACAATAGCTGTACAAGCAATAGATAAGCTGTATAATAGCTGTAATTCGGTGTAAAAGGAAACCTTAGCACTACAGATTATCTCTTATAAGTATGATTTAAGAATATAAGTTTTAAATAGGTTTTTAAGAAGAATTACAATAGAATAAAAAATATTTAAATCTAAAATGTCTTCTGTTCATTCGTTATATTTGTAATGGCGACAAATGACAAATAAGTGAATAAGTAATAAAGTGCAGTTAAGACACAAGATCTTGAGAGCACTTATTATTATTATTTATTTTATATTGGGAAGTGTATTATTTATTGTGAACATGTGTATTTTTTCTGGCAAAATATTCACGCACCTGCTTAATAATCAAGAGAAACATAACAAAAATATCGAAAACTGGTACATAAGTTAGTGTTTGTTTTTAAGGTTAAGGTTTTTTTTCTTTTAATGTAAATTCTAAGGCTAAAGTTAATTTATTTTAGCTGGTTATCATAATATGACTTTAGTTTTTGTTAAATATTTGCAAGTGTACCTTTAATTATATTTTCAAATATGTTTTGATTCATAGTAAAATGGCGACAGTTTCTAAACAGCCTATAGGATAGTTGGAGAACATTATAATCTTAGTAGCTGTACTATGTAATTAATGGAGTCACTTCTACAGCTTTTGGTCAGAAATACAGACAAAAACTGTACTAAAGCTGTTATTTATTCTTTTAGTTTTATAATAACCTTACAGACAGAAGTTATAACACTATTATACTTATAATAGTGTAAAATTACGCCATAAGAATCAGTTTTAAATCGGAGTTCACAAATACTTTTGTACAGCAACAAGTGCCAGGGGATCCTACACTACAGCCTCTATACAGCTTTAATGGTAGAATAAGCTTGTAGCGTCACACAACACTTATAGTTTTATAACGGAGTTTACAGATACTTTTTTTACAGCAACAAGTGCCAATTGATACTACAATACAGCCTATATACAGCTTTAACGATAGAATTAGGTCGAAGTGTCACACAACACTTAAAATTTTATAGTAATTTTTTTATATTCTGATATAACACCCCATGCGTACGCAGATTCTTTTATAATGATTTTATACAGCTTGAGCTCAGGTTAGTGTTCTCTGACACTCTTATAAGTCCCTTAAAACACTCTAAGTTCTAAATTGGTATATTGATTATACCGACACCTAAATGCTACTTGGGAAATTTCATAAAATTACGAAACCCTCTCCGCGCGAGTTTAACTCGCACTTGTCCGTTTTTTGGACATCCTGCTTTTTAGCCAAAATCTTCTGCTTCTGAGACATCTTGTATTTTAGACATCCAGCTTCTTAGGCATCTCGCTTTTTAGCCATCTTGCTTCTGAGACATCTTGCTTTTTGGCCATCTTGCTTTTGAGGCATCTTGCTTTGTTAGGCATCTTGCTTTATAAGCAACTCGCTCATAACCGCTTTTTTCCTTTTGAGGTACGGAACCCTAAAAATATTGAACTCATATTTTTTCTTTTGTCAAGTAAACAAAAAACAAGTGCGTGTTAAACTCGCGTGGAGCAAATTGGCTCTGAGAGACGGACAGACAGACAGACACACGAGTGATCCTATAAGGGTTCCTTTTTCCTTTTGAGGTACGGAACCCTAAAAATGACGAAGATATAGTGCGTTGAAGTTCCGCGGGACGTCACGACTTTGTACACTTTTTACCATTAAGTGATCTTTGGCAATTTTAATTGATTTGATAATGCAAAAAATACGTGTTCAATATTTTCTCGATAATATAACTGACGGATTAATTTGAATTACAATGTTTTACCCAGGAAACATCCCTATTAGGCGAAGGCAAGATACAACAGCAGCCCGTTGCAGAACTATTTGTAACTTGTAATACAAGCGGAAGTCGATTTCTAGTCAAATAAGTTGAAAAGAGAATTGCTTGTATTACAAGCTACAAGTAGTTCTGCAACTTCTGCAATGGGCCCGTGATCGAGGGGAAAGCGATATGTTTATTGTACCAGCTAAGAGGTTTGACTTGAGCTGTACCTGAACTCTAAGTATTGAAGAAAATAAAAAACACAATTAATATTTATGTTTTATTTAAAAAACTTCAAATAATATACCTAGGGGTAAAACATGTGTTTAAAAAATATCTCCCCAATGCTTAACGGCAAGAATTTGTATTTGGTCATATGTAAATATTTAATCTATTATAGGTACATTTCCTGTATATTTGCTTTCGGGTCATAACTATTGGTATTTTTAAGATGTAAACTTGAAAACTTCTTGCATTACGTATACTAGACTTACCTACTACAAATCATAATTGTCTTGGTGGAAGTTAATAACAATTATTGAAAAAAAAAACTAATTTCCGTCAAATGGGGGAAAATGAGACTGGTTTGTTAAATAGGACAAAACGTAGGGTAACATTTGATCACTTGTCATGGCAACATGGTTAGAGATATTCACGTCTGTTTGCTGCCAACTCAACCGCAATAACATCACGTTCACACAGGTAAAGCAAAAAAGTTGTTATTTCTATCACAAATTCTCCAAAAATGCGATCTTGCACGTGCTTCCAAACTGATGATTTTTTTGGTCTGTAAAACAGTGTCGGCCACGACTTCCGTATTAAATATTTCACAATAAAAGTACACAGTAGTCTTACCTCACTTTATCGTCGATCGTTTGCAATTGACATTACTCCAGTAATGCCAACCATCGCGAAAAAAAAACCAGAAAAATAAAGGTGTGTTCGCATTTGGGAAATTTGGGACGCATGAAAATGAAAAAAAAAAACTGAAATTCTATGCATATTGTTAATTTTTTAGGTAGATTTTTCAATATAAATAGGTTAAGATTGTGACTTCCTAGTTTATAAGAACAAATGATTATTCGTGTTCGTAAATTGCTATTAGAATTTGTAATTCTAAGCCAAATGTTGTTTTTTTTTAAATATATGTTTATATAATCAGGTAAAGATTGTGATTTCCTACGCAATAAGCTAATAAAAGAGTGATTAAACGTAGATCCCCATTGTAAAATTAAGTTTTAAAGTTTCACAGAAGATTCTTTAAGTTTTGTACATTTTTTTTTTATAAAAGTGTTCGTTGCGAACAGACCTTTAGCAATACATTTTTTTAAACGTTATAAGTGTCCTAAGTTGCTTAATGTGGAGTGTAACTCCGATAAAAGTCACGAAACACTTGTTGTCTTAAATTACCCCACCCCAGTCTAACTTGGGACAGCCATAAAAAAATATATATAAATAAAACTATTCATATACCTGTTAGTATTATATGCAAAACAGAAAATATAAGTACAGACTGTAAGCTGAGACTAGCAATCACATTGCTAACCCTATTATAACTATGTTTTTTTTACCCGGGAATTTGAAAATCGTCTCATTTTCCCCCATTTGACGGTTCATGTATTTCCCCTGATTATACCTACGCTTTGAGTGATGATTTTAAACAAATGCAGATTTGAAAAAAGTCGAGTTATGAAACAGCAACATACGTACAAATAATCTAATTTATATGTAGTGTAGTCTAGACATGACTAGTCTATATGCACCTTAAAATCGGTTCCATTACGTGGATAACGATAATGTAACAAAACAGAAGAAAAAATACTAGAGCAGGAGCCACCATACTTATGTTCTTTTTTTGGAGCTTACTCCTCAAGAATCGATTTTCATATATGTATAAGCCCGCGGTATGAAAAATTATGGGGAGTAAAATCAAACTACGAAATCACACTGTCACACGGTACGGAGTCACACGATGTTAGCCGAAGATGCGTCGGTCGCTTCGCATTGCATACAGATAGGGAATAATATGTTTCCATCGGTAAAACTCGGATCTCAATCAGAAGACGTCGGGACCCGAAGTGTCAATTAATTAATGTATTCAACGAGTGACATGAGTGACATGTTTATATTCATTAATATGAAACTTTATTATATACTGTCAAATGTCAAAATGACAGCATGGTATGATGGGTACTGGTTTAATTTATAATCGTTCGTAAGGAGTAAACTCCTGTCGTGCGCCGGAGCTGACACACACACACTTTCGGAGCTGACACACACACACTTTTTTTCAGTGATTAATTACAGGTTGAATCTGCGTGAGTAGGTTCCGTTCGATGAGACACCCAAGTTTGCTCGATAAAGGTAGCTAATGAAATGTTCAGAGCCCTTACCATGAGTTCGCGCAAACCGTTCTCGCTATCAAAATCTATCGGAAATGCTGCTTATTGCCGATACAAGTAAAAGGGACCGAGCGATAGTTTCCGCTAGCGAGAGCGGTTTGCGCAACTCATGGTAATGGTACAGGTGGTGTACAACATTTCGATTTGGTGGGGTCTCGAAATTGTTTTTTATTGAAATTTTTAATAAACCCGGAAGAACAATTGTCCTACAAAATGTATGGTTTGACTGGAGCGTCCTCCACTCCGAATATCCAAATAACGAGGTCATAAAAAATATTTTTAACTGGCAAATTTTTTAATCAGCTTTGTGTAATGACATGGTCATATAGTGCTACAAATTACTGGTACGTTTTCTCAGTCCCACGACTGGAAGTTGTCGATTCCACGGTTAAACTTTTTTCATTAATAACCGTTGGACAAAGATAACACATGTTACAAGTTGTCCCACGATAACTCTGCAATGGAAAAACCGGACAAGTGCGAGTTAAACTCGCGTGGAGAGGGTTCCGTTCCGAACATGATTATCTGAATTTTACTAGGTTACCTTAAATACCATAGACTTCTTATAGGTTTTCCTGTAATCTATAGGCAAAGATCTATTTTCTGTATTTTTTTCAAAATTTTAACCCCGGTAGTTTCGGGAATAAGGGGAGGGGGAATGGTCATTTTTCGCCTATTTTCTTGAATAACTTCTAAACTGTTTTACTTAAAATACAAAAAAAATATATATTTAAGATCCACACAATAAGCCCTTTCATTTGATATGTCACACGATAAAGGTGGCATAACTTTTTTTTTAAAAAAAATCTAGTTTACCCCTAAAAGTGGCCCCTATGTTTAAAATTCATATATTTACGTCACGCGTCCGTGTTGCGGTCAGCAACTTACATATGAATACCAAATTTCAACTCAATCGGTCCAGTAGTTTCGGAGCAAATTGGCTGTGACAGACGGACAGACAGACACACAGACAGACAGACACACGAGTGATCCTATAAGGGTTCCTTTTTTCCTTTTGAGGTACGGAACCCTAAAAATGGCAACCCCATACGTCTCTCCATACGACGGATTGAAATTTTGTAGTGAATGACGTATGGGGTTGCCATTTTTTCATTGCAGAGTTATCGTGGGACAACTGTAGTTAGTGCATTCTTTGTTCTTAAATCCAACCAAGGACGAATTTAGACGGTTATGGAGTTTCCAACAAACAAGTTTATTTTTAACAGTTAATTAACAATTAATTAATTAATTAATTTTTACCTATTAGGATTGTTTGCTGCCCTTTTCATGTGTTAGTTTTAATTAAAACTCTAATGTAAAAGTTGAAAAAAAAAAGACTTACTGCTGAGTTCCTTGCGGCGTTTCTTCTCAGCAGATGTCACGTTTCGAAGCGCTGGTAGCTTCAGACATGTAAAAGAGCCCATGTGGCCTACTTGCAAAATAAATATTTTCATTTTCATTTTCATTTTCATTTTCAGTTATTGTTGATTATTTTAGCCCGTCTGCCCTTGAATCCAACAGTGTCCTACCAAAAACTCGGAATAGGAATATTGAAAATTACATTATTTCGTAGTTGTAGGTTTGTTATTTGGAGACACATGTATTCGTAAGCATAATCAATACAGTTTTTGAAATTATAATATAATGACCTGCCAAAATATAACTAATTTCTTTTTGTTCAAGTATATGATAAAACCGATTTCGTTAATTCAAGTGTCAAATCACATCACGTGTAGCCCACGCTTATAGTTTACTTCGGCAATCAAAGAAATTATAACAGCATGAATATTTTTGTATACATAGCTGCTCAACCCACCCACGAACACCCAACCTATAACCTAACCTAACCTAACCCACCCAAGAACTAACGTAAAAAAAGTCATGCGCCATACACCAGGTTACTTAGCGAGTACAATAACATTGCTGAGCGAGTTTGGACATATACCAATACAGTAGGGTTGCCAACCGTACTATAATATATAGTATTGTACTATATTTTGGCTTTGTGTACTATATACTGTTGAAGAAATATATAGTATGCAAAAATACCACACCATACCACCGTACCATAATTTCTACCAGCGTTCTCAATGCACCTTTTTGCTAGTACTCTCTGCTTGGCCTGTTGGTTGACTGGTAAAGAATTCCATTGGGCATTAAGTCCGCCATTTGTACCTTGTTTGTGCAATAAAGCTTAAATAAATAAATAATAATAAATAAAAATACTATATTTCAGTCAGTCCTTACAAATGGGCTTTGAGTTGGCAGTTCTACAATATTGGTACCTATTTTTTTTTTTATTAAATAGCAGCAACCTAACTTTTCTTCGTTGTGCGGTTGTGTGTGTTGCGGATCATATACGAATAATTTGTTTAAACACCATTTTTCTTCTTTCTAAATGAATGTAAAAAATCTAGTGTGGTTTTGTTTTGTTTGTATCTTCTTTCTTTACATCAAAGTGGGGCAATGGATCGACATAGTATTTTGCATTTACGTTGGTGCAAAAAGAAAAATAGGCATTGTCGCAGCTTACATAGCCACAAGATGCGCAATCGGAATGTTAGTAAGACAAATGTTGTGTATTGTATTTAATCAATCATACCCTACACTCATTTAAAAGCTTTTCCTTTAAAGTACTATATTTTCTTTCACTGTACTATTTTATTTATACCTTTGACTGGAAAATACTATATTTGTCACATAAATAGTTGGCAACCCTACACGACAGCCTACTAATCTATAAAAATAAACTTTGTCAGTATCTCAGCCCAACATCACACACTCCAATTAACATCTAGTCATTTCTTCTTTTATTAGTATTATTATTTCTTATTTCTTATTATCATTTTTTATTTAATATTAAAAACCATATAGCAAATGAATTATTAATTTTAAATTTAATTTGATTTTAAATTTAAATTTTAAGTTAAGGTATATTTAAATCTTATGCATGGCATGGCATGTTAACATTATGTTTAAGGCTTTAACGCCGGTTTAACAACGATGTGTTCACCTGTCATTGGGGTACATACTCGTAAAAGCCCAAGCAAACCTCAATTCATATAAATATATTTGTTAAATGTAATATTATGTACTCTGTTGGCGTCCCGTACAATAAATAAAGAGATAAATATATGTTGAAATTTAATCAAATCATCATCTTAAGCGCCTTCCTGTCGAGCTTGTCGCCGGCGCCACGCGGCAGAGCGTCGACAATGCGCACTCCGCCTTCAAGCCGCATTCTACGGGACACCTGCAATAAATAATATACACGGAAAAAATTATGTCTTGAATCTAGACAATATCGCCTTCGTCAAGACAACCCGTGATTTCCATACAACGGAACATTTTCTTGAACCAAGAATATATTCTTGTTTGAAGTAATTGGTTTTTTTGACTCAAATATTATTCTCAGGTTAAGTAAATTTATTTTCATCACACTTGCTCGGAAAGTGTGTTACTATACGCAGGCGTAGAGAGCAGCTATAGCCGATTTAACTCCTTTATACGCCCCGCCGTCAGCGGGAGCTATAAACCATACAAAATCCATAACTCCCTCGGGCAGTGCGTGCCGCAGCCGGCGTGTTGCGCGCGGCTCCCGCGGTGATCGCGACGTACAGTTTATTCTACCCACCTTATGGTAATTCACGGTGTACAATGGAAATAAATTAAATATATATATTATATGTCTAATTTTTATTTTATTTCCTCGCAAATGTGATGAAAATCATTGTGTATATCACGGGCAGTAAGGGGATAACAAACTCGACTCATTAAAAGTAGCTTGCTTGAGCCTATCGGCATCGGGCTTCTAACAGACTCTCGTTAGTTATCCCCTTCTTACGGCCCTAGATGCATAATGTACTATTATCATGTCCATACAACGAACCCTCGGTCTAGAAAACTATGAGTTACAATGTCACGGGTAACTGGCAACACGCATTAGAGTCATCTGCGTTACCTCCATCACTCGCGCCATCTCTCGAGCAACCCGCGCTACTTTAGCTACCGAGACTACCAGACGGCGCTACCTGTGTATCGACGTAAGCGATCAGCTCGTCGGCGCCGACGCACGCGCCCGGCTGAAGCGCCACAAACGCGAGCGGGGCTTCGCCGAACTGCTCGTGCGGGGCGCCGACTACTCCGGCCTCGCGCACGCTCGCGTGCTGCTGCAGCACTGACTCCAGCTCCGCCGGCGCCACCTGGTGGGCACAGGAAGGATTAAGATGTTGTATACGTAGATGGTACGAAACTTAGACTATTTGGTGTTTACTCATGTGCTGTATTTTAAAGTTTGGAGTACCTGGAAGGAGTTAAACTTGATGAGCTCCTTAATCCTGTTTACGATGAAGAAGTACCCGTCCTCGTCGTAATACCCAATGTCGCCCGTCAGCAGGAACCCCTCACCGTCCAGGTGTCCTCGCGAAGAGTCGTTCAGGTATCCTGGGCAATTTAATAACAATTTCTTGAGACGTGAAAATTACTATAGAAATAGAAAGATTTTTGCCCTCAGAATAATTATGTCAATATAATTATTAAAATTTATTTTCCGTTAATAAAAACTAACTTAATTTTCCGATTTGTATAGTAGAATAGATTTTGCCTGAGTAAACTGCTAACTACCCGCCCCAGCCTTTCATAGATATGCATTAAGTATACGCGAAATTATTATTCAAAAATATATCTAAATGTGGAAAACTGCGTCAAAGTCCGTTAACTAGATAGTTTAGATATTTATTATAAACTCGTATTAAGTTTTGGAAAACATGTTTCTTGCAGAAACTAAACGTTATTATTATTACTGACCCGTTCCTCCATTTCTGTTTACCATTTTACTTTCATTTCAAAGCCGCCATTCCTTAATTAGACTATTCTATAACTATTACTTACTTTATATTAATTGAATACACCTGTCTTGTGGTATATAGATTTGAGGATGTACTGCCATATGGGAAAAATATTTTTGGCAAAATTTCACTTCCCAAAACATCGCATTAGTTTCATTTCCCAAACGAATCTTTAGCACATTTACATTTGGCATTTCATTCGTTTGGTAAAATTATCATTTGGCATTATTTTACTTTGTCAAGTTTTATTTAGACAAACCTAATTGGTAGGTAGACAAATTGTACCTATTATTGATAGGTTAGATTAAAATACTTATTTCTTAAACAATAATTTACCAAAAAATACTTTTGCTAACTGTAAAATTGCGAGCTGTATCATTTTTTGCCAAATAATGATTGGAGTAAGATAGTTTACGATGCGATACTTTGGGAAAAAAATTTTGCCCTTAAATTAGTAATCCAGATTTGAGTGGCATCGGGCTCAATGCAGAAAATAATCATAATTCGCAACGCGCTGAACGGGTTAGTAGCATCTCGTCTAAAAAAGCAGGCTGTCTAAGTAGCAACTGGTCTAAAAAGCAAATGGTCCAAGTAGCAACTGGTCTAAAAAGCAGCTGGTCTAATTAGCAAGTGGTCTAAAGGTCAGATGGTCTAATTAGCAAGCGGTCTAATCCACTGTATGTTAAACTCTTGTAAAGTCAAATACTTTTTCCGCCATTTCGAAACAAAGCGAGGTCTGTAGCTCACAGAGCCACTAGTTATACCTATGTACATACATACATACATACATAGAATCACGCCCGAAATCCCTAATGGGGTGGGCAGAGCCACAAGACTACTTATGGCCACGTTCGATTAATTAGTCCTAAGATGGTATGATGGCTATACCTATGTACAGCTATATAATAGCTTAATAACATGCGGAAAGATAATAAGTTTCTATGAAACATTTAATTTTGGAGCCAACTTTTATAACAGACCGATTGCCGATTGGCCTGCAAGTGGAGACAACAATTATTCAAACTCCTTTACTTCGGAAACATACTGGCCACTTTAGATAATAGATACCGTGTTTGATTAATGACAACTTAGACCAATTAGACCATCTGACCTTTAGAGCACTTGCTAATTAGACCAGCTGCTTTTTAGACCAGTTGCTACTTAGACCATTTGCTTTTAGACCAGCTGCTTTTTTAGACGAGATGATACTAACTCCGCTGAACTACTTACATTCATTTTCATTTGACAGATTAGCTTTTTAAATTGTTTTCAGTGCTCATCAGTGCAGGAATTAATTCATAATGGGCGCCGATTCACGCCGCGACAGACCGCGAACGCATACCTGTCTGCGTCACTACCTACGTGTAAAAACGAAAAGTATACGCGTCACGGGGAGTCGCGGCGTGAATGTAAAATTTATTATATTTATAGATATATATATATATATATATATACCTGGCATGAGCGCTGGCGACTTGATGCAGATCTCCCCTCGCTGCATCGGGCCTAGAGGCTCTCGAGTGTTCTGATCCACGACCTGATGAAACACAGGGCAGTCCAAAATTTGCCTCGCCACTATTCAGTTTTTTGAAGGGTTAACTACTTACTAACCGATTTCATTAAAAGAAACGTCGCAGACATTTTAGGGGCCTAAGGTTTGGCCACATTGAAGCCTGATGGCGGCGCGGCGCGATGTATCCCAGTCACACCAGTTCAATACAACATATTATTGAAGATGCACTGCGCTCACGCCGGGTGCTGCCGCGCCGGCATCACGCTGCAATGCGACCGGGGTCTTTTAGACTCCTGGACTAATTTCGATTATAATTGGCAAATATTACAAACATTTCAAACAGAATACTATCCTAGAATTTAGAAGGGCACTTTCCCCGAGGTGATAAATCGCTTTCTACGTAGAATCTATCGCGGTCAATAATGTAGCCACCTTCATAACAGAGCCGGCGCTAGGCTGCCCCACACTGCCCGGTTTAGGTCCCTTGCTGGATATCTCCTCCGTGCACAGGCAGCCTACTTCGGACATGCCGTAGAGCTGATACACCTCACGAAGGTTCGGGAACCTGACGAGCATACATTAGTTTAGTCTTGTCAAGGGCGTAACTAGGGCACACACATATACACAACTGTGTGTGCTGTCGTATCCGCTGGTTGACGTGACTGCGTGAAGGGCGGATCCAGGGGGTCATGGGAGTCATGACTAGTGCGCGAGTTGAGTGCCGTCGGGGGCACGGGGCCTGCGGTAAAAGAGGGCAGCTCCTCCACTGTGTAGTGATGTCACAGCACTACAATGTGGGCATGTTAGGTGAGGTTTGCGGGCAGCGGAGGAAGCTGCACCCGCCTTTTACTTCATACCCCTTCTTCTTCTTCTTCTTATTCTTCAAGTGCCACTCCATTACTAGAGGTTGGCCGTTAGCTCTGCAAATTTCTCCCGGTCTTGAGCCATCCGGAACAGTTGCTCTGCACTGTTGATCCCGGTCCACTCCCTAACATTACGCAGCCATGATTTCTTTCGCCTGGCAACCTGGATCGCTGTTTTCCCTGTTTTTTGCCCATCAATATTAGTTGGAGCAGCTGAAACCTGTCATGCCGCAACATGTGCCCCAGATATTCGATATTGCGCTTTTGGACGGTGTGCATAAATTTTCGGGTCATACTAGCCCCCGACGACATTTCAGACCCCGACGGCACTCAACTTCGCGCGCGGCTTTTAGGTAAACAAAGAGTGAAAATTTGGACGGTCATAGTTTTGGACTTTTTGGAGGCCACTGAATCCTGCATCTATCCTTCTGCGTGCTCCTGCGGGGTTAGCACACTAGTGTTTATCTACCGATTTTATCTACACGCTAGCGACAAAATATTTTTGTCGCGGTGGTCTAGCACAGTAACCATGCGATAAATTTTACGTCGTTTGTATGTCTACGCATGACGATTTAGTAGACATTATGTCTATACCCTTAGCACACTAATGATAAAGTAGACAAAACTATGGCATTTTGACAGTTCTTTACGATAATTTTATGTAGATGGCTCGGTGACCCCGACAAATTTTATCGTCACTATTTTGAAGACATTATTGCTTGTTTTTAATTGATTTTCGCTTACACTATTGTTTAAACGAGTTCTTACCGAATTTTAAATTTTTGGAGGAGAGGTCCCGATATTGCATGTCGTCATAATCATGGGGTGGCTGTTGTTTTGCTATTCGTATCGTACCTATATTCTCTCATCTCGGGAAAAAATCGGGCTTTTTGTGTTTGTTAAAGTAAGTTTATTATTAACCTTTTGAGCGCCACGGCTGAGTGCGAAAAAGCGTGCTCCGGACGCCGAGTGACGGCTGTAGCCGCCAAAATGTATAGAAAACGGCATGCCCTGGCGTCAGGGGCACGGAAATCTGCTGTTGGCTACAGCCGACTGTGGCGTTCAAAAGGTTAATATAATTTGAAGCAAACTTACGTTTTCTTTCATATTTGAGCGAGGGAGTCCAATAAATCCAAGCAACTCGGATGAAATTTGTTTTTGAAACAAACTATGACAATTAATTGGACGTAGTTTAGGGAAAAGGATCCAATCCACAAAACTACCAGAACATGAGTTAAGTACCAAACCGGTCTTTAAGGTGTATATTTTCAATCAGCAAAAACACTCCCAGCAATACAGAGGTTAGGTATGAAAATTTAAACCGCATGAGATATACCATACCACATCTTTGGCAGGTTTATACTTTTATTCGTCAGTAAGAATTCATACTTCCTGGAACATTATAGTTAAATTAGGTCAGTCAATGAACCAACCCACAATTATTTCAGTAAAACAAATCCATACTGTGTGGATATACATTTACTGGATGTCGATATTTAAACACAAAAATAAACAAGATTCAGTTTACATGGTTCAATTATGGCAAATTATTATTACCTAGTCTAATTTTAGTATAGGTAGTTATACTGCTGTAGTGTGCGCTACGCCATACTACTATCCAGGTGACATATATTATAACCATGTACCGCTCCTTCAGATTACATTAAATCTAAGCCTCAACTACAAAGGTTGTCTGATTATGAATCCCAACATCACACTGTTAGGTAGAGTAGGGCTATATGTTAGACGGCCATTGCCAATTAAATAAAAACAAAGCTCTCGAAACAAATACATTTGTTTAATTACTTTACACTTTTACAATATTTTCAAATATTGTAAAAGTGTAAAGTAGGTAGGTAGCCTTTTGACCGCAGATTTCCGTGCCCCCGACGCCACGGCATGCCGTTTTTCATACATTTTCTCGGCTAAAGCCGTCACTCGGCGCTCAGAGCACGCTTTTTCGCATTCAGCCGTGACGTTCAAAAGGTTAATTAGTAGGTAAAGTAAAGATGATAGCCTCAAATTGGTTTTTATTAATATCAGAACAGGATCGTAGACAAGAGAAAGAGCAACTAGACAAGGCTGTTCATACATTATATTAACTATATTATTATACTTAACACTTTCCCTCATAGCGTTCCCCTCTTAGCCTCATGTAGAGGCTAGTGCCTGTGTCTGGAGCCCCAGTGAAAACAAATATGTATATACTGCTTTTATAAAAAGTGCAAAAAACTTTCCTTAACTGGTTTAGCCAACAAAGGTGCATTTTGGGGTAAGAAATTTGTTTACCAAATAAGACAAGTATGGATGGATCAACTGTAGTTCACTGCTTGAAACTTGGTAAATAAATGGCAACAAGTCATCTTTTATATTAATTTGAATTGACAACATTTACATTTATCAAACATCTATCGAATAATATCCACCAAACTCTATTAGCATAAATTAAGTATATTAGCCAGTAGCAAGTCATACTCATTGTGTGTGACCAAGGAGAAGTGTGATACATAATCATCACAGCATGATGGTGGTAGAGTCCTAATAATACACAAGTGTAGTAGAATGAATGTCAGCCACACTCGGCACAGGCAGGACTTTCCCTACATATGATGGCCTTACTGGTATCTTCAGCATCTGAAAAAGCCATAAAAGCAAAATTATTATCGTGACTAGATGTTAACATTTCATTGTTTTGACTAGAATTACTATTACATATTATTAAATGTCATAATGATATTGATAAAATAAATTCTCAGCAATGATTGCAACAAAGTCCAATTTTTCTAAATTTTTGTAAACAAAAAACCTATTTATGTACCAACTTTATTGTATCAGGATTCAGACTACAAATTAGCTGATAAATTATGAACATATAATACCTTTTCAATTCTATGTACAGTGCTCTGTAATAGTATTTCACCAACACGAGAACACGGGGAATAGTGACTCGTTATTTTTGTTGCTACCGGCTTCAGCAAGCACTGGATATTCAATTCATCAGCAAGTTCTTGTCGTTGCACAGATGATTTAAACCGCCGGAGTCCACACAATCCAGTGCTTTGCACGAAGAATGCTGTGGCCTCACCAGTCTAAGTTTTGTCACCCAATAACATTTTCTTCCTTCGTGACCAATCTTGCCACAGTAATGACATACTGCCTTCCTCACGGTTCCATTCCACTTGCATTAGAGAATAAAGCAGCATCTTCAGCTTAATGTTAAATGTATTTTTGATGTACGAGGCCTGTCTGTCACCAAGTGCACGCAATATAACCCTAGTAAATAAACGTGTCACTTATACGTAAGATGGCTAATGAAGGATAACCTACTATTCGAATAAGTTGGCTAATGAAAAGGGTAACTATACACTGAGCGTTCTATGAAAATGATCGAATGAAACGTATGAAATATAATTTTTTGACGTACTAGCAACATTATTTTTATGTGTCGTCGTGACATTACATAAAACTTTATCTCTTGGGATAATTTTACGCTACGTCAATAGTATGTTAGGGCATGCGACATATATACAGCCGCGACAATATTTTATGTAGTGACGTAAATTATACGTCAAAATAGTGTGCTCGACCCGCTGGCACTGTTTGGCGAGTAACGCGAGTAAACTAACTTGCCGTAGCCATTATTAACTAGTGTACTAACTTGCTCTTGGCATTGTTGACGAGCTCGGCGTCGGCGGGCGTACTGGCGGACACCATCCGCTCCAGGGAGCTCACGTCGTAGCGAGCAAGCAGCGACGACTTCACCAGCCCCACTATTGTAGATGGCGCTAGCTGGATCGATTTTATCTGAGGATATGAACAACGCTGAAAATCCGTGTTAATTACAGGTGCGGGTGGAGTTGGATATCGTGTGGGAGTGAGCGGGACGGTGAGGGGGCGAGAGCAGTCGTACCCATACGCAGTATCCCCACCACATTTTGTTCAACGCTAGACTTTCGTGCCGCTACCTTTAATACACTGATGGTGATACTTAAGTAGATGTTAAAATCCTAATCTGATGCGATTTTAACTTTGAGCTGTCTTATTATACCTACAGGCATTATTTAGCTTTTTAAAGTTGGTATCAACCTCAAGTAGTTCTGTTTGGTTGACTGGTAGAGAATGCCTTAAAGCATTAAGTTCATTATTTGTGTTATCCAGCCTGTTATATTTCTCAATAAAAGACTTGAAGATTTCAGTTTTATTTTTAATTATAAGAGCGGAACAACTGAGATGACGACATCTTGAAATCTTCGATATAAGTCAGTGGGTTGACATACTTCACCTAGTGATGTCTCTATAAAATAGTGATGTACTCAACACATCCGCGATTGAAATGGGAAAGCAAATTATTGCTGGTATACCGTTATTCCATGTCAATGGGTGAGATTTCATATTTCTAACACTATAATTTGTTTAGGTCATTGTATTCTGTGTGAAAAGAGGAAGACACCAATTCCTTTTTATTCTCGCTAGGATACAATTTTATTTTATTATTATTTCATTTAAACGTACTCATTCTAAAAAGACATAACTCCTATTGCGCGACACAAGCTACTTCTATTGACTGGTCTGTTTTTAAAAAACCGGACAAGTGCGAGTTAAACTCGCGTGGAGAGAGGTTCCGTTCCGTACATGATTATCTGAAATTTACTTCTTCTAGACTTCTTATAGATTTTCCTGTAATCTATAGGTAAAGAACTATTTTCTGAATATTTTTCAAAATTTTAGCCCCAGTAGTTTCAGAAATAAAGGGGGGGGGAATGGTCAATTCTCGTCTATTTTCCTAAATAACTTCTAAACTATATTACTTGAAATTCAAAAGAAAATATATTTAAGATCCCTACAATAAGCCCTTTCATTTGATATGTCACACGATATAGGTTTCATAACTATTTTATTTTATTTTCTAATTTACCTCCCAAAGGTGGCCCCCATGTGTAAAATTCATATATTTACGTCACGCATCCGTGTTGCGGTCACCGCCTTACATATGTATACCAAATTTTAACTCAATCGGTCCAGCAGTTTCGGAGCAAATTGGCTGTGACAGACGGACAGACAGACAGACAGACAGACAGACACATGAGTGATCCTATAAGGGTTTCGTTTTTTCCTTTTGAGGTACGGAACCCTAAAAAAGGTCCAATGACAGCCAAAGACTCAAGGTTGACGTTGTCAAAATCATATTAAGTATAGATGTGAAAACAGCAAAGATAATTTTCCTATTCTGCCACACAAATCGATGAATCGAGTTAGTATGTTCTTAGATCATGATAAATATATTGAAATATATTGAAGTGTTCAGGAGGCAAAAATCTTTTGATTTCTATAGTAATTTTCACATCTCAAGAAACATAAAATGATGTCCATTTTGTCAAATCTTATGACCCATCATGTAGAAGGCCCTTTACGTTTCTTTAATGGCGGACGAATTGCTGACGTTACTGGCCGTTTCATTCCGACCGCGGACTTAATATCTTCTTATATTGTGCAATAAATGACGCTTGAATCAGTCAGCGAGCGCGCGAGCGGCAATCTGCTTCGAATTACATTTCCAAGCTGGGTTAGGCTCGTAAAACACACTTTCCCGAAATGTGCACTTTCCGCAAAATGCACACTGCCAAAATGTACACTTTCCCAATTTAGAAATTTTCCGTAATGTGCACTTTTTCAAATAGTGCACTATTCCAAAACGCACGCTTTCCCAAAATCTGCACTTTCTGATTTCCCATTTTATTTACTTTGAAAGTGATAAACGTATTTGTAAAAAAATTTACATTTTTTTATGGTCCCGTAGTCAAAATTGCAAAAACGGAACGCTTATAGTTTCAGTCTTTCTGTCCGTCCGTCCGTCCGTCTGTCTGTCCGTCTGTTTGAATTTGCCCTATTTCATAGAAACCCTTAGTACTATAAACAGGGTCACCCCTACCCCTAAACTGTACTTTCCGGGAAAATATACCTTCTGCGAAAGTGCATATTCTGGGAAAGTGCACCTATTGACAAAGTGTACATATCGGGAAGTGCACTTTTAGAGACAGTGTACCTTCCGAGAAAATGACTAAAGAAGTGCACTTTTAGAGAAAGTGCACATTTCGGGAAAGTGTGTTTTATGAGCCTAACCCTCCATGCTGTCCGACGACCGAGTTCCGCTCATTCCGCAATTTAGACTATGTCTAAATTGCAGAATGAGCCCCCTGGCTATACCTTATATTATATTTGGTATATAGTACTTATTTGTGTTATTTATTTATTTTATTATTATTATTATTTGTTTTGTTTTTCTTTTGGCTGTTTGTATTTTTTGTCTATTCACGCATTGTCTTCTCTCGTCAACTCCAAGGTTAGCTGGAAGATATCCCATTAGGGAAAAGCTCGCCTTTGTACACTGTTTATGTCATAATGCAGAATGTTGTTTTATTTTATGTGCAATAAAGAGTTTACATACATACATACATACCTTATATTTGTCGATGGCGCTAAGCAAGTCCTCCTGCCGTTGGCCCGAGTACACGACGGTGGCGCCGGCGCGCACGCAGCTCAGCGTGAAGCTCATGCCGTACGTGTAGTACCACTCGCGCGTATTTAACATACGCTGACCGGTGTATGCGCTGAGAACGAAAATATTTGGGTCATTCTTCTTCTTACTGCCTTTTTTGGATATTGTAAGGTCATTTTTAACGAATTCGCAGATATTTTAAGATTTATATCAGTTTTGTCAAATAGTTTCCCAAATCCTTATCTAATCTATCTATCTAATATTAATACCTTTAAACGAGCAATTCTTGTATATCTTTATATATAATTCTACTGTACGTGTGTATGTCACTGAACTCCTCCTAAACGGCTGGACCGATTTGTTTTTTTTTTGTATCTGTTTGGTTGGCGCCCTGAATGGTTTAGATTCACAAATCAGCCGCGCAGATGGCGCTGCAGCCGGTACAAATACCGCGGGCGAAGCTGGGGCGGGTCATATATATATAGTCCAGAAGATTATATTTCCTTGTTTTTTTCAAGTTCTAGTATCACAATAATAATAATAAAATAATAAATCAGAGGACAATCTCTACACAAATCAAACTAGCCCTAAAGTAAGCTCTAAAGGCTTGTGTTATGGGTACTAGACGACGATATACATACTTGTATAGATAAATAAATTACTTAAATACATAAGAAACCTCCAAGACTCAGTGATAAAACATTCGTGCTCATCACATAAATATTTGCCCTTACCGGGAATCGAACCCGGGACCGCTGGCTTCGAAAGCAGACTCACTACCAACTAGGCCAAACGTGTCGTCAAATCGGGTCCAATGGGTCCTTTTCTTACCTTGCATCGATCATGTTGATGACAAACATGAGAAAATTGAGATGTGTCAATGGAATCCCTTTAGGCAGCCCCGTGGTGCCCGAGGAATAGACAATGATGGCCAGGTCCTTCCAACCCTCCACCGGAGTCGCTACAAAGTCTTCGACATTGCCGGTCTCGGTGAGGAAGTCTTTGAAGGTCATTGCGCCTTCAGCTTCGGCCTGGAATCAATAATCATCAGCCTCCATGACATCCTCTAATCCTAACACAAAACCAACCGACAAAAAACTCTTTCTTTGAAATAAAAAGTGTCTTTATCTACACCCATATCATAAAACCTCCAAAGTGTAATCAAAAACCGTAGGAAATGACCACCATTTTGACAACCAATTAGGTAAAACGAGTGCTGCAATGTTATTCCCGTATCGTTTTTAGTATAGAAATGAGATTAAATTTGGAACAGCTGTCAAAACTCAAGTGGGTCTCTATTCTAGTATCCATAGATATCAAAACAGTTATTGATACGAAACGTCAATTCAGTATGTTTTTTTAATATAAACTGCACAACATTTGATCTCGAGTGACATGAGAATAGAGACTTCATTCGTTTGTCTATGATAAAAAAAATGGTTTTGATGGAGGATCGAATTGCCGCCATTATGTTGGTGTTTTGCTGAACGAAAGTAGAATTGTTGTTGAATTGAATAGAAAAGTTGTTTGTAATTTACATTTTAGTTGAAAATATGAATAGTAGTCTTCTCGGAGTGTGTGTGATGTGAAAATGCGCCGGATATCGGAAATATGCAGCCACGATTGCAACAAATAACTTGTTGCCAGAAAATATTGTTTCTGAACCCATCATGGAGGATTTATAATATGTGTGTAGATAAAGTTATGTATGCAACTCTGCATAATTTGGCCTTAAAACACACGTGCGATCTTATTATGAAACTCGCTAAAGCTCGTTTCATGAAAACCGCACTAGTGTTTTAAGGCCTATCATTATGCAATCGTTGCATAAACTACTATTCTGGATTCATTCGCGTGTAAATAATACTTCGGTAATATTTACTGATGTTTAGAGATAGGTTTAGAAGCCTTTTAAAGATTCCGGTTACGCCCAATTTCCACTAAGCGTCTAGCCGCACGCGATTGCCATGGAGTTGCGGCCGCGTCAATGGGTAAAAGGTAAAATTGGGCCCAATTTCCACCGGGCGGCTAGCCACGCGCGACCAGCCGCGCGCGACTGCCATTTCCATCGGAGTCACGGCCGCCATACCTATTGACTCGGCCGCGACTCCGATGGAAATGACAGTCGCACGCGGCTACATTCGTATTTTTAATTAGACGAAGCCAACTGACAGTAACTAACAAGACAGTAAACGTGAACTGAGAACACAGTAAACGTCAGTTGACATCGTCTAATTAAAAATACGACTATAGTCACGCGCGGCTCAGTAGAAATTGGGCCTTAACGGTGCGGTGGCTAGCCGCTCGCGACTGCCATTTTCTACGGAGTCGCGGCCGCGTCAATAGGTATGGCGGCCGTGACTCCGATGGAAATGGCAGTCGCGCGCGGCTGGTCGCGCGTGGCTAGCCGCCCGGTGGAAATTGGGCCCAATTTTACCTTATCGCCGAACACAATGAAGGTATGCAAGCTGTCCACCGACTGCAGAGTTTCCCTGTGATTCTTCCAACCGTCAGGAGAGCAGAACATGATGGTGGGTTTCGCTATGTTCACTCTGTGTAGCATCGTCGCTGAAAAGATGTGAATAATCTTATGCAACTGATAGAATCTTGGCAAAGGTATTGAGAAAAGTATGGAAATAATCATAGTCAATAAGTATCGAGTCATTATTGTAGTGACTATTTATAGCAGGTAGCGAGCAGATTAACATAAGGGGGGATACCTTGTACCCAGTTGTAGTAACTCCACCAAATATAAGCCCTTTATATAGGATCGGGAGCTGATCAGATTTGTTTTTTTTTGTAAACCATCGGATTCCCTCCAAATAACCGTCAGCTTTTGGGCCAGCACAACTAGGACATCAAACTGAACCGTTTGTATAATAATCTGACGCGCACGAGTATTTCAATATGAGGCAAAAGGTTCCACGAGCTTGTGTCACCTTCGAATTGTCAGTCTTTTGAATGTGAGCTATTTTCGGATTCACTTAATATCCCCTTTGAATATCTGACGCGCTCGAATATATCTATATGAATGTTTTTTTTTGTTTTTTTTTTTGACGCTCCCGTACTGGTAAAAGCGTACAGATCCCATAACTTCTTTTTCTTTCCATCAGCTAATCTTCGAAATCCAATAGGTCCCCACGACGCTGGAGTAAAACCTCATTTAGCATCGTGGGCTCCCCTACTATTACAAAAGAGGACAAAGCGCTTCCAGGATAATTTAATCTCATATGTATCTCTGCGTCTCTCTCACTCTAGTGCCGACTAATGGATTAGTCAGAGACATAAGACGAGATTAAGTTATCCCCGTGTCCAAATTGCTAGTGCCTCAGTCGAAGACCATCAAAGTTGCTTTATACGTTTCTTTAGACATAAGACTACAAATAGCACGGCACACAAAGTCAGACCACTACAAACGGAGAAAACGATTCTAGGATCGTGTCAACCCGCGGACCGAACTGGTAAACGTTGCGGGAATCCGCGAGCAGCGTAGGCCCGTTGTGACAATCTTTGGGAGTCCGTGTCGAGCAGAGGACTTTGGCTGAAATAATGAAGCTACCTTTCCCGCAAGTGACATCAGCAGGCACGAAGGTGGCTCCAGTGCATATGATGCCCAAGAGAGTGGGCAGGAACTCCCGTCGCTTCTCGCTGCAAAGGCTGACTCGGTCGCCGCGGGTAACTCCGAGTTTCGTCAGCGAGAGCGCGACGTCGACGATTTGTTGGGCGAATTCGCGGTAGGTGAGCGTTTCGTCGGTGTCTGCGTTGATCTGAAATTTTGGCGAAGGTTAAAGGTCCTTCTCCAGACTCCAAAGTTGATCCTTACCAAATTTCAATGGAATCGGTTAGCGGTTTGCCCTTGAAACAGTAACAGATAGACAAACAGATAGAGTTACCTTCTCATTTATAATAAAAAATATGGAAGTATGGATAACATCATAACACTAATTCTCCCGTTCGTTAAATGTTGCTCTACGACTCAGGTGAGTAAAAGTTGTGTTGAGGGTAGTCAAAGAAATCTTATCTCATAAATACTAACTAGTAGTACTTGTAGTGACAATATTTTGAGGAAACACATATTGATTGATTGACCGAGCGAGCGCGGAGCGCGAGCGAAGCGTCTCCGTTTCAGCTTAGGCAAATAATTATTTTATTTATTTATGTCCCGCTGTTATCTCCTCCAAATACAGGTCCCATTTCTCAACCGATTCTCGTGAAATTTTGTGAGCAGAGTCGATAATTAAATAAGTATATGGCTTTTTCGTCGATTTAGTTTTTCGAAATTTTACAAAATTTCTTAGATGTGGTTGAAAACGTAAAGAAAGTCATATTTACTTGCGATATCTACAGCTCACAGAGTCACTAGTCAGATGAACGTATTAAGAAAGTACTGAGCCCTTACTATGAGTTTGCGCAAACCGTTCTCGCTATCGAAATCTATCGGAAATACTGCTTGTTGCCGATACAAGTAAAAGGGACCGAGCGATAGTTTACGCTAGCGAGAGCAGTTTGCGCAACTCATGGTAATGGTACTGATCCGGCCGGATCAAGTCGGATTTCCGGATTGCAATCAATAATCGCGGTATCGGAGTCCGTACTTACAATAGCAATAGAGTCTCCATAGGAAATTATCTTCCGCAGCATATACTGTCCAAAGTGCATGTGCGCTGGTATCTCCACATGGGAAGGCCCGTACACAAAACGCGCGTTTTTCAACATCTTTATATTGCTGTACCTTTAAGCAAAAGGTTATGATGGGAAGTTTGAAAGAATCAGAACGGATCACTTCAACAATAATTTTGTTGTCTGTCTGTCCGTCTGTCTCTTTGTCCACACTCTTTTTCTCCGAAATGGCTTAACTATAGATCTGAAATTTGGCACAGTTGTAGTATTTCGAAGCCCGAAAGATGATAAAACATCATTAGGAAAAACTCAATTAATTAGTCCTGCCCCACTTTATTAGCTGCCCCACCCTGCCCGTAGCTCACTACGCCCTTGCAATAAGCTAGAAGTTACAATTTTACAAGCAAAAACTGGCAGCACCGATGTCAAACCCCATACACGTGACTTGCAGTGCTGCCAGTTTTGTGTAATGTAACTTGTAGCTGAGAAGTGCCGTAAGAATGGATGGAACTACCCCTTGTTGCAACTCCAAAAAACACTTCATCAAAGTTACTCACAGAAGGTTTAAACTAGGAAACTTAAGACCAAATATTAACTCAAAATAAAAATAAATCAGTGTTCACAGATCTTATCAACTCGTGGCACAGTAAAGTTTGAGACGAACTGCAGCGGAATGCAAGAAGCCTGCGCATCTACCAATACTTGAAGCCACGATGAATATACCTACTGAGTCACATTTTTAGAGTTCCGTAGTAGACTACCATAGAAACCATTATGTATGTTTTCTGACATAAATAAAAAACATACACGCGCACACAAATACACACACACACTCACGCACACAACACTCCCCCCCCCACACACACACACACACACACACACACACACACACACAATCACACACATGCAACTTACCATTTCTAAGTGAATTTTACTTTGTTCAATAGGTCCCTAGTATTTTTTGTTAGTTATCCTCAAGGCCGGGGCAAACCAAACGCGGTTGCGGCGCGTTTGCGGCGCGAACCCGGGTCCGCGCCGTTGTCGAACGGCGCGGGCGGATATACCATGCCACACCGCGGCGGCGCGTGACCGCCGCGGTCCCGCGGCTACTTTGGTGTGGCATGGTAAATCCGCCCGCGCCGTTCGACAACGGCGCGGACCCGCGTTCGCTCCGCAACCGCGTTTGGTATGCCCGGGCCTTCAATTACTTCTATGAACTGGCTTGTAGTTTTACAAAACTAACTTCAAATTTATAATTTTCTTCCTTGATTTAAAAAACCGGTCAAGTGCGAGTGAAACCCGCGTGGAGAGGGTTCCGTTCCATACATGATAAACTGAAATTTCCTATGTTACTTTAAATACCATAGACTTCTTATAGGTTTTCCTGTAATCTGTAGGTAAAGAACTATTTTCTGTATTTTTTTCAAAATTTTAGGCCCGGTAGTTTCGGAGATAAGGGGGGGGGGGGTCAATTTTCACCTATTTTCCTAAATAACTTCTAAACTATTTTACTTAAAATCAAAAAAAAAATACGTTTAAGATCCTCACAATAAGCCCTTTCATTTGATATGTCTCACGATTTCAGTTGCACAACTTTTTTTTTTTAATTTTCTTGTTTATCCCCCAAAAGTGGGCCAAAAAGTGGGTTACGCATCCCTGTTGCGGTCACCAATTTACATACGTATACCAAATTTCAAATCAATCGGTCCAGTAGTTTCGGAGCAAATTGGCTGTGACAGACGGACAGACAGACAGACAGACAGACAGAGAGACAGACACACGAGTGATCCTATAAGGGTTCCTTTTTTCCTTTTGAGGTACGGAACCCTAAAAACATTAATGTACAAGCAGTCAATAATAATATTCTCAATACCTATAATCGGTTACTATATAATAATGTCACCGGGAGTTTCTAGCGTCTAAGACACAGGCTCGCACAGGCGAAGCGTGTGTGTAAGCCGGTGCATACTTTCTTAACTCAAACATTATAATATTATTAATTACTTCTTGTATTAACACAAAAATTGCATAAGCATTACTTTTTTTATGTAAATACAATATTTAATGAATATTAATATAATGTTTAAAAATAGAAATGATACACCGGCTTACCCTCACGCTTCGCCTCTGCAGGCAAACAAAACCAGTTCAAACAAAAAACAAGATAAATTTGATAATTTTATTATTTGCCAGTACTTATTCGTGACCAAATAATGCATAATCATGGAAAATTTCTTTCTTTTTTATTTATACGACGATGTCTCTCTCACATAGGGATAGTCAGAGATAAACGGGTTTAACTTATCCCCGTGTCTGGCATGCAAGGGCTGCTGGGCTCAAGCTATCTCCATACCTAATTTTATTTTATTTATTTATTGTTCTCTGTCGCTCGTATTGTCACCTAGGGGCCACTGAAAATCAGCGCCGAGGCTCGCCACGGCATAACGCTGAGTGGCACCCTCTTTGGCACCGTTCGGCACAGCTTTTTATGTTCATTGTTTCTTTGTTGTGTGCTTTTCTTGTTATTTGTCTGTGTCTAATGTGTGTTAAATAAATGTCTTTATTATTATTATTATTAATTTCATCAAAATCAGTTTAGCGGTTCAGCCGTATATAATACAGATAGTAAAACATATATGAACGGACTCTCATCGGGCTGCAAGAACTTCCTGTAAATCAATTTTGCATCCACTATTAGCAAAACATCTACATTTAGCGAAATAAAAATGTTCTATTCTACCAAAAAAACGAGAATACATATCGCGCTGTGTAAAAAAAATACTTGCCGCATAAATAAAAAGGGTGGTATGTAATGTTGTCGCTACCTCTTTCGTGATGGTAGTCACTTATTTTTTTTCCTTCATTTGTTTTACTGTTGTCAAAAATGGCATCTAAACAAGAAACCTTGACAAAACGAATTGTAAATTTTTATCATTCAAATTTAATGATGGGGAAAAAGTTTACAGTGAATCATTTTACTCAAGAGAATGTACCAGTTTCTACTGTGTATAGAATTTTAGCATCTCATACTACAACTCGTAAAAGTGGCAGTGGCAGACCGGCAAAGATAATGAACAAACGACGGCTAAAAATGCTTCATACCCAATTACCTTCTTCAATGATTGGCAGATATACGGTAGGCTACAATGGAGGAATGGTAGGAATGATTACATTCTGACAGTATGAGCCAACGTGATGCCGCGAAAAAATTTAATTGTAGCCTACCGTATATCTGCCAATCATTGAAGAAGGTTGGAATAGTATGCCGAAAGAAGGTGAGGACACCAGAATATACAGAAAAACAAATTTCGACCATTAAAACTCAATGTCGCTGGATGACCCGAAATTACGCTGGAAAAAATTTCATTTTAGATGATGAAATTTATTTTCCCTTGAGCAAATTTCACATCCCGGGAAATGATAGATACTACACAACCGACAGTTCTACTACGCCTTCGGATAAAAAATACAAATTCAAACACAAGTTTCAACAAAAGGTTATGCTGTATGTCGTCATTTCCGAAAGAAGAGTTTCAAAACTGTGGTTTAAACCTAGTGTAACAAACGTGCTACACCTCTAAGTAGGTATGTATACGTTGTTCTGATAAATTATAAATATATAAATTAAATATCAATTTCCTATAACGTTTTAAATAGACGTTAAACTATGGCCTTTAGTAAATACAAATACGCGTGATCGTCTAGTCTAAAAATGTAGGACCCTCTACGTTGTGTAATTTATTATGCCGGAAAATAATACAAACACGAAACAAAAAATAATTAAAAGAAAAAATAAACAACCGAATTATATCGAGCAAAATAATATGAAATATAAACACTCACTCAGAACCGCGATCTCTCACCCTTTCGTTGCCTAACGCCTTTATGCCGCTGCGCTACCGCTCTCGAAATATCGGACCGCGTCGCGTGCTAAAACCGAACTTGAACACTCCGGTGCTAAAATCGAACTCGCTCGGCTCCCGAAATCAAAACTCTCGGACACTCGGATGCTGAAATCCAACTGCCCCTATCGCCAAAATTCCCTTCTCAACCGACTTATAAAAAAAAATGACGCTTTCCTCAGCCAATCAGAATCTTTCCCTCCGTAAACCACGCCACCAACGTCTTGTCATCTGCTAACAATCTGTACCTAAGCAAAAAATATTATGACCAGACCTGCATAAAAAGTATGACCCTTCGTTTGTAATTTAAACAAAACACTTAGACAAAGACCTTTAAAAGGAACCGGACGGACGCTGGAAACACATGTCGCATTTATTTTTTAGGGTCCCGTGGTACTTAGCATTAAATTCAGATATTTACTAGAAATAATTTGGCCATATTTTTAATAAACAATTACGTATATAACGGATGTTACACTAGTGGTTTAGCCGTTAATCAAAATATATACCAAAACGAGTGCTTGAAGAAAATTTTAATGCCATTCATTCAGAAATAATACCTACTCCGATGGCAAGTATGTGTTTTGGCCGGATATGGCTTCGTAGCATTATGCGAAAAAACACTCCGTTTTCTAGACTCCAAAAAAATCACATTTGTACCAAAACACCGCAACCCAACAAATCTTCCTCAATGTCGGCCAATTGAAGATTTTTTCGGATATTTGAATTCATTGGTGTACAAGAATAATTGGAGAGCCGAAAATTGTACTCAGCTCATAAAGAGGATAATGAGAATAATCGGCGCTGGGAAATACCCTGTTTTTAATTTTTATTAACGACCTTCCGTCGTCTATTTCAGCCGGATTATCCGTGCTGTTTGCTGAAGATACAACCGTCATAGTGAGTGCAAAGTCGTATGCACTACTCAATGAAAAAATCCTAGAAGCGAGTGGTCAGCTGCAGAACTGGTTTTCAGCAAATGGGCTACTTCTAAAGTATTCAAAATCGAACGTTATGATATTCTCGGGTCGCAGTATCACTGTTCCTCCATGTATAGTTAATACTCCTATGCCACTGTGTAGTGATTGTAGGTTCCTCGGCTTCACTATAGACTCAAATCTTAACTGGAAGTGCCATGTCGACAAACTGTGTGATAGACTGAGTGGTGCCGTCTTTGCGTTGCGAAAACTGAAACCGCTCATTTCCAATGATGCACTGAGACAAGTTTACTTCGCCCACTACCATTCACTTATGACGTATGGCACACTACTTTGGGGTAACTCCACGGATGCCAAAAGAGTTCTGGTCATTCAAAAACGTGCAATTCGTACTCTTGTCGGGGTGAAGCCAAGACACCCATGCAGAGATTTGTTTGTTTCGCAACGCATTATGACGCACTACTCACAACACATATTTGATGTTATTATGTTTGTAAGGAGTAATTTGTCACTGTTCCCTTCTTTTAATATCCCTGGCAAACAAACCAGGCAAACAGGTCGCCTGCGAGCAGTTCCTCGTCGCATGGCACTTGCTAAAAAGAACCCCCGAGTGATCGGCCCTAAATATTACGAGCGTCTACCCGCAGATTTCAGACATGAACTGGCTGATGAAACGTTTAGGCGCAAACTTAAGAACCTTTTATTGAATAATCCACTGTACTCAGTTAACGAGTACATGGAACTTAGACTGTAGATTTATTTATTTATTTGACATTGTTTTATTATTATTGTATTATTATTGTTATCATTATAGTTTCTAATTTATATTTTGAAATGACGATCCTTCACGGAGATCCCTATCTTTTTCATTTGTGATTGTGACATTTAATATTAGTTAATTTTGGATTATAACTTTTTATTTGTATTTAATAACTGACGATCTCAATTTAATTTCATATATCTTGACATGTGTACAATTTATAATGTAATATTATATTGAGAAATAAATAAATCTAATCTAATCTAATCTAATCATTTTGAGTAAGCTCCGTCGAACAGCTGACCATGGACCACATTCAAATGTTCATTGATAGTTTTTGAAAGAAATACAGTATATTTTTATGCAATTATATTTAAGTTTGATTTCAGATCCTGTTATACAATTTTTTCAACTCTTTCAAAAATTCTCGTTTTTTTGTTATCACCCGTATTCTATTTATTTCATCGTTGATTTTCTTTAAAAAAAAGGAGCGTATGCCCTTTTCCAATTTCATCAAAGTCGGTTCAGCAATTAATTACTTCATTATTCATAGTGATGATGATAATTACCATTGACGAAAATAAAACAAGAGGACTGACTCACCTTAAGAGGAGTGTGAACCTCCGACTTTTCATACAAAAGGCGATAACGATTTCCACCCCTTATAGCTTAAGAGCCCATGACACTAAAAACCTAGTATGATAAGATTCCCAAGTTTCGTTTGTTCCTCGAAATAGGGGAGGGGAAGGAGTATACGATAATGCAGTGCTGCAAGCCCCCCTGATTGGCCTTATCAGTGGCAGCAGCCTGATAAGCGACGCCTCGAACCTAGGTATCTAGTATGATCGATTTCCTAAAAAAAAACAAAGCTCTTCCGAAAGATCATCAATTTCTCTGTAAGAAAAACCACTGCTGCATTTTCAAAACAATGGAGAAAGTGGTTGCTGCAGTGATTGAAGGTCGCCCTCTGCGCAGCTGCTTTCGGCGTTTCAATTCAGTTTCGTCAGCAATCACCCGGTTCCTTTGATTTGTACGGATTGTATACGCGTGCCACGGTCACGTGCGAATAGTTTCACGTATCGTCGATTGTTTAAACAAATTAAATCGGCATATTGTATGTGATATTGTTTGATTTTTCAGCAGTTTGAATTTTTTGTTTTAAATTTTAAGGATTCCGTACCCAAATGGTAAAACGGGACCCTATTACTAGGACTCCGCTGTCCGTCCGTCTGTCTATCCGTCTGTCACCGTTAAAATTTCCCGGAAAATCTATGGCAACTCTATAATGTTTTTTTTCTAAGCCATTTGCTGTAAAGGCTCTTTGCAATAACGGTTTATTCCACCAATTAGATGTCTCTTATGCCCGCTACAGACGTCACGATATATCTTAACGATTTATCTGTGCAAGACGATTTGCGCAGATTTATCGATCGTGTGTATGTCAAATCGTTGCGATTTTTTGTCATACACAGATAAATCGCTCGCGCCCACATCTGACGAACGCGCCGTGAATGCCCCGTTCGCGAACAGCTCGCGCGCAGCACGCGCGCGGCGCGCGGCGCGAACAGTTACAATAAATACGTGTGCAGCGCGCGTGCTGCACGCGAGCGGTTCGCGATCGGCGCGCGAGCGGCGCATTCGCGGCGCGTTCGTCAGATGTGGACGCACCTATGCATGGCCATCTTTACTTATCTAAGGGCCGCCACAGACGGACCGCTGGGAGCAGTCTAGATCAGTGCACGAGAGTCAAAAGTCAAAGTATCTTTATTCAATTTAGGCTTTTACAAACTCTCATGAAGGTCAAGGAATGAATCTACCACCGGTTCAGAAAAAATCCTCAGAGTAGTCATGTTGTGGACAGAATGGACCACAACACAGCCACTCCAAACATTTCGTCTACCGAACCCTAGAAATTAAAAAAATAGCTTTTAACAACGGGGTAACCACAACCTACCTATGAAATAAGACAAGAAATAACTTCCGCAAGCTCCTATCTACGTTCAATCGTAGAGTGTGATACGACTTTGCAAAGGTTATTCCGTTTAACATTATTTTTTATGTGATATAATTACAAATTTACAATTTTCGGACCTTTTCCTTTACTTGTGCTGTAAGACACTGCTGCTTGCCAAATTTCATGATTCTAGGTCAACGGGAAGTAGCCTATAGGTTTTGATTCCCTTTGGATTCCCTTGAAAGTATCAAATTATGTGACATAAACGGCAGTATCTTTTGATTGCGGTGACTTAGAACGTTGATTTTTTTCACAGCTTCAAGAGATTGCAAGCTTTAGTATTTGATATTAATTTCAACTTGATGCCTCCACGCGTTTCTGAGAAAAAGGTCTTGACAGACAGACAGACAGACAGACAGACGGACAAACCAGTGATCCTATAAGGGTTCCTTTTTTCCTTTTGTTGTACGGAACCCTAAAATAAGGGTTCCTTTTTTCCTTTTGATGTACGGAACCCTAAAAAAAAACAAGATTGATATTTATACTACTTTTACTTTTCATTCTAAAATAACAGATAAACAATACTAAAACTAAGGTTGAGTCTCAAAAGCTGTATCGGATATCACGATTTCAGTCTCCAGATGCATTCTCCGTTGGACCCGTATAACCTTTTAACCGCCTCAGTGGGCTGCAGACGTCAGCGTGTACAGGGTAAAAAGTCCTTCACTACCTTGACTTAAAGTTGAAATTCGTGTTACTTCTCAGACATGCTTGGCGGCCAAAAGGTAAAATTATCTTTATCTACACCCATATCATAAAACCTCCATAATGTAATCAAAAACCGTAGGAAATGACCACCATTATGACAACCTGTACTGTAATGTTATTACAGTATCGATTTTAGTATCTTAATTGTCATAACGATACAGATTTATGAGCTACAGGCCGGCGCGCCGCCGTCGCCGCAGCCGGCGGGGCCTCATCGTCGCCGTGTCGCCGTTTATAATATGTGTGTAGATAAAGTTACGTATACAATTCTACATAATTTCGCCTTAAAACACACGTGCGATCTTATTATGAAACTCGCTTAAGCTCGTTTCATAAAACCGCACTAGTGTTTTAAGGCCTATCAATATGCAACCTATACTATTATCTGACTATTGGAGAATCTAGTTCAAATAGTAACTGTCGAATATCGAAACGGAACAAAACCGCTTCAGACCAGCGCATCTGAATGACATCGTGATATCCGCTGTATCTTTATTATTATACAGGGTGGGCCATAAGTTTTTGCAAATAGCAACACAGATTTTTTTCTAAACTATTAATTGTGCGGTACAAAGGATGATAGGAAATTAAACGCCATTTTGTATATTTTTGACTACGATGGACCGTTTCACAGGAAAGCAACGTGGTTACTGTGATAAACACTATTTAAAAAAACCCGGGAAAATGCGAGTTAAACTCCCGTGGAGAGCGTTCCGTGATTATATTAAATTTACTATGTTACTTTGAATACCATACACTTTTTGAAGGTTTTCCTGTAATCTTTAGGTAATGAACAATTTTTTGTATATCTTTCAAAATTTTAGGTCTAGTTGTTTCGGCGAAAATGAGAGGGGAGGGGGGAATGGTAAATTTTGGCCTATTTTCCTAAATAACTTCAAAACCGTTTATATTAAAATTATTAAAAAAAACACTTAAGTTCCTCATAACGAGCCCTTTCATTTGATATGTCACACGCCTAACGCCATATATTGCAAAACGTACCTACCAGAAATGATGATTGTCAGTATCTTTCCATACAATTGCATAGTAGGTTGCAGTAGTGCCAGCAACAAGACGGAGCTCATTTAGGCGACATTGTTTATACAGATAAAACATATATTTTATGCTTATTACTTATAATAAATACAAATAAAATAGGATTTGTAGTTTTGCCTCTATCATGTTTCTAAAAGTGCAAAAACTTATGGCCCACCCTGTACATATAAAACAGTACCGTGACTAACGTGACGCACAGCCCTAACAGGTGGTCTTAGAGGTTTGAAATTTGGAGGAGATATTCCTCGAGTACCCTAAAGTTTCACTAAGGAGGGGTTTTTTGAAATTTCATCCCTAAAGGGGTGAAAAGGGGTGACAAAGTTTGTATGCAAAATACCCCGGGCGAAGCTGTGGCGGGTCCACTAGTTGGTTATATTTGACCCAATAAAAGCAACGGCTCTTTATAAAACCCGGCCTAATTAGTAGAATATATTGTGCTTGTCTTTCGCTTCTTGTTCGTGTTCCTTCTTGCACTTCTTTGGCTTCTTTCGATGTCCGCCCCCGCCTCGTTTCATGAGGTGTTCTTGCGGTATCGGCATCTGACCGCGGAAGTCCACCCCTGGCCCGGGCTTCAGCTTCATTCTGAAGTCAGTCTTGGTGTGAACGGATTCCGTGGGTATTAGCCGATTGCGACACTTATAGAAGTGGTAATCCCTGAAATATAAATATACTATAATGCTAGTTTAAAATGATTACGCTCATAGGTTCATAGGCGTGCAGTCCATATAGACATTTAGGCAATGCCTACCCTGGCAAAATTACCCTGTGTCCGATTTATAACTCGTAATTCGCATTAAATTATTTCTACGATTCAAAACTCCTCTCCTGCACCTCCTCCTCTGCTCCCGTGCTGCTCTGCTGCACTGGGAGTAAAGAAATAGCATAGAATGCGTGCAGATGCTTATCATCCTGGCATGTCGTAAAAGTCGACTAAGGGACGGGTCCTCTCCAACATGGTGGACTATCTGTATGGGCGATGGGCTGATCACCTGTCACCATACGGTTTATCATACCATCTGCGGCCCTGACATGCATGGCACAAAGATAAATTAGAATCGTTTATCTCTAAGTGCGTCTCTCTCACACTAGTGCCGACGAAAGAGATAGTCATAGAGATAAACGGTTCTAATTTATCTTTGTGGCATGCATGTTAGGGCCGTTGAGGACTAATTAATCGAACGTGGCCATAAGTAGTCTTGTAGCTCTGCCCACCCCATTAGGGATTTCGGGCGTGATGCTATGTAAGTATGTACGATTCGAAAAAACCTAAAATATTTATTATTTATGAAATTTATTAATAAAATCAAAACTTCTTTTGGTGAAGCTCTTTATCTGCTTCGATAAGGGCTATCAGCGGAGCCTTCTGCGCAGTCTCCATTATATTAACTAGCTCGTCAAACTCAGCTATTTTGATTATATTCGATTATATTGATCGTCAGTAAGTGATATTGACGGCCAATATCACCTACTGACGATCAGTATAATTGTGCAATATCACTGATTGTACAATTATATTGATCATCAGTAGACGATGTTAGCGGTTAATTTCAACTACTGACGATCCATGTAATCTAATATAATCAAAATAGCTTACTTAGTACCTAACGTGTTTATTTTTTATCAAAATATTGCGTTTCGCTACACGTCCTTTTCGTTCAACCAGGTGTCAAAAATAATTAAAATAAATAAAAACGTACTCATTGAATAATTAACTTCGTTAAAGATTACCAATAAGGTAAATTCTGAAGTTTTCAGTAGTTAATATATTTCTAGAACGTTCATGTATATTTTTTCGATTACAACTACTACATAATCGAGATAATAAAACGCAGATTTACCATAGACAATGTAGTATCCTTCGACATTCATCTTATCATCTCTATTGACACCGAGAATACGATTTTCCGTCGCTGTAGACATTTTTGTGACATTCGTACTCGACATACACGATTCGAGATCATCTCGAAATAGACTAAATCTCGACAGAAGTGAGAATTGGGGGCCAGCACGTCTAGCACGACCTGCCCGCGAATCGTTTCCCTAGTAGGGTCAATCAACTTTTTTGTGTTGTTATTTTGTCCCCGGTTGTCCAAGTGACACTTACATACTGTTTCATAGAAAAATGCTTAGGTTGTCCAAGGGACAAAATTTGTATAACCATAGCAACGGGTGGCACTAAAAAGTTGATTCGCCCAGCTTAGCA
Source organism: Tortricodes alternella (assembly GCA_947859335.1). Lineage (NCBI taxonomy): Eukaryota > Metazoa > Arthropoda > Insecta > Lepidoptera > Tortricidae > Tortricodes > Tortricodes alternella. The sequence continues at coordinate 3,153,771 of OX401972.1, forward strand.
TTTTCCGTTGGCATCCATCGGCCAACAGTAGGGAATCCGTAGGGATATATACGGAACCAATATAACAAAAATATTATCATTACGCCCAACCAATTACCAACGTTGTGCCATTGTGAATACCGCTACCGTTGTTTAAAAACGGTTGGCATTTCTGCATTGTATACAACGAAGGCCCTATTAAGTAACTAATTAATATTAAGTAACGTTGGCCCAATGTAGTAAACTATTATCATTACGCCCATCCATTTACCAACTTTGGGCCAATGCGACTTCTGCTACCGTTGGTTTAAAACTGTTGGCATGTCTACATTATATTGTTTCAGTTGAAAATTTTACAATGGCCCTTGGCCCCCAAAGCGACGGCCAAGTCTAACCGCTGTCCAACTAACGAGACCCACGTGGCCCGACCCGGGTTGTCGCTCAGTGCGTCCCGTACATATTTGACAGGTTTGACAGAGGCGCACTGAGCGACAACCATCTGTAACAGTTTTTGCATATACAATACATACAACATTTTGAAAGAGAAAGTAAATGCGTCATTAAAAACCTAGGAGTACCTAGGTGGAATGCCCATGAATAATTTTTTCGAAAAAGAAGGCTACGAGTAAAATTCCGATGAGGAAATTAATCCATCACGGAAAAATGTAGCTCGGAAATAAGCTACTCGAAAATGATGCGTTCGCGGGACCCATCTAACAAATCGGCGCTGTAGCAAGCTAAATCGAGCTTGTCGGCATGTTCTTACCCTAAGGTACACAATGCTTGATGATAAGTCGATTTGTTCCTGGTTCGTCATATTCATGTTCCTAATTGGCATAATCCTAATTCGACACTTTCATAACTAGTCATATTCTTAACTCGTCATATTCCTGATTCGTCATCTCCCTTACTCGTCATACCATGTACATTTGCCTGCACAAACTTATAATAGAAATTCTCTGTGGTAAATGATACCCTCTTTAGATAATCATGGACTCCACCCTTGAGTAAATGATTGTCTAATAACCGTAGTACAAAGTAAAACTACTTAGTACAATATGTCCTCATATTTATTAATCCTGTAAGCACGTGTTCGCGATTTCATTTGACTGTACAATGACGAGTTAGGAATATGACGAAACAGGAATATGACGAGTTAGGAATATGACCAGTTAGGAAAGTGTCGAGTTAGGCATATGACCAATAAGGAATATTACGAAACAGGAACAAAATCGATAAGTCATTTGGACGCTCATTCCAACAATAATATTCAAACCTTATGTCAAGGAATTGGAAGGGCGCGAAGACTCTGTCCGCGATATTCTTTTTGTACTCCAGCCATCGACAATTGAGGTACTCATTGGTCTGCAGCGAGTAGTGCTTCGTGTATACGTTCTCGAATAGACCTTTCTCGAAGATAGGGAGTGTGCGGTAATCCTTGCCAATAATCTCAGCAACCTCTGTTTAAGGACATATCGTCAGCTGTAATATGAATTAGCGTAACCGCCAAAACGACGAAATTGAGTTATATATACAGTTGGACGGGTCCAGTCGTCCATACCTACCTCGCAAAATGACTATAGGGCAGAAATAACTACAACGCAAAATGTCTATGTAGAAAAATATCTGTGCAGCAGAAAGACAACGGCGAAAGAGACCCACTACCCATAACAGCTACTTTGTCGTAAAATACCTTAGTCGCAAAATGACTACTTTTTAAAATAAACGGTCAACAAACAAAAACACATTGAATAAACCTATTCTAAGGGCGTATTTTACAAGTTCTGTCCCATTTACTCAAAATCAACAATACTGTATCTAAGTCTAAACATAGACAGGATTAGATGTGACCATTAGACGGAGACGGAGGACTTAAAGATTACAGTGAAGGTACCCTTAGAATAAGTTTATTGAATGTGTTGTTTTTGTTGAACGTATATTTTAAAAAGTAGTCATTTTGCGACTTAGGTATTTTACGATGTAGTCTTAATACAAAGTAGCTGTTATGGTTAGTGGGTCAAAAATATGACGGTTGGAGACCTTGATTTACGGTGAGATCCGGCACGGTTCGCTTTGTGTGTTCGCAAGCAGGATATGAAGTTAAAGGATTCGCTGACATAGTTACTCAAATAAAACGTTACAAAAGTAATAATGCGAATAAAAATACTTCTCCTGCTTATAATGGCGGCCCGGCGCTCATTAATAAAAAATGTTTACACACAATTGACAGCTTTTCTTTTTAATTTACCGCTTTCAAATTCTTTTCATGTTGGTATGCGCACTTATAGCAGTGTTTCCAATGTAGCTACTTTGTAGCTAAATTTTGCATCATTTTGGCTGATTTAGCAACTAAAATTTCCATTTAGCATCTTGCACATTTTTAGCAAGTTTTGTTATTCGACCTATTTGTTTAACTTTATTTTAGAAAATATAAAGATAGCATATTGCATTTCTAAATGTTGTTGCTTGAGACACTAAAATAACCATATCGTGTGACATCAATACGTTCCTGGCAATCGCCTTCATAATAAATCGTAAGAAAACAATAACAGTTTAGTATTTTTTTATGATACTTGATTATTAACCTTTTGGCCGCCAAGCATGTCTGAGAAGTAACATGAATTTCAACTTTAAGTCAAGGTAATGAAGGTCTTTTTTACCCTGTATAGCCTGTCACGTATAGTCGACAACGGCGGCCAAAAGGTTAAACCAGCTTAATTCTTGTGTCCCCTAATTTTGCTCATTTCTTTTTTATTTAAATTTTTAGTACCCTTTTTAGCAACGTTCAAATATATTTAGCTACTTTTTGGTAATTTCTAGGCGTTCATCTAGGTACGTCTTAATTTAAGAGTTGGCAGCACTGACTTTTTGTTATCAACCTATCATAGACAACCCCTTTGACCCCCGACTCGTGTGCGCTCGCCTCGCCTCGTCTCAGCTCGCTATTTTTGTCGGTTTTTCGTGCAAGATCAAAGTGACGAGTGAAATTGCGAGCGGCCCGACCTCACGCGCGCGTACATTAGTGTGCCACAGGTTATAAAATACTTCACGTACGATTTTCCTTTAATACAATAAAACAAAATTAAAATGAAATAACCCTCTTCGGAATAGGACATAGGGTACTATTTATCCCGGAAAAATCAAAAGTTCTCGAGGGAATAACTATAACTGAATTCCGCCCGGAAAAAGCCACAGGCAAATGGTAGTTTTAGATATAGGTAATATTAATTTAATGAAACTCTTTTCTTTTATTATTTAGGTTCTGCTAACATCTAACAAAAGAATAAACAAAAAAGCATGTTCACGCACGTACCTCCATTAGGTACTTAATAAAGTAAAGAATCTTGATACGTATTTATATAAAAATATAAGTTTCAAAGGGTAGTAAGCTAAGCATCCACCATCTCCTTTTCCTGCAAGGTTTTCGAATCTTTTTGTACAATATGTACGTAAAAAACCATAATGCGCAAACGCGGACAAAGCTGTCGCGGCACGTCCATCGTCTTCTACGATTCAGCGGCAACTGAGCTATGCGCGCATGAAGTGCAGTGCCACTCGCCACCACTCGCCTCGGCACCACTCGCCGAGCGCCTCGCCCGAGCGCCTCGTACGAGCGTGAAGTGCAGCTATAAAAGAAACAAATGTCAAAAGACTTGTCTATTCAAATAATCGTAAAGTTCGTAAATTCCGATACAGTATTAAATTGTAATGTTTAAACAGCTTATATTTAACTTTTGTGTATGAAAAGTTAGATAATTATTATTTTAAAATGAATTTAATAGAAGAGAAAAGTGTAAAGTGGAAGCCGTCATCAAGTACCTGCAGATGTTGCCTCGCAGAAGGATGTTACAAAGATATTACAACGACATATTATTTATCGTTTGAAAAAGAGGTTTTTGAAGAAATGCTGAAAGAAACACTCGACATTCAGGTTATATACAACTTCATACAGTGCTTACACAAATGATTATCCATTAAAATGTGATAAAAACCGACATACTTTTAGCTAATATAAATCTCAACTTGCATCTGAAATTCTGGTCTTTTTAAAGACTTCACAGAGCTTACTGCAACACTATGACCCAAAATGGTCAAATTTCTATTTGTGTTATTAATTGCCTATAAATTTCACGAAATCACGAAATTGAAGATGGAACTGGAAAAAATGATATTTGTATTTTATTTTTATTTAATTCAGATTCCTCACCAAGATGGTATGTCCAGTAAATTGATATGTGAGGACTGCATCACACGCCTCCGCGATGCCCATACCTTCAAGCTTACCATACTGCAGAGCATAGCCACAATCAACAATTATTACAATCAACTTGCTGATGGTAAGTGTATTGAAACATGCCACTTAAATAAATACAAACCAAACCTGAATAAATAATTATGTTTTAAGGCGTTATTTCGTTGTTTTGTCGTTTGTGAAGTACAGTCAATCAATTCTACTCACAGGTCACCATGTTGACGTGATGTTATCATTAAATCTCAAAAAAAAAAACATTAAAAAATTAATGGATATACTGTGACAAGGTTCTCCAATGGTTTGGTTGGTTTTTAAAACTTAGAGTTGCTTGGAGACGCAGTCACAAGTCAGGTTTTTAAATACCTCAAATTCGAAACCACTGACATAGTATTAATAAGGTCATTGGAGGTGACTGGATTTTATTTACTTGTAAAGGGGTTGCATACTCCAGAAGGTTGAAAATTATAGTATTATTTGCTCAGTGCAACCTCGGTCATATATTATTATCATTGGAGCCGTGCAGGGATATTGTGCCCTCACCTACATACAATATATATTTTTGATTAAGAGGAGTGTGAACCTATGGCTTTTCAAACAAAAGGCGATAATGATTTCCACCCTTTCAATGTTAACCGATGTTCACCAATTCTTGATAGGTGGTCAGTCAGAACAAAATCTAGGTCTATATGTTTTGATTTTTTCACTATAATGAATCAATTCACTTTTATTGTGGCTTCAGTATTCTCATACAAATTATTTGCGATTATTTGACTTTGCTGATCTTTAATCAATATTCAAAAAGCGTATAGACCTAGATTTTGTTCTGGCTGATAACATACCAAAAAATTGGTCAAAATCGGTTAACATTTAAGGGGTAGAAATCGTTATCGCCTTTTGTGTGAAAAGGGTGATTTTTGCTGTTGGTTCACTATCCTCTTAATTGTACTATTATCTGGTTGAAAAAAGACTTACTGCTGACTTTCTTGTGAGACTTTTTCTCATCCTTTGAAGCGCTATCGGACATGTGAAGTAGCTTGTACACCTTGCAGATTAAATACTTCATTTTAATTTCATGTCATACTAGCACACGGTTTCAATGCTCTTTATACTCCCAATATGAAGGAAATATATTGCCCTGGGAAACCGTTTATAAAGATTTATAAATGTTATTTCAGAAATGAAAACGGACACAGATATGAAGTTAGAGGGGATCAAGGCTGAACCTCTTCAGCTGGAGGTGGATGACGACAGAAATGATGCTGATGGCTTCCCAGATGATGCCAGTGCGGATGATGATGGTAGAGTGACAAATCCTCCATGGGTAGTAACAGAGGAACCAAAAAAAGGAAACAGAAAAGAGACCTCTGTGTATTATTATTATGCACGTATCAGCTACTAGTGGACCCGCCACAGCTTCGCCCGCGGTATTTTCCATACAAACTGTATCACCCCTTTTCACCGCTTTAGGGATGGAATTTAAAAAAAACCCTCCTTAGTGCACCTCTAGGGTACTCGCGGAATGTCTCCTCCAAATTTCAAACCTGTAGGACCACCCGTTTAGGCTGTGCGTTGTCTATAATTGAGTCACGGTACTGTTTTATATGTATCTGTATGTAAGCTGTCTGTGCGTAAAATCTATAATAATAATAATAATCACATTCACATTAAAGTTGTCTTAAGGGCGTCTGCGTGTTGTCTTCGGCCCCATGTACGCCTTCCAAATGGTCCGGGACTCCCATAGTCTCGTCATGGTAAAAGACATATATATATATAGGTAATAATGTGTTAGTTTTAGTTAACCTTTTGACCGCCAAGCATGTCTGAGAAGTAACACGAAATTCAACTTTAAGTCAAGGTAATGAAGGACTTTCTTACCCTGAATCCGCTGACGGCTGCAGCCGACTGTGGCGGTCAAAAGGTTAAAATGTAATGTTATAGTTGAAAAAAGACTTACTGCTGAGTATCTTGCGGCGTTTCTTCTCAGCAGATGTCACCTTTCGAAGCGCTGGTAGATTCAGACATGTGAAAGAGCCTGTGTGGCCTACTTGCAAAATAAATATTTTCATTTTCATGTATCAAATGTCTCATCTGTTCCAGAAATACTTGCTAATATTAAACTGGAATTACACAAAATGGAGGAAGTCCAAGCAGAGAACAGAAACAGAAGAAAAAGAACACGAATGAAGGGACGGGCGAAGAGAAGCAAAATCAAGCATGGAGACCATGATATTGCTAACTTAGGTATATTTATTGCTAGTTTTAACTTATACTCCTGTGCTGCACTGGAAGTGAAGAAATAGCATAGAATGCGTGCAGATGCTTATCATCCTGGCATGTCGTAAAAGTCGGCTAAGGGACGGGTCCTCTCCAACATGGTGGACTATCTGTATGGGCGATGGGCTGATCACCTGTCACCGTACGGTTCATCATACCATCTTAGGACTAATTAATCGAACGTGGCCACGAGTAGTCTTGTGGCTCTGCCCACCCCATTAGGGATTTCGGGCGTGATGCTATGTTTAACTTATAATATTATAAGTTACAGATAGGTTACTGTAAACTGTAAATAACTACAAACTATCCCAATTTTGAAAAATATGCATAGTTGGGCACCGTTAATAAAATAGTTAATTTCCTTAATAGCTAATCCGTTACTAAAAAAGTTAACTTCGTTAAACGTTAAAGCGTTACATTTCGGAAGATTTAACGGGAGTTAACGTTAATCGTTAACTCGTGATAGGAATTGATTTATATATTTTTAGTAATTTACTTATAAAAAAAAACACCTATTATTTAGAGATGAAATTCAAATCAAAAGCTATCTGACATAAGGCAAATAGTAGGTACCTACTTAATTAACGTTTAACGGACTTTTATTTTATTAACGGAAGTTAATCAGTCCGTTAACATTTGTAAAGTTAAACTTAAAAATGAATCCGTTACCCGAAATGTTGACTTCGTTAATTAACTATTAACGGTTTTGTGCCCAGCTATGTATGTCACATAATATGTCATGTGTGTTCACTGCCGCGAGGACACACGCACCATTTTATTTTGGTATTGCTTTCTTAACACTCAGTGCCAGCACAAAAATCAAGTCCCATTCCAGGCGCCGAAAAATTGCCTCCATACAAAATTGCTATAGCAAGAACCCGACCAGCGAGTCGTTCGGTGTGGCGACAAAGTCATAGAAAACCCAACTATCGGGTTTTCGGCACTGAATGTGTTAACTTACATTCCTCTGTTTCTCCCTTGTTAGCTAATAAATGTTTCTCTCCTAGTTATTATCAAACCATGAAATTACAGAAACGTCCGACGCCAAACCCGAAGACACTTGGACGAAAATCGCAGAACGTCGCGGGAACGGCCCCATTCTAAGAGAGAACTCTCTCAAACTCCTCGCGAATTCCACCATGTGCGTGTTCCAATGGAACAAGAGTAGGTACCGCTGCTTCTGCTGCAAAGAACCATTCTCCGACATGGACATGTTGAAACAACACACGCACAACACACACACTCTAGAGAGCATAAAGAAAAAAATCATATTACAACAGAATAGATTAGTCAAAGTCGAAGTGTCGAGTCTATTTTGCAAAATTTGCCAATTATCTTTAGATAATTTATCATTACTCCGAGCGCACCTATCCACGCATGATATTAAATTCGAACTGAACGAGGACTTGCTTGTGCCGTTTAAAATAGAGTCCAATTTGCGATGTCAAATTTGTTATGAGAATTTCACAGTTTTTCGTTTGTTAAACATGCATATGAATAAGCATTTTCAGAAGCAGGTCTGCCATATTTGTGGAGCGGCTTTCTCTAATTTGGTCTTTTTGAATTTACACAAAACTCGGTCGCATCGGCCGGTCCGTTGTAAACTTTGCAGCGAGCAATTTAGCAATAAACTTGATAAAAAACACCACGAGATAACAGTGCATAATGTGAAATATGAAAGGAAACTCCGCTTCCCGTGCCCGTACTGTTCCGACAGGTTTTTCCAGGAAAACTTCAGAGTTTTACACTTGGTGGAAAAGCATGGATTACCGAAACCGGATCACAGATGTTTGGTCTGTGAAAAATCCTTCGTGACGCGATCTCTCTGCAATAATCACATGAAAAATGTTCATATGAAGGAGAAAAATCATGAATGTGATGTGTGCCATAACCTCTTTTATACTAAGTCGGATGTGGCGAGGCATAGAGTGACGCATACAGGGGAAAAAAGGTTTTCTTGCAGTCTGTGTAGCAACCCGTTTGCTACGAAGGATTCTTTAAGAAGGCACATGAAAAGAACGCATATAAGTATACATTAAAATGTTTCGATAACAAAATTGTGTTATTTGAACTGAAGTTCTCAGAAACGTATCTTTAAAACAGCGAATTTTCATGTTAGTAACTTTTTTATGTTCATACCGAATTGCATCAAAATCGGTTTAGCGGTTTAGCCATGAATCGCGCAGGTAGGTATAAAAAGTAGTCTATCTGCTTTCCCAGGTCTCTAGCTATCTACATACCAAATTTCATCAAAATCGGTTCAGCTGTTTAGCCGTGAAAGCCTGACAAACACAGTTATTTTCGCATTTATAATATTCCGCGTGGAAACTGTTCATCGCGCGCAGCGCTATCTATCGTGGAGTAGAATTTCTCTGATGACCAGCATGGTATAATAATACAAGAGGACTGTCAACTTAGTACAGCCGTAATACTAGATGGCGCCACAAAAAAATATATATTGGATCGTAGTTCGGAAGCTTGTCACTAGGTTACGCTACTAGAGTTAGCCTAGGTGATATTCAATTAAATTAAACTAAATCATTTTGTCTTCAAACTGTCGTTGACTCGACTTTTTTCACGTTTTTTTGTAAAAACTAGCAGTTTTTCGGAAGAAAGAATAGTTGTTTGAACGAATTACGGCCTAAATTTAAGAAATCGTCAATAGATGGCGGGTGAAAGCTCCAATGTAATCTCAAAGGTTGAGTCTCCTCGTATTATTGGTCCATGATGTTAGTAACTTTTTTATGTCCATACCAAATAGCAATTGATTCCTTTTTCGGCACATTCCTTTTTGGACATATTCCGTTTTCGGCAAATTGCATCAAAATCGGTTCAGCTGTTTAGCCGTGAAAGCCTGACAAACAGAGTTTTTGCATTTATAATATTCCGCGGGGAATCTGTTCATCGCGCGCAGCGCCATCTATCGAGGAGTAGCATTTCAGATTACCTGCTGCTGCTTGAGCCGATGTTCGAGGATTTGCCGCACGTAATGGAGCCCGGGGACGTAAACATCAATCCACAGTCAGGATAAAAAAAATTAAAAAGAAAATTGATTTACTTTATTATAGCAAGGACCAATAATACAAGAAGACTTTCAACCTCTATACATTTGAGCTTACATTGAAGCTTTGACCCGCCATCTATTGACGAATTTTAAAATTTAGGCCGTAATTCTTTCAAACAACTATGGTTTCTTCCGAACAACTTAGTTTTTACAAAAAACGTGAAAAAAGTCGAGTCAACGACAGTTTGAAGACAAAGTGATTTAGATTAATTTAATTGAATATCTCCCAGGCTAACTCTAGTAGCGTCACCTAGTGACAAGCTTCCGAACTACGATCCAATATATATTTTTTTGTAGCGCCATCTAGTATTAGCCAGGGAAGCTAGCTTTTCCGGCGTACGCTCAAATGTATGGGGGTTGACAGTCCTTTTGTAAGTCCATGATTATAGTATTCAGTGAAAGAAAATCATTTAAAAATAAACAGATTTTATTTACAATTTAAATGAAACAAATATTTACAACACTGAAGGAATTCATTGATATAAGCCAAATGAAACCTTTTCAATTCGATGCCATTACAACGCCGAATCTCATAGCCACATCAAATATTACCATCACTCATACATATTTTCCGACTTTTAGATTTTTAACCTTTTGACCGCCCCAGTCGGCTGCAGCCGTCAGCGTATACAGGGTAAAACTGTCCTTCATTACCTCGACTTACAGTTGAAATTCGTGTTACTTCTCAGACATGCTTGGCGGTCAAAAGGTTAAGAGGAGTGCGAACCTACGGGTTTTCATAAAAAAGGCTATAACTATTTCAACCCCTTAAATGTTAACCAATGTTCACCAATTTTTAATAGGTTGTCAGTCAGTACAAGATCTAGGTCTATAAGTTTTGATTTTTTCACTATAATCAATAAATTCAGTTTTGTTGTTGTTTCAGTATTCTCATACAAAACTTATTTCGGCATTATTTGACTTTCTTGATCTTTAATCAAAACACAAAAAACTTATAAACCTAGACTTTGCTCTGACTGACAACCTATAAAAAATGGTCAAAATTGGTTGATATTAGAGGTGAAAATCGTTATCACCTTTAGTATGAAAAGGATGATTTCTGCCTTTGGTTCACAGTCCTCTTAAGTAGGTCTGTTTTACACTGTATGGTGAACACTCAAATCCCAGAACAAAATTAAATATCCTAAGGACACTAAGCTTTACTTTTTTTTTGTAGTGGTAGAGCTAAACAGTAATCCTTACTAGATGATTACTGTTCGAATGGGCCTCGACCGGGGTAGTACCGCACTCTCACAGAATATCGGCGTAAAGTAATAGCTTGCTATTGCGTTTCGTACGGTGAGTGACGAGATCCGGAGGCCTATTCCATCCCCATAACCCAGCCTCCCTAGACTGGCAATGCATTGGCAGCACCTCTGGTGTTGCACATGTCCATGGGCGGCGGTGACCACTTTCCATAAGGTGGACCGTCAGCTCGTTTGTCACTCAATTGACATAAAAAAAACAAGCAAATAAAGCTGCCAAACTTGCGGGGCGCGCGGGGTTTTTAGAGCGCTGTGATTGGTGCGTTCGAGGCTATGCGCCCGCGCCTGCGTGAAGCCCAGCCGCTTATGATTTTTTACCTAATGCTGGCAGCGGTGGTCGCCTGGCTATGCGGACTATTGGATATGGTCTGTGACTCAAATGGTTAAAAATTAGTTTTCTATAGCATAATGCAGGTTGACCCCAGGCTTCACTTCCATACGATCAAAGAAACTGCCGTCCATTCGCCTCCCATGGCGGTTCTTCAAGTGCTTGCTCAAAGAATATTTCATTTGGAACTTGCAAACGCAGTAATCACAAGAATAAGGCTTTACTTCCGTATCCGTGTGCGTTCTCCTTATATGCTTCCTCATACCATGCGCTGTGAAGAAACTCATATCGCAAATCTTGCAAACGTTGTTCCGTTCCCCGTTATGAACTCTCCGGACATGCAACTTTAAGTTATTCGGTGTCAAAAACGTCTTCGCACATATACTGCAAGTCGCTATCGGTCTCTCAGCACCGTGCACTTGATAGTTATGTTCCTTTAATAAATAAGAATATCTAAATATAATGTTACACTCAACACAAGTCCGTTTGTTCGGTTTCGAACTAATTTTCACTCCGGTGTCACAATCACACTTGTCCTTATCCGCACATATTTTACACTTCTTCCCGTGCACAATCCTTTTGTGTATGTCTAGATTTTTAAAATTTATATATGCAGCTCCGCACACCTCACACACATAGTTCGGAAAGTGCGAGTTCATATGCATGGAGAGAAACGCAAAGGTATTGCACACTAGATCACATATCGCACATCTCAGTCCGTTCTCCAGCTTGAAAGGTATCAGCAAATGTCCTGCATCGGTGAACGTAAAGTCATGTATTACAGTCAAATGCTCTTGCAAAGCGTTCAGGTCTTCGCAGGGCTCCAAGCATCTATTGCAATGTAGGGACGATATTTCAGCCTTTTTGTAAGCGAGCCCGGTGACCGGATTGATTTTGATCACTAGTTCTTTAGCGTGAGAGTGCACTTTTGAATGCTCTCTCAATTCGTCCATGTTTTGGTAGTTTTCGTAGCAGTAGAAGCAGCCGAATTTAGCTCGGCCGGCTTTGAAGAGACACATGTTAGAGTTACGGATAAGTTTGAGCGAATTGGAACGCATCTCTACATGGGATTGGGTAACTTCGGGCTTTCTCTTCTTCGGGATGGGCTTGGATTTCCTTTTTAATTTTTTCAAACCTGTAACATTTTTTTAAATAATAAATATAAATAAACAAACATAACCGGTTCAAGCAATTCTTGTACATTATATAATCTGAATCTCGGAATCAGCTCCGACGATTTTCATGAAATTTAGTATGCAGGGAGTTTCGGGGGCGATAAATCGATCTAGCCAGGTTTAATTTTTAGAAAACGTCGTTTTATCCGTGTTTTCAGGTAATGAAAAACTGCTACAATATCATTAGAATACGAAGGTAAATTTCGCCACCAAGGTTATAATAGCTCAGGTGGGAAATCGGGCGGTCCCGAAACCAGAAGACCCCGGTTCGAGTCCAGATGATTCTTTTTTCAAGTTCCTTCTTTTGTGAGAAAAACTATTATTGGGATTCCTTTTTGAACGCATAAGATGGGTACCAGCAAAAGGTAAAAGTACCTGGATGACCGAGCTTTGCTAGGTTTTTTTTTGGTACGAATTGTAAAAATGTAGTAGATATTACTTTGTTTACTCTGTGTACAAAATTGTAATCGTAGCTGGTTCCTCCAGCGAACCCCTGGGTAATTGTATAATTAATTGTGTGAAATAAACACATTTTTAATTTAATTTAATTTAAATAAATAGCACTCAAGTGCAGTAGCCGAGTTGGCAGTTTCAGTGTCACGTTACCAGGACCCCAAACGGCACTGGTCCCACGTGGGGGCTACCGGTCAGCAAGCACCTCTCTTTATTAGAGAAGGCCTGTTCCTAGCAGGTTGACATGAGGGTAAGTTATCTCCATCTTATTGCTCAGTGCATCTCCTTCTATGATACTAGTATGAGAGAGACACACTGACGAATCAGATAGGATAGCTTATCCGTGTCAATCTTGCTAGTACCATACTGGGACGTATACAGAATGATTATGATGCTATAGGCTATAAATTAGACTCACCACATCTCCTCCGTGGTGCCCCATTCTGCTGTTCAAACTGAGCTGCCAGAATGTTCTGCGCCAGAGCTGTCATCTCCTGGACTTCGGAACCTTCGGCTTTCGCCTCGAGTTTGATGATATAGATGGCATCTGCAACATCATCACTTCATATTAATCTTAAGGTCCACACCAAGCTATAATGTTGTTGCCTACTGATTATTTTCTTACCAGAAGGCTAATGGGTACCAGTGGCGGAGCGTCAAATATTTCGTAAGGGAAGCCGGAAGAAAAGATACACCGTATAAGTGCGTCTGACCTTTTAGAGTTACATTGAATTCACTGACAGATAGCTGTAGTTTTGTAGCTTGGTACAGCCGTCAGGAATCAGTTTTTAGGCAGGCTGCGTTACTGCTGGGTACAGTAGTTTTTAGTTTCCACCCATACACAACTAAACCACAACCTATAGAAATTAAACCACTAAACCACAACCCAGTGACAGGCCGACGGGAGCTTTTTTTGAACTTTTTTTGGCAATAGTTAAAAACAGCACTAAATATAAAAGCCAAATTTTTAGGGTTCTGTACCCAAAGGGTAAAAACCCAGGGACATGGCCCTATTACTAAGGCTCCGCTGTCCGTCTCTCCGTCTGTCCGTCCGTCTGTCACCAGGCTGTATCTCATGAAAAGAGTCTAACTGTCTAACTGTTAGAGAGTTGAAATTTTCACAGATGATGTATTTCTGTTGCCGCTATAACAACAAATATTAAAAAAACCGGACAAGTGCGAGTTAAACTCGCGTGGAGGGGGTTCCGTTCCGTACATGATTATCTGAAATTTACTACGTTACTTTAAATACCATGGACTTCTTATAGGTTTTCATGTAATCTATAGGTAAATAACTATTTTCTGTAGTTTTTTCAAAATTTTAGCCCCGGTAGTTTCGGAAATAAGGGGGGGGGGGGGGGGGGAATGGTCATTTTCGCCTATTTTCCTAAATAACTTCTAAACTATTTTACTTAAAATTCAAAAGAAAATATATTTAAGATCCTCACAACAAGCCCTTTCATTTGATGTGTCACACAACATAGGATGCAGAACATTTTTTTTTTTAAATTCTAATTTACCCCCCAAAAGTGGCCCTTACGTTTAAAATTTATATATTTACGTCATGCGTCCGTGTAGCGGTCACCGACTTGCATATGTATACCAAATTTCAACTCAATCCATCCAGTAGTTTCGGAGCAAATTGGCTGTGCCAGACGGACAGACAGACACACGAGTGATCCTATAAGGGTTTCGTTTTTTCTTTTTGAAGTACGGAACCCTAAAAACCAGAATAAGGGGGCTCCCATACAACAAACGTGATTTTTTTGCTCGTTTTTGCTCGATATTGATAACGGCACCAGGTAGATGCTTGAAATATTGACAGAATATTTAGTTATATATACACTTTAAAAATAAATAATTAAATTCAAATAAAACATATTTAAGGGGGGCTCCTACACAATAAACGTGTTTTTTTTTTTGCTTGATTATAGATAATGGTACGGAACCCTTCGTGCGCGAGTCCGACTCGCACTTGGCCGGCTTTATTGAACTTTTTTTTAGCAATAGTTAAAAACAGCACTAAACATAAAATGGTAGCACTAAAGAACCATGATGAGCCAAATTTTTACACACTCATTTCGCAAATTTAGCGGTTGGCATGGCCCTCTGCCCCCGTGCCTTTGATTTACTCAAAAACTTACCATCATCATTGCTTCCATCAAAGTCAAGGTTAAACCCCTCATAGTTGATCTCTCCTATTTCCGACTCTTCGTAAACTCCCTCCTGCTTCACCTCCTCTGTTATGATGATTCCGAAATCTGAATCTGGAAAACAATTGTTTATGGATGGATAAAGGATTCAAATAGTGGAACAGCCAAGATTATGGTTTGAATAAGGGGGCGTTCATTAATTACGTAAGGTGTTCAGAGGGGAGGGGGTCGAGTCAAATCTCACCCGATGTCACGTGGGGAGAGGGGATCTCGATAAATATCACGTTTTTTTTTTCCCGCAGTTACAGTATGAAACAGTATATTTATCGCGGTTATGCGAACGCCACAAAGTAGCACAGTAGCCCCTCGATTGCTTAACCCTTTGAAACGTGCTCCGGACGCCGAGTGGCGGCTGTAGCCGACAAAATGTATGAAAAACGGTATGTCGTGGCGTCAGGGGCACGGAAAACGCCTGTCGGCTACAGCCGACTGTGGCGTTCAAAAGGTTTATAGCCGCACAGGCCAACCAAATGTGGGTAACGCTGCGGCGCACGCGCCGGGTGACAGCAACGCGGGCAGGTCCCGCGGTTTACGCCCGTAAATGTCGTAAATGTTTCGTTACTCGACGCTCAGATTAACGTATTTACACTACATTCATTGAAAAATCTAACGTGCGATTAGGGAGGAGTCAACAGAACGGGTCAAGCCAAATCTCCTGTCATCTTTTACATACATACATAGCATCACGCCCGAAATCCCTAATGGGGTGGGCAGAGCCACAAGACTACTTGTGGCCACGTTCGATTAATTAGCTCACAATCGAGATTAAACGTCAGTACATACAGTCGTTTGACACAACTGTATGAATGTGACGTTTAATCTCGAAATCGACATTATCTCGAATGTAGCGAGAATTGGGGGCCAGGATGATAAGCATCTGCACACATTCTATGCAATTTCTTCACTCCCAGTGCAGCAGAGAAGTAAGTAGATATCTTTTATTTGCCAAATTTTATTTATATTTTATATCGTGTTTTAAAAATGACTGCAATGACATTTCAGCCGTTTGCTCGGCTGTTTGATTATTTCTTTGTCTTAAGCTAAAAAAAAGAAAGTGACAGTTCCTCTATTATGTATTCTGTGGTTGAGGTTACTGGTGAGGTGACTCACAGGACTTTGTTGTCAAACCACTGTCAAACACAACCACAGAACACATAATAGAGGAACTGTCACTTTCTTTTTCTTTTTTTAGCCTTAAATAGGCAATCAGCCGAGCAAACGGCTGAAATTTCATTGCAGGCATTTAAAAACATTTCCTGAAGAAACAATATAAAATAAGTATACCTTCTTCTTCTAACTTGATCTGGTTTCGTAGCTTCTGTGCGATGGTCTTTCCCGCTTCTACCACCTGCTTCTTGAATTCAGCAGCCTCCCGCAGCTTGGTGATGCAGTTTTCACATATTTGACACTTGCCACCTACATCTTCATAAGATATCTGTAGTAATGGTTTAATGGTTTAAGTTTTTATACTTAAAACAGAATAAAAAAATAAGTAAACAAAAAGAGCAATGGGGAAGTTGCATGAAAATCAAAATGAGGTTTAAATGATATATTATGAAAGTAAATGTAAATAAAAGCATATTACAGAAAAAAGCAGATCATTTTGAGTATCCATTTTTATTTGATTAAGGGTCAAAATTAGTGAAAAATATATATTGTTTTTTAGTTCTGATTTAATTTTTTGGACATCCTCATCAAATTCATGTCATGTTTTATTTCTACGATGTTGGTCTAAAAACAGTATATTGAGAAATAATTGCTTATTTCGTATTAAACGCCATACATTTTATACAGTCTAACAACAGCTGCTGTTATGATGTCCTAGCTATTGTCCATTTCGTATGGAGTGTTTTTGTGAGTGGTATGAACAATGACTTTTCAAAGCCTCATAACTCATAAAATAATCAACATAATAATGTTTTGCGTACACAGATCGGTTTCTATTACTCAGCACATTCCTATACAAGATGAAAAAAATGCATGTTCCCTATGCTACGCTTACACGCATGCAATCAATCATATTGTTATAAAATAAAAATATTAACATAATATAACAAATAAATAAATACATAAATTTAGTAAATTAAAAGAATAATCTTAAAATCATATGAATTTTGGTATTTAATTTAATCAATCATACTTTGCACTCTTTATAAAAGGTTTTTCTTAAAGCACTATATTTTCTTTCAGTGTACTATTTTATTTATACCTTTTACTGGAAAATACTATATATATATGCCCCATAAATAGTTAGCAACCCTAAGGATAGGATAGATTGAATGCATCATTAATTCTTAGTTCAACCTATTCGTTCTACAATTACGACTTTCATCTACGTGGACACTTTGTAACCAGGACATTTTATGATCCAGACCTTTTGCTAACATAGTCATTATCATCAAGACCTTATACAATTGAATTGTTTCACCTACTTTATTTATTTATAATAAACTCCTGCGGACTTACAGGTCCCAAAATGCCCAGCAAGATAAATGAGATTCACATTATAATTTACAAAAACTTAATAATAATACATAAAAAGTGTATACACAAAATATAAAATTAACAGCTTCTATAGTACATTAATAAAACCTCTTATAGCAGCTATAAGTTGCGACCAATTGTCTGCGAACACATCAAAATCCTGGTTATGTGCAAGAAACTCGTTCAGAGACAATCACTCTGGTGGTAGGTGCATTGCTTCCCTGTAAAGTATGTGGCCTACTCGGGATGGCAAAAATATTGCGTACGGGTACTTGGGTACTTGTAAAACGGTCAGGCACGAATAGACCCAGTCTTTCTAAGAGGGAGGGATTGTCAATCTCTATTAGGGGACCTAACCTCTCTATTCCAATTCCAACTTGTACATTTAACGACCTAGCCATTTTATTAAGTAAGCCTCTATAAAACTAAGACCATTTTCTAAGCATAGCATTACAAAAACAAGTAATTTTGCTTACTTAGTCATGGTACAACTGAGAAATTTGGTTACCAGGGCAAAATAGAACTTAATTGTCCTGAACTGGACTCACATATCAGAGGTCACTCTAGTAAGTAAACACTGATAACGAGGGACCTTCAGGACACAAGAATTAACATAAGTGAGTCCAATATGAATATAAATTAGAAATCAACATAATGATTATAGATCAACATATAACATGCAAAGTACCATCGCCGTGAATATCAGAACACGTAAAATTCTCGCAATATTATATAGAATACCGGTACTTGACAATAAATGATTCAAAAACTTACAAAAATGTTGAATGTATCTAGTAGCATATCGGAATACACCTCTTTACGGCCATCCTGTTCATACAATGCCGATATGTCCTTATCACAACCGACGGCAAGACAACACCGACATAAATCTAACTGTCTCATGATGAATTATAGTCAACAAAAGATTATTACATCGAAATATTATTGAAAATATATTCAACGCAAACACCCTCCATTACAGAGCTGTTTATGTATGTAAATCTATTAAATTATACTATTCGCTGGGTTGCCAATTCTTCAAAAAGATATACCCCTAAAAGAAGGCGAAAGATCCCTAAAAACCCCTAAATCAATAACCACCGTTTTTTTAGGGTCCCTTTACCACAGACGGATAACCCATACCATAGCGTACTCTTGTCAGTGTGATCAGTACGTAAATGGTCATAGTCATAGTATTTATTGCATTCAATGAAACTTAATCATTATTACATAGTTTACATAATGATACCTAGAAGCAACACATGAAACCCTGAGGGGCGCAGCAATAGATAGAGGCAGTCCGAAGTTTAAATATCCTTATCCCTTTTAAGTTCCTTTTACGTCTTTTCATTTTTGATGTTGTTGCTGATTTTATTGTAAATTTTTATTGACATTGCATTTGGACTTGAGCTATGTAATTTTAGTTTCGAATTAAGGGGTGCTAAGTTATTTATAAACTTTGTATAGTCAAAAACAGACGACAAATATTCTGAAAAAGCACGGGTTTCTTTGCGAACGCACGAAAGTTACAATTAGTGCTGGCATTTTAGTTCGTTTTTTTACCCCCTAAAAAGCCTCCAAGAATTTCCGCCCCTAAAAAAACCCCGTTCCTCTTATTTCACCCTTAAATTTAGGAGGTAAAACCCCTATGTTGGCAACCCTGACTCTTTGATGTCACATTTCATGTACAGTTTGACACTAGGCGCCAGCCATGTCCCATGTCCCGCCATGTCTCACAGATTAAACTTACGTTACACGCGCAGTTTGCCATCAATTCACTCCATCATTCTTGTTAGACCGATGACAGACTGACCATTACATAAATAAATATGGGCATAATATAATTGTGCGATATCACTGGTTGCACAATAATACTGATCATCAGTAAATAATATTGACGGTCAATATCATCTACTTGCGTTCAACATACAACAATACAATACAAATACTCTTTATTGAACACCACATAAAACAGATTGGAAAAAGGCAAAGAAATAGGTAACACGGTATACAACAGGCGGTCTTATCGCTCAATAGCGATCTCTTCCAGACAACCTTTTATACTTGTACTTCAATATACATGTGCATACATATTGCACAATTATATTGTAGGCCAAGTAGGCCTTAGTGTTCCGTAATTACACACTGGCAGTTTTTTAATAAGAACAAAATACGACTGTGAAATGTCACATTTTTTGTTTTGGGTGACATTTTTGTTTTCAGATTTTCTATGGTCGAAACTGAGCTCAATTTATACTTTTAGCCTTTCACGTATAAAATATACACCAAGTATAGTTTCATTTTCAAGTTATTTATATTCGCTTTTCTCTGAACAATGGACCCGATTGCAGTTTTACAAAATAGAATTGAACAACTCGAAGCCAAGCTTGGTTTGGCTAACACAGCTTGTGAAGGGCAGCAAGGTGACTCTGCGACCACTAATTTGTTAAATGCCGCAAAAGCTGTAAACAATGCTACTATGGGTCACGAGAAGCTTACTGAAGCCATGAGCAGGGCCAATGAATTGAACAACTATACTGACCCCAATTTGGTTGAAATGAACGAGCAGCATCACAAGCATATGTTGGAGGTGGCGGCGGCAGAGCCTATACTGCGCCAACACTGCCAATGCATGCATCGCTGCAAGCAGGCAGTACCGATCCTCGAGTCTGAGCCACTTCAGCATGTTCCTGAGATGCAAGCGGCTGTTGACAAGATGCATGGCGCGGCAACAGAAGTGTACGCTGAAGCGGATGCTGTTTCGCAGGGTATCCAGCAGGTGGCGGAGACGTGTGGCGCTGCCGCAGCAAATGTATCAGAGCAGCTGGCTGGCGCAGCACAGAAAGTTGAGTTAGTTGAGCAAAAACTCTTCCCACGCCGAAGGAATGGCCTGGATTAATCCTTGACAACCCTGCATACTTAATCATTTAACTAGAAACAAAAGCTTTATTCCATAACTAACAACAAATTACTTGAACAAGGGGAAACGTAAGATTGCACGGCCTATGCATTAAGCTGACGACATAACTAAGGTTGCAAATAAGAACATAATTGTGACAGCAAGACTCTGCCATGGACAGCTCATGAAACTGCTTATAGTCGGGACTATGGGTGAAGCCATGCTGAAGTAAAATTAAATTATTTGTGAATTGTAAAAATACAATTATGAAATTAAATTATTTGTTTCTTATGATTGAATAAATAGAAAATGTAAATAGCCTCTTTTACTGAAGTGATATCAAACTTAAAAATAACTAGACAAGAGCCAGTCTGACTTAAACACTGAGCCCACTGCTATTTATGAAATTAATGGGTCCAGTCGTCAATACCTACCTCGCAAAATGACTATAGGGCAGAAATAACTACAACACAAAATGTCTATGTAGAAAAATATCTATACAGCAGAAAGCCAACGGTGAAAGAGAGAGAGAGTATGTGTTTGGGTGGCGCCCTCCTATATTACCCGTGGTCCCACCAACATGTCCTCCTGGTAGGTCAACAGGTAATGTTTTTTCCACGTGATGAAATTAAATTACCCGTGGACCCACCAGCGGCCCTAACATGCATGGCATAAAGATAAATTAGAACCGTTTATCTCTAAGTGCGTCTCTCTCACACTAGTGCCAACGAAAGAGATAGTCATAGAGATACGGCCCTAACGTGCATGCCAAAGAACATGAGAACTGTTTGGTTCTAATTTATCTTTTTGGCATGCCTGTTAGGGCCGCAGGGGGACATGTTGGTGGGACCACGGGTAATAGGGGGGCGCCCTGGATGGTTTAGATTCACAAATCAGCCCGGCAGATGGCGCTGCAGTCGGTACAAATACCGCGGGCGAAGCTGTGGCGGGTCACCTAGTGTGTACCTATACATATAAGTATAAATGCGAGCGCACACGAGACATGTACAGCCGAGTGGGCCCACTTCACGCATGCAATCACCAGCACTCACCTTCACTAAAGTGCAGGTATTAAATGAAAATATGCGTATCCCATCTCCATTCCCCTAGACTGGCAACGCATTGGCAGCACCTCTGGTGTTGCAGATGTCCATGGGCGGCGGTGACCACTGTCCATCAGGTGGGCCGTCAGCTCCTTTGTCAGTCAATTGAGATGAAAAATAAAATAAAATAAAAAACCCAGATTCGTACGCAAAGAGAGGCGGCTGACCAGGAAGCCTAGATTTGTTGTCGTTGGATAAAGCTGATAAAAACCTAACAACCCTAGCGTACACGAAAGAGCACGTTTTATGCGACGGAGAGAGAAGACATGATTAGGCATATTTTCGTGCCTGAACACCAGTTTTGTTGGTCAGTGATTCTTCTGTACGTTAGTACTATTATCTATTCTGAGATGTTAAGTAAGCCTCATAAAGTCTGTTCACCGAGAGTTGATAAATATTATGAGATCGTCTCGAAATAGCGACTGTCGCTTACCTATCGCAAACTGTATGACGGGCGTTGTTTATCGCCACGCGCACTGAATTTCGTGGTACGAGAGACGCAGTTGTTGTCCATATATTGCCATTCCGTTCTGGCATAGAGGAAGAGTGGTTCTGGAATACGCTTCGAATGTGTCGTTTGGGTGTTCGTGTTGTAGAAAACTAAACTTGATTTGTGGACTATAGATTTTCTACATTAAAAGATTTCTTTTTTTATAATTTTTATTATTCACACACAACCACGTTATTGCAGTTGACAAAAAAGAGAGAGAGAGAGACTGGGCTGCCAGCATACAAACACTTAAATCTACTTAGTCTTTACTTTAATGTTGCCAACAGTGTGTTGTTTTAGACAAAGCAATTGAACGTTTCATAATAAACATACGTACATAGCATCACACCCGAAATCCCTAATGGGATGGGCAGAGCCACAAGACTACTTGTGGCCGCGTTCGATGAATTAGTCCTAAGATGGTATGATGAACCGTATGGTGACAGGTGATCAGCCCATCGCCCATACAGATAGTCCACCATGTTGGAGAGGACCCGTCCCTAAGTCGACTTTTACGACATGCCAGGATGATAAGCATCTGCACGCATTCTATGCTATTTCTTCACTCCCAGTGCAGCAGAGGAGTTCATAATAAACGTCACCGAAGATTCTTTCTCCGACTCTGTGACTTCGTCGTGGTCGTCGTCCGATGATATGCCAGCAATGGGACATATACAAGCTAATCAATAATAATATTCTATGAAAAAAAAAACAGTATTTCCCTTTAATTTTTTATTATCATAGGTAAAAATAATTAGCGGCCTATTTGTAATGAGTTTGAAGCCCTGGTTTTTTCTACGAATCAATATGCCCGTGTTGCCTTTTCAGATGTCTTCGCAATGAGTCCTTTCCCTTGAACCTACTCTCACAAAAACTACAACCAAACGACCGAACATCCATATGGGTCTTTTCATGCCTTTTCTGATCAAACTTAGTAAAAAATCTCATCTCACACACGTCACAAGGAAAATTTCTCTCCCTCACGTGTACGGAACGCACGTGAACCTTCAAATTCTGCGTATTCGGAAACGTTTTTGGGCACAAATGACATTTACTGAACTGTCTTTTCGCGCCATGCGCTTGTATTTTATGCTCGCTAAGTTGGTACGTGTAACGGAACGTTTTTCCACAGATAAGACAATAACGTTTCGACGAAGAGCTGTTGTGGTGCGTTCTCATATGCCGAACGCGCATGTAGTTCGTCATAAAAGTTTCAGAGCATAGACTACACCTTTTTTCTGTATGCCGCGATTGCAGATGGATGCGGAGACTTACTCGGTTTATGAACGATTTTCCGCAAATTTCGCACACGTTATTCGAATAATGTTCGTTCATATGCATAGATAGTCTCATGTATGTGTGGAATGTTTCGTTGCAAAGTAAACAGTCGAAGGAATTCTCCAATTTGTAGGGGATTAAAAAATGCTCCGCGTCGCCAAATTCGACGTCATGTTTCTCTATGAGGTGTTTTTTCAACTCCGCCAAATCAATGCATGCTTGTTCGCAATGCGAACATTCTAAAGATGAAATATCAGCGTTCTGATACGACAGACCTCTTAGTCGGTTAAATTTCGAACGTATTAACTCTTCGTTAGGGTGTATTTTAGAATGCTGCCGTAGTTCTTTGATTGTGAAAAATGCCTCGTTGCAGTTGAAACAACCGAATTTGGTCTTTAAGGACTTAAAAAGGCAAAGGTTTGAGTTAAAAATTAGGTTTAAGGAATTTTCTTTCAAGTCCTTATTGTTCCGAGACTCGGGTTGTTGACTTTTCGGTAGAACGTCCCCGTGATGATAAACTGTAACAATCATTATACAAATTTCAATAATAAACACTAAGACATATTTTGGATTGAGTGTATTTAAAAAGAACTCTATTCTGTTGCATAAAGTTTTATTTCTTAAATCATCTTAAGGGCGCTATCACAAGAGAGCCATGATTTTGGCGCTTTTATTAGGAGAAATTGAAAGATTTAGACAACTTTAACTTGCTGAATAGTGGAGTATAGTTATTAGTATAATTCATAGCGGCCTCGCTTTATGCAATTTATTCTTATCTACTGATATAAAACCAAAATTCTGCAGCAAGTTTTTCATAAAATGCGCAACGGCACTTTTTCGAGTTCGTGGATTGAACTACTCTACTAAGCAAACGAAATTATAAATATATAATAATATCTCTTGAATAGTCGTGAAGTTCATAGCGGTCTCTGAATGTTCAAATATATATGGAATATGACGAAAAAAATCCAAGGCAAAACAATAAAACTAGGTACTAAAAACGCTAAGAATTAACCGTAAATTTCTCTTTACTACATTAATATTATTAGTAAAATTTATATCAGAATAATCGTTAGTTTATAGGTAATTAAAATGCAATACTTTTTTTGGAAAAATAATTGATAATGCAACTAAAAAAAAAGTAATTACAACTCCCAAATTACTAGGTACATAATGCGATATGTCGGCTCAGACAGCCGCGCCAGCGGTTGACGAGAGCGGACCTGTGTCCCGCCAAACGAACGTTCCCAATTTAAAAAGAGCTCTTTGTACATTGGACGAGGGCGACTTGTTGCCGTACTTTAATATACCCAATCATTCAGAACGCGATTTGGTGATAGCCCTCTTAATGACAGCTGTTTAGGGCTAGAGTTAATATTGACTTTATGGTACTTCTTTTGAGATAGAAAATGAAATGATTGTAGTTTAACCACAAACACTGTAGATATGGAACTTTGGGCATGACATGAAAAATTTATAAAATAATTTGTAATAAGTAATACCTAATTAATTATTTAAAGATCAATTTAAAGATGATATAAGGCCGACATTATTCCCTTTTATAAACATCAATCAATCATCAATATTAGGTACTTAATTAACGATTAACGGACTATAATTGTGTTAACAGAAGTTAATGAGTCTGTTAACAAATTTTATAGTTAACTTAAAAGTTAATCCATTACTCGAAATGTTAACTCCCTTAATTAAAGATTAACTGATTAACGGTCTTTCGCCCAGCTATGCATATGTATGTCTTAATAAATATTTTTCATTTTTCCTTACTTATTGTGACTGTACCTACTCACCATTGATTTCCACTCTATGCCCCAAACTACGATCAAACTGCTTTGAATCAGTGTTGTCCTCTATTTCCAAAACGTCATTACTGTCCAGGATGGGAGAGTTTCTGTCATTGTCGGCAAAGTCTTTTAGGGACAATCGCTGTATCATGAAAATTTGACCTGGAAAGATAAGGAGATTCAGGAGAAAGTATTCATAATCATTCATAATCATTTATTTGCGTGAAAAAGGGTTATTTTACAGTTGTTATATTATAAATAATGTCACATCCACCTTCTTCAGCTATCCTACACAGCATGCAAATATTAAAGTATAAAATGTTTTACGGACATTCCTATGGAAGATAAAATTATAAAAAATAAAGCCAATAATCACACGGCATACCTAATACTAATACAAACTTAAATTATAATCCAAAAATTCATTAATAGTATAAAATCTGAATGTCAGTAGCCAATTGAATAATATTTTATTAAATTTATTCATTGGTGCATCATTAATTGATGGTGGTAGCCTATTGTATATGTTTACACACATTACATAACAATTCTTCCTAAACATGGCTGTCTTCTGTTGTTTGTTTACAACAAGCCTGTTTGGGTCTCTTGTGTTTCTTGTAAATACTTCGCTGGTTGATTTGAATAAATGAGTGTGCTGTTTAACAAACCTCGCTATTTCTAAAATATATAAGCATGGTAGCGGGAGCATATTTAGTTTAAGAAACAGGGGTTTGCATGAAGTTTGCGGAGAAACCCCGCAGATAGCTCGAATGCACTTCTTTTGGCATATGAATGCCCTTTGAACATTAGTCCCATTATATTGATGCTTATATTGAATAATTTAAATAAGTGAGTGACCCCCCCCCTAGAAGACACTGTTTTTAATTTTTAACGTAACATGTCCCATTGCTCCTGCAGCATGTACATTAGGTATATTTTTGGTTTTTCTTCACCTACCCCGCCACCTTAATAGAATCCTTCATGTCACATCCGTAGTCACACCAATTTACTACACTGGTGTGACTATGTTTACCTGTAGTCATAGGCGTGCAGTCCAAAAATGACCCTCTGTCCGATTTATAACTCGTAATTCGCATTATATTATTTCTATGATTCAAAAATACCTAAAATATTTATTATTTATGAAATTTATTAATAAAATCGGACACAGGGTCGTTTCACTGGTGTGACTACCATTCATTTTAACTGACCCCTCCCATAGTCACACCAATACACCCTTGACCAAATTCTATTGACTTACATTCAGTCACCAACTTTTACGGGTAATTTTATTTGGGTTGATATCAAAAATTTCATTAATGAATCAGCATATTATTTTACCTTTATTCTTATCATTGTTATCTTCAGAGTCTCCATAATCAAAATTAACACTCAACTTGTCATCGAAGTCATCAACTTCTGTGGATTTTAGCCCGTCATCCTCCATACAACTTCTTACAAACAAAACTTTCTTTTTGAACTCTGTTGCTCTCCGCAAATCAGATATGCACGATTCACAGATCTTATTAAAAGTGTTGGATTGAACCTGAAATGTTAAATGTTTATTATTATTATTTAATTTTAATGTGGAAGTGGGCAGGACATGTTATAAGAGGGCCCGAGAAGTGGAGCAAAATCGTATCAGCATGGTACCCAAGAGGACAAAAGAGAAACAGAGGGAGACAATATAAACGATGGGAGGATGAAATTGTGGAGATGGCCGGCAGGATGTGGACCACACCACAGTTAAAGAAAACTGGAGAAAAATGGGGGAGGCCTTTGTCGGAAGGCACACAGATATATAAATTAGTTAGCATAATCTTGAGTAAAAAACAACGTTTTTCTGATTAAGGCTATAAATAAAAATAAAAAAATATTATTATTTATTATCAGGCAAGCAGTTGTAGCAACTGATAAATATCTGCATCCATTTATTCTGTATTCAAGTATTTCTTTTACGAATGGTGTACTTAATTATTCGGTATATTCTTGAACTGATGGACATTCATCACTGAGACCACTCCTTCTGGTAGTTGGTTCAACTCTTTGACCACTCTGTTACTTAAGAAGTGCTTGCATGGATTATTGTGCGATACATTAGCAACAAGTTTAAGATGGTGCCCTTGCAGACAGTTATTTTTGTTGCATTTGAACATGTCATGGAAGTTCTCTGGGTATTAGTGTCCAGTAAGAATGTTGAAGGTCTATGTTGTGGTTAATTTTCAGAAATTGAATTCACCGTGTTGGATAAAGTTTAGGAAAATTACACAGAGCAAATAAACTGAAATAGCCCCCATTAAAATTAAAATTCTCAAATTCTATTTAAGGAGGCTCCCATACAAAAAACGTGATTTGTTTGCTCGATATTGATAACGGCAACAGGTAGACGCTTGAAATATTCACAGAATATTTAGATAAATATTCATTTTAAAAATAAATATTTAAATTAAAATAAAGCAAATATTTAACGGGGGCTCCACTACAACAAACGTGATTATTTTTGCTTGATTATAGATAATGGTACGGAACTCTTTGTGCGCGACTCCGACTCGCACTTGTTATTTTAGGTCCCGCATAGGAGTACTAAAATGTCAATGTCTGCATTTATTATTATTTTGAATTGGATACTTATCCAAACTATATCCAAACTATGTCCAAACTATGTAAAAAGCCAAATTAAAAAAACGAATTTTAACTTAAGTATTTAATTGTACTAATACTTACATTTACATTTAAAGTATTTAACAACAAATCCGAGTAGACTTCTTTCTGTCCATTACGATAATATTCACTAAAAATGTCTTTTGTGCAACCTTGCGCGAGACAACATTGACATGTATTATTAAAAGAAGACATATTAATTAAACAATTTGTAATAGTTTTTATAATTAAAATATTTCATTCAATTTTTATCACGCAGGTCATTATGTTGTCTGCCTGTTCATTTACGCTACACCGTTGGCGACACAGTTGGCGATTAAAAACCCCTTTTGACGTTGTCTGTCAACTGACGCAAATAGAGGTGCGGCTAATGATATTCGCGTCGTAAAATATCAAATCCGATTTAAGTAAGAATCGATTTTAAGAATCGATTGTTTTTAGGTTCTGCAAAATACAATTACGATTCTAAAAATGTTTTATGCTTAGACAAAACTTCTTAATTGTACTTAAAGCTTAAATTGGTACCACAGCTTTAAATAAGATTATGGAGAATGTATAATAATGAAACCGGTTTTTTTTATTAATGTATGAATTTCAGTTTATCATCCTCTATATGTAAATGGATTATATAGATGTACCTATAGATGTGTCTTTTATATTATTTAAGTTATAAATACAATTTAATAAGTATCACATTATTTGGTTCTTAAACCAATTAACTTTGCAGTTATACCGATTTATTCGAAGTGTACAGGAACTACTTAACTTACATGAGTCAAACAGGTGCAACTCTAAATTAAAAAAAACCGGTAGAATGTCATTGTTTTTCAGTACATAGTAGGTAGGTACGTTAATCATCTCTGTGACTTTAATTACTAATTTTAATAGAAATCGACGGGTGTCTTACTCAACCTCGTATATGAAATTTTACGAAATCCGAATATCCACTTTAGGTACATGTCCTGCACTAGATATTCCAATTTCATAAATTTTCATATACGAGGTTGAGTCACAATCCGTCGAACAAATGCAAGATTAAAATCTATATATATAAAAATGAATTGCTGTTCGTTAGTCTCACTAAAACTCGAGAACGGCTGAACGGATTTATCTTATCTTAGTCTTGAAATGTTCGTGGAGGTCTAGGGAAGGTTTAAAAGTACATAGGTTACTTAAATTATTATTCTTCGCAGACGAAGTCGCGGGCACCAGCTAGTCTGAAATATATTCATTTAGTGAAAAAAAATCTGGCGAATATATTTTGTGAATTTTGTGAGTTAAAAATTGCGCTTATTTTTTAGGGTTCCGTAGTTTCCGTATCCAAAGGGTAAAACGGGACCCTATTACTAAGACTGCGCTGTCCGTCTGTCCATTTGTCCGTCTGTCCGTCTCTCTGTCCGTCTGTCACCAGGCTATATCTCATGAACCGTGATAGTTAGACGGTTGAAATTTTCACAGATGGTGTATTTCTGTTGCCGCTACAATAAATACTAAAAAACAGAATAAATTGAATATTTAAGGGGGCTCCAATACAACAACGTGATTTTTTTGCTCGTTTTGCCTCGAGATTGATAACGGCAACAGGTAGACGCTTGAAATATTCACAGATTATTTAGTTATATGCACTTTAAAAATAAATAATTAAATTAAAATAAACAAATATTTAAGGGGGGCTCCCATACAACAGACATGATTTTTTTGCCGTTTTTATTTTACGTTGTATGTCGCTTGGGAAACGTCAAAAGGGATATTTAAATATCTCGCCAACTTTTTACAGTTATCATAGAATAAAGTACCTACTCTGCCTACTATCACAGAATAAATAATAGTAAGTATAGGTATACTATTTATCATTAAGACTAGAAATAAGCACGGCTTTACTCACGTTTTATTGTCAGAAATAGTCCGACATGTTTCGGACTCATATGGAGTCCTTCTTCAGGGATTGAGTACGGTCGCGCTCACTGCAACCCACGCACTGCCGCCCTCCGTGCGGCGCGTTGCGCCCGAGCCGAGGGCGCGGGGGCGGCGGGGGGCTGCACCGGTGTTGCTGAAGCACCAGGCTGCGGCTCGTTGTTGGTGGTGAACGGCAGCAAACATGCCGAACTCACAGTGTCCACAAGAATGTCAACACGTCCAGTATCCCGAATCGCTGGGACGACGGGCTTCCACGCTGGTGGCAATACCCACCCAATATCCCGGTTAAAATTCGGTCGTCGCTCAATTTCAATCGCCTCGCGGATTTTGCGTTGCACGAAGTGCTTATTTCTAGTTTTAGTAATGTCTCACGAAAGTTTTAATCTGATTATTTATCATTATATAATTTAAGATTATATATGTCTTCTCCATCGCATGCACTCGCATGACCTGTCGCAAATGTCGTTCAAATGCCAAAATAACCACAGGGCACCGTTAATCAAATAGTTAACTTCGTTAATCGCTCATCCGTTACTATAAAAGTTAACTTCGTTAAACATTAAAGCGTTACATTTCGAAAGATTTAACGGAAGTAAACGTTAATCGTTAACTCGTGATAGAAATTGCATTATTTATGTCGTTGTGTTAGTGATTTGCTTATAAAAAATGTTGGTATGGGCTATGGAAGTTTAGGCAGGACATGAAAAAATAATAATCTATAATTTATAAAATAAAAAACCGACTTCAAATGGCCTTTGAAAAGTAACAGAAAGAAGTACTCAAAGTACTCCGCGCTCTGCACGTTAATAAAGCCAGTGGTCCTGATGGTATTCCTGCTGTGGTACTGCGAAATTGTGCGCCGGAGTTGTCTCCTGTATTGAGACGCCTGTATCGCCTCTCTCTTAAAATGAAACAAGTCCCTAAGTCTTGGAAGCTTGCTAACGTGCAACCTGTTCCCAAAAAAGGCAGCCGTGCCGACCCTGCGAATTACAGACCCATTGCCATCACCTCCATACTTTGTAAAAGTATGGACCGCGTATTGAACAATAAGCTACTAACGTACCTTGAAGACAATGGTCTGCTTAGCGATCGTCAATACGGAGTTCGCCGTGGACGGTCTACTGGCGATCTTCTTGCGTATGCAACCCACTTATGTGGCGATGCCTTAGAGAATTACGGCGAAGCTCTCGCCGTTTCTCTAGACATTTCAAAGGCATTCGACAGGGTCTGGCATGACAGCCTTAAAAGCAAGCTTCCATCGTTTGGAATTCCCGCTGCCTTCTGCGACTGGATATCTGACTTCCTGGGAGAAAGGTCAATAAGAGTGGTCATAGATGGCTGCTCTTCCGATTTATTGGCTATAAATGCTGGTGTACCCCCGGGGGTCTGTTCTCTCCGTAACACTCTTTCTGCTGCACATCAATGATCTCTTGTGCCCAGGTATCTTCGGATATGCTGATGACAGTACTGTTGTAGAGAGATATACATCCTCCGTGCATGCTGGCGGCGTGCTGACAGAGTCTCTTAAAGAGGCAATGGTTGAACGTATGGACTCGGCACTTAAAACAGTGTCAGTGTATTGCGGTGAAGCCAACCTAGTCCAGTTCAATGCCAATAAGACACAGGCGTGTCTGTTTTCCGCGAAACGGAGTCCTTTTAACTTGACTCCTACCTTCCAAGATACACCTTTACCGATGATCGACCACCTTGAACTCCTGGGTATGGAACTTTCGTCAAATTTAAAGTTTGGCAGCGCCATTTTGTCTAAAGCGAAAACAGCCGCCATAAAACTTGGCATCCTCTCTAATACCTGCACTTGACGCGCGCCGAGTGGAGGCGAGTGCAGGCGAGTGGCTACGTGAAGTGGGTCCACTCGGCTCGACTCGTGTGCGCTCGCCTCGCCTCGTCTGCGCTCGCTATAGTTGTCGTTTTTTCGTGCAAGATCAAAGTGGCGAGTGAAATCGCGAGCGGCCCGACCTCACGCTCGCGTACATTAGTGTGCCACAGGTTATAAAATACTTCACGTACGATTTTTCTTTAATATAATAAAACAAAATTAAAATGAAATAACCCTCATCGGAATAGAACATAGGGTACTTTTTATCCCAGAAAATTCAAAAGTTCCCGAGGGCATAACTATAACCACAATTCCGCTCGGACAATGTCGCAGGCAAATGGTAGTTTTAGATATAATATTAATTTAATGAAACTCTTTTCTTTTATTATTTAGGTTCTGATATCATCTAACAAAAGAATAAACAGAAAAACATGTTCACGCACGTGCCTCCATTAGGTACTTAATAATGAAATGAATTTTGATACGTATTTATATACAAATATAAATTTCATACGGTAGATATATGTTCTTACACTGTTCTATTTTTGTGTATAGTAAGCTAAGCATCCGCCATCTGCTTTTCCTCCAAGGTTTTGGAATCTTTTTTGTACAATATGTACGTAAAAAAGAATAATGAGCAATCGCGGACAAAGCTGTTGCGGCACGTCCATCGTCTTCTACGTTTCGGCGGCAACTGAGCCATGCGAGCGTCAAGTCGATGCCACTCGCCTCGGCACCACTCGCCGAGTGCCTCGCACGAGCGCCTCGTACGAGCGTCAAGTGCAGCTATAAGGTGCAGCGCTACTTCACACCGGAACAGTTGCTCTATCTGTATCAAGCACAAGTTCGGTCATGTATGGAGTATTTCTGTCACCTATGGGATGGTTCTGCCAAGTATCAGCTGGATGCGATGGACTCTGTGGATCGCAGGGCTAGGAGGTTGATTGGTAACGACACGCTCGTCGGAACCAAACTCCAAAGTCTGGAGCATCGGCGTAAGGTTGCCAGCCTTTCGGTTTTTTATAAGGTGTATTTTGGTGAGTGTGCACAGGAACTACATGACCTAATCCCACCATCCACATTTTGCCACCGGACTACCAGACTTCGGGAGGGTTTTCATCCACATTGTAATTGAATTTCCTAGGAGCCGTACTAAACGGTGTGCGAAATCCTTTTTGGTTCGCACCGCTAAGGTGTGGAACACTCTCCCAGCGTCTGTATTTCCTGAATTATACAATCTTGGTGTCTTCCAGGTAAGAGTGAATAGGCATCTTCTGGGCAAGCGTGTTCTATCCTAGACCCTCTCTTCGCTTTCCATCAGGTGAGACTAGGGTCCAACGCATGCCCAGTCCTTCATAAAAAAAAGCAAGTATGTTTTTTCACATTTTATTTATTATCCTGTGATTTAACGACACACATTTACTAAATCAAGTAACAATAGCATAATGCCAATTGCTCATAACCATTTACAAACTGTTGCTATCCCCGGTGCAAGCATGTCAATCGTTGAGGAGTTCTCCTGGTTCTTCAATTTTACTACATGAATTTTCATGGACATAATTTGCTTCAGAACTTTATACAGCAATCTAATCGCCAACCGTGAAATACTCAACATTTTGGAGTTCCGGTGATCATCTGTGGTCTTCATCAACAGTTCCACTTCACCAAATAATGCTTTTGGAACGTAACTGCTTGAGTTATTACAGAAAATACTAAAATTGCTCTATGCTTGCCTATAATATTTGAAGAGTCCCATCGATTCCTCATAGATCCTCTCATCATAACTCAACTTTGACTACAACAGGACCAAACTGGAGGTATACCCTACCGATTAAAAACATAATTTTCGAAATCGGTTTATAAATGACGGAGTTCTGAAGTAACAAACATAAAACAAATAAAAAAATACAACCGAATTGCGAACCGCCTCCTTTATTTTTTTAAAGTCGGTTAAGAGGGCGCCGACCGTCCAGTGGCGCCCTCATCACTGTTATTGTGTTTTCTATTAAAGGAAAGTATTTTATTAAAATTAAAGCCGTATAAGCCGACAACATACTTGTCAGAACGTGTTTTTCGCGGCGCGGCGCGGTCCGCGCAGTGTCCCTTTGGCAAATAGTAAGTACTTAATTAACGATTAACGGACATTAATTGTTTTATTGAAAAACAATTGAAATGATTATTTTTTTTAAGTTAATCCGTTAATCTAAATATGCACTTCGTTAATTAACGATTAACGGTCTTGTGCCCAGCTATACAAATAACTAATATGAGTATTTTCGTCTATACACATAAACATTTAAAAAACTTGCGAAGTTTTTAATTTTAAGATTTATTATAGAAATATACAAAGTTTTGATAATATAATAAAAAATATTTTTTTGTTGTTTTTATCTTTGGATATTATGGAACCATATTTTACATTGCGTTGCATCTTTATTTTAAATCTCCTTTTGCAGTTGCTCTCAAGGCTTTTTTGGCTTCCTGATTACTTTTTTTGATGAGAGCTTTTACAGGTTTATAGCGGATGGGGACAGCCTCCGATTTCTTCAACATCATTTCGCTAGGTATCGGTTTCTGTCCAAATCTGTAATAGAAAACTAATTGGTCGATGTTTGAGTCGCGAAAAGGAGCAAACTTGAACTTTCAAATAACCTGTGATGACTACGTCTTGAAATCCTAATAATAACAAGGGACAGCAATGAATTGACGATTGCTAATATATGTGTTGGGCTTACCGCGGTAAACTGCCGTTGATACTCGACGGGTGCACCCGAACCACAAATCACTAGGCTGATTATTCACGAATCGAATCCATATGCAGTCCACTTAAGAGTTCGTCGAATCACTATAGTTTTACGTAAGTTTTCCTTTTATTTTACACGAACTATTTGAACGGCATGAGTTTCAAATATCGCGGCGACAATTAATTATTTTAATAGTTACAAAAGCGTTGACGCCATACTTCTTGTCAATTCATACCGGAGCGCGGATCGGCGCGCGCCGGCAGATTTGAAATCCGAACGCGTGGGTTCGTTTATTTTTTATTGCGGTTTTCAGCCAGTAGCAATGGTGTCGCAACATTTTCCCCCCACTTGAAATTCACTAGGATTTCATAATGCTATTATAAATTGTGCTCAGAATAAAGCTATAAATAATCCTAATTCTAGAACCTTAAAGACTTCCTACATTATAACTAAATCCAAGCTCAAAATGAGACATTACACAAAACATAACCGACACTTATCTTCGAGCAGTGCCTAAATAAAAAATAATTTTATAGAATAAGTAAATAACATAAGCTTGAACAAAAAACTGACACTTATATTATAAAAGGCCTTTGCCTATTTAAATATTCGGCAATGGACATATTTTAACGACCGGTCGGCGGAAAGTATGCCCATTCGCTGTTCTTACAGTTACAACTCTGACAACATTATCAGTTCCAGGATGGATTTCCTCGACTTTAGCTAATCTCCATAACAAAGGCGGCAGATTAGATTCTACTATTACAACTATGTCATTGACCTTTATATTAGTTGATGGCTTAAACCATTTGCTTTTCTGCTGAAGAGTATGCAGATAGTCGCGCTGCCAGAGGCGCCAGAAAGACTGAGATATTTTCTGTAGCATCTGCCAACGAGAGCGCGGACACTTTGGTAAATCTTCCAATGGGACATCGGGCGTCGCCACTAGTGGCCCACCTATGAGAAAATGGCCAGGCGTGAGAACATCAATTTCGTTCGGATCAGAAGATAGTGCGCATAGAGGCCGGGAGTTTAAAATCGCCTCAGTTTTAGCTAGCACGGTATTCATCTCTTCAAGAGTAAGAACTTGAGAGCCCACTACGCGTTTGAGGTGGTATTTCATGGACTTAATACCGCTTTCAAAGATACCTCCAAAGTGGGGTGCACTGGGAGGATTAAATTCCCAAATAATGTGTCTATTAGCCAAAAGGTCTGAAATGTGTGCATTATTTTGAGACAGCATATTGTACATTTCATTCAGGAGACGATTAGCACCAATAAAATTAGTTCCGCAGTCTGAAATTAACTTTTGACATATACCACGACGAGATACAAATCGATCGAGCGCAGCAAGAAAAGCTTCTGTTGATAACTCCGTTACAGTTTCTAAATGAATTGCTTTAGTAGTCGTGCAAATGAAAAGACACACGTAAATTTTATAAGTGCGTGCATTCCGTCGTCTACTTTCTTTTACTATGAAAGGGCCACCAAAATCAATGCCAGTCGTTTGAAAGCATCGTCCAGGCTGAAGGCGGAAATCGGGAAGATTACCCATTGATGGCTGACATGGAATTGGTTTCGCTTTGAAGCAAGTAACACATTTTGAGAGATAGGAACGAATTAATAATCTAATTTCTAAAATCCAGAATCGTCGCTGAATCAACGATTGTAATGTACGCGGTCCAACGTGGAAGTAATTTTTATGGAACTTGTCTATTATAAGTTGAGACAACGGTGAGTTTTTCGGCAAGAGTATGGGATGTATGGTCGAGTCCGCCAGCTTTGCGTTAACTATACGCCCCCCCACTCGGAGCTGACCGTGACTGTCAATGAATGGTGACAGCTTTTGAATAGGTTTTCGACAACTTTGTTTTGTCATAACTTGATGCCGCTCATCTGCAAAGTATGACTTTTGAGTATGTTTTACTATTATAGTCAGTGAGTTATCAAGTTCATTCGTAGTCAAAGTTGAGTATAAGCGACTCTCTCGCTTTTCTTTTAAATTACGTATGAAACGTAGACACCACGCCAGAGTTCTTTGCAATTTAGTCAGTGACGAAAACTTGTCACTTAGCTCATCTATCAATGATTGCGTTGACGTTTCTACCAAGCATGGCGCAACAGAAGGCTTGAGTTCTGGTATAGCTTCATGAGGTAAAGTAGTCTTCTGACTTGGCCACTTTTGAAGATTACTGAGCCAGCTGGGACCTGTCCACCACAACTTATGCGAAGCAAGTTCTGCACACGTGGTTCCTCGACTACAGCAATCTGCTGGATTTTCCTGTGTCGGGACATGGAACCAACGGTCTTCGCTAATTAAATCAGTTACTTGAACCACGCGGTTGGCTACAAACATCTTTAATAGATGCGGTGGAGTTCGAAGCCATGATAACACAGTGGTGCTATCTGTGAACGCAGTGATAGAATCAATGTTAATTTTTTCCTTTAATACATTGTGTACATGGCTTAGTACGCGTGCTAATAAGACAGCCGCGCATAACTCCAACCTGTTGATTGTCAGAGTCTTTAAAGGAGCTACTTTTGATTTTCCGATTAAGAGACTCGTTTTAGTTACTTGAGGAGTAACTACGCAGATATATATACAACATCCATAACTTCTGGAAGACCCGTCGCAGAACCCAACCAAATGGATTTCTAATGGATCTGGGGCTAATACCATGCGAGGAAGTTTGATTTCCTCTAAATCAGCTAAGTTTGCCGCTATGATGTGCCATTGTTTCGCTAGGTGTTTAGGTATTGGCTCATCCCATGATAGATGAAGGCGCCACATTTCTTGAAGCAAGAACTTCGCAGCGACTATCACTGGGGCGATCCATCCAAGGGGATCAAATATTTTTGCGATGATAGAAAGGATTGATCTTTTCGTGAAATCGACTTTCACATCATCAGCAACAGTGTATGAAAAATGATCACTGCATGGGTCCCATTTAATGCCTAATATCTTCATTGCGAAGTTATTGTCAGGTTCAAATACTTTTGGTGTCTGACAGTGTTCACTAGGAATATCTTCGAGAAGCTCCGGTGTATTACTGCTCCACTTGCGCAGTTCGAGTTGACCTTCTTTTAATAAAGCCGTAAGATCATTTTTCAATTTTTTAGCTTCTTCTATCGATGCACATCCCGTGGTAAGGTCATCAACGAAGAATTCTTCACGAAGAACTTGAGCTGCACGAGGATAGTCATCTTGATGATCTTCAGCAAGCTGATGCAGAGTCCTAATAGCCAGGTAAGGTGAACTACTAACGCCATACGTTACAGTGTTCAGTTCATATTCCACGAGTGAAGCTTCAGGGCTCTCACGCCAGAGCACATGCTGATAGCTTCGATTCTCGGGTACAATCAGTATCTGTCTATACATTTTACAGATATCAGCGGTAAACACAACATTGTGCAAACGGAACTTCGTAATAAGATCCATTATATTAACTTGCAGCTTTGGACCCACATGAACAATATCATTCAACGAGTTATTGTTAGTTGTACGACAACTAGCGTCGAACACGACACGGAGGCGGGTCGTTGTGCTGCTTGGCCTCACAACGCAATGGTGAGGTATGATGTATGCATTGTCAGTAGACGAAGACTTCACAGGCTGCATGTGTCCGAGTTCTTCGTACTGGCGCATGAAATCTATGTACTCGGCCTTAAGTTCAGGCTCCCGAGCAAGCCGTTTTTCTATGTTAAGAAAGCGATTTAAGCCTTGACGATAGGAATCACCTAATGTAGGCGCGTCTTTTTTCAACATTATCGGCACTACGTATCGTCCGTCGGGATTTCGATAAGTCCCAGTTTTATAGATTTTTTCGCAGATTTCATCCTCAGGCACGGAGATGCGTGCCTTAGGAGGCTCTTCTACTTCCCAGAACTGTTGAACTATTTCATCGAGCGCACACGTGGACGCGAGAAATGAAGTAACTGCCTGGGCTGGAGCTTGGATAGAATCCCGATCAAAGAATTGACCGGTGATTACCCAACCAAACACACTAGATAGTGCGCAAGGTAAACTGGGATCGGGTGCGAAGCGAATCCCATCATAAATTTTGTCAAAACACTCTACGCCAAGCAACATGTCTATATGACCGGGTTTGTCAAAGTTAACATCAGCCAAGTCGAGGTGCTTAAAATGTTCGCGAACCGACTTTGGAATTTCAGCGGCAGGCATATTTGATGTTATCTTTGGCATTACTACGAACGGTAGATCAAAAGACGGCGAGTCGTTATGACTAGGAGCAATAGTGCAAAAAGTAGCACCTTTTATATTGTGAACGCTGTTCTGTCCGAGTCCGGCCACAGTCATCTGGCATCGACGTATAGGCAAACCGAGCCGTCGCGCACAAGCACTTGTTATGAAACAATCCATAGAACAACTGTCAATAAGAGCGCGAGCATACTGCTGTGAACCATGAACATCGAGGACACGTACTACCGCGGAACCTAAAATCTTGGTTGACCGCTCCTTATTAACGCCCACATCGATGCAAGCTAAGCTGGTTTGATCCGCTTCTGACTGCAGAATCGGTGCATCGCTGTCAGTGCAGACGAGCATGCTTGCTGAACCAACTGCAAGCGGTGGCGTTGCAGCGGCAGCAGGCGAATCAACATGCACTAGTGTATTATGCCGCGAACCGCAGATGATACAACTAGTCTTCGATTGACAATCGTTCGCAGCATGACCTTGCCGTAAGCAATTCAAACAAAGCCGTAGGTCACCAACTAACTTGAGCCTCGATGGGACATCCAGTGATTGCAGTTTCATACATTTATAAATACTATGAGGCAAGTTGCAGCATGGGCAAAGCCTCTGCGAATTAAACGCAGTCGGTGTATTTTTGTTTGTGGACTGTAATTATTTTTGCGAGGTTGTTTATTGTAAACATTATTATTAACCTTTACATTTTGAGACTGCGGCGAAGATGACGCAGTTGGTTGACTTACTTCAAGTATTTTAGTATAATTTTGTAAGTAGGTCAATAGATCGTTAAATGTAGGTATTTCTTTAATGTTTTGCAACTCGAAACGCTTGCGAGTGTCGCAGTCGAGTGTACGAGCAGCCAGGTAGAACAATACAAACTCGCCGAGGGACTCTATGTTTAACGCGCGAAGTGCATTGACACTTTCATAAAGTGAATTTATAATTGAATTCAATCCATCGAGGGAGGATTTAGTTAAGGGGCTGATGTTACACATTTTATCTAAATAAGCGGTCGCGAGCACTCTCTTGTTATCGTATCTATCCATTAACGAGCTAAATACGACATTATAGTTCGCGGCTGTTAAAGGCACCCCTTTAGCTATAGTTAAGGCAAAGCCAGACAAACTTGAGATCAAGTAGTGAAACTTTTCAATGTCTGACAGCGTACTTTTTTCGTGTATTAAGGGCAGGTAGCTGTCTTTAAATGTTTGCCAGTTCTCAATTTTACCATCGAAACTTGGTATTTGCAATTTTGGAAGCCGAATAGATGACCTTGGTTCGTCATTTTGTGCTGTCAAAAATTGAGAAGACTCATTTTGTAATGAATCGGCAAATTCTAATACACTATAATATAGCTCATCGAAAGTCAACACAGATTGATTTATAAGCTCGCTATCAAGTTCCAACTCCATCATCTTTATATTAATTTCGTGATTTAATTCCACGAAATTCTCCCGGACAGATTCTATCTTTTTAAATCTAGCGCGAAAACTAGGCAATTTTGAATGATTTCTTTGCACCTCTTTCGAAAGATCATATAAAGTTTGCATGGAACTAAATTCATGTTCTCGTCGGTGCGTTAGTGCCTTTATTTCCGCCTCTAACTTCTTCGCGGTCTCGGTACATGTATCTTTTGTCATTTTTACTCTTTAGGCACGTACACTATACAAAACCCAATACCTACAATATAACAATTTCGAATATTTTCCTATAAAACGTCGTTTAAATGTAAGGAATAACAATAGCCGCACAAAGTTATAAAACTTGCCAACTACTTTCTTTTTCACAAAACAATATAATTGATAAATACCTAGAAGGCATTAGGAAAGATGCATGAAATGTGAATCATATTTGCATTAACAAACAAATTAGCTCTCATTTTACGTATAAATTTTTGTTTGAAATACCATTTATTATTCTGAGCACAATATAAACATTATAACGACGTCATACAGGCAATATGAAAGCAATTTTGAAAACAGATTGAAAAACCTCAATGATTTTAGTATTTTTATACTGAAATTAATAGATGATTAGGAACAAATCCGGCTCGAAATGGAACACTAAAATGGTCGATGTTTGAGTCGCGAAAAGGAGCAAACTTGAACTTTCAAATAACCTGTGATGACTACGTCTTGAAATCCTAATAATAACAAGGGACAGCAATGAATTGACGATTGCTAATATATGTGTTGGGCTTACCGCGGTAAACTGCCGTTGATACTCGACGGGTGCACCCGAACCACAAATCACTAGGCTGATTATTCACGAATCGAATCCATATGCAGTCCACTTAAGAGTTCGTCGAATCACTATAGTTTTACGTAAGTTTTCCTTTTATTTTACACGAACTATTTGAACGGCATGAGTTTCAAATATCGCGGCGACAATTAATTATTTTAATAGTTACAAAAGCGTTGACGCCATACTTCTTGTCAATTCATACCGGAGCGCGGATCGGCGCGCGCCGGCAGATTTGAAATCCGAACGCGTGGGTTCGTTTATTTTTTATTGCGGTTTTCAGCCAGTAGCAATGGTGTCGCAACACTAATAATAGACAAATTTTACCTGAAAATAAAATTTATATTAAGCTATACTTACCCTATTCCAAGCCTAAACAAATTGAGATAGCACTTCCGTTTCCGCTTGAAAACACGTCACTACCACGTAATAGTGCAGGTGTACTGCCATTATCCCTCCTCTAATCCAGGGGCCAGGCTCAGTTGCGCACTGAGCTGCCTCATTGGATACTCAATTTGATCGACCGTCCGCATGGTATGTCTGGACGGTATGAAAGACAGGTGGCACTTTGTTATTTATAACATGTTTACTTATGTAAACAAACAATTATGTTGTTATGTTATGTTGTATGCTGAAAACTAGCTGAAATATAAACTTAACTAGGTTCTTATTTCATTTATGTTAGTAATGTAATATGTATGTATGTATTTATTATGTATTTTTATTTACCCAGATATATATCAGCCATTATCACCTCATAAGATAGGCACTAGTAAGATTTAAACTGTTAATACATATTAGCAGACAGCAATAAATTAGGCTTGGAATAGGGTAAGTATAGCTTAATATAAATTTTATTATCAGGTAAAATTTGTCTATTAAGCCTTGTACCCTATTCCAAGCCTAAACAAATTGAGAAGTGTTTGTTATCGGCTGCTGGATTAGTGGGGATATACTATAGGTACTTGTAGCGAATAGAACGCCAATGTGTAAAATAATAAAACAAGTGTTTTTACCAGCAAGAATCACCTATATTAATCAATTATTTTCATTTAAAGATATAATTGACAAATTATTACTAGATAATAATTAAACTGATTCAAAACATTTATATACATATATATATATATATATATATATATATATATATATATATATATATATATATATATATATATATATATATATAACATCACGCCCGAAATCCCTAATGGGGTGGGCAGAGCCACAAGACTACTTGTGGCCACGTTCGATTAATTAGTCCTAAGATGGTATGATGAATCAAAACATTTGTCTAGCTAATTTGAATTATAGTTTAGAGTATTTAGAGATTTTTTATAAAATTTATGGAATGTTGAAGCACTTTTCCAGTTTCCACGAACCAAGATATCATTAATATTATGATTGTCAAGCCAGCTCGACGAAGCTACTGCGGAGCGCACACTACCCGCGCTGCTATTGATACCAGCGTCTTTCAGTACGCCTTTAACCCAACCGCCTATGACTGTTCGCGAGGCTGGCTTAACAATACCACAAGTAGAAATAAATAAACTTTTTATATCACCTCTTCGGTTCTGAGAAACCAAAATCAATTTCTTAATCCAATAAACTGGGTCTATGTTGCTATTTGTTGGACAATTAAATAATTTCCAGCCAGACTGTCTTCGCATAGCGTTGTCTGTCTTAGAACCGAAGTCAGGCCAAAATATTATATAATTAGATTCAATCACATGACTAGATTGACTGATGTTTAATAATGTAAGATCGTGAACTCTACGGCCAGAACACAGTAACAACAAAATAGCGCATCTCTTTGACACTTCATATAAACTCAAACTATTAGGCTCATGATTTTCCAGATATATACACAATTCTTTAACATCCCAGATAGGAGATTTCGGAGGTTTCGGTCTGTCGAGAGCGATAGCCTTCAGAGCCTGACGAACAACTATGTGTGAGCTAAGTGGCGGGCCAGAGGTTACAGGGCAAAAAGTTGAAACGACCGATTTATGTAAACAAATTGTACTATGAGACAACTTTTCAATAAGGTATAAATCGGTTAAAAACCTAGCTAGTTCTTGTGGTGCCGGATTGTTCTTAGAAACATTATTGGTAATACACCATCGACACCACCTAAGCCAAGCCGGTTTATAGGACGCTAAAGAAGACTTACGCCAACCGCGCGCTAGTAAACTTTTCTGTTTATCATCCCATGACTCTATAAAGGTGGCCCACCCCGTATCAGCCAGACTTCCAAAGCTATCCGCTTGACATCTGACGGAGGTCGTTGGGTTTGAATATCCACTAACCGGGTCTGTAGGTTTGTAGGGTTGCTTGTTAAGTGAAAGCCCAATTGCCTTGATGTTTGTTTATTGATACTTATAACTTTTACTTACAAGTGAACTTAGGTATAAAATCATACAAGCCAAATAACCCTAAGGGAGGATCTTGGGGTGGACTGCGTGGCTATCGCACCCCTTATCCGGCCTAGCTACCTTGCACCTGAAGACTGCGGGGCTATCGAACAGGGCAAGTAGGTACTACGACTTTGAGTGGACTGCGGGGCTATCGCACTCGTTGCCGTCTAGCGATCGAATGAATCTTGCTGCTGCAGATGCGGCTTATATACCCTGCCGGTATGCATGTGTGCATCGGTGCAGTGTGACGTCATTCGTTGATAAGACTGGTGTGCGGCTGCAGTGGTACTATGGATATCTCGATGCGTTACTCTTGGTTTGCTACAGGTTGCGAATCTCGATGGGAGGAGCCACAGCCCGATTCTTCAGGTCGCTGCGCCAGAACACCTTCTCCCAATTGGGTACGACGATTAGAAACATACCTTCGGCTTTGTTTAGGTGAGCAAGGACGCGAGGTATCAGGCATGGTGGGGAAAAAATCCATGCCAGCTGGTACGTCCATCTCTGACTGAACGCGTCGACAAACGCGGCCTCCGGGTCTGTCGGGTCCAGTGTCACGTAGACTGGGACCACGTGGGCCCTCCGCGACGCAAACAGATCGATCTCTGGGATACCCCATACCTGGAAAACTGGGTCCGTTGCCTGCGGTAGTAAATGCCACTCTGATTGGGCTCGAAACCTCGAAAGTCGATCGGCTTCGGTATTGTAACGGCCGGGAATGAACAAATTATTATTTATTATTGACATTTGTATCTGATAATGATCTAACATATTTAGGATGTCGTATGACATGTCCATCATTTGCTGTGACTTTGTACCTCCCTCGTTGCGAAGGTATGAAACTACCGTTCGGTTGTCGGACATAATCATTATTGAGGAGTGCGTCATCTCCTGAGCTTGAGCGGATATTACCTTTTTTACAGCTGTCATTTCCAGGACGTTGGAGTGCTGACCTAGCTCCTGCGTCGACCATTGACCCGATAGCTTCTTGTTGTCGAGCTGGGCACCCCAACCTTGAGCCGATGCATCCGTCGTGAGAAAGTGTCTGGGTGCCGGGGGATGAATGTGTGATGAGAGGCCTGCGTGATTGATCCACCATTCCAGTTCGGACACTAGAGATAACGGGAATTTTACCTTTACATTCGGGCTCATGTCCAATATCTGGTGGGTGAACTTCAACAATAACCGGCTGTTCAAGCGTCCCCTTGGGACTATGAAACTGGCAAAGTTGCATGAACCGAGAAGTGATTGCACCTGTCTCAGTGATGTCTCCATTCGTGACATGATCTGGCAGCATTTCTGCGAAATGCTCCGACTTTTCTCGACTGGAAGAGATTTCACGTTGTTCCAAGGATCCCAAAGAACGCCCAGGAATTCTATGGAACGCTGGGGAATTAGACTGGACTTTTCGTAATTTATAGCCCACCCCAGATCCTTTAAAATTTGAATCGTGAGACTTACTTGGTTCTGGAGCACTGAACGGTTCTGGCAAGCTAGGAAAAAATCGTCCAAATATACTAGTACTCGAACGCCCCAGGATCTGAGCACCTGAGATATCCAGTTGGTTATGGAGGCGAAGGTCTTCGGCGCTGTTGAGAGGCCGAACGGCAGACAAGTTATTTGCCAAAGCCGACGCTGAAATATTACCCTCAAGAACCTCCGATGCGTCACGCTTGCTGGTACATGAAAATATGCGTTGTGAAGGTCCAATTTTACTAGCCAATCCTCCGGTTGAAGGAAGTCTGGGACTCTGTACA
Source organism: Tortricodes alternella (assembly GCA_947859335.1). Classification (NCBI taxonomy): domain Eukaryota; kingdom Metazoa; phylum Arthropoda; class Insecta; order Lepidoptera; family Tortricidae; genus Tortricodes; species Tortricodes alternella. The sequence continues at coordinate 3,198,617 of OX401972.1, forward strand.
TGTTGATAAGATGAAATTTGGTCGTGTGTACATACTTGTTGAGAAGTTTCAGGTTGAATACTGGTCGTACCGCCCCCCCCCCCCTTTTTTGGGACAAGAAAAATATTTGATACAAAACTGGGCGTCAATGGGGCTGGTTCTAGAACACCCTGCTCTAGCAAGGTTTCGATTTGAGTGCACATTGCTGGAGTTGCCTTTGTGTGTAATTTTGATGAAATTCGCGATGGGTGCACTAACGGTGGTTTTTTGAAAAATGGTATTCTGTAACCGGATAGGATTTTGATTATATAGTCCGGAGCTCCCAACATTTTCCACTTGTCCAGATAATTGACCAGTTGACCTGCTTGGAACTTGGCATAGTCAGTCATAACGTTTATATGATTGCTTACCATGTCTGCTCTTGTAGTATTTATTGCTTGGTCCGGATGAACGAAATGACACGGACTTTCGTTTCCTTTCCTGAGTAGGAGGAGCGCTGGTGCTGGTTGACGGTCCGGGCAGGACGCGGAACCTCGGATACTCGTTAGATTTCTTAGGCTCTGCCTGTCCAACTCTTTGCACAAGAGTTCGTTTGCCTGCAGCTCCTTGCGCAGGAGTGCGTGAGCAGTAAAACACCTTTTCGATACCGCCATTCCTGGTTATGCAATCTGAAAATCGCTGGTCATCAAAAAGATGTTCCAATGTGGGAGGTATTTTCCGCAGAGATTCCTTCATGTATCGGTCTTTGACGAAGTGTAGCACACCGTCTTTGCGTTGTTGTATAATGTCTGCACGTCGACCACAGACCATCTGCAACATATCTAAGTGGATACGCGAGTAATCACCCTCAGAAAAAATTTCATTAATTTTATTTTTGACCGTCACCGATGTAGTTGGCTCAGTCTGAGACTCCATACAAGCTACCAAAGATTCAAAGCCGTCTTTTAGTTTCTCATTCTGAATTATAAGTGCATGAGAAACCGCTGCCAATGTTTTTTCTGTAACCGCTAAGGCTCGGTTACGATCAAAAGTTTTTACCATATCATTACTTTCTGGTTCTGTAAAACCGGGAGATGAAACATACGTTCTTTGCGCATCTATGCAGCGAACTTGTGCCCAATTTGACGAATTAAAATGTTGCAATTTATCTAAAATATCCGCATGTTCTTTAGATGTGGTTGCGCAAACTGATTTGAGGGTAGTTTCAAGTTTGAAATTAATATTATTAATGGGCTCGCCTCCTGGCACGGCGGAGGCCGTATGGGTGGCCTCAAGATCGTCAGGGGCACAAATCGATAACACATCAGAGTCATAGTCAATATTGGGTCGAAAGGAATCGCGTAAAGCGCTCACCTCTTTGGTTAAACTACTCACAACTTTTTCTAATTTGTGTACGCGCCTGCTTCGGCGACGGCGCTTTCGCCTGCGAGACTGCGCAGACGAGCTACTTGACGAAGAACTCGACGAATCCTCGTTGTCCGAATCCACCTGCTCCCGAGTAATACTTACACCTTGGTCTTGTCGAACCTCAGGAATTAAGTTATCCATTATACTCAAAAAACGCGGTAGTTTAAAAATTGCGAACATTTTTTTTAAAAACGTGTTGCTTCTTCTAGAAACAGAACGCCAATGAGGCAGCTCAGTGCGCAACTGAGCCTGGCCCCTGGATTAGAGGAGGCATAATGGCGGTACACCTCAACTATTACGTGGTAGTGACGTGTTTTCAAGCGGAAACGGAAGTGCTACCTCAATTTGTTTAGGCTTGGAATAGGGTACAAGGCTTAATAATGCGCTAATAATGCAAGCTATTCCAAGCACAACACACTGGGCACTTGTGCTGGGCACCGACTAGTGGCTAGTGTTGCCAACTCTTACATTAAAAAGAAATTAGATGTACGCCTAGGAGTTACCAAAAAGTAGCTAAATATTTTTGAACGTTGCTAAAAAAGGTGCTTATAATTTAAATGAAAAGTAAAAGAGCAAAGATAATGGAAATTTTGGTTGCTAAATCAGCTGAAAAGATGCTAAATTTAGCTACAAAGCCCGTTTCTCGAACACAAATTATATGTATGTAGGTACCCAGCTAGTTCACGAAGCTCCAACAATTACAAGCAAAAGAGCCGTGCAGTGTTGCCAGTTTTTGCTTGTAAAATTGTTACGTAGCTTCTTAAGAGGAGTGTGAACCTACGGTTTTTCATGCAAAAGGCGATACGATTTCCACCCCTTAAATGTTAACCGATGTTCACCAATTTTTGACAGGTTGTCAGTCAGAACAAAATCTAGGTCTATACGTTTTGATTTTTTGACTATAATCAATAAATTCAGTTTTATTGTGGTTTCAGTATTTTTATATAAAAATAATTTTGGCATTATTTGACTTCCTTGATCTTTAATTAAAATTGAAAAAACGTATAAGCCTAGATTTTCTTCTGACTGACAACGTATCAAAAGTTTGTCAAAATCGTTTAACATTTAAGGGGTGGAAATCGTTATCGCCTTTTATGTGGAAAAGGTGATTTTTGCCTTTGGTTCACAGTTCTCTTAAAACAGGCTATGAATAGAAAGTTTGAAAATTGCAAGAACATTGCTAGAAATCTGCAAATTGCTGTAATCTTGGCATACGAAAGTATAAGTTACAATTTTACAAGCAAAAAGTGGCAGCACCTATGGCAAATCTTAGGCTACCCACTGACCTACAATATAACTGTGTAATATCACTGGTAGCACAATTATATTGATCGTCAGTAGATGATATTGACGGTCAATATCGGCTACTGACAAACAATATAATTGCGCTACCAGTGATATTGCCCAGTTATATTGTAGGTCAGTGGGTAGGGTAGACCGGGGACAATCGGTCCATTTTTTGTTAGACAGCTATTTGCGCCTTAACTAAAAGCGTAACGCATTAGTGTCATATACCGTTGCATAGAGAATTTATTCAGCTAGGAAATGCAATGTGCAACATTCCTTAATATTAAGAAAGTAACGAGATATGGTCAATCAAACACGCCAGGGGAAAGTGGTTCAATTGACCCCGTTACGGGGTCAATTGACTCAAATGTTTAACGTCACCTAACTAGTACTTGTAGTTTATCTTACAACTACATATTTACACATAAAAAAGTTTATAGTTCAGTTTACCTGCAGTAATGATAAAAACTACAATATTCTTGAAACAAGTATCAAAAAGGATCGAATAAAAAGTTTGCCTTTAACTTTTTAACGCCCGGTTATATTCTCATTTTAAAACAAGCAAACGTTGTAATTTAAAATTGTACATAGAATAAAATACAATTTAAGTTATTTCTATTAGAAATTGTAATGTTATTAGAATTAATGACTTTATATGAAAACGAGCTTAGTTCATTTGCCCCAGTGGTTCAATTGCCCCAGTCACAATTCGAAAAGTTATGTATTAAAATATGGAAAAGAAAAACTTATATTTTTAATAGACTTTAAGTGACAACCAGTTTTACATTGAGTTGCTGAAACATAGATTAGGGAGCTTTTACAAATCCAGTCGGTCTTTTTTTCGATTACGAGGCATCTGCAAGAAACAGTATTAGGTATAATTAATTACTTACTAGAGAAACTTTTAAGTACTGTTAATGAGATAAAAAAACCTTCAATTACATTGTACTAAGCAAGTGTACTACTAGACCAGGTGGTACCGAACGTTCATACTATCTTAACCATTTCTGAATACTTATTAAAATGTTTTATAAATTAATATATTATTACTTTCTTTAAACAATTTATCAGGAAACAGTCGCCTTGCTATGATCCTTAAAGGATGGCATGTCATTAACTCTCCATTTCAGACAGTAATTAGCAAATTACAAATGGCGAGTTACAAAAAAATATAAGTATGCATGCCATGCATACAGTTTTAAGTAATTATTTAGAAACAATAAGAATATAAAAAACAGCCTAATGTATATTTTTCAAAATCGTTCGTTTCCTGGCCAAAAGCCCTTTTGAAGTTAGCAAATTAAAGTAAGTTTTTCATTACAAATAAAATAATAATAAGTTAAATTTCCTTCATCCGATATTTTTCAATTACACATTACAAAATTACGAAGATAAGGGTCAGTTGAACCACCGGGGCTATTGAACCGGTTCAATTGACCCCGCGATTAGTGGACCAATCGTCTCGACAGACCTTTTAGCAAAAATAATTATTTACTCGGATTTAGGCAGCGTTGAGACCGTCACTTTTATAACATCGTAGGCCTAAAAGTCAAAAGAAATCAACAAAACACAAAACAATCCAAATACACTGTTATTTTGGATAAAAATGGCCATATAATACGGGCGTAATATTTACCTTGAGCGTCCTAAAACTTCGTTGCCCTCTAGTACGCATCCGCGCTGGTCTGCGCCCGCGGCTGACTGTCAGTTACTTGACGCATTTTATAGGAGTGTGCTGAAGGTACACGCACATTAATAGCTTATTTGGTTTCTGAGAAATCGCGTGTGGAGCACTTGCCCCGCGGTTCAATTGTCCCCGGTCTCCCCTAGCCTTTTAACAATTTTTTTTTTTTTTTGGATTTTATGGCCTGGTTTCGAGACCTTTAAGCCTACAACCTTTTAACTAAATCTGCTTTGCAGTGTTGCCAGTTATAAGATCAGATATAAAATTTTAAATTGTAGCTTCGGGAAAACGGGCCACTTGTCGATCTATTTCAACATTTATTATAATTAAACATTACTTGTCTGTACCGGGACCCGCGGTGAGTGTGAAGTTCGGCGGCGAGGCATGCTTACGTGACTGAGGCGGTAAAAATCGGGTGCAGTAATTGTAGAAATGGTAGTCACTGGAAGAAATGACGATATTTAGCATATGAAAGAGTTTCAATTAAGTTCGTTATTATAGAACCTTTGCAAGCGACTGCCACAACGAGTATACGTTAGCGAGGAAGGAAGCATAAAGTGCACAACGCTGCGCGGGGAGCACCTGGCCCCGTAGCACACTAACTTTTATCGCGCACATAAAGCATTCGTCCCTTTCGCACCCGCATATTAGTTAAGAAGTGACAGATGCTTTATGTGCGCGATAAAAGCTAGTGTGCTAGGCGCTCTGCTACTTTAAAAAACCAGTCAAGTGCGACCCAACCTTCTCAATATTAAAGATTTAGATTTATATATTAGGTGGTGGTATTCAAGCCACAACACAATCTGTGAAAATTCGAACTTTCTATTTTATCCCTTACCGTTGGTTGCCGCAATTGAGGCCTCTGGCATATGGACGGACGGAGCTCGTAGGCTCGGTAAAAGGGTCCAATTGGTCCGTTCAGGTACAGAATTATAAAAACGATGGCGCTTATTAAGCCCCGTGTGTGCGGCGACAAGAAAGGAATACATAAAACGCGCGGAATTAAAAAAAAGGGGGTATGCTATAAAGTAGGCTGTCACTCTCCGACCCATAAGCTCCGTTGCTTTGTTGCTGCATGAGAAGAAAACCAGCAAACACTTCTGCATTTAGGTATAATATTAAAGTAGGGATAGGGATAGTTTAGTATGGACAACCTATAGTTACAACGATGAATAAATGATGTATTAACTTGATATCAGGGAATTGCCTCATGGTCTTTTTATCGAGCATTATGTCCTTTTTCTTCTGCCATTCGCCTGCCAATCGCTCATTGGTTAAGATCGAATGCTGACGCATGGTTTTAATTTCATGATTTTTCTTCTCATACAGAGGGAGCACTGTGGTCTCATTCTCTAGAACGGCTTCGAAATCTGAAAATATTAATGTAGATGTTATAGCTATTTCAGATTTGATTAAGTAAGGTACGAGTTTGAGAAAGTTTACAGTCGACACTGATACAAGCTTTGCTACCTTTATCCGTAGGGATCTCATATATTTCACACTGCATATTTTAGGCATATGTTTACGACGATGGCTCCATTTTGATATTATACAATAAGACGTAAAAACTTTATAAAACACTTGTAAAATGATCAAAAAGATCAACGACGTAAGTATAATTTGAAAATGACAACTGTTTACCTCATTATTACATTACAATTTTTTATTCTTATTCTGGCAGGAAAGAAGATTAGGTAGGTATAATGCGCTGTGATTATTTGTATATGTATAAAGTTCGGACTTAAATGGAATCGGTTGTGAACAGAAAAACACGCATGCGAAATAAACAAATGGCTGTTTGAAATTTTGTCTGGAGACAAGCCCATATCAAGACAAAAAAGTAAAAAAAAAAGTTTCCTCAGACCTGTCAGTCACTTGTCAAAAATAAAGTGGATTCTGTGTTTCGTGCAATTAATAAGCAATAAAAGAATTAATTTTAGTCTATAATCTTATTACAGTCATTTTTAACGTAGCTTATTAACTGGGTAACAAAATGGAAATAACAGTGGAAAGTTTACCGCTGCTCGGTGTTTGCAATTTGTGTTTGAACGAAGGTGCAGTGAAAAGTATGCTGGCTGAAAACATTTTGATAAATTTCCCGTCTTATGCCAATATCTTGTTAAAATGCTTCAATGTTGATGTAAGTTACAAAAATGTTATAATCGGACTATAGTTTACTAAATAGATATATTATATCGGTACACACTGGTGCTTAACTTTTCAATAGCAGTGTCAATATGATAATTATAATATTTCGCAAATAAACGAACTCAATATAAAGCCAGCATAATATTTTCCATAAAATAACCCTTTTTTGCTGCAGTCGGGTAACTAGTTTTACCCTTGTGTGAAATAAGTTAGCGGTTTTTAAATTACTTTGTCTGTATAATGTGTACTGCGAAATAATAATATGTATTAAATTAACAAACAATGGATCACCTTTAGTATACCTGTAGAATTTTGAGTAGATTTCTTATTTTACATATAGTACTCAGAAGGTACCTACTACCGAAATATTTTCTTAGGAAGCTCACTGTTTTAGAAGAAAAAATATATAATAATATAGCCTTAAAAAGTTGAAGTTAAAACCATTTATCTTAAAATTATAAATAAAATATGGTTTACAAAACTTATTTCTTTAACGCACGAGGTTAGGCGGTACTTCACGCCGGAACAGCTTTTAACTCTATATCAAGCACAGGTTCGTTCATGCATGGAGTACTGCTGCCACCTATGGGATGGCTCCGCCAAGTATCAGCTAGCTGCTTTGGATTCAGTAGAGCGGCAGGCTTGTAGACTCATTGGTGCTGCTCTATCGGTTGGGGACAAAGAACAAAGTCTCAGTCATCGTCGGAGAGTTGCTAGTTTGTCTGTGTTCTATAGGTTATATTTTGGAGAGTGTGCGCAGGAATTATACGATTTGATTACACCCTCTCCGTTCTACCACCGAACGTCCAGACGTCGAGATCGTCTTCATCCTTATGTTGTCGATATTCCACTCATTTGCCCGAAGCGATTCGCCTCATCCTTCTTAATGTGAACCGCTAAGGACTAGAATACACTCCCGTCGTCTGTATTTCCTGTCAAGTATAATTTAGATATCTTCAAAAAAAGAGTGAATAGGCTGTTACTGAACCAGCGAGCTACATCTTCGGCCTTGTCATCACTTACCATCAGGTGAGACTGAGGTCAATCGCTGGTCAGTCTTTAAATGAAAAAAAAAAAAAACTAATTAACCCCCGAAAAGTGGCCCCCATGTTTATAATTCATTTATTTACGGTACACGTCTGTGTTGCGGTCACCTACTTTCATATGTATACAATTGGTCCAGTCGTTTCGGAGCAAATTGGCTGTGACAGACGGACAGATAGACATACGAGTGATCCTATAAGGGTTCCATTTTTTACTTTTGAGGTATGGAACCTTAAAAATGGTTCTATTTAATTTTGACAGAGGTAGAAACCTGTAAAACGTTACTAAAACAAACAAAAATGTATGTTAAAAAAAATCAGGGGACAATCTTTTACACGAATTGATCTAGTCCCAAAGTAAGCTCTAAAGGCTTGTGTTATGGGTACTAGACGACGATATACATACTTATATAGAGACATAAATACTTAAATACATAGGAAACATCCAAGACTCAGGAAAACATTCGTGCTCATCACACAAATATTTGCCCTTGCTGGGGATCGAACCCGGGACGCTAGCTTCGAAGGCAGGGGTCACTCCCAACTAGGCTAACCGCGTCGTCAAAATGATATAATATTTAACACTTTCATTGCCAGATAAAAGATACAACAGCGTTGGATAGAGAAGCAAAACTCATTTATTTCGACATACCCTCAACTGTCATTACAAACCATTCTGAAGAGTACCCATGTTAATACATAACATACCTTTCCATCATAATCAACAAGCTTTAAACATACAGAAACAACTGAATCAACCCTGAACTTATAACTCATTAAATTGACATAGCTGATCAATACAAAACAAATCAATTTTACTTATTCATATTCATTAGGTATTCCTATTATATCTGGCCATAACTCGGGTGGTGGTATTTCAATAGGAGGGTCTGATGTGGATGAGGATCGAGATCTCCCTTCATAGAGTTCTTTGTCATAGACGGGTGCTGGTGTCGGTTGAGTGACAGCCCGAGATAATATTTGATCTGCGTGTCGACGATGTAGCTCTCCATCTTCCGTCCTCACCACGTACGTAGTCGGGCCTTCCACCATCTCTACAGTGCCCCTCTGCTACTTGGCACCGGGCCCGTACATGCGTAGCAGCACGGGCTGGTGTTGGCCAAAGGCGCGCGATTGCGGCCGCTGCGCCGCCCGCTCCAGTTGCTCGTCGGTGCGGTTTGGCGCGCTGTTCGGGTGCAGGGCGAACACCGCCGTTTTGTACTTACGCCCGTTCAACATTTCTGCCGGTGTTTTATTAGTACAGCTGTTAGGGACCGTCCGTAGAAAATACAAAGCCTTTGCCAGTTTTTCACTCTAGGGCCGATTACAATTTGCCATTTTCTTCAATTTATTTTTAAATGTTTGTACGGCTCGCTCGATTTGGCCATTAGATGCCGGGTGGTAAGGTGGAGTGTACAAATGTCTGATGCCATTTTTCTTCAAAAATAAATTTAATTCTTCTGAAGTAAACGTTCGGCCGTTGTCTGATACCAGGACATCCGGTAGACCTTGTGCAGCAAAGATTCGTCTTATCGCAGTAATAGTCGTGTCAGAGTTCATAGATGGAACGATTTCCGCCTCCAACCATTTACTATATGTATCAATTAGGAGTAAAAACGTTTTTCCTTGAAACGGACCGGCAAAGTCAACGTGTACGCGACTCCACGGTTTCTCCGGCATAATCCATTGTTGCGGATCCTTAGGCGGGTTGTTTCTCACTGCTTGGCAGTCTTGACATTCAGCAACCACTTTTTCAATTTCTTTGTCCATGCCGGCCCACCAAAGGTAACCTCTTGCATATGCTTTCGTTTGCACGATACCTGCATGTGGAGCATGTAATAATTCCAGTACCTTTTGGTGAAGTGAGGCAGGTATCACGACCCTATTGCACCACAATAAACAGTCTTTATCGTGTGAAAGGGCCTCTCTACGGATCCAGAACGCTTGCAGTTCGGAATCGGTATTTGACCGCGGCCACCCATGGAGCACTTTAAAAAGCACTTTCTGTAGTAAAGGATCCTTCTTGGTCTCTATAGCAATCGCTTTTGCGTCCAGATTCCATCCCTCCGGCTGTTCCTCTAGTAATAGCACTTCGCCGAGACGCTCCGTTTCAGCAGCCACAGTAGACGTTTCACGGTCAGTCCATCTGCTTAATGCGTCTGCATTGCCGATCGATTTGCCAGGTCGGTATTTAATTGCGTAGCTGTATCCGTTCAGCTTCAAAGACCAGCGCAACATCCGCGGAGATATTTGGTCGGGGATGGGCTTCTCAGGGTTGAATAAGCCCACAAGAGGTTTGTGATCGGTGATGATGCAAAATTTGCTTCCGGCTAAAAATTGGTGGAACTTTGACAGTCCGAACATTATTGCAAGTGCCTCTTTATCAATTTGTCCGTAACGTCGTTCATGAGGCTGTAAAGTCCGCGATGCCATCATCACTGGTCGCTCGGATCCATCCTCCATTACGTGTGAAATTAAAGCTCCTAGGCCGTAATTCGATGAGTCACAGATCAGTAACAATTCTTTGTTTACGTCGTATCCGACTAATGTTCGATCAGACGACAGCAGTCTCTTCGCTTTATTGAACGCAGCTTGCTCCTTGTCGCCCCACCTCCATGGTGTCTTCGTCTCCAGCAAGCGATACAAGGGTTCTAGCAGCGTTGCCTTATCAGGCAAGAATTTCTCGTAGAAATTATATAATCCTAAGAACGCCCTCAGTGTCTCTTTATTCGTTGGCGCCAGTTTTCCTCGAATTTCCTCTACTTTTTCAGGTGATGGGTGGAGCCCCTCGGCATTTAGCATGTGCCCTAAAAAGGTTATGCTTTGTGACTCGAAGATACATTTATTAATATTAAGGCGAAAACCCATGTCCTGCAGCTTCTTTAAAACCGCCTTCAAGCGCTGGGCATGCTCTTCTTTCGTTCGCCCTGTTACAGCTACGTCATCTAGTAGGCACGCGACGCCCTCCATGTCTGCCAATGCCGTAGACATGAGCCTTTGGAAGATGCCAGGAGCAGCATTAACTCCAAAAGCCAGCCGATTCATCTTCATCAGTCCGATAGGCGTATTAAGGGTCAGTAGCATAGCCGTGTCCTCATCTACCTTAAGCTGAGTGTAGGCTTGCTTCAGGTCCAATTTGCTGAACACACATCCTCCGCTTAGCTTTACGAATGCTTCTACTGAAGTAGGGAGAGGGTACGTGTCAACGTCTATTGAAGCGTTGACCGTCGAGCGGTAATCCCCACAGATTCGCAAGGAACCATCGTCTTTCTTGACAATCCTCAGAGGAGTGGCCCATTTAGAGTACTTAATTGGCGTCAAGACGTCTTCGTCCACCATGCGACGTAACTCTTCTTCCACTTGTTGCTTCAACGGGAATGGGACAGGACGCGCCTTCATGAATCGCGGCACAGCGCCGGGCTTTACGTGCAGTGAAACTTCTTTAAAATGTTCTTTATAATCACACCACTTATCAGTTTTGGGGTTAAACTGTCCGGGAAACACGACATTCGAAAAATTACAGGTCATTTTCGCGTTAATTACGTTAATTTTCCGCAGTCGCCAATAAAAGATACATCAGCGTTGGATCGAGAAGCAAAACTCATTTATTTCGACATACCCTCAACTGTCATTACAAACCATTCTGAAGAGTACCCATGTTAATACATAACACCAGACATTAAATCAAATAGTATCCTACGTACCACAGAATTGTCTTTAAGATCAGCTAGGTGAGCTCATACAGCCATATATGTGTGTACCGCCTGAATATAAAACTTTATTATTATTATTATATATAACGAGCGACCCAACGCTACACGTCAAAGCGCCCACTGGGTGGGGTACTGAGTCTTACGTGCACCCGCACGTAAGACTCAGTATCTGTCAGTCACAGCCAATTTTTTTAAACCAGGTAACCACAATGGAGCTTGGCGACATGAAACAGCTAATCTGTGATGGCTGCGTCACCCGACTACTGGACTGCATGACATTTAAGGAACAAGTGCTCACGTCACTGAGGAAACTTGTGGAGTCAGCAAAACTATTGAGTGAGTTGTTATATAATTATGCCTTATAAATATATACAAAATATGTATATTTCAGAATGATAAAAATAAGTCGGGTTTTCCTTCCTGACGCTATAACTCCAGAACGAACGAACCGATTTCCACGGTTTTGCATTCGTTGGAAAGGTCTCGGGCGAGAAAATTCAGGAAAAATTTCAACAGAAAAGCGGGAAAATCTTTTTTCACATACAGCGCCATCTCTGATACATAGCTACACCTAACGAAATGTTACATATAACGAAGCCATCTGGTGGCGAAACGGAGTTCGCCGGGTTTGCTAGTTTCAGAATGATAAAGTTAGAACGACGAAAGTGAAATAGGAAGGGCAATAGGCTATATCCAATAGACTCCGTATAACCGGGCGGCCCCCGCTGCGAGTATTACACGCAAAATGCGGGCTACGAGCAGGCGCGAGCGCATAATTTCGAACGCGCCAATCACAGCGCTCTAAAAACACAGCTGGGCACCGTTAATCAAATAGTTAACTTTGTTAATCGCTAAGCACTTTAAAAAAATATTTCGTTAAACGTTAATGCGTTACATTTTGGTAGATTTAGAGGAAGTTAACGTTAATCGTTAACTCGTGACTAAAATTGCATGGTATATGTCGTTGCGTTAGTTATTTACTTAAGTGAAGTGAAGTTTAGAAAGGGCATGGAAAATTAATAAAACAGGGTGTAACATTAGAGTTTTTATTGTTGCGATTGTTGCGTTGTTGTTGACTGTTGTTGTTATTGTTGCTGTTGTTATTGTTATATATATAAACATATATATTATAACAATATAAAATATTGTTAACAATGAATTTCTTTTGGCAAATAGTAGGTACTTCATTAACGATTAACGGAATTTAATTGTTTTAACGGAAGTTAACGAGTCCGTTATTTTTCTTAAAATTAACTCATAAGTCGATCCGTTACTCGAAATGTTAACTTCGTTAAATAACGGAGTAACGGTCTTGTGCCCAGCTATGATATTTGGTCTGTGTATGGGCAGACGTAGAATGTGCAATATTTGAAAAATGTTTTTTTCTATACGTTTTATGAACTTACTTAACTAGCTTAAAAATACACACGTGGATTCTTTGCTGTTGTCAATTTTTTCTTTGTAGTTTGTCAAAAAGTAAATGTCATCTTTGATGCTTCCAGATGTAAAGAAGGAGGTTGCTGACGACTTTAGTGACGGCGCCGATGTTGATTTCGATGACAACATGGATGAAGACGACAAAGGTAATTGTTGAGACCACACGGCTTCTATTCAACATTGGTATTTGTAGTGAAGTAGTGAGCTACTAATACATGAGGCACCTCAAATGTCCGACTCACGTTATTAACCTTTTGAACGCCACGGCTATACGCAATTAACCATGCCTTTGACGCCGAGTGACGGCTGTAGCCGACATAATGTATGGAAAACGGCATGCCGTAGCGTCAGGGGCACGATAAAAGGTTAAAGTCTGTTCGTCGAGAGTTGATAAATATTATGATATCGTCTCGAAATAGCGACTGTCGCTTACCTATCGCAAGCTGTATGACGGGCGTCGCTTGTCGCCGCGCGCACAAAGTTTTACTCGATGCCGTTCAATCCGCATAAAAAAACTTGGCATATTTTGAAAACACAATTCATAATTTTGTTATGCATAATATTTAAACAACAACAGTTAATAATCATAATAACCTTCGTTATAATGTTCATAAGTTATATTGTCACTTCGTATAACATTCATTCGGAATAATTATTAATAGTACATTGTGCATCTAGGGCCGTAAGAAGGGGATAACTAACGAGAGCCTGTTAGAAGCCCGACGCCGATAGGCGAGGGCTTTTATGACTCGAGTTTGTTATCCCCTTACTGCCCGTGATACACACAATGTTTTTCATCACATTTGCGAGGAAATGAAATAAAAATTAGACAAAATAACCTCCTCCTTTTTTGAAGTCGGTTAAAAAAGTATATATATTAATTTTATTTCCATTTTACATCGTGAATTACCATCAGGTGGGTGTTCATAAACTGAGCGTACGTTGCGATCAGCGCGGGGCAGCTCCGCCGGCTTGCGGTCGCGCGCCCCGCCGGCTGCGGCTCCCGAGCAGCCCCGCCGACCTGGAGCACTTAACTACCCGCGGTAGTTCAAAAACCATACAAAATCCATAACTCCCTAGGGAGTTATGGATTTTGTATGGTTTATAACTCCCGCTGACGGCGGGGCCCATAGAGGAGTTAACTCGGCTATAGTTGCTCTATACGCTTGCGTATAATAACACCCTTTCCGAGCAAGTGTGATGAAAAACTTATAACAACATTCAAAGTAATTATCATGTTGTATAATATCATATTAAATCCTTACTTATTCCTTACTTATATATTAGTTAATATTATAAATGCGAAAGTAACTGTCTGTCTGTCTATCGCGCTTTCACGCAAAAACTACTGAACCGATTTAAATGAAAATTGGTACACAGATAGTTTAGAGCCTGAGAAAGGACATTTTTAATGCGAAAAATGTTTGTCAGGGGTTGAAAGGGGGGGATGAAAAGTTGTATGGAAATATGTAAGGTTTATGTGAATGTTTTATAAGTTTTATTAGAGCTATTCTGATGTAACATTTACTGAAGAAATTATTAAAAATGTTACTTAAAGACACTATTCCACGCGGAAGAAGTCGCGGGCACAGCTAGTACTGAATAATTATAAAACATAGTTGTGAGTATTGAAATAGGTTAGGTTATAGCATCGTCTTAAGGGAGGGCTAACTGAAAAATGCTAACAAAACAATAGGTTAAAACGAACTGTTACCGGAAAGTAGGTCAGGTTACAAATGTGACCCTACTGAAACGAATTGCTACCGGAAAAGTAGGTTACCAGTACAATCATAATGTAGGTTGATTTGAACATTGTATTTCGGACATATTTAACGACAACAGTGACCAAGTGAGCCATGTGTAATATCAAAACATCCACTTTATTGATAGGAAACTGTATACCTACTCTCACTAAAGTGATGTCAATGTACTTTCATGGACCAATAATACAAATGGACTGTCAACCTCAACCTTCATTAGGCTTGTGTAGTACATGTACTAATGAACTAAAGGAATGAATTCCCGTCACTGTACTAGAACGAACTATTCCGTAACGTTTCTGCTCTTAGTACATTGCGCAGAGCCAGCAGCGCAAGCGAAGCGATCCGATTGACCGACCGAACGGCTGCACATTGGCTCTGTCAGAGTAAGAAGGAAACGGACCAGTCGGGCGGGAGCAGACCATAGAGAGATTATTTCAGTGTACTAGTGTACTAAAATAATTAAAAGAGCGAACTAGTACATTCGCACAATCGTACTAGTCCGGAGCGATCCGCGCAGTGAACGAGCACGCACAACTCTAACTTTCATACATTTGAGCGTACGCAGGCAAAGCTAGCTTCCCTGGCTAATACTAGATGGCGCTACAAAAAACTGTATTGGATCGTAGTTCGGAAGCTTGTCACTAGATGACGCTACTAGAGTTAGCCTGGGAGACATTCAATCAAATTAAATTAAAATAAATCATTTTTGTCTTCAAACTGTCGTAGATTCGGCTTTTTTCACGTTTTTTGTAAAAACTAGCAGTTGTTCGGAAGAAACCGACAAATAAATTTAAGAATTCGTCAATAGATGGCGGGTCAAAGCTCCGATGTACGCTCAAATGTATAGAGGTTGACAGTCTTCTTGTATTATTGGTCCATGGTACTATACAAAACAAAGTGACTAGGGGTCATCCATAAAGTACGTCACAGTAATTTCGTGATTTTTCGACCCCTCTCCCTTCCTTGTCACAGTTGGTCACATTTGTGAGACCCCCCTCCCTAGTGTGACGCCACATGTTTTGCAATTTTACATCTAAACATTATTACATTAAAACAGAAGTTCCGAAATGAGTTTTATTTACATTTTTTTTAGGGTTTTGTACCCAAAGGGTAAAACGGGACCCTATTACTAAGACTCCGCTGTCCGTCCGTCTGTCCCCAGACTGTATCTCATGAACCGTGATAGTCAGATAGTTGAAATTTTCACAGATGATGTATTTCTGTTGCCGCTATAACAACAAATACTAAAAATAAATATTTAAGGGGGTTCCCATGCAACTGACATGATTTTTTTGCCGTTTCTATAGATAGTGGTACGGAACCCTTCGTGCGCGAGTCTGACTCGCACTTGGCCAGTTTTTACTAAATACATATGAAATTTGACTTTGGGTGGCTACTGATATTCTGTCCAAAAACTCTGAGCGTTAGAGGGAAGGTCTATCTGTTTTCTCTTATGTATGTTTTTTTTTTCAGCTTTATCAGTGATAATAAAAAAGGAACCGCCGTCAGAAGTCTTCAAGCCGCGCAAGACGCGAAAAAAAAAGTACATCACAATAATAAAAAAACCCAAGGATTTCGGGGAAACGGAAGCAATGCTCAACTGCGGTTTGTTCCCGTTCAAAATACGGAAGAACAGGAAATTCGCGTGCTCCATATGCCCGGAGAGCTCTAGCAACCTGGAGGATATACAGAAACACGTGGTCCAACACAATAAGAAAAATATCCATCTGGCTTTTAAAAAGATGATGTTTTCAAACTCCCATAGATTCTTTAAAACTGCGACTCAACTCCGCTGCAAGATCTGCACAAAGGACTTGAACAATTTCGAAGAGTTGAGCGTCCACGTTGAGAGCTGCACTCGACTTAAGTACACCAACGTCAAGTGGAGCAACTTGCCTTTCAAATTGGAGAAGGACCAGCTCGACTGTCCGGTATGTAAGAAAACCTTTCTTAACTTTGTCAATTTGAATACGCATATGAACGTCCATTATCCTAACTATATCTGCGAGAATTGTGGGAAAGCGTTCGCTTCGAAAGCGAGACTCCGGGGGCACATGAGGACTCATGAGGTCGGTGAGTTCCCGTGCAAGTATTGCGATGCTGTTTTCGATAGGGTTACGAAAAGAGAGAATCATGTGTCTAAGGAGCATAAAGCTGGCGTCAGATACGCTTGTAAACGTTGTAATATTTCCCTTAGTTCATTTTACGCTCGTCAAAAACATTTAGCGGAAGTTCATAACGAGGAGCTAAAACGTTATAAGTGTAAAGCGTGCCCCCAAAGTTATATTACCCCGGGGCATTTATCGAGTCACGTGCGAAGGGATCATCTTAATGAGCGAAACCATAAATGCGATAAATGCGATTTGGCTTTTTATACGAAGAACGCTCTGAAAATGCATATGATTAAACATGACGGTGAAAGAATACACGCGTGTCATATTTGTCAGAAGTCTTATCAACGGAAGAAAACTTTAAGGGAACACATGAGGATACATACAAATGATAAGAGGTTCATCTGTCCGGTGTGTGGGAGGGCTTTTACCCAGAAGTGTACGCTGAAGGGGCATTTGAAGGTGCACGAGAGGAAGGTGGAGTTGGATGAGAAGGTTTTGCAGCCGTTGCATTCGATTTAGGTGGCTTGCGATTGCAGTCCAGGTGCGAAGCGTGAGGGTAAGCCGGTGCATAACTTCTTAACTCAAACATGATTATTATTATTAATTACTTCCTGTATTAACATAAAAATTGCATTATTACATATTTTTTTATGTAAATACAAAATTAAATGAGTAACAGAGGCGAAGCGTGAGGGTAAGCTGGTGTATAATTTCTATTTTTAAACATTATATTAATATTCATTAAATATTGTATTTACATAAAAAAGTAATACTTATGCAATTTTTATGTTAATACAAGAAGTAAATAATAATATTATAATGTTTGAGTTAAGAAAGTATGCACCGACTTACCCTCACGCTTCGCGTCTGATGAATGATAATATAATGTTTAGAACGAGAAATGATACACCGGCTTACCCTCACGCTTCGCCTCTGTTCCAGTCTAAGGATTCTCGTACAATAGGCATGTATATTGAGTAAAAAAATGTCCTTCAGTGTGAACAAGTGAAAAAAAAATCTCACTTATTCACAGTCTGAATAGCCCTAATACGCCACGCAATAATGATAATGTATTTAATTTAAAAAAAAATGTTTCGTTGATATACTTATTGTTGTAAATATTCAGCATTGCATTGTTTTAAATTTAGTTTTTGTTACAATATATATATTATTTGTGTATTTAATAAGAACCGAGAACGTTAAGATTGAAATAATGTTCAGTTGTATATACTATAGGATACTTTAATGAAGTATTTTTTCTAGATATATGGTCAAATTCAGAAAGGCCATTCAAATTGATCTTTAATTAAAGTGATGTTTTTGTATAGGTTGACAACTAGTTGAGGGACATTTAACTATTTAATCTCTAATTAAATGCTTAAGTGGCGTTTCTGAATTCGGCCAATAGAGCAGCAATATGACCATGTCATAACCTTGAACTTTGTTATTTAACTGCTTTTGATCATGGAATAAACGAGAGAATCTTGTTACCTTAACCTTTTGACCGCCACAGTTGGTTCAGGGGATACATGGTAAAAAGTCCTTGATAACCTTAAAGTTGAAATTCTGTTACGTCTCAGACATGCTTGGCGGTCAAAAGGTTAAGCGAGCGATACATATATATTTGGTTCTCGCAAACGGCTCTAACGATTCATATAAAAAATTGTATACCTACGTGTTCCTGGCTGTTGGACATTCTTTAACACAAAATGCTCAGTAGTGTATATCTGACCAATGTGCAAATTATTTATACAATAATACAAAAACAATCACTATAATGTTTACAATAAACCGCTTAAAATTTTATCATTTTGGAGCAACCTGCAGCTCAATTACGCAAGACAATTGGTATCGCTTTGGCTCGAAATGCAAACCAATTTAGTCATCACTCGATGTAAATAAGGGTACAATTGGTTTACTTTTCGCGAAAGCGATCCCAATTTTTGTTACGTAATTGAGCAGCTGTATTTATACTCACTGACACTTACGTGTGTCGCATTGGTCCCATATAAGTCCTGCAGCCCTAGCATGGCAGACCCGGGGATACGTTAAACCCGTCTATCTCTCTTACTATCTCTTTCGCGTGAGAGAGATAAACGGGTCTAACTTATCCCCGTGTCTGGCATGCTAGGGCTGCAGGTATTGTTGTTTAAGGCTACCCACTGACCTACAATATAACTGTGCAATACCACTGGTTGCACAATTATATTGGTCGTCAGTAGATGATATTGACGCTCAATATCGACACCAGTGATATTGCACAGTTATATTGTAGGTCAGTGGGTAGCCTAACTTTGGCAGGCCCGTAACCTGGATTCGTTTGGCAGAATTTGTACTGACCGATTTGGTGGAGGGGTTTAGTCAGTGTAAAATATCCGGGGGGGGGGACTGTAGGTATTTTTACATGTATATGTATAAGTTCCTATAGGCATTTCGTAACATATTTTTAGTTAATATTTTTGATTTGTAAATAAATTTTTGGTTAAAATAGGTGTTATATTTATTAAGTGATGTAAAATATTTAAAGTTATACACTATTACTAAATATTTGCTTTTTATTAGGGTTCCGTACCCGAATCAACGGAACCCTATTACCCAGCCTACAATGTCCGTACGTCCGTCCGTCTGTTAGAGGCCTCTAGCTAAATACACTATAAAATAATAATATCTTAACACATTCAGTGCCGAAAACCCGATAGTCGGGTTTTCTATGGCTTTGTGACGCCGAATGACTCGCTGGTCGGGTTCTTGCCATAGCAATTTTGTATGGAGGTAATTTTTCGGCGCCTGGGGTGGGACTTGATTTTTGGGCTGGCACTGAAAGTGTTAAGAAATTGACGATACATTAAGAAATTGGCTGATTTTAGACCAATTTTGTTCCTTCTGTATTTACAAAACGACTTAAGTTACAAGTATCAAGTTTGGCCTGATTCTAGTTTATATTCTGCCTGGTTCTAGGTTATACTCCATTGTTAACCTTTTGACAACCATGCATGTCTGGGAAGTAGCACGAATTTCAACTGTAAGTAAAGGGAAATGAAGGACTTTTTTACTTTGTATCCACTGACGGCTGCAGCAGGTCCAAAAGGGCAGGGTCAAAAGGTTAAACAACAAATATCAATTCAATGGTGCTCCGTTACAGAAATGTGGAAATTAAATTTAAATCAAACCAGAAAATTACCGCTGAAGCTTCACAATCTGCCAACTTATTTTGAAACTGTCAAAGTAGTTATTAATATAAAGCATTTTATTGATTAGTTGAGACCATGCAAAATTCGAGGAGTACGGAACCCTCCATGCGCGATTCCACTAGCACTGGACCGGTTTTTATCCATTAAAACTTTCACTGCCAGCCTAAAAGTCAACTTCCAACAGAGCGGCCCTAACATGCATGCCACAAAGATAAATTAGAACTGTTTATCTCTATGACAATCTCTTTCGTCGGCACTAGTGTGAGAGAGACGCACTTAGAGATAAACGGTTCTAATTTATCTTTGTGCCGTGCATGTAGAGCCGCAGAGGCCACAAAATTGACAAGATTTCATATTTCTAACACCATCATTTGATTAGTTAGTTCACTGTTTTCTGCATGAAACGACGATGGTACCAATATTTTTTCATTCTCTTAAGATCTTTTTACTAATTTTATTACTAATTTATTAAATAGTACCCATTCTAAAAAGACGTAACTGCAACTCACGCTTTCGGATGAGCACAAATACCTTAGCGAGTTTCGGTAACCTTACAAATGACTTAGTGCGGCGCGGTCTCCTATATAACATGTCTTGTCTAATGATATCCATGGCTCTTTGATATTTCATTGAAATATTTGAAGCATTCTGATTAGTCAGCTTGACTCCACTCTAATAATTTCCGCTTCAGAGGAACCGCCGTCGCGCCAGTGTGGTCATGGATAAGTATGGAGGGTGCATGGACGGACTCATACTCTTCAAGGAAGTAAATGCATTACTTCAGTGGTTTATTAAAACTCCCAGTAATGGATGACGAAACTTTATTATATGAAAAATTAAAGAAAATAAACAGCAGATAACACAATTATTTTGAGCTCTATACTAAAGTTCATAGACTTACTAAAATACTTCAAAACATGGCGGATTTGGCGCCAAATTTTGACAACTAAGCGCCTACATGATTTTGATAAATTGACTGATATACACGTATCTATAGTGGAGATATAAACAACTTAAAACTACAATAATTTGTACAATTATAGGGAACAATTAAATATTTCCTAATAAAACTCTTTTGCAAAAAACTGACAATCAAAAGCGCGGGAGGAATCGATGATTTTTATTTTTTTAATTTTCTAATGTTGGCAATTTAAATGGCCGACTGACTTTTTACGCGGGAAACATTGTACAGACTATAAGTATACTAATAGGTTAGGCTTAGATGTCCATGCCAAGGAGTTTTTTGTCGAAAATGAACTCTCCAAGGGCAGAGTGACGTTCGAGCATCTTCTTAAGGGTGGTGGCTTTGCCGGCGAGGTCGCGTTGACCCTTGTATTGCTCCTCCAAGAACTCTCCAGTGAGGTAATCAGCAAGCTAAAAATAAATTTTAAAATTAATCATCAATTTATTGACCGAGCGAGCGCCAACCGCGAGCGAATCTCCTGCGTTTCATTCTCGTGAAATTTTGTGAGCAGCCCCCCAATTCTCGGTGCATTCGAGATAATGTCGATTGCGAGATTAAACGTCAGATTCATACAGTTAATCTCGATTGTGAGATTATCTCGAATGGACTGAGAATTGGGCTCCAGGTTCGATAATTATTGGGTATTGTTTTTTTCGATTCTGTTTCAAAATGGCGGAGATATTTACTCGCAACGTCTACAGCTCACAGAGCCACCAGTGAGTGTAACTCTTGACGTCGATTTGACGTGACTAGGAACCAACAGACAAACTCGCATTCTTTATATTGTAGGATATTACTGGCTACTGCTTGCGACTTCGTCCGCGTGGAGTTCGGAGTTTTTCGAGATAAAAAGTATCCTTTATCCTATTTAACGATTTAAGGTTACTACCATAGCTGGGCACCGTTATTCAAACAGTTAACTTTGTTAATCTCTAATCTGTTACTAAAAAGTTAACTTCGTTAAACGTTACATTCTGAAGATTTAACGGAAGTAACGTGAATCGTTCACTCGTGATAGAAATTGCATTAGGTTATGTCGTTATGTTAGTGATTTGTTTATAAAAAATGTTGGTATGGGTTGGAAGTTTAGGCAGGACATGAAAAAATGATAAAAAAAGGGTCTGCGCGCGATCACCGCCGACAACGTACTTGTCAGAACGTGTTTCGTGAACGGGTCCGTGCAGTGTCCTTCTGGCAAATAGTAGGTATTTAATTAACGATTAACGGACATCAGCCGTTTTAACAGAAGTTAATATGTCCGTTCCGTTAACATTTTTTAAAAGTTCATTAAAAGTTAATCCGTTACTCGAAATGTTAACTTCGTTAATTAACGATTAACGGATTAACGGTCTTTTGCCCAGCTATGGTTACTACATATCATGTTTCATTAAAACCCATTAAGCCGTTATGGAGCTGTGTTAATCTTTTGACCGCCCCAGTCGGCTGCAGCCGTCAGCGGATACAGGGTAAAAAAAGTCCTTCAGTCTTGACTTAAAGTTGAAATTCGTGTTACTTCTCAGACATGCTTGGCGGTCAAAAGGTTAATAAGCTCTCACTATGAGAGGAGGCGTGCGCTTGCGACGTTTATAGGTCGCTAATGACTTACATGGTAGTCGTTGTACTCTGGGTCATCCTCGCAAGCCGCGATGACGGTCCTGATGCTCTTCGTGACCTCATTCTCCATCATCAGCGCCTGTTCCAGGGCTTCGACGCCGTTATTCCAAGCCTTGCTGTCCGGGGGCTGAAGAAACATATTAGCTTAATGTTGAGAATATTTTATTTATGAAGGGGGCGCCGATTGTCCTGTAGCGCTTCTTCAGTTTTAAGCAGGCCCGCAGCTAGAGTTCAATTTAAGGTAGCGCAGAGGTGGTTTAGGGTAGGGCATTAGTATTTCATGGTAGGGCATTGCCCCACAATGCCCCCGCTAGCTACGGCCCTGGTTTTAAGTAAAGTCTGTTCGCCGAGAGTTGATAAAAAAAATTAAAATATCTGAGCTGTTAACTTAACTCATTAGAAATAGCGGCCGAAATCGATCTACTCTTGAGACTAGATCGATTTTTGTAAGCTCTAAAGGCTTGTGTTAAGGGTACTAGACGACGATATACATACTTGTATAGATAAGTAAACACATAGGAAACATAAAAGACTCAGAAACAAACATTCATGCTCACAAATATTTGCCCTTACCGGGGATCGAACCCGGGACCGCTAGCTTCATAGCTTCGGAGGCAGGGTCACTACCAACTAGGCTAACCGCTTCGTCGACGAATTGCAATAAACTAATCGGCTAGTTTCCTAAAAAAATCGAATTAGTCCGTCTTTTACATTATAAAAAGATATTGAACAAATATTTTTTCTTTTGTCAATTAAACAAAAAATGATGAAGATATAGTGCGTTGTAGTTCCTCGTGACGTCACGACTTTGTACACTTTTTGTCATGAGCCCCCACTCCCGAACTTTGATGCGCGTTATCTTTGTCAATTTTGATTGATTTGATACAGCAAAAAATACGTGTCCAATATTTTTTGATAATATAACTGGAATAATTAGAATTACTTTTTTTTTACCCAGGAAACATCCCTATTGTTCACTGTTCAGACGCTTACCCTGATCTTAATGAGCGAAGTGACGTCATGGGTCAGCTCTCCTCGCATCAGCAGGTAGTCGATCAGCTTCAAAGCGTGTTCCCTTTCTTCTGAGGCCGCGTCGAAGAAGAGCTTAGCGAAGCCTGGCCGGTTTATCTGATGAAAATAATTGAATTGACTCAATGGTGCAGTAGCCTGCTGTGCCGAAAGACAAGGGTTTTAGACCCCTAAGTCCGAAAACTGTAAATTTGTGGTTAAATCACAAAAAAAAATTAGTTTAACGGAATAACGTTTGCAAAGCCGTATCACACTCGAGATAGGAACTTGCGAAATGTATTTTTTGTCTTTATCCTTAGGCAGGTTGTAAATGGTTACCCAATTGTTAAAAACTATTTTTTTTCCTATTTTACAGTTCCGTAACTACAAGCTACTGTCTATTTTTCATAGGTAAGTACGGGACCCTCGGCGCGCGAGTCAGACTCGCACTTGACCGGTTTTTTAAATTATAATGTTGCCAGGGGCCGCTCATGATCCTAGGGCGACCATACGACGCTGGTATCGGTCCCGGATGGCAACTCCTCGCTACGCTCGTTCGTGCAGAGTTTATCACTTACCCCATCCCTGGAGAAGTGAGCTCCCATGGCCAGATACTGCAGCGAAGCCTTGACTTCCATCTGGATCTGACGGCGCATGGACGAGCGGCAGGAGCCATGGATGGTGATCCATTCTTTAGGCACGTTCACAGGGTTCACCGAGCCTGGAAGGTACGTTAACAATGAAAAGTGGGAAGTTACAGTTCTGAGTGGACAGCTGGGTAGTGGCAAGCGGCCCTAACATGCATGACACAAAGATAAGATAGACCGTCTTATCTCTAAGTGCGTGTCTCTCACACTAGAGCCGACGAAAGAGGTGGTCATATAGATAAACGGGTTTAATTTATCATTGTCATGCATGTTAGGGCCGCTGAGAGCTAAAGCTTAGAGCGGTGTACTGCCCTTTGGGCAAAATATTTATCGCCTTTCACTTCTCAAAAAAATTACGGATTAACGAACTTGTGCCCAGCTATGCAATAGGGATGTTTCCTGTGTAAAAATTGTAATTCTAATTAGTCCGTCACTTAATGGCAAACAGAGTACAAAGTCGTGACGTCACGCGGAACTTCAACGCACTATTATCTTCGTCATTTTTTGTTTAATTGACAAAAGAAAAAACACGTGTTCAATATTTTTTTATAATGTATATGACGGACTTATTCGAATTTTTCAGGAAACTAGCATATTAAGGTTGGTGAACGAAAAATATAAACAAATGAAATGCAACGCATGCCGATTACAGCTAGTTGTGTATAATATGCATTCTTTCTGTACCTACGTGAAAACAACTCAAAATAATCATCGTTTATGGCAAAACTCCAAACGAAAATCGCTTGCGCGCGTCACTGTAGGTATATCAAAATAAAACGTCGTACAATTTATTTTGGTTGCGGAAAAAACAATTGATTGCTCAGGTATTGACATTTATTATTGATTACACTCAAATCGACAGAAAAATGTAGACCAAAGAATATTATCAAAGCAAGCAACAATAGGGATGTTTCCTGGATAAAAAAATTCTAATTCTAATTAGTCCGTCGGTTAGATTATCAAAAAATATTGAACACGTATTTTTTGCTTTATCAAATCAATCAAAATTGACAAAGATAACGCGCATCAAAGTTCGGGAGTGGGGGCTAGTGAGGTCCGTCACTTAATGGTAAGTGTGCAAAGTCGTGACGTCACGCGGAACTTCAATACACTATATCTTCGTCATTTTATGTTTAATTGACAAAAGAAATAATACATTTTCAATCGTTTTTGATAATGTAAATGACGGACTAAAAAAGTAGGTAGATTTTTTCAGAAAACTAGAATATTATATGGATTTAGAGCTCAAACTTGCAGCGTCGTCGAAACGCGTCGCATTGCAGGTTTGGGTGAACCCGATGCAATTATTTTCGAGGGGGGATGGAGTATCAATATTTCCTACTCCGGTAAGGTAAAGTCATATAGGCCTAGGCATTATTGTGGGTTAAGGTGCTAATACACCTCCTAAACTTTTGAACGCCACAGTCTGCTACTGACTTAGATTATAGAATAGAGTAAAAGATACGCTATATATTAATTGAACCTACGACTGTAATGCTACGCTGCTCCCGCAAACATCAGCGCCCTAATGAAAAAACAAGATGGCTGTATTTTATTAGTACGTCGATTTCAAATATGGTTCTTCGCCTTACGTCAGCCAGTGGCAGTATGACCAAATTAATAAGATTGTAATAATGCTGTCACAAATAAACACTAAATTGCCAATATTATTTAGTATCATAACCTTACAGGCCAAACAAATGCGCATGTGTTTTGTATGAATCCGTGTGGCCTGTATGTAGCACAGAGTAGATAAGCCTGTAGTTGACGTTATAGGCGGCATGGCTTGACGGTATTAACGTTTACTCTATTATTATTGTATACTCTAAGATCACAACGCTAAGCTGGCACCGTCGCATATTCCATAAACACTTTTTCATCACACTTGCTCGGAAAGGGTGTTATTATACGCAAGCGTATAGAGCAACTATAGCCGATTTAACTCCTCTATGGGCCCCGCCGTCAGCGGGAGTTATAAACCATATAAAATCCATAACTCCCTAGGCAGTTATGGATTTTGTATGGTTTCGAACTCCCGCGGGCAGTTAAGTGCGCCAGGTTGGCGGAGCTGCTCGGGAGCCGCAGCCGGCGGGGCGCGCGACCGCAAGCCGGCGGAG
The DNA here is from genome assembly GCA_947859335.1 of Tortricodes alternella. Taxonomy (NCBI): domain Eukaryota; kingdom Metazoa; phylum Arthropoda; class Insecta; order Lepidoptera; family Tortricidae; genus Tortricodes; species Tortricodes alternella. The sequence continues at coordinate 3,224,733 of OX401972.1, forward strand.
CTGCCCCGCGCTGATCGCAACGTACGCTCAGTTTATGAACACCCACCTGATGGTAATTCACGATGTAAAATGGGAATAAAATTAATATATATACTTTTTTTTTGTCTAATTTTTATTTTATTTCCTCGCAAATGTGATGAAAAACATTGTGTGTATCACGGGCAGTAAGGGGATAACAAACTCGAGTCATAAAAGCCCTCGCCTATCGGCGTCGGGCTTCTAACAGACTCTTGTTAGTTATCCCCTTCTTACGGCCCTAGATGCACAATGTACTATTCCTCGATTATTTAAAAAAGTTTGGAGTTAAAATAAAAAATGTAGTCTATTCACCGATAGATGGCGTTACATTTGAGGCGATAAAAAGCCCTATTCGTCGTCGTCGCTTTATTCGTCGATGGCGTAATTAAATAGTTAAATACGGCGAAGCCTTAGCAACGCGGAAGGAAGCATTTTTAACAAAGAACGCATTTGTTTTGACCACGAAAATAGATGTTTTTTAACCTATGGAAGTTTTTATCAAGGCAAAAAGTGGCAAAGGTCAACGTATTCAATCCAAGATGGCGGACAAAGCGGGGAGTCGCTCAATTGGCAAATAGGTAGTCAACAAATTAAGGTGCGCTGTTTAGCAGTTGGTTTAGAGCAATATGATAAATTGAACATAATTCGAATTATAATATTGGTCTCTTCAAAAAGCCAGCGTGTTCTATTTTATGTAACACAGTATTTTTAGAGATAATGTTTAACAACTTATTGTGCGAATAGCTTGCTTTCAATAATTTTCTACTGAGACGAGCCAGCAAAATTTGAATCATTTTTAGGGTTCCGTACCCAAAGGATAAAACGGGACCCTATTACTAAGACTCTCTCTCTACTAAGACTAAGAAGTCTCTCTGTCCGTCTGTCACCAGGATGTATCTCATGAACCGTGACATTTAGACAGTTGACATTTTCACAGATGATGTATTTCTGTTGCCGCTGTAACAAATACTAAAACACAGTATAAAATAAATCGCCCGTTTAAAAATAAAAAGAAATAATGTGAAATCAACACCAAATCCATTCCAAATACAATTTTAACGCGTTTGAGTAAAGTTTAAAACAAAAGTGAATTTCATTTTGACTTGTTTCCTTTTATTTTTAAACGTGCGAAATATTTAAGAGGCTCCCATACAACAAACGTGACTTTTTTGCTCGATATTGATAACGGCAACATGTCATTGCATCATTCATCATTTCAGCCGAAAGACGTCCACTGCTGGACATAGGCCTCCCCCAATGATGTCCACAACGACCGATTCTGTGCTGCTCGCATCCAGCGGAGACCCGCAATTTTCACCAGGTCGTCAGTCCACCGTGTGGGTGGTCTGCCGACGCTGCGCCTTCCGGTACGTGGTCGCCACTCAAGAACTCTGCGACCCCATCGGCCATCTGTTCTACGAGCAATATGCCCCGCCCACTGCCACTTAAGCTTAGCAATTCTTTGGGCTATGTGGGTTACTCTTGATATTTTGCGGATCTCCTCATTTCTAATTCGATCTCGCAGCGATACTCCGAGCATAGCCCTCTCCATCGCCCTTTGGGTGACCTTGAGCCTTCTTATGAGGCCCATAGTGAGCGACCACGTCTCAGTGCCGTAAGTCATCACTGGCAACACACACTGGTCAAAGACTTTCGTCTTGAGCCACTACGGTATATTGGACGAGAAGATATAGCGTAACTTCCCGAACGATGCCCAGCCGAGTCGGATTCGACGATTGACCTCTTTCTCGAAGTTGGCTCTACCTAACTGGACGGTATGTCCCAGGTATACATAATCGTCAACAACTTCGAGCGTATAGTCTCCGATTTTTACTGGAGTTGGCACTGCATGGATATTCGACATGATCTTCGTCTTATCCATGTTCATTTTAAGGCCAAATCCCTCCCAACTCAACTCCATACAACAATCGTGTTTTATTTTACTTGATTATAGATAATGGTACGGAACCCTTCGTGTGCGAGTCCGGTACTGTTCAACAATGTTCAGTGAGAAGCGTCGGCAAACATTTTCTTTCTCTCATATACATAAAACGACGTGTTTTGGCGGCGGCGGGCACATTATAATTATAACTAATGACGACTAGCTGATGAAACTATCGGAAAATCTATTTTGTAGTAAGTACGCATCAATTTTGAACAACAATGACTCAATCAATTAGCTACTAAATGACGAGCCATACGTAAGTAAATCATTGTATTGGAACGTGACTTGCATTCCTATTAATACCTAAGTACTACTTATTAATCTTTATATATATAACTCTACTGTACGTTTGTATGTCACTGAACTCCTAAACGGCTGGACCGATTTGAATGATTTTTTTGTATGTGTTTGGGTAGCGCCCTGGATGGTTTAGATTCACAAATTAGCCCGGCAGATGGCGCTGCAGTCGGTACAAATACCGCGGGCGAAGCTGTGGCGGGTCCACTAGTAATATTATAAATAAGAATGAGTTTGTTCACATACATGCATACTTGCGAAAATCATTACCCTCCTTTATACTTCGCTGCAGTCGGGTAAAAAGGCAAAGGCAAAAGTAATAGTAATAATATAATCATGAGCAAACAAATATGGTCGTACGGTGACCTGATTTACTTCTTTGTTGTATTGAAGTATTGATAGCACGTGTAATTAATTGATCAATAATGATAAATTAGGTACCTACTTAAGAGGAGTGTGAACCTACGGCTTTTCATACAAAAGGCGATAAAGATGTTCACCCGTTAAATGTTAACCAATTTTGACCAGTAGTTTCGGCGATAATGGGGGGATTTTCTATTTTCCTAAATAACTTCCAAACTATTTACATTAAAATTCAATTTAAGATCCTCACAATAAGCTCTTCCATTTCATGTCACACGATAGTTTGCAAAACTTTTTTTTTTGAAATTTTCGAATTTACGCCCCAAAAGTGGCCTGCATGTTTAAAATTCATTTATTTACGATACACGTCCGTGTTGCGGTCACCAACTTACATATGTGTCAGTACCAAATTTCAATTCAATCGGTCCAGTAGTTTCGGAGCAATTTGGCTGCGACAAACGGATAGACAGACAGTCACACAAGTGATCCTATAAGGGTTATCATTTTGAGGTACGGAGACCTAATAAAAGGATGCTTTTTCGGGTTGTCAATTATTTCTCTACCCAGCCGTTGTCAACCATGTTAGGTTTACAGGATGACCACTATCATCAACTTCCGTTCTATTTGTAGGTATAGAAGCTCTGACAAGCAAGAGTGCATACGACTTGCATAACTTTACTGCAAAATTGCAGCTGCACATTCTACTAACGATTTTCCTCAAAGAATTACCTAGTCAGCTGACTCAAAGCCATATATGGCCTTAGAGTAAATATAACCACTCTAAAACAGGTTTTTCCCAAGAGCAAAAAGTAAGAGAAATGCTTTTTTATTTCTACATTAGAGCGTAGGGTTGAAAATTCTTCAAGTCAAATCAAAATACTTTATTCGCCAGAATACTTACGCATTATATACAAGGTACTGAGGTAAATGGTCCATTATTCAGTCGATAACAATCGACATGCAAATTTTGAATATTAATATCGGCATTAAAATACAAAAGTCGTCACTCACACGCCAAGAAAGTCTATGACACGAATTTCAACCTTACGTCATACTTTTGAAGGGCTCTTTTACCCTGTATGCCCTGTCGGTTATATCCGTCGTTGGCGGTGAACCAGTCGTGTCGTATATACTGTAAACTACGCCTTATTATGTGCAGAAATCTATTTACTGCGTCAATACACAATTACATGTCTCATCATGACAACATATTGTGTTATACACGTATCAATACACCAGATGACCAGATGGACAATGGTAACAGACTACATTTTCGAATTTTATTCAATTTCACTTAAACAATTGAGAAAAACACGAACAATGCGATGCCAACCTACCCTCCTTTTGAGCCTCACGTGAATAATGGACGGCCCCTAAAACAGAATACTACGATTTTTAATACAAATTATTCCGCTGCTTAGTTTCTTGCGGCGTTTCTTCTCAGCAGATGTCACCTTTCGAAGCGCTGGTAGCTTCAGACGTGAAAGAGCCCATGTGGCCTACTTGCAAAATAAATATGTATTTTCATTTTCATTTTCATAATTGGAGGGGGGCCGGCGTAAAGACTAATTGTTGCGCCACATAACGAGAACTTTCTAAGGAGCATGAGAGTTCACTTATCTGTACGCCGGTGACTCACCTAAAAATGTCTAAAAGCAAAAACAATGTACGACATTTATTTTCTTTCATTGTCATAAAAACAATACTTAATAGAATAACAAAGAGAACACTGTGTTTATGTAAAATAATTACAAACAAGACGAGAACATGACCGAGTCCAAAGATTGGTTTTAATCACTCTTGAAGAACGCATTAGCATAGCAACATTGGGGATGGTAAGTGAAACTTAGTTTATCTGTATTTACGTCTACTACAATGATATCTGATAGCATCTTGAGTTTTACGTATTGATCTATCTCACGTAGGTATTAAGATAAGAGACCGTGATGATTTGAGATGCCCATGTCTGAAGAAGGGTACGTTATGACGGGCGTCCAATTACTTCGGCGATAGGTGATCTCAACGGTGGCGAGTGGTCGTGTCAACACCTTTGAAAACTCGGAAGATGTCGAAGCAGGAAACGGAAGACTCGACCATAGACATATACTTCTAACTTTTCTGGGCAAATTTACTGCGCGTTCAAAACAACTTGCAGTCGGAGCAAGTCACATAAGCGGCTCCGGCTCTAGCAGTTTCATTATTTAAAATGAAAAATTAACTAATTTTCAATTGATAAGTAACATTTCGGTTATTTTCGGTTTTATCCTATTTCTGATCCAAGCTTTCATATCTGTTATCCGGCCGGATAGTAAAATCATGGCCGGATAGGCCAGATTACGGATATCCGTTGCACCTCTAATCAATACGTATAAAAAGTACCGTGACTCACTTATAGACAACAGGTGGTCCTAGAGGTTTGAAATTTGGAGGAGACATTCCTGGAGTACCCGAGAGATGCAATAAGGAGGGATTTTTTGAAATTCCAACCCTAAAGGGGTGAAAAAGTTTGTATGGAAAATACCGCGGGCGAAGCTGTGGCGGGTCCACTAGTACTTAATAACAAGTGAAGTTAAATAAAAGAAACCCAAGGACTAAAAAATCTTTACTAATTTCCAAGTTTCATGGCCGTTCGCTTTGAAGATATTGTAACTAGTTAACCATAAATACCTAAACCTACCACAGATTTCTAGACGACACTTATCTAGGATTAACAATAAAAAATAGCCAAGATTTCCACTACAACACTCATCTAATCTTGACTTGATTGATGTATTACAGTGACCTGCACGTACAGATAATTCTGATAGCTGATGTCTATGAGTTGTTGTTTCAATTGGACGTGAGATTTTACAATGTTGTCTTTGTAAAATAAAATAAATACTCGATACGTCGCAAGCTAGGATAACCTTGTATCTTGCGTTCGAAAAACAGACGTATAATCGATACCCGAATTCAAATACAAAAAACTAACTGCACGAACCCGAAAATTTGAGTTTAAGGCGCTGACAACACCTAAATCGGCTTTACTCAAACTAGTATATATATATATCTATTTATATTATAATAATATCACAATCACAACAAATCACAATTTTCAGTAGACGTAATCGAATAAAGGGTTGGGCATCCCACATCCATCTTCGCATCCATATCTTCCTATTCGTCTTCTTGTTCCCCGAATTCTGGTTGAGATTGCTCTAATTATGGAAATTTGTATTTTCACTTTGAGCCAAGTTATTATTTGAGAGTATGCCTTGGACCATGTTTCATTTAGTTTAAGCGCTGTTTTCTTGATGAATGATTCGTATTCAGTTCCGACAAGATTACTTAAACAGTTTTTTAACAAAACTTCTTTGTTTGCGTAAAATACCTCTATCAAATCTTAAACAACTTTGACAGTTTCATGTCATTTTGAACTTTAAAAAATATTTTCAACGCAATTTTTAGGGAAATCTTTATAAACCATTTTATTCCATGAATAAAAATCTTAAAAATTACACAATAAAATTTCAAATTGACATTCGGGACGTAACAAAACATTAAAATACTCTCATGATTTGACAGATGTTTCCAGCGTTGCCAGCTCGTGTGAATTCTCTTAAAGTATACGTACGTGGGTATATGTACTTATCTAATTGACCACGTCATACCAGTGTCATACGTTTGTGACATGTTTTCGTGTTCCTTTGTTTAAAGTGAACATGACAAAGTGCAGATAATCCGGCATGGCCTTTGATATTACCAGGCCTCTATTCGACATTTAAGCGATATGTAGCGGTAGGTAGGTATATGATATTTCTTTGCTTTGTTTTTACCTTACTTTGAGATGTTGCAAAGGAACTGCCCAACGCGATTTTCGCGATGCCCCCTTTTTTGGTGTCAAATGACATCGCAAACTCGGTAAATATTGCTGACATCGGCGTTCTTATTACATTGAAGAAAGGTCCATTATTGGCTGATTCATGCGTTTTGTTTTTGTGGTTCGTAGCTCCTAGCGAGCAATGAAAGACAGCGATGAATCAGGCAAAATAAGACTGTGTAAATGTCATAAGAACTAAGACGTCGGCAATAGAGCTTCGTACTGTATTAACTTGTAAATAGATGGCGTTACCATGACAAACTAAGTCATTTGTTCAACGCAGTTAGTTGTATTGAACGCCATATCCTATGAGATGCTGTTCACTCAGTGGCTGGTTGCGTGGGGTTGATTTTTACTTGGAGTATCTAAGTAGTCTACTCTGTATATATATATTACCAAATTTTGAGCTAAAATGACATTCCGAACCAAAACTATTGTCATCAAATTTCATCATTTTCACACATTTTAAAAACCTCATCAATAACGGGCATTGCTTCATTATCGGCTGTCATGTAGCTACCTATCAGTATATTGACAGCTCATAGTTGTTATCAGAACCAAAATAGGTCTCAGTTGTTGACTATAGCGATTGCACATCTAACAGAGATTCTGTATTCTATAATATTGAACGAGCAATAAGTACCTATTTGCACATTTTATAGTCAAAATTAATTGATCCTCTCTTGCACTGGGAGTGAAGAAATAGCATAGAATGCGTGCAGATGCTTATCATCCTGGCATGTCGTAAAAGTCGACTAAGGGACGGGGCCTCTCCAACATGGTGGACTATATGTATGGGCGATGGGCTGATCACCTGTCACCATACGGTTCATCATACCATCTTAGGACTAATTAATCGAACGTGGCCACAAGTAGTCTTGTGGCTCTGCCCACCCCATTAGGGATTTCGGGCGTGATGCTATATATGTATGTATTAATTGATCAAAACTACTTTTGAATGAAAAAGATTAGATGTAGTTTGGACTAGAGAGACCTAACCTACATTAACAAAAAAAAAACGAATAAAAAAAAAATGACGCAATACTTATTAAGCAAGCCCAAAATTTTTCGTATTGGCAGTAAAGTAGTTTTGACCTATACTGATTTTTGTGAGCGTCAAGTTGGCCCACCCTTCGAAGATATCCAGGATCTGAAGATTCCAAAAAATAGTGCCTAAATAGTACCCAATTAGTACCGAGTTGGAAAAAATTGTACATTTCGGAGATATGAGCCTTTCTAACGGATACGCTAACTTGACGTCAAGCTGGCGTACCCGTTTTGGATCTCGAGAACAGTGCAGTTCCCAAATATGCTCGATATCCCAAAAAATAGTGCACAAATAGTACCCCTGGCTCCCGAAGTCTTAACTTCGTAGCTCGTATAGAAACTGAGATATTTCATACCAAACACGGGCAAAATATTTTGCACCGTCAAGCTGGCGTACCCGACCGAGATCACACAGAAAGCCATTGAATTCCTAAGCCAGCTATATACCAAAAAATTGTGCCTGAAATAGTACCCCTTTTACGACAAAAGCATAACAGAAAAGCTAAGTGGAATATTGAATTGATAATGGATGAATATTCTTCATTGTCATAGTACTGTCACGTACAAAAGTATTATTTTATTTATATTTATTATTTGTTCTTTCATTCTTTTAAGCAGAATGTAAGTGAAAGTTTTAATTTACTTAATATTCATTGCAATAGCCAGATGGGTTGGCATAACGCACATTATAGCAAACTAGGTTTTATCCTTTTGCGGTACCTTAGTATTAGGAGTTTTTCGGTCCCATAGCTACATCTTCGTACATTTACTCAGCACGTTAAACATGGTTAAAACATAACAGTAACGGCATCTGTTTACTTAAGTTTTCAGTATAATCGTTTACTAACCGTTATAAAGTTCCTCTCTGTTTGCGTCTGTACCAAAATTAGTTTGTATGTAGAAGTTGGCATTCATTTTTTTCAATGTTCCACTTAGCTTTTCTTTTGTTTTTGTCGTAAAAGGGGTCCTATTTCAGGCACTATTTTTTGGTATATAGCTGGCTTAGAAATTCAATGGCTTTCTGTGTGATCTCAGTCGGGTACGCCAGCTTGACGGTGCAAAATATTTTACCCGTGTTTGGTATGAAATATCTCAGTTTCTATAAGAGCTACGAAGTTGAGACTTCGGGAGCCAGGGGTACTATTTGTGCAGTATTTTTTGGGATATAGAGCATATTTGGGAACAGCACCGTTCTCGAGATCCAAAACGGGTACGCCAGCTTGACGTCAAGTTAGCGTACCCGTTAAACAAGGCTCATATCTCCGAAATTACAAAGGTACTATTTTTTCTAACTCGGTACTAATTGGGTACTATTTAGGCACTATTTTTTGGAATCATCAGATCCTGGATATCTTCGAAGGGTACGTCAACTTGACGCTGACTGATTTTTGACTGTGACATATACATGAAATATATATAAAATGTTTTGGTTTCAATAAAATGGGCATAAAATGGCACTAACGAAATGGATAAAAATCACAGATCAGGGGTGTGTTGGGATAAAACTACAATTTATAGGGAGCCTTTTCCTAGGACAATTTGTTTAGATTCCTACAGGGAACTGATATAGGCTGTTCTAATACCGAATAAAAAACCGGGAAAGTGCGAGACAATAGACTTCCCACTATAGGTTTTCCTTTAATCTGTAGGTAAAGAACGATTTTCCGTATTTTTTCGAAATGTTAGGCCCAGTAGAAAATTTGATTTTTCCCCCCTTTCGCCTCAAAGGTCAATTTTCACCTAACTTCCCAAATAACTTCCAAACCATTTATTTTTAAAATTATAAAAAAATTAAGGTCCTCACAACGAGCCCTTTCATTTGACATGGCACACGCCAAGGTTTGCAATTTTTTTTCTTTAATTTTCAAATTTACCCCTGAAAGGATGCCCCCATGTTTAAAATGTATATATTTAAGTTACACATCCATGGTGCGGTCACCAACTTACATAGGTATGTGTACCAAATTTACCCTTAATCAATTTGGGGGGTAGTTTCGGAGCAAATTGGCTGTGACAGACAGACAGACGGACAGACAGACAGATGAGTGACCCTATAAGGGTTCCGTTTTTTCTTTTTGAGGTAACCTCAAAAAGAAAAAATGGAACCCTAAAATAATATCCCTATTTAGGTAAGTAAGTTACATTATAAATGCGAAGTATGTTTGTCGGTTTGTCCTTCTTTCACACAGCAATGGAGCAACGAATCCATGTGGTCTTTCGCAACGAGCTAGTTTATGCGCCAGAGAGCATATCCAATTTTTTATCCCAAAAAAAAGCAGTTCCCAGCAATAAACAAATTCCACATGAACAAAGTCACAGACGAAAGCTAGTAATATTATAAATGCAAAAGTGTGCTTACTGGTTTGTCATTCTTTGCATCAACAAGCAACGGATTGACTTAATTTTCACATAGACATAGTTTATGGACCAGAGACTGACATAGGCTAGATACTTTTTAACCCGGAAAAGTGCACAGTTCCCGAAAAGCGATATACAAATTACATGTGGACAGAGTCACTGGCAAAAGCTAGGAAGTCATAAGCTAGCCTTTGGCTGTTCAGGCACTTTTATGAATTTGCTTCTTCCATCAGCACCAGAATGCGATTAGTTTGCAAACCGAAGAAACAACCATAAGGATTTGCATTTTTGAGCTTTCATGAAGAGTCAGTGCCTTATTCAGGTGAAGGAGACTACAATAAACAATCTCAAAGCCAAAGTTGGGGACAATCAGTCCTCAAAAATAGAGCAGTTAGATTATTTAAACCTTTTGGACCTTGCCGACTATGCGTGACAGCATATACAGGGCAAAAAAGTCCTTCACTACCTTGACTGAAAGTTGAAATTCGTTTTACTTCTCAGACATGCTTGGCAGCCAAAAGGTTAAAAACTATTATTCTGTGTAGTGTTCTTAGCTGGGTTACTCCTGTTGGGCTTTTAGGACACACAGAAACACCAGTTATAGGGTACCATTTGGTAGTAAAAGAAACCTTAAACTGAAAATACCCTTGATTCAGTAAAAATACTCTAATTATAAAATCCCAGAAAACATCAATTTATCAAACATGACATCACACCAATACAGTGTTATCAAGACAGTTATGTTTTTTTTTATCGGTAAGCCACACCAATACGCAATAAACATAGATTAATAGCAATCAAAATATTTGAAGCTTTAAATGATTTACAAGCCATAAAAAGATTAAAAATCAATTACGCAATCTTTACTCTTTGTTGTTGATTGTAATGATTTTAAATTGAACATAAAATAGCTATCTTTATTTTTCTTCTAACTAATCAGTTTTTTTAGACAGACGAATTATAGTTAGATTGCCATTTTTTTATAACCTATTTGATGGTAACATTAAACTTACGTTTTCATTAGCCATAAATAAAAACAACACAGTTTAAAATCAGGTTTCAAGTAGTGTTTAAAACCAGTATTATTCTTCAAAACAAGTGCCAGTTTGTTCTAAATTCACTTTGTAAATCAAGTGTCAGATTATTAATTAATAAATGACAAAGGAAACGCGAGCTCCTTTGTGAACTACCTTTAATCAATATTGATCAATTGAATTGTGAAACAGAATAGGTAACTTACAAAGATGTTTGAAGATAAAATTAGGGTCAACGTCTAGGATGAGCCTTATCAAGGAAATTAAATGTCGCACTGCATTTTAGTGAATGACCTTTAGGCATTTACGCGTCAGCCAACATACCACCTACTGCCGATTAAAAAGACAAAGAAATTAAAAATAATAAATCTACTCTACTTACATTGTGTGGCGAAAGCTGGGGCGCAGACAGCCAGGAACGAAACGACAGCAAGAAATACAGCCTTCATGTTTAAATCTACTTAAAATCACAGATACTTTGACGAAATTATTGAATTACTTAAATAAAGAGCGTAGGCAATAACGTGTTCGCGATAGTCTAGCCTTTACACTCACTGGTGCAGAAGGCGACTTCTCAAAACGAAAACGTATGGAGAAGACAAGAATTCACTTCAATGGCTGTGCTTATACAAAAATAATGAAGTGCGCAGCGATAACAGAACCATCTGCCGTTGACAGGTTTCCGCTGAATGACCGTGCGCGACAGAGACGAAGGATACCAGCCGGACTTGGAACAAAAACACACACGAGGTTTTGTGTTCCGTGGAAATTTTTAGACGGAAAACGGAAAATAACGCTGTTAATTTAGTGATAAATAGTATCCAATATGTTTTATTTGTATTTTGTAATCATTTACATGTCCTAAATAGCCATTTTATGAAGTATTTTACAAGGAATTATATAATGTTAAAAAGTCTTGCAACACAAAATCTTGGGTTTCGTGTTTATGACAGCTGATCCGTCAGAGGTGTAGAGGGAGGCAGGGTTATAATAATACCAGCTCAAAACGATTACCTGATTATAGGGAAATTAAATCCAAATAGAACTATGTCAATTTTGGCTTCTTGCTTACAGTTAAGCACACGTAAGCAGAATTTCAAACAATTAATACATTATGATTAGAACTTGTTATAAATAGACGTAATAACCCTACTTTTTGTATTAATGGGGAAATTGAATTTTATTACGTTAGCCACATTTGAACCTACTCGAGCCAACTTCACGAACTAGTTCACTCAGAAGTTGCATTGAACGCTGTCCGCTATTGCGTTTTATCTCAATATATTTTTGTCCCATTTGCGGACAATCAACTATCAGTTTCCATCCTTTGTTGTTGAAAGTCGCCTTCTGCGCCAGTGTGTGTAAAGGCTGCACTTTCGACGGATCTATTTGATTTCTCGACTGTAATCGTTTATTTCAACGCGACACTCTTATTTGGTGAGTGATTTTAATTATTTATAACGACATGAAAATTATCATTGTTTTTCATGCGCAATTGTTTTTTTTCAAACGTATTTTCTTCTGATTCTCAATTTGAATGTTGTGAAGTGAATAAGTGAACATTATTTTTTTATTCTTTTTAGTCTCTGATTCCCAAATCGAAATTATCTAATTTACTGTGATAGATAAATTAGTAATGTCACTTAATCCTTATGAATGTTTTACAGTGTATTTGACGGTACTTTTAAAATAGGTATTTATTTGTTATCTAGTGACATCCATAACAATATTAATGATGGCCATATTGCCTGATTTTATCTTGTGTACAATTACGGAATGTAATTCATCTTTCTTTATTATACCTCGTCCGTCGTAAAAAGAGCGCTGACGGCCATACATTTTATATGGCCATCAGCGCTCTTTTTACAACGGACGATGTATACGTTGTTATTAAATTAGTCTTGGGGTTTGGTTTGGGAAGAGCAAAAGAGGGTCCCAAAAGAATGCAATCCTTTCTTAGCTATTAGAAATACTGCATACAGTATCTGCTACTTTTATTTTATATCTTGCATTAAAGAACAAAGAAATTATGCTTTGTAATTTTTATTATAGAACCATGAAGTTCCTAACTATTGCGGTGTGTTGCCTGCTGGCTCTGTCTGGAGCCCTGGCCAGCGACAACTGCTACACAGATGTGACCACGGATTGCTCAGCGGCCTCCAACAGCATGGGTGAGTTGAGTACTGATTAATAAAAGACAGTTAATAGCCTAAACAGGTGCCTACCCACAACTGCTGCTTCAGTGATTTGTCTAGCAATTCTCATAAATTCTAGTGCATATTTTCGGTGAATTTCTTATCACTGCAGAGAAGTGCATCAACATGCTATAGGTACCTATAAGTATTTTGAAATAAGTGTTATTCTTACAAATACAAGCTTTCAAAATGAAATGAGCAAAATAGGTAGTTATTGAAAAGTTTTGTTGATTTCTGTTGACCTATCTCAGGTAGTGAGATAAATGTTTGATTTTATCTCAAAAGATAGATTGAATGACTATAATACTAGTAATTCTTTGTTTCTTAGAAATAAAACTTGACTTGACATCTGACAAGTGTCACTTGAACTGTCAATGTCAAAGTTTTTTTCCTTGTGTTACGTTACTGGTAGGATGATAAAATGACGTAATGTTTTCTTGTTGTAATAACTAAATATTTTGATCCTCATGCTTGCTTACTAAGAGTTGAGTAAGTGGATATTTCCGTTAACATCAATAATAGAGCTCATCAATTCAGAATATTTTTTTGTGGGCACTCATAGCTGCATAGGTACATTTCCTTAGTAGTATGTGGTATTTTTTGGATCATCGCTGCCTTTTACTAGTAGTCTTAACTTAACGCACTGGCAACATATTTTTCGAATAATGTCATTGACATGCATGTCATTACGAGTATACGTAGCCCATGTAAAAAGAGCGCTGACGGCCATACATTTTATATGGCTGTCAGCGCTCTTTTTTCGGGCTATCCTCAAAAGTTAATATTCAAATCTGATGTATTATGTAATATTTTTGGGGATAGCCCGAATTGCAGCAATAAATTGCCGAACTAGCCCATCTACGGCCCAACCAGCAAAATCGTCATATAATTGCGTCTTAAACGAACTTCCAGTTATGTTACAGCCGTTGACCGTTATATAACTTGAAGTCATATAACTGGAATTAAAAAACGATTTTACTTGTTGGGGAGCCCCTTTAGTCAAGGATGTAGTGCAATTATACGAGATCGGGAAAACTCGGAAACCACGACTATTTCCGAACGCTGTTGACGTGTCTATAACGAATCATACTTATAATGAATGACTAATGTATTGACTAGTATATGTATGATCAAAATTACTTTGACATTGACTAATAAAGTGTCATATTTCATTGACAAAATATAACAGTCGTGGTTTCAATGTTTCCCGAATGTCGTATAATGACTTTACTAATACAGATACTTCTCTTATCTTTGCGCGCGGCGCTGTGCGTGAGCTCGTGTTGTTTGGACGACGCCTGCCGCGTCACTAACCAGTTTTCCAGTAACACAAGCCCCGCAAATCAAAGCTACATACATACAGTATCCATACAAGCACACACACACATAACGCTGCGCACAAACATTTTATTGTCAACATAGATCGCGTCACGGAAAAAGAGAGTTAATGGCCATTTAAAACGTATGGCCGTCATCGCTCTTTTTTTACGTGACGCGACCTATAACATCGGTTATTCCCAATAGCTCCTACCCCTTTGTCCCCAGATCTCTCAGTAGTTGCCACTGGCTTCTACTGGGAGATAAAATTATAGCACTAGAACAAAAGATAGGAATCGTTTGCAACTTTATGTGACCCCACTACTACACTAGCGTCTTTCGAGCGTCGGTGTCTTGTCAGCGTCCGTGTAACGTCCTTAAGAGGACTGTGAAGCAAAGGCAAAAATCACCATTTTCATACAAAAGGCGATAACGATTTCCACCCCTTAAATGTTAACCGATTTTGAACAACTTTTGATAGGTTGTCAGTCAGAACAAAATCTAGTTCTATACGTTTTTTGAATTTTGATTAAAGATAAAGAAAGTCAGATAATGCTGAAATTAGTTTTGTATGAGAATACTGAAACCGCATAAAACGGAATTTATTGATTACAGTGAAAATATCAAAACGTATAGACCTACCTAGAACCTATCATTATCGCCTTTTGTATGAAAAGCACTATTACTTCACACTCCTCTTAACACATTTAGTGGTCTAACCTACTTAACGACTCGCTATGTTCCAACTTTCCAACTTAGATCTAGTAAACCGGGCAGAATTCTAAGGCTAAACCCTGACCTACAATATAACTATGCAATATCACTGGTTGCAATATCAATTATATTGATCGTCAGTAGATGATATTTACGGTCAATATCGACTACTGACGATCAATATAACTGTCCAACCAGTGATATTGCACAGTTATATTGTAGGTCAGTTGCTAGCCTTATGCACCTTATGTTGAAAACTGTGTTGCTACTACAATAAACCTAATATCTACCATTAATTTTAGTCCTGGCAAGATGTAATGCGATCTACGGCGGCTACGGCCACCACAGCAGCCTCGCCACAGAAATGCAGGCCTACGCGAACTTGCATCTCGCTCGCTCCTACGAATACCTGCTATCTGCGTCATACTTCAACAACTATCAGACCAACAGGGCTGGGTTCAGCAAGCTGTTTAGGAAGTTGTCTGATGATGCGTGGGAGAAGAGCATTGAACTTATCAAACATATTACTACTAGAGGTGAGCATGTTTTTTATATTAATTTCCAGGTTCTCAATGCAATAACTAATAACAATACTTAAAAAAACTTGGCCAAAATATCACACAATAGGCTGGTTCCCTCAAAAATTGTAATTAGTCCGTCATTTACATTATAAAAAAAATATCGAACAAATATTTTTTCTTCTGTCAATTAAACAAAAAATGACGAAAATAGTGCGCTGAAGTTTCGCGTGACGTCACGACTCTGCACACTTTTTACCATTAAGTGACATCACTAGCCCCCACTCCCGAACTTGGATGCGCGTTACCTTTGTCACTTTTTGATTGATTTGATGATGCAAAAAATACATGTTCAATATTTTTTGATAATCTAACGGACGGACTAATTAGAATTATTATTTTATTACCCAGGAAACATCCCTATTGGGTGGGTAAAGTTTTTAGAAAACAGGCATGTAATAATTTTTTTTGATAGTGTACGTGTAATGATTTTTATTTCATATCGTTTATTCAGGAGATTTTTAAATGACTGCGATGACATTTCCCCAGTTATTAAATCTTTGCCTTAAGTCAATTTGACTTTAGGCAAAGATTTAATAAACAATTGCCCGTCTTCAAAAAACTTTAACCTACCCAATTCACTTTGGTTCATTTGCTTCATGTGACCATGTCAAGTCTCAGTCTCAAAACTCACGATCATAAGAAGGATTTCTACCTATTTTTCAAATTGTCACTTCTCCGTATCTTTTGCACCCTGCCTAGTTCATCATCATCATCATCATCAGCCGTAAAACATCCACTGCAGGACATAGGCCTCCCCCAAAAATGGGGGGATTTGCCGTAGTCGCCACGCTTGGCAGGCGGGTTGGCAACCCTGCCTAGTTAACTAAAATTAAACAGCCATAAAATACAAAAAAAAATTAAACACAACTGATGCACTACATAAACGGGGCAAACCCCACAATTTTCTAAACCCATTATACGTGCTGTTTAAGGTCCTACCCGGCGAATTTCGCTGTTTTCAAATCCTATAAAGTATACTTAGCGTTGTGCAAGAATCTTGAAAAAAATGGGCATTGTAGTATGGAATCTATTTTTTATTTTCGTCCACTGGAATCTTGAAAAAAGGGATAAAAACATACCGTAAACCCTTTTTTTCAAACTAAAATCCGTAAAGCCTCCCTTATTATGCGACGCTTATACATGAGACTTTTACTAATCAGAAGACAATAATGTACACTATAATTCCATCCCCCGTTTTTTCAATTTATTTTGTAGTTTTTGTTTTATACTATTCACTGCGGCGCGTCAACTAAGGCAATTGGGAAAGGGCCAAGTTGGAACGCTCAAGGTCATCTGCGTGGGCTACGCCCTTAAGGATGTATATCCAATATATCGATTTGTATATTCTTCGCTGAAATTGAATAGTATGGTAGTATTAGTCGGTTCGCATAAGTGTAATAAAAAATAAAACCACTTTACCCGTTGTTCCCACGGAAATATTCTTGATTGAATTTCCATGTGTCCGGACCGTAACGTCAAACGGTAGGGAAAGGCCGCTAGTGCTGTTGTCACTCGAGTAGTCAAATCAGGTTCTAATTTTATTTCACATACTAAATAATTATTAATAATCACACAATTTGTATATTTTTAATCATTATTCGTACAAAATTACTCATTGCCGTTATTTGGTGCAAATGAAATAAAACTTGAAAAATAAAATAGATGTACTGCGGATTTGACGTGGTATACTATACATCCTTAAATATTCACTTGGAAAACCGCATTATTCTCAAGGCCGATAGCGTATGCCATCTAAGAATGTTTATGTACTTTTACCAGGTGGTGTGATGGACTTCGCCCGCCGTTCAACCCTCGACACGGCCGCCAACAAGAACTACACCGTGGAACTGCATGAGCTGGAATCGCTCGCCAAGGCCCTGGACATTCAGAAGGAGATCGCTGAACGCGCATTCCATATCCATCATGAGGCCACCAGGAAGACCCAGCATGACCCTGAGGTAAGGCGTAATTGTTTACCCAGCTTCTCAGAAACAAGTTGGAGATGGGATGACCTGGATGTGTTCTGCAAGGAATGGCGGGGGAGTGCGCTTAATAGAGGTGAGGCTTTTTTCCAGCAGGTGGAGACTCCAACACGCTAAATAAAGCATTTAAAAAGTATCCTTTATCCTTCTCCAGATTCCGAAATTCTTTGCAAAATGTATTGTTAAGAGGAGTGTTTCATACAAAAGGCGTTAACGATTTCCACCTCTTAAATGATAACCGATGTTCACCAATTTTTGATTGGTTGTCAGTCAGAACAAAATCTAGGTCTATACGTTTTGATTTTTTCTCCCTATAATCAATAAATTCAGTTTTATTGTGGTTTCAGTATTCTCATACAAAACTAATTTCAGCATTATTAGACTTTCCTTATCTTTAATCAAAATTCAAAAAACGTATAGACCTAGATCTTCTCTTCTGATTGACAACCTATCAAAAATTGGTCAAAATCGGTCAACATTTAAGGGGTGGAAATCGTTGGATTGCTTAAGTTATCATCATACCATACCGTGAAAGCGTACAGACAGAGAGTTACTTTCGCATTTATAATATTAAGTATGGAAAGAACAAGGCAAACTAACATCTAAAACTATGTTTTAAAAATTTATTTGACGATTAAAAAGATTATTGTCTATGTGGGTGTTTCCAGTCTAAAAGTACCTAATCCTAGAATGTTACATCCACAGATTGCTCAATACCTTGAAGAGGAGTTCATCGAAGACCACGCCAAGACAGTGCGTAACCTCGCCGGCCACACTTCGGACCTTAAGAAATTCGTCGCCGAACAGGACGGAAATGATCTTTCCATCGCACTGTATCTCTTTGACGAGTACCTACAGAAGACAGTTTAAATAAAAAAAATATCTCAAATATAAATTTAATCTGTAATCCTGTTAGAAAAGGTGGCAACATTAGCGTTAACACAACAGTTGTAGATCCTTACTAATATAATCCTCCACTAAATCTACCATTATAGTAGAAAATCGTCAAAGCTGGCAACAATCGAAACGTCAAATGTACAAATAGGCTGTTTCATTAAATTATGTGATACTTTTTTTTTTCATTCAACGTGTATTATTATAGTTTAGCATAG
This sequence comes from Tortricodes alternella, assembly GCA_947859335.1. Classification (NCBI taxonomy): domain Eukaryota; kingdom Metazoa; phylum Arthropoda; class Insecta; order Lepidoptera; family Tortricidae; genus Tortricodes; species Tortricodes alternella. The sequence continues at coordinate 3,243,555 of OX401972.1, forward strand.
ATTGAATGTATTTTCAGTTATTTTTCAAATAAAAGTTTCTTCTTAAATTAAAATTTGGAGTTTCATTTATATCCAATATTTTTCGTTCATCGCCCATCGTCTTCCGGCTCGATACGTAATGAAAATGAAAAGTTCAAATGAAAAAAAAAGTACTTTATTAATTAAATAAACTACGCACATTTTTGTTTAAAACTACACAAAACAGACTCGACATCATTAAAAGCAGCGTCGCTAAAAATGGCGACGTATCCATCACTGAGAATAATTCGTAAAAGGGTCCAATTATCAGATCGCTCAACTTGCAGGCAGTAGATATAATCACGCCTGACTTTCCATCGCTCCCCAAAGCCGTAAACGCCGCATGAAACAGAAATATACCAGCTATAGGCGCTATCGTCGAAATGGCAATACCAGCAATTACTAGTTCAATCGATTTCAAATACCACGAAGCCGTCTGAACGACCCGTTCCACTATACTAAAAAACATGGCCGCCGAAAATAAAAACAATTTCCCTTTGAAAATCGATTTGCCTTTCGATTCCAACCACCAACCACAAGCGCCCAAAGATACAGTAAAAAGCAGATACTGTGTTCCGTTCGCTATCCGTATCGATGAAAAAGACAGTTTCAAATCATCACGCAATAGATAATACGTGAATTTATATTCGTGCTTCTGCCCTCCGTAAAACGCGAGAGCCGAAATGATCAGAATTTGCGTCAACAATCCCGCTCGAATTGGCTGAGGAACGGGATCTGGCGTGTCCACGGTACTATTAGCCCTATTTGTAATAACCATATAGACTAAAACAGCTTGGAAGATAAAAGACACTAGCCAAGCGCTGGGCGCTACAAATCTAACCATGACATTCTCGCTAATTTTACACAAAGGTAGAACTATTTGAACGAACACCACGCCTAAAACGTGGGCACTTTTAATAAAGAATGTAGTCGTAATTCTATTGAGCATCCCCTGCTGGTCTAGCAGGACGACTAAATCCATTATCAGGATCTTCGTCCAGCCAGCAAGACCAGTGATGGACGGTGCAATTAGCCACCCTAGAGCAGCTACCATTCCGAAAGCCTTAGACTGAAGGTAAATAAGAGACGCTATAGACGCAGCCACACCGAAAAGTGGAATGAACATCAACGTTACTCGGTATCCAGTGGTGAAAGGTACCCATTTAGCAGTCACAGCCGCTACCAGTAAGCCCGTGACGGTGTGACAGGCGTCCACGATCGTCCCAAGTCTAGATTTGGTTGAAAAGTATTGTTCGCTCAATACTTTGATGAGTTCCCCCATTGGCTGGCCATAGCTGGTCGAGCAAACCGTGTTAGCAGTGCTTATTACGAGTATGATGAGAACTATACCTTTGGCGTGCGGCATTTGTTTCATCAGTATCTTTGTCCACCGCTGGACAGCACACACAATAAGTACAGAAGAACGCAGTATCCAAACTCTGCCGGCTTCTTGAGGTGAGTTGTCGGTCCACCTAGCCAGACGCCGCGGGTCAGTCTTAGAATAATAACGCAATATAAACCAAGTCCGCGCACAATTTGAAGCAACAAAATTAGAGCCATTTATGGCTCCAAATTCATAGAAACGCCGGGACGCTCCGTAGTGTCAAATGTCAAAGCGCACCGGTTTATTGCTTCACTTGTCTGGGCGGTTATATGTAAACTGGCCTGCTATGGGCAAAGTCTTATTTTCTGCAGTGACTTGACCAGCCCACTGCCGCTTCAAGCTAATTCTTGCTTGTAAAATGGTTATTTTCATGAGTCAATCCACATTATAGCGTTGATGTCGGGAGTGTGAAATAAAATGAATGTATTACTTATCGCTTGGACGCTTTGACCCTGCGACCGCCCCGAACTTGAATGTTTAGTTTTGCATTGTTCGTTATCTATAGGTACAACATATTCCCGGCATTTCTTAACAAAAAATGCTCAGTAGTGCATATTTGACTACCTTGCATATGTGCGCGTACAATTATTATTAACAAATACAAAAACTTTTGCTTTTGCTTTTTTTTACATTGGAGCAACCTGTATTAACATCACTGACACTGACACGGTGTATTGCATGGGTCTGTCACTTTAAAAAATGATTTATACAGTATGCTACTTGGTTTAGTTTAGTTGGGATTTTTGATCGAAAATGTAAATTCTTGTAAGTATTTCTTAAAAAATTAAATAAAATCTAGCACTTTGGAGTCATATCTTTCGGGTTTTCATTTAATTTCAGACCGCCAGGGACACGTATAAACACAACTATAGCAAGGAATACGAACTGCTGTAATCCCAGTTATCAATTTTAAGGGTTCCAGTCAGTGCTAATTGTCACACAGCGTCCTAAAATAGGGGGGGGACTACAAAACCTATACGTCAAAGTCAAACTTAATAGAATTTTCTCAAAACCGAAACCAAAATGTCGGTCAGTCAGTGCCATGAGCATCATTTACATACGTTAGTACCTAAAATGTGTAAAAAATATCAATTAAGTATAAAAAACAAAAAACCCGACTGCATAACCTCAAAAAGGAAGAAGTTGATTCTGCCGTGCTCGTGAGGTCGATATGAAAATAGCAGTCGGTGACTTTAAAAAGATATTATACATAGCTGGGCACAAGAACGTTAATCCGTTAATTAACGATGTTAACATTTCTAGTAGGTACCGGATTAACTTTTAAGTTTACTTTAACAATTGTTAAGGGACTCATTAACTTCCGTTATAACAATTAATTTCCGTTAATCGTTAATTAAGTACCTACCTACCTACCTACTATTTTCCAAAAAGACACCGCGCCGTGCCGCGTTAAACTCCCGCAGACAAAGTACGTTCGGGTCACTTCGGGTCGGTCGGCGGTCATCGCGCGCAGACCCTTCTTTTATTAATTTTTCATTTCCTGCCTTAACTTCCATAACCTATAGGTACCATTTTTTTTATTATAAGTTAGTAAATCACTAACACAACGACATATAAAATGAAACTATCACGAGTTAACGATTAACCTTTACTTCCGTTTAAGCTTCCAAAATGTACCTAACGTTTAACGAAGTTAACTTTTTTATGATTAACGGAGTTAACTATTTGATTAACGGTGCCCAGCTATGGTATTATAGGATTTCATGGAGTCGTCGACTGCTATTTCTCCTAACTCCTCTGCTGCACTGGGAGTGAAGAAATAGCATAGAATGCGTGCAGATGCTTATCATCCTGGCATGTCGTAAAAGTCTACTAAGGGACGGGTCCGCTCCAACATGGTGGACTATCTGTATGGGCGATGGGCTGATCTCCTGTCACCATACGGTTCATCATACCATCTGAGGACTAATTAATCGAACGTGGCCACAAGTAGTCTTGTGGCTCTACCCACCCCATTAGGGATTTCGGGCGTGATGCTATGTATGTATCGACTGCTATTTCCATATCAGCACGAGCACGGTAGAATCAATGTCTTGCATCTTTCTTTTTGAGATTATGCAGTCAGGTTTTTAGTTTTTTAATTAAATTTTTTATTTATTCATATAACCAAATAACCTTTAAAGATTAAGAGTGTCGAAAGGTCATTCACCTTGATAAAGCCTTATCAGAAACTATCAAGACACGTACATGACAGATCAGATATCAGAATATACCCGATAAAGACGAGACGTGCCTTTCGCAACGTCTAGGACAATCTGTCACGTCTTCATGAGATTAATCCTTGATTTGTCAAATCATAGTTGGATACTAAAACGATATGGCGTTCAATACAACTGCGTTGAACAAATGACTTAGTTCGTCACGGTAACGCCATCTATTTACAAGTTAATAAACTACGAAGCTCTTTTGCCGACGTCTTAGTTCTTATGACATTTACAGTCTTATTTTGCCTGATTCATCGCTGTTTTTAACCGACTTCAAAAAAAAAGGCGGGGTTCTCAATTCGGTTGTTTTTTTTATGTTTGTTACTTTAGAACTCCGTCATTTATAAACCGATTTGAAAAATTCTTTTTTTAATCGGTAGGATATACTTCCAGTTTGGTCCCGTTGTAGTCAAAGTCGAGGTGTGATGAGAGGATCTATGAGGAATCGATGGAACTCTTCAAATATTATAGGCACGCATATAGCAATTTTAGTATAATCTGTAATAACTCAAGCAGTTACGTTCCAAAAGCATTATTTGGTGAAGTGGAACTGTTGATGAAGACCATAGATGATCACCGGAACTCCTGAATGATAAGTATTTCACAGTTGGTGATTAAATTTCTTTATAAGTTTGTGAAGCAATTTATGGTCATGAAAATGCACGTGGTAAAATAGAACTGGGTTTGAAGAACCAGGAGAACTCCTCAAAGATTGATGCCCTTGCACCCTGGATAGCAACATTTTGTAAATGGTGATGAGCAATTAGCATTATGCTGTTGTTGCTTGATGTAATAAATGTGTTTTATACGATAAGCACTAAAAAGTATAAAATAAAATAATAATTTAACAAATAAAAAAACCGACTCCAAAACCCCATTGAAAAGTAAGAAATAATAATTGGCTTTTGTAAGTCATTTACCTAGAAATGGGAGATATATTATTGGTTAAGTGACGTCATAAATTAAATATATCGAAGGCGGTGGCAAGTTAATAAGGTAATAGGTACATGGAATAAATGGACTTTCCAATACATCCCTCATACTGTGTTCATTTACTTGACAAGTCCAAGACCACCAACCACCAACTTGCCACCGACTTCGATATATTTAATTTATGACGTCACTTAACCAATAATATATCTCCCATTTCTAGGTAAATGACTTACAAAAGCCAATTATTATTTCTTACTTTTCAGTGGGGTTTTGGAGTCGGTTTTTTTATTTGTTAAATTATTATTCATTGCTCGTTAGGAGCTATGAACCACAAAAAAAAACGCATGAATCAGCCAATAATGGACCTTTCCTCAATGTAATAAGAACGCCGGCAATATTTACTGAGTATACGATGGTGTCATTTGACACCAAAAAAGTGAGCATCGCGAAAATCGCGTTGGGCAGTTTCTTACTATAATCGTGGACCAATAATACAAGAGGACTGTCCACCTCCATACATTTGAGCGTACGTCGGTACTTTTTAAAAATTTGTTAAACCATTAATTTAAGAAATTCATAGGCATACTTTTTAGGGATTATAAATTCAAATAAACATCAATATTAATAATAAAATTTTATTATTATCGTGATTCTTACACAAAAACTTCTTTTAATGGTATTGAATCGATTTCCATACAAAGTATACTGAAACCAAGAGTGCCTTGCAACAAAGGCCTATTTAGGTAAATTGTATAGCATTGTGTAGCATAATAGTATACTCTAATACATAATTATACAGTATAATAGGTATGCAAATCGTATGTTCACATTATACGTTAGTACCTGGATGAGTTTTTTTTTTGGAAATTATATTTGATACACATTTTATGCGTTGATAAAGGGCTCCCAATATTTAATAGTTTTTCTCACAAAAGGAACTAGAAAAAAAAAACATCTGGACTCGAACCGGGCTCTTCTAGTTTCGGGACCGCCCGATTTCCCACCTGAGCTATTATAACTATTCATATATCATTTGGTTTGTTCTGACGAGTCACATTACCTTGGTGATGAGGGTCTTTTATACATTTCAGTGGGTGACTGACCGTGAGCTAATTATTTCCATGAATTTTAGTCTTATGGGCAGTGAGGTTATCTTTTCTATTAAAACGTCGTCCACATACATCACAGCAAAACGGCTTCTCATTCGAGTGGACCACTTTCATGTGGCTGGTGACATTCCGTTTCCTGGCGAACTGCCGGTTGCATATCTCACAAGAGAACGGTTTAATGCCAGTATGGAGTAGCATATGCTCTCTGAGGTGTGGTTTACTGTTAAAGTGCTTTTTGCACATCTTGCAAGTGTACGTTTTGCCCATATGATTTTTTACATGCAAAACGAGATTCTGCTTCTTGGCAAATTGCTTTTGACATATATCACATGTAAATTTCTTGCCCGTATGTATGTTTATATGTTCTTTTAGGTTAGCTCTGTGGGAGAAACTCTTTCGGCATATTTCACAGGCGTAAGGTTTCTCTCCTGTGTGCTTTCGTTTATGGATGGTTAATTGGCTTCTATAAGTGAAAAGTTTTGAACAAATATCACACAGAAATCCTCTGGTACCCGTGTGAGTTCCTCTGTGAGCAGCGAGAGACACTTTATGTGCAAAGTGTTTGCTGCACAAATCGCAGGCGAAGCGATCATTCCTCATATGAATACGTTCATGTTCCGATAGAAGTTTTTTTGTAACAAATCTGTCATTGCAGATTTCACAGGAATACGTTTCGTTCCTGTGCAGTTGTTGTATATGATGAACGAGATGATATTTCCTCGATAACTGCATTTTACATATATCACAAGTGAACCGCTTCTCGCCTGTGTGAGTTCTGGTGTGGCCTTTCAAATGACTGGCTTGTCTGAATCGTTTCGGACAGGTTTCGCAGGCAAACGGTCTCTCATCAGTGTGAATCCGTTGGTGCTTCCTCAACGTCCATTTATCAGCGAACTGCTTTTTACAAATGTCACAGAACGGTTTCTCTTTCTCTCTAGTGTGGCTTTTCATATGGCGAAATATATCTTTGCTCGTATACTTCTTTTGGCATATGTTGCAGTTAAAGAGTTTAACGTTGTGGCTTCGGATATGATGTATTAAAGTAATTTTTGAGGTTATGCTTAATCCGTAAGTTTTACGCAGGAAAGATTCATAATCTGTCGAACATGGTTCGGGTTTGATGTCTGCATCATTTTCTTCACAAGGGCTTTGCTGACAAGGCTGTGGTTCTATATCCGGCATGCACTCCAGCTTCACTACACAGGGCTTTAACTGTTCCCTGTGGCTGTCACCAGACCAGGGGTGTTCTGGAAACTCCGAGCCCTCCAGGTCTTCAGCACCGCTTCCAGCTGCAGAGGACAATGCTGCATCCCCCTCTGCTCCCTCAGATGTTCCTGAGACAAACAAAACTTGTTATATTCTGTTCTTGTTATGTTCTGGCCGAAGGGTGTCGTATTCAGGCGCTTCCGGGGCACCATGCCTGTCCAGGACACGACTCCAGATGGGACGACGCTAAGGAGCGACGCCTTTTCGTCCCCTAAATGATATTACTTTTAAGTTATTTTAATGTATAATATATGTATGTTAGTCTGTAAGGTATTTATGGATGGGCCACTGATGCCTGAAATAAATGGTTTATTATTATTATTATATTTTAAAATATAGGATACAGGACTTCGTTCAGGGGTGGAGATTTGTGTGAACTTCCAGAAAATTCAATCAATAAATTGGGTACAAATAAGGTACATCGGTCGTGAGTTAGGGGGAGGGGGGGGGGGCAATTGTCGCCCCCCGTGTAGCCTATAATAAATAACGATATAATATAATAAATCATTTATTTTCAGGCATCTAGTGGCCCATACATAAATAAATACCTTACAGACTAACATACATATTAAAATACAAACAAAATAACTTAAAACTAACACACTATTTCTGCTGTGTGTGACGCAATTTCATGGTGTCATATTCAATCAGCCGGCCGCGGAATCGCCGAAATATGACACCCTTCGGCCAAAACTCTTGTCTCATGAAGGCAGACCGATCTTTTATCGGTACGCTCACCACGAATATGACACGAATATCGGACTATCTTTAGGGTAGCGCGCAATTATGGTTTGATAGAAAGGTAGAAAGTTCGTTCTAATGAAAAAAAATCGAGTTAAACACGTGTGTAGAGGGTTCCGTGATTACTCATATGAAATTTCCTGTTACTTTAAATACCATAGACATCTTATTTATAGGTTTTCCGGTAATCTATAGGTAAAGAACTATTTTCTGTATTTTTTCAAAATTTTAGGCCTAGTAGTTTCGGAGATAATCGGGAATAGACAAATTTCGCCTATTCTCCTAAATAACTTCAAAACTATTTATCTTAAAATTATAAAAATATATATATTTAAGATCCTCGCAACATTTTCATTTGATATGTCACACGCAATAGGTAGCAAAATTTTTTTTTTTACCGTTACATGTCCGTGTTGCGGTCACCGACTTACATGTACCAAATTTCAACTCAATCGGTCCAGAAGTTTCGGAGCAAATTGGCTGTGATGTGACACACGAGACAGACCCTAAAGTTTCCGTTTTTTCCTTTTGAAGTACGGAACCCTAAAACAGGCGCGGTCGCAGCCTGGAATTTTGGATGGGGTCGCTAACAATATTATGTCGAGTAAATTATACTTTACTTTTAGACTAGAGTATTTCGTTTTGTAAATTTTTGGATGATTTTTCAATTTGACGTGTACCATTTTGAGGGGGGTCATGTCCCATGTGAGCCCCCCCTTCGGACCGCGCCTGCCCTAAAAATGGTAGAGATGAGGTGCTATATCGTACTGTACTGTATGCGCTCAGTATAAAATGGATGGCGTGGGTGTAGAGGCTGGAAACGTTACCTGCAACACCCTGCTGCAGCAGCTCCGGGCCCAGCACCAGCTCGCTGATCTCCTCCTTCACCGCAAACTCCTCATTACAAACTCTAGATACAGGTTCTTGACCATGAACCTTCGCCTTATGGGCAGCAAGGTTATCACTTCTATTAAACCGCTTTCCACATGCATCGCAGCAGAATGGCTTCTCACCCGAGTGGACCGCATTCATATGACTTGTTACAGCCCGTTTCCTGGCAAATTGCATTTTGCATATCTCACAAGAGAACGGTTTCTCGCCCGTGTGAGTTCTGGTGTGTATTCTTAAATGACATACTTGTCTGAATTGTTTCGGACAAATCTTGCAAGAGAACGGTTTCTCGCCCGAGTGGATTCGTTGATGTTTTTTCAACGTCCCACTTTCAGCAAAGTGCTTGTTGCAAATGTCACATCCATAAGGTCTCTCTCCGGTGTGGCTTCTCAGATGGCGAACGAGATGATCTTTATTCGTAAACTGCTTTTGGCATACGTGGCAGGTGAAAACCTTTACCCCGCTATGGCAAGGATCTTCTGGTGGAAGCTCCGAGCACTCCAGGTCTTCATCGTCGCTCCCAGCTGCAGCATTCAATGTTGCATCTCTGTCTGCTACATCGGATATCACTGAGACACAAAGAACAAAAAAATATTAATACGTCACTCAACAGTTCCCATCATAAATCCAGCAACAGCAGGAGAGTGAGGGAGGTTAACACTTGTGCAGCCACTGGCTGCGACTCCATATGCGAAAAAGTTAAATGTACCAACCTACGTATAAATAGACTATATAATGAAGAAGGGCGGCTGAGAGACGAACCTAAGTTACAAATTTTTCGGAAATATAAAAAAAAATTACTTGATAACTGATGAGTTTTCGAGCCAAATTGTATTATAATCATTTTTAGCGTGACAATAAGTGAAACCGATTTCAAGAAAAAACCGGCCAAGTGCGAGTTGGACTCGCGCACGGAAGGGTTCCGTACCATTATCTATAAAAACGGCAAAAAAATCACGTTTGTTGTATGGGAGCTCCCTTCAATATTTATTGTATTGTTTTTTAGTAATTTTTGTTAGAGCGGTGAATATTTCTAGCAAAAAATCACGTTTGTTGTATGGGAGCCCCCTGAAATATTTATTTTATTGTCTTTTAGTATTTGTTGCTATAGCGGCAACAGAAATACATCATCTGTGAAAACACGGTCACGGTGTCTATCACGGTTCATGAGATACAGCCTGGTGACAGACGAACAGACAGACGGACCCACGGACAGCGGAGTCTTAGTAATAGGGTTCCATTTTACCCTTTTGGTACGGAACCCTAAAATGGGGCACTTAAAAATTAATCCACTATAGTCGATTTTCAGCCCACAGTGGGGCGCCACTATAAAGTGTCTGTCCCGGTTCAAAATATGTACAATACTTACGCATTTTGCGCAGCTTCACAACACAAGGCCTTAACTGCTCGATGTGGCTGTCACCAGAGCAGGGGTCTTCTGGAAACTCCGAGCCCTCCAGGTCTTCAGCATCGCTTCCAGCTGCAGAGGAGAATGCTGCATCCCTCTCTGCTCCCTCAGATATTCCTGAGACAAACAATACTTGTTATATTTTAAAACAAATTCACTACAGTCACAAGAAGACATAGAGGTAAGCTCTCTATCTAAATTTTCTAATAGATAGCTTTCCATTACGAATAATAAAACTCCTCTGCTGCACTGGTAGCGAAGAAATAGCATAGAATGCGTGCAGATGCTTATCATCCTGGCATGTCGTAAAAGTCAACTAAGGCACGGGTCCTCTCCAACATGGTGGACTATCTGTATGGGCGATGGGCTGATCACCTGTCACCATACGGTTCATCGTACCATCTTACGACATCATACCATATTAATCGAACGTGGCCACAAGTAGTCTTGTGGCTCTGCCCACTCCCCTTAAATAAATTTGACGGCAATGAAGTTGTAGAGATGAATAAAGCTATATCTCATCTTTTAAATGTTGTATCAACAGATGAAGAAACAGATCTCATAATGGATCACGGCAGACGCAGATACAGGACTTCGTTTAGGGGTGGGGATTTGTGTGAACTTCCAGAAAATTCAATCAATAAATTGGGTACAATTAATATATATCGATCGTGAGTCAGCCCCCCCCCCCCCCCCCCCCCCACCCGCGTCCGCGTCCGTCGTTTCATATCATATATAACATGTATGATATGATACGAATATCGGACTATCTTTAGGGTGGCGCAATTTTTGTGTGATATTCCAGAAAGTTCTTTCTAATGAAATTCGTTCTAGTTGAACTCGCGTGTAGATGGTTCCGTTATTATATGAAATTTCCTGTTACTTTAAATACCATAGACTTCTTATAGGTTTTCCTGTAATCTATAGGTAAAGAACTATTATCTATATTCATTTTCAAATTTTTAGGTGCAGTCGTTTCGGAGGTAAGGGGAGGGGAATGGTCAATATTCGCCTATTTTCCTAAATAACTTCCAAACTATTTACCTTAAAATTCTAAAAAAAATATATAGTTAAGATTCTCACAGTGAGCCCTTGTATGTCACACGATATAGTTTTTTAATTGTCTAATTTAACCCGATAAAGAAGTGAACCCCATGTTTAAAATTCATTTATTTACGTTACGCGTCCGTGTTGCGGTCACCGACTTACATATGTGTACCAAATTTCAACTCAATCGGTCCAGTAGTTTTGGAGCAAATTCGCTGTGATAGACGGGCAGACAGACACAGGAGTGATCCTATTTGCTATTCCGCCTTAAAATTGCTTTATAGTGGGTGTAAAGGTTACCTGGAGACGCGACGGCGACATCCTGCGGCTGCAACTGCTCGGGGTCCAGCACCAGCTCGCGGTTGTCCTCATTCTCCTGTACCACATTCTTCTTTATGCCATGAATTTTTGTTCTATGGGCAGTGAGGTTATCTTTTCTATTAAACCGTCTTCCACATACATCACAGCAGAACGGCTTCTCATTCGAGTGGACCACTTTCATATGGCAGGTTACATTCCGTTTCCTGGCGAACTGCCGGTTGCATATCTCACAAGAGAACGGTTTAACTCCAGTGTGGAGTAACATGTGTTCAGTGAGATGCGGTTTAGTCTTAAAGTGTTTTTTGCATACCTTGCATGTATAAGTCTCGCCCATATGATTTTTTACATGCAAAACGAGAGTTTGTTTCCTAACAAACTGCTTTTGACATATATCACATGTAAATTTCTTTCGCTTGGTGTGTATGTTTATATGTTCTTTTAGGTTCGCTCTGTGGGAAAAACTCTTTCGGCATATTTCACAGGTGTAAGGTTTCTCTCCGGTGTGAACTAGTTTATGTTTGATTAATTGGCTTTTATATATGAACTGTTCTGAACAAATTGTACATGATATAGCTCTGTTCCCAGTGTGAATTTGTTTGTGAGCAAAGAGATCATGTTTTTGTGTAAACTGTGCGTTACAAATGTCACAGATGTAGAAGTTATTTCTCAAATGAATCTTTTCGTGATCTAATAGCATTGTTTCTGTTTTAAATCCTTCATTGCAAATGTCACAGGAATATGGTTTCTCCCTCATGTGTACTTTTATATGATAATCCAGTTGATATATCGAGGAAAACTGCATATTACATATATCACAAGTAAAAGGCTTCTCACTGGTGTGAGTTCTGATGTGCGATTTCAAGTTACCTGCTAGCCTGAACTGTTTTGGGCAAAAATTGCAAGAATACGGTTTTTCACCTGTGTGAATTAGTAGATGTTTTTTTAAATTCCCATCTTTAGTGAACTGCTTTTCACATATGTTACACTTGTAACGTTTCTCTCCAGTGTGGATTTTCATATGGGATACAAGACCACGTTTATCGGTAAACTTCTTTTGGCATACATGGCAGCCAAAGGGTTTCAGGCCATTATGGATTCGGTTATGATATATTAGATTTAATTTGGAGTTGACACTTTTTCCACAAGTGTCACACAAAAAACCCTTATTTTTTTTCGAACGCGCTTTGGGTTTAATTGCTGTTCCCTCTGTTTCACTTGTACACATGTGACTCGTAAGGTGGCCAAAGCTTTTCTGACAAACCAGGCAAGTGTGTCGTTGCGTATTGAGCGGGCGCTCATGCTTGACAACGCAAGGGCTTGACTGCTCCCTATCACCAGAGCATAGGTCTGGTGGTGGAAACTCTGAGCACTCCAGGACTCCATCAGCACTACCAGCTGTAGCGCACAATTTAGCATCTTCCTCCACTTCATTAGATGTCTCTGAAACACAGACAAAACATATTGGGTCTATGAAAACCAAACAAAGACATGATCTCATAATAAAGCAACATGCCAGTATCTGACTGGCCCAGGGTCGGACTGGGCCGGAACGCCCGGATGGCTACTATGGGATACTATCGGAAAATAATGAAATATCCCAAAATGTATAATCACCAACAACATATTTTATTAAGCCCAGCAAGTCACATCCGCGGAAGACCCGCGTAGGTTAGGGCCCGGCTGGCAATCGCCACCCAGACTTAATTTTAATTTATTTAAACTTTATCCACAATATGCGGAGTGCAAAAGGCATTCTCTACCAGTCAACCACTAGGACAAACAGAAACATGTTAAGGATAGTGCAGGAGGTATAGACTGTAAAGCAGTAATACACGCTATCAATGGCGCAGCCTGCCTACAAGCAGATTCCTGACGGCTTTACCAAGCTAGAAAGCTACGGCTAGCTGTCAGTGAAGTCAATGTTACTCTAACTAAATGTCTGACTCCCACGTATGGTTCTGTATGGAACCGGCGGCCTAAAAGCAAATTGTCCTAGTAGCACAATTACATTTAGATGTTTCTTTGTTTCAATTATTATTTTAATTATTATGACCCTTAGAGGCTTTATTGTATACATCTCTAAGTCACTTAACTTATCCAGACATGGAGACTATTATTAGTTATTTTTATTAGAATTAATTTGAACCCATTAGGTTTTTATGTTGCACTTTTTGTGTTCGTTTTTAGATAAAACTCTACTGCCAAAGTTGAAAAAAGACTTACTCCTGAGTTTCTTGTGGCGTTTTTTCTTAGCAAATGTCACCTTTTGAAGCGCTGGTAGATTCATACATGTAAAAGAGCCCATGTGGCCTACTTGCAAAATAAATATTTTCATTTTCATTTTCAATGACCTGAAAGCAAAACGTCCTGTAAGTAAAATAGCCTATGTGTTATGTTATTATGTATGTCTGTATTTCCTGAATTATACAATCTTGGTGTCTTCAAGGTAAGATTGAATAGGCATCTTCTGGGCAAGCGTGTTCTATCCTAGACCCTGTCTTCTCCTAGAGCCTGTCTTCGCTTTCCATCAGGTGAGACTAGGGTCAAATGCATGCCCAAACCTTCACAAAAAAGAAACGAAGGTACCATGGCAAAATTTTTGTAACCGTTACCAAATTATTCCCAATTTTAGAATTCACAGTCTTGGCTGTAGAGGGTGGGGATACGAAACTCCAACAGAAATGACGCATTTAGTGCTCAATTTTTCATAAAGGCTGCCCCAAATCATAACATTTATAATAACAGCCTTTTAAAGCGCTATCGAAAGACTTTCCGTTCAATATTTACTAACAGGACGTTTTGACTTCAGGTCATTGTGCTAATAGGACAATTTGCTTTTAGGCCATTTCAATACGAAGGCTTCTAATTCTTCCAGCTTCCCTTAGGAAATATTTGATGCTTTGCCACTACACGTTATGGTGTATATTTTACATTATCGCCAGTCAGTGCCGGATTAGCCATCTAGCAAGAGTAGCAAATGCTACGGGCCCCGCACATTGAGGGGCTCTGCGCATGCACGCTTGCATGAGCATATTTCATTTTTCAATCAAGATAGGAGCGTATAGATATATAGTTTTTTCTTATTAAAATACAAGAGGCCAATGTTAAGATTGGTATCAAAATATACAAAATGAATTAAAAATTACTAAAGCAACCCAAGGGCTTCTTGACAGAATCTGCTGCGGGCCCCGCGCTGGCTTAATCCGGCACTGGTCTGAAGCTACCAGAGCTTCGAAAGGTGACATCTGCTGATAAGAAACGCAGCAGTAAGTCTTTTTTCAACTTAAAAATTACATTTTAACCAAAACTAACACAAAAAGTTCAAAAAGTGAACCAATAAACCTAATGGGCACTAATTAATTATAGTAAACAATTATAAGGGAGATGTATAGTTTCCGCGTCTGGACAAGTAAATTAGGTTAATCAGTCAGTATAAAATGGCTTTGCAGCAGATTTGCTTAATGTAAAGGTTGGAAACGCAACCTGCATGCGCGATGTCTTCCTGCGGCTCCAGGCGCTCCGGGGTCAGCACCAGCTCGTATTTGAACGCGTTCTCTTTGTAAAAGTCCGCACCGCCTTCCTCCTTCACTCGCCGGCACTTCATGCTCCCGCCGCCCTCCCACGAGAGTTCCTGCTCCTCTTCTTTTACAATGACACTTTCTGGCGACATGCCTGCCTTGCCTAACACGGCACAGTTTTCAGTTTAAACAAGATGAAAACTCTTCAAACGACAAATTCAAAGTTTCTACACAAACTGAACTGTTATTTCGAAATCTATGTAATGCCGACCAAGAGAGCCA
Source organism: Tortricodes alternella (assembly GCA_947859335.1). NCBI lineage: Eukaryota > Metazoa > Arthropoda > Insecta > Lepidoptera > Tortricidae > Tortricodes > Tortricodes alternella. Next base: position 3,258,698 of record OX401972.1, read on the forward strand.
ACTGAGGTTTACAAAGTGATCTGTGGATCCATGTGCATTGTGGGTAAATCCTTTTCATTTCATTACTATACTCTAGAAGATTAAAAATAAATAAATAATACAATTAAACAACAGCGCTCAGGAAAAATTACTATGACCAAACACCCACAGACTAATAAGAGATACTACGTATCAAACACCATTACACCACAGACCAGTGTTGCCAATGCAAATTTTTAGGGGGCCGTAGACATTAGATAAAAAAGCCGTGTTTATATGTTTATATGGAAAAAGACCAACGGTGGGCCGTGTCACTCCTTAAAAAAAAAGAAACACTTTTCAACATTAGCGAAATGGCGCTGTTTTTGGTTTTTAGCATTTATTAACCCGATATTACACTACTAGGAAAGTTGACCGACGTTAAGGGATGCAGCTACACGTGAGACGCGTATGGAGATATCGCCATATTTGTCTCACGTATAGCTGCATCCCCTAACCTCGGCCAGGTTTCCTAGTAGGGTAGAGCCGCCGGGGTAACATATATCGGGGTTTTCGGTGCTTTTTGGATATTTGTTATAAATAAATAAATCAACGATCGTAAATTTGCGAAAAGCCGTAGAATCTGCTACGGCCCCAGGATTGCAGCCGTAGGCCGTGGATTTTGTGATTTTTTGGACTGAAAGCCGTAGAACACGGTGTTTGCCGTAGCATTGGCAACACTGCCACAGACTAATAAAAAAGAGACATATATGCCAAACACACCGACTACATTACTTCAACTTCAACTTTTTTTGCATTAGGCTAGCCACTGACTTACAATATAACTGTGCAATATCACCGGTTGCACAATAATATTGATCGTCAGTAGATGATATTGACGGTCAATATCGACTACTGACGATCAATATTATTGTGCAACCAGTGATATTGCACTGTTATATTGTAGGTCAGTGGCTAGCCTTAGGCTTGCCACTGATAACAAAAAACAAAACTGACTCCAAAAACCCTTTGAAAACTAAGAAATAAAGAAAGTAAATTACCTACAAACATCAGATATATTTGTTAATTTAAATACATCGAATTCGGTGGCAAGTAAATCAACACGGTATGAGAGATGTATAGTTGTATACCTAATTTACTTGCCACCGACTTCTATATATTAAATTTATTAGTGAATTAACAAATATATCTGATGTTTGTAGGTAATTTACTAACGGCCCGTCTTTATTTCTTAGTTTCCAAAGGGTTTTTGGAGTAGGCTTTGTTTTTTGGTAAAATTAATTAATTTATAGCTTTTTAGTGAATATGATATAATATATAGTTTCATTGTATCCACTTGTACCAAATGACGATAGCATTATGTCAACAGCTCATCTACCTTTGTAAAATATTGCGTTCATAATACAAGGACTGTTGACCGTTAGGCTAGCCACTGACCTACAATATAACTGTCCAATATCACTAGTTGCACAAATATATTGATCGTCAGTGGTCGATATTGACCGTCAATATCATCTACTGACGATCAATATAATTGTGCAACTAGTGATATTGCACAGTTATATTGTAGGTCAGTGGCTAGCTAGTAGGAGTTCTTTTACGAACCCCACTATCAGTTCCGATTTACCAGATGCATTTTAACGAGATCAAGTTGCTTAGCGAACTGGCCCCCAATTCTCGGTGCTTTCGAGATAATGTCGATTGCGAGATTAAACGTCAGATTCTTATAGTTGTGTCAAACGACTGTATGCACTGAAGTCTAATCTCGATTGTGAGATTTTCTCGAATGCACCGAGAATTGGGTGCCTGCTCGTTTACTGTCTATCATTGAAGAGTTCCAAGTAGTAATCCGTGGACTCCATCATCACCCAGCTTGACCAAATGATGTTGTTCTTGTGCAAATGCATCAGTTATCATACTCAATGGCAAAAACGGTATATGCTTGCTTACAAAATTTGAGGAATTCTGTTGATTCCTCATAGATCCCGCCAATTTTCCTATGGGACCATTGCTGAACTATGACAATTCCAACAAAAAAATAATTATTGCAATCGGTTCACGGGCTAAAAAGTTATGCGAGATCATACATATAAAATATTTATAAAAAAAGCTTTTATTTAAATGCTCTAAAATTAAGCGAATAAATTTTATCTACACCCATATCATAAAACCTCCATTGGTTAATCAAAAACCTTAGGAAATGACCATCATTTTGACAACCAATTAGGAAAAACCAGTGCTGCGATAAAGAAATAACATGACTTCTTTATCGTTTTTAGTAAAGAAATGAGATTAAATTTGGAACAGCTATCAAAACTCAAGTGGGTCTCTATTCTAGTATCCATAGATATTAAAACAGTTATTGATACGAAACGTCAATTCAGTATGTTTTTTTAATATAAACTGCACAATATTTGATCTCGAGTGACGTGAGAATAGAGACTTCATCCGTTTGTCTATGATTTAAAAAAAAACCGGTCAAGTACGAGTGAAACCCGTGTGGAGAGGGTTCCGTTCCATACATGATAAACTGAAATTTCCTAAGTTACTTTAAATACCATAGACTTCTTATAGGTTTTCCTGTAATCTATAGGTAAAGAACTATTTTCTGTATTTTTTTCAAAATTTTAGGCCCGGCAGTTTCGGAGATAAGGGGGGGGGATGGACAATTTTCGCCTATTTCTTCTTCTTTAATATAGAAAATATTGTTTCTGAACCCATCATGGAGGATTTATAATATGTGTGTAGATAAAGTTATGTATGCAACTCTGCATAATTTGGCCTTAAAACACACGTGCGATCTTATTATGAAACTCGCCTATCGGCTCGTTTCATAAAAACCGCACTAGTGTTTTAAGGCCTATCATTATGCAACCGTTGCATAAACTACTATTAAATTAAATCAAACCCGTCAATTTATCTCATTATACAATTAATATGTAATAAAAGCTTGTCGCGAGATTTACCTGTGTTAATAAATAAAATTACATTGTGGAACTTGATCTTGACACTAGTATTTCTAAGAAAAACGTTATGTATTGCATAAAATAAATTAACACAGGCAAATCTCGCGACAAGCTTTTATTACATATTAATTGTATAATGAGATAAATTGACGGGTTTGATTTAATTTAAAATTTATTTTCTTAATTTTAGAGCATTTAAATAAAAGCTATCTTTTTATTTTTTTTTTACTATTGTTTTATTTTTTAGTTTTTAGTTTTCGTTGGACATGTTTTTAAGAATGTTCATGTCATGCGTCATTGTTGCATGGTCGTTTGCCTGTTAGTTTAGTACAGTCTAGTTCTTCAATTAGGAGACCTTCTAGCAATTTGACTCTACTTAAGGCCATACGTATGCTTGATCAGTAGCGAAGAGCCTTGAGCCTAAATAGACAACGGCATGATTGATTAAACGCATATACATCATTTCGTAACTGTGCTGTTAACCGTTAAGGAGTGCCCTCGTTAGGAGCTAACTTCAAGTGCAGTAGCCATGTCATGGTAAAACTTAAAACCGGCTATAATAATAAAATGCGTACACAAAATTTCGTGACTGTGCTGTGACCGTTGAAGAGTTCCCTAGTTAAGAGCCAACCCTGAGTGCAGCAACGATGTCATGGTAAGACTTGTAACCGGCTATCATAATAAAAAGCGTACACACAATTTCCTTACTGTGCTATTGACCTTTGAAGAGTTCCCTAGTTAGGAGCCAACCCTGAGTGCAGCAACCATGTCATGGTAAAACTCGTAAGCGGCTATCATAATAAAATGCGTACACAAAATTTTGTGACTGTGCTGTTGACCGTTGAAGAGTTCCCTAGTTAGGAGACCACCCTGAGTGCAGCAACCATTCCATGGTAAAACTTAAAACCGGCTATCATAATAAAATGCGTACACCAAATTTCGTGTCTGTGCTGTTGACCGTTGAAGAGTTCCTTTGTCTGGAGCTAATCCTGGATGTTGATTCAGGTCAAGCTTACCATAATAAAAAAACCGCCTTCAAAAACCCTTTGAAAAGTAAGAAATAATAATTGGCCTTCGTAAGTAAATTACCTAGAAACTTCATATGTTGTATCGCAAGTCTAAGCTTCACGTTAGTGTAACCGGGCGGTAAAAAGAAACTCAGCGTTGTTTCACTGTTTAATGTCTCACAATCCACGGTACAAAGTAGGTAAAACATGTAATTATCTTAGACTTAGGTTGAAAACTAGTTATCTCAATAATTATACACGAGCGTGCGCCGAGCAACGCGCGCGGCGGGCTAGTTCCAAACCGACTGTCGAGATGGCGTAGCGATCGAGGCGCGAACGCGGGCCGGCGCGATGTATGACTCACTCCCCGCACCCCTCCAACGTATAATCTTTGAAACGCGCGGGAAAACGACCGCGGCGACTAGACGTGCGTGGGTTTGCTATAGACTCCCCCTCTAGTCTAGGAGGACGCCCTCGTTCCTGGACTAGCTCATTACCTTGCTGTTTCTGACGACCGCGGCGACTAGACGTGCGTGGGTTTGCTATAGACTCCCCCTCTAGTCTAGGAGGACGCCCTCGTTCCTGGACTAGCTCATTACCTTGCTGTTTCGGACGTCCGCGGCGGCGCTTGGGAATGACAGGTTGAGGAGGTTTGTCCTCTGCTCCACCACCCGTGATGAACAGAGTCAGGTCCTGGGAATGATACTTCCCTAAGGAGTCCTCGGGGCTTTCTATTGGAGCAATAAGGTAAGTAGTAGGAGTTACCTTCTTTGTAATAATATACGGTCCATCCCGTTTGGGTACAAATTTGGCGGTCAGACCCTTGCTACTTTGGCTAAGGACATGAGACTTGACCAGCACCTGATCTCCTACCTCAAACACACGACCAGGTCGGCGAGATTGGTCAGCAGTCCTCTTGGTTTGGTCTTGCTGTGCTTCAACTCGTTCTCGAACAGCAGATAGAGAATTAATGAAAGACCTTAGGTAAGGCGTGATTTGGGGAACAAAGTTCTCTTTTTCTAGTATAGCCCTCAAATCATGGCAAGCTTCCGTGGGAGACCTAAGCTCTCTAGCAAACATGAGATACGCTGGCGTAACGCCAGTGGAACGGCAGACGGAGCTGTTCATTGCGAAACGGATCACCGCGAGCTTCTTGGGCCATGAAGCATGATCGTTTTCCACGAGTTGAGCGAGTTGGACCTTGAGGTCCCGATTCTTTCGCTCGGCGGGGTTCGCTTCGGGATGATAAAGAGGGACAAAGTTTTGTTTGATCCCTAAAACATACATACACTGCTGCATCACCGCTCCGACAAACTGCACACCATTATCGGAGATCACTCGGCGAGGTAGACCGTACCTGAGGAAGTATTCCTCGAGGAGAGTACGTGCGCAGACTTCCGCAGTCGCTTCCCGAAGAGCGTAGAGTTCTACCCAACGGGTAGCGGTATCCTCGACTAAGAGAACCCACCTTTCACCGTTTTCGCCTTCGGGCAGGGGACCAAACAAATCTATAGCTAAGACTTCGTTGCGTTGTTGCAACACGGGCGTCTGGAGGAGTCCAGGAGGCTTATCATTAGTGGCTTTATAACGCTGGCAATCCACACAGGCCTTCACATACTCTGTGATGAATCTTCTCATGCCCGGAAAATAATAAGATTTGGAGATTTTCAGGTACGTACGATCTATTCCAGGGTGACCGGCGAGCGGCGCGTCATGACACTCTTTTAGGATCTCGGCTCGGAGAGCGGCGGGAATCACAAGCTGAGGTGACTCACTCTCAGAATCTGGATTCAATCTGTAGAGTACCCCTTGTTCCATAAGGTATCCGCGCTCCGTCCATCTACGAGCAGCCAGTTCATCGGGACCCTCCACCTCGTTAATGATCTTTTCCACCTCGGGGTCAGCAAGTTGCTCCTGCCTCAGCTCGGCAGGGCTCTTAGTGGGTAAGTCTACTATCACGGAGCAGACCCCACAGTCGTCACGACTGTCCTCAGAGCACATGGGTCTGCTCAACGTGTCCGCCACTACGTTTGCTTTACCGGGGGTGTACTGGTATTGTATGTCAAAGGCTTGGAGCCTAAGTGCCCAGCGTGCTAACCTACCTGCTGGTGATTTGAGTGAGAGCAGCCATCGAAGAGGTTGATGGTCACTGCCAATGATGACCGGCTGGCCGTCTAGGTACGGTCGAAACCGCTCCACCGCCCACACCACAGCGAGCGCCTCGCGTTCCGTTGTGGAATAGTTTCGCTCCGCTGCGCTGAGAAGTCGGCTGGCGTATTCTATTGGCCTTTCCTCGTTTCCCTCACCTTGTAGTAAAACTGCGCCAAGGGCGTAGTTACTTGCGTCCGTGCGCAGAATGAAGGGGCGACTGAAATCAGCTTGCACCAGAATCGGGGCTGTGGTCAGTAGGCGCTTCAGCTCGACAAATGCTTGGGTCTGTTCCGAACCCCACATCCAGACTTGATTTTTCCTGGTCAGACGTGTCAAGGGTTCCGCAACTTTGGAGAAGTTCGGTATAAACCTTCTGAACCAGGAACATGTCTGCAGAAAGGTTCTGAGGTGTTTTAACGTACCTGGCTCCTTCATCTCGAGTACAGCACTCACTTTCCCTGGGTCAGTGGAAACACCTTCTTGTGTAATAACGTGACCGAGGTACTTAACGCTTTCCCTAGCAAAAGCGCACTTCTCCCTATTGACGTGGAGGTTAAACTCGGTCAAACGCTTAAAAACTGCCTCGAGGTCTTGCTGATGGCGTTGAAAACCTTGGGATATGATTAAAAGGTCATCTAAGTAAGCTAGTATAGTTACATCTTGTAAAGCAGAGCAGGAACGTAGACGGTCGATCAGGCGCTGGAACGTCGCCGGCGCGTTCTTAAGACCGAACGGCATTCTTTTAAAGCGGAAGGTACCTAAAGGGCAGACAAAAGCCGTTTTGTCCCTATCAGCTTCCCTTACCATTACCTGCCAGTACGACGAGCGAAGATCTATAGTACTCATATAGCAGTCTTGTTTCGTACTCTGCAGCAGATCATCAATACGTGGCATCGGGTAGGTATCGGACTTGGTGACTGCATTTAAGCGTCGGTAGTCGACGCAAAAGCGGATACTACCATTTGGTTTCGGCACCATCAGCGCCGGTGAACTCCAAGCCGATTCGCACTCCTCTATTATATCCTCGTGTAACATCTTATTGATTTCTCTCTTCATCAGCTCCTTCTTTGAGGGATTGAGACGATAAGGGGGTACTGCTATTGGTGGGTGCTCACCTGTCTCAATACGGTGTTCAGCGAAAGGGGTTGGGTCTCCCCCTGGCTTGAAGATATCCGCATGGCGAACCAGGAGCTGCGCCAACTGGTTCCTGTCAGGTGGATCTAAACCTATACCCTCGTCGTCCCTAAGCGCGTCGTCTATATCCGCGGACGAGCAAGACAATTGTGGTAAAGAAACGGGCTCAAAACGCATTTTATGTTGAACACGATGATTATCTGAAAAATACCAGCAATGACGGGAAAAATCCATGACTACTTCGGCTTTGAGCAAAAAGTCCATGCCGAGCAATGTCTCGTTGTTTTGCGCCTCAGGAAGTATAAGAAAGGGAATATTAATCACCTTATCATCTAAGTGCACATCAAGAGAAGTCATGAGTACGTCAACATCGCGAACTTGACCATCGGCCAGCTTTATGCGTCTTCGCGCCGGCTCGAGCGAATGTTCCTTACTTAGGAGAAATGCGTGGAGTGAATGACCCGCGATGCAATGTTTAGCCCCGGTGTCGACTAACGCGGTTCCCGGCGATCCTAATATTTTGATGTCAAAAATCGGCCGTAAAACTTGTCGCATTTTATGATCGGAACTTTCCCCAGCGCGCGCATTCTCGCCATAATAAGAAAAATCATAACAATCAAAGCACTTTTCGACACGATTGTCATTTAACAAATTTTCGAATAATAAATCTTTGTAACGCAACGCGATTGTACAAATTATCATTAACACCCTTTTCTTTGTTCGCGCGATTGTTCGACAAATAATTTGGCAAAAAATTATTATTATCCTCTGTACCTGGAGGCTTGCCACATTTTTGAGACCGACTGTACTTTGGCTCATTAATTGTCGAATCATCACGGGAACAATAATTATTTTCATAATTCTGACCACAATAATCATTAGAAACTGATTCATAATTTTCAAACAACTTATCAATATGAAAGCTATCACTTTGAGAGAACGTGCAATAATCAGGTGACACGTCTACACGATTGTATTTGTGTGCACTTGTGTCCGTGTTCACACTATAGAAACATTGGCTGTTATTATTATTGCAACGATTGCAATTTTCGCGCGTTACGTTTTTCGAACCGCACTTATAACACGAAACAACCGGGTTCACAGTATTATTAGAATCAGCAGTCGACTCACCCTTTCCCGCCAACTTACGGCACTGGTCACGTAGGTGTCCATAGCGTTTGCAGTAAATACAAAACGCTCGCGGCGGCTTCGACGTCACGCAGTCGTCTCGTTCTCGCGTTGCCGTCGGAGAGTCGCCGTCGCTAGCGACGACAACGGGAAGTCGGGCGGATCGCGCCGGCGTGGCGGCGGCGCGCGCCTGCGACGCGCGGGACGGCGCGAACACGGCGCCCTCGTGTGGCGGCGCTGCAAACGCTGTTGCTAGCCGGAGCGTTTCCGCGCTCGATGCGACGCTCGATCCACGCGCGGCGTACATTTCGGGCTGTGTAGTTCCTTCCGATACGATGCGCCTTGTCCGCGGAGCAATGGATGCCGCGTTTTGCGATTCTCTCCTTAGTGATTCTTCAATGGATTCCTCAATGGTTCTAGCTTTTGTTAGCAACTCTGAAAATGTACTGGCCTCTTCTCTACGCAATCTTTTTCGAATTCTTCGATGTAAGAGGCTGTAAATCATATCAATCTGTACCTTTATAGAAAGGTCATTCACTGGAAGTCGTGCTAAGAGGGCTCGTTTCTTTGCTACAAAAACATCTGTCCGTTCATCTCCTTGTTCACTATTGAACAACTCTCTGTAGATGCGGTGCTCTGGGCGGCGGTCGCCGTAAGCATCACGCAAGTGGGATATTACTTCTTCCCAGGTCTTCACCTCAGCGCGGATGCTCTGCCACCACGTAGCGGCTTCATGGATTAGAAGCATAGAGACGCCCTTGAGGGCGACTTCCTCGGATATATTGCTACACTCTTTAAATGCTTCAATAGCATCAATGAATATTTCAACGTTTTCATTCGGTGCCCCGGAGAATCTCGACGTGCAGCGTGCAAAGTTACCGGTTCTTTCTCCCGTTGAATAGGTACTCAGCGGGGGCGGCGTGCCCTCCGGCTGGACGGGAGTTGACGCTGACAAGTTTGCCAGACGATCGAACATGCGATCACACAATGCAGCGTTGGATTGTTGTATCGACGTAATTAAAGACGCGAACGTGTCCCGGGTCATCGTGACGTTGGTACTCGCGCCAGTGTCCTCGTCTTCCAAAGCACTAGCGGATTGCCTTCTTCTACGCGGCATTATTACCAAAGTTCACTGCAACGTTTTATAACTACGAAATTCACAGATTTTCACAGTTTAGGTAAGCCGTGGCATTCGGGCTCACAGTTGGGACGCCATTTTATCGCAAGTCTAAGCTTCACGTTAGTGTAACCGGGCGGTAAAAAGAAACTCAGCGTTGTTTCACTGTTTAATGTCTCACAATCCACGGTACAAAGTAGGTAAAACATGTAATTATCTTAGACTTAGGTTGAAAACTAGTTATCTCAATAATTATACAGGAGCGTGCGCCGAGCAACGCGCGCGGCGGGCTAGTTCCAAACCGACTGTCGAGATGGCGTAGCGATCGAGGCGCGAACGCGGGCCGGCGCGATGTATGACTCACTCCCCGCACCCCTCCAACGTAATCTTTGAAACGCGCGGGAAAACGACCGCGGCGACTAGACGTGCGTGGGTTTGCTATAGACTCCCCCTCTAGTCTAGGAGGACGCCCTCGTTCCTGGACTAGCTCATTACCTTGCTGTTTCGGACGACCGCGGCGACTAGACGTGCGTGGGTTTGCTATAGTTGTTGATTAAGTGATACATTAAATACATCGAAATCGGTGTCAAGTAAATGAACACAGTATGAGGGATGGATTACCTAATTTACTTGCCACCGACTTCGATATATTTAATGTATCACTTAATCAACAACATATGAAGTTTCTAGGTAATTTACTTACGAAGGCCAATTATTATTTCTTACCTTTCAAAGGGTTTTTTGAAGTCGGTTTTTTTATTTGTTAAATTTTTATTATTATTTCACCTTTTTTGTGATTATCATATGTGATTTAACGACACACATGTAATACATCAAGTAACAATAGCATAATGCCAATTGCTCATCACCCCTTACAAAATGTTGCTATCCACGGTGTAGGGGCATTAATCTTTGAGGAGTTCTCCTCTTTCTTCACTACCAATTCTATTTTACCACGTGCATTTTCATGAGCATAAATTGCTTCTCAACCTTATACAGAAATCTAATCGCCAGCTGTGAAATATTTACCATTGAGGAGTTCCAGTGGGTATCTATGGTCTTCATCATCAGTTTCAGTTCACCAAATATTGCTTTTGGAACGCAACTGCTTGAGTTTTTACCGAAAATACCAAAATTGTTATATGCGTGCCTATAATATTTGAGGAGTTCCATCGATTCCTCATAGATCCTCTCATTAGATCTCACTTTTACTTCAATGGGACCAACTGTGAGGTATACTCTATCGATTAAAAAAAGAATCATCCAAATCGGTCCAGCCATCTCCGAGTAATCGGGGAACATACATAAAAAAAAATATACCGGACAAGTGCGACTTAAACTCGCGTGGAGAGGGTTCCGTTCCGTACACGATTATCTGAAATTTACTACGTTACTTTAAATACTTCTTATAGGTTTTCCTGTAATCTATAGGTAAAGAACTATTTTCTGTATTTTGTCAAAATTTTAGCCCCAGTAGTTTTGGAAATAAGGTGGGGGGGGGGGTCAATATGCGCGTATTTTCCTAAATAACTTCTAAACTATATTACTTGAAATTCAAAAGAAAATATATTTAAGATCCTAACAATACGCCCTTTCATTTGATACTTCACACGATATAGGTTGCATAACTTTTTTTTAAATCAAATGTAGACTGACTCACATTTATTTAAAGAACCGGAGCTATCTCAGACCGTTAAAGACCAAGGTGGAATACACAAGTTTTTTCCTTTCAAAAAGACATACCCTCGACCGTCAAGAGTCGAAAATAAATCTTTGCAGAAAATTGACTACAAGGAAAGAAGAGGACAATTTAGAAAGGGATCCGCTAAACATGGCACCAGATTCTTTAATCCCACGTCCAATGCAAACTACAATAAGAGAAATCAGCCTTCCAACGACAAAAATACTAAAACTACAGGAGGACAATTTAAGTGGAAAGGTCCGAAAAGAGCATGACTTCAAAGCGGGTCAGTTATTGTTCCATCGGGAAAAGTGGACCGAAATAGGAGCTCCATTAGCAATCTTAAGAATATTGTCAGGCTACAGAATTCCCTTTCGAAAAAAGCCACCTTTGGTAAATTTATCAAGCCGACAAAAGTCGTTCGAGGTTCGTCCTTCAAAAGAAATGGAAAACGAAATACAGAAGATGTTAAACAACGGCGCTATTCGCAAGAGCGAACATCAAACGGGATTTTTGTCGACAATGTTTCTCAGGGAAAAGTCCGATGGAACAAACAGACCGATTTTCAACCTGAAAAGATTAAACCAGTATGTTCATGCCCCCAAATTCAAACTCATAAACCGTTATCGAATACCCTCAGTTCTCAACCCAAACGATTACATGGTAAAAATAGACATCTCGCAAGCCTACTATCATGTACCGATAGTACCAGCGCATTGGAGATTCCTGTCCCTAGTATACGAAGGGAAAATTTACGAAATGACTTGCCTGCCATTCGTACTTTCAAGTGCCCCACATGCTTTTTCAAAGGTAACAAACTGGTTGGCACACTGGTTCAGGCAAACAGCAGATGTAAAGATGATAGTTTATCTAGACGACTTCCTGTTGATTCACCAAAATCCAAGCATCTTAGCAAAACAAGCAACATTTGTGGTGCAAAAGTTACAAGAGTTAGGTTGGTCTGTAAACAAAAAGAAGTGCCAATTAGAACCTACTCAATACCTAGAATATTTAGGCATAATTTGGAACACTCGCAAGAACAAAAAGTTGCATTCAGAAACAAAAATCAAACAAATCGAATCACTATCCCATTTCATCACAAAAGGACACTGGAGCTGGATAGATGCGAAAACTTTGCAACGTTCACGGTTCCGCTAGGAAGACTACATTGTCGTTGGTTACAGATAGAGGCCAACAGGCTTCCAATATCAAAGCGTCACACACGTTATCCTATGACAGACACAACCCGTGCCGAATTGGAATGGTGGATGAAAAATATAATCAGAAGTACAGCTATACACAATCCCGATCCAACAGTGTTCATAACCACCGACGCGGCGGACCCAGGGTGGGGCGCAATTGCAAACGGCCAGAAATTGTGGGGATGTTGGAAGATACCGCAACAAGGATGGCACTGCAACCAGAAAGAGCTTTGGGCACTATACGAAACCGTAAAATTACTGGGTCTCTCACTCAAAAACGTAACGGTCATATGGCAGACGGACAACCGAACGGCAGCCGCTTACATTACGAAACAAGGTGGCACGAAATCAAGAAGACTATTAAAAACAACAGTCAGCATCTTGAATCTGTGCAACCAATACAATTGCATCCTGATAGCCCGTTACATCCCAGGACCATACAACGGCTTAGCAGACAGCCTTTCCCGGACAAAAAACCTACCAGAATGGCATCTGAAAGTTTCGATAACGAAAGTTATTTTTCATCATCTTGGCACCCCAGAAATAGACTTGTTTGCCTCGATGCGCTCAGCGGTAGCTCCAACTTACGTATCAGAGGATGCAACCGATGTCAGAAGTCAGTTCACAGATGCCTTCAGCCGGAGTTGGAAATACAGCCTAGGGTGGATTTTTCCCCCGCCCGCTCTGATGCCGAGAGTGCTTCACCACCTACAACAATCAACGGGAACTTACCTTCTAGTAGCCCCGGAGTGGAACAAAGCATTTTGGGCACCGGAAATAAGGAGACGAGCAACCCAACAACCATGGGGAATCCCAAACCTCTCTCATTATCTCATAGACTTACAAACGAACTTGCCACCTTCGAGAGTAGACAACCTCAATTTGCAGGTTTGGACAGTACGGGCTGGGCCAATGAACTTTCCAGGTGGAACAATGCCGAAGTAGAGCTACTGCAAGCTTCCTGGAGGAAGTCCACTTTAAAGACTTATCGACCAGCGTGGCTTAAATGGTGCAAATGGGCAGTCGACAATAATATTAAAGTTGATGACCCGGAACCAGCTGACTTGGCACGGTTCCTTTGTTATTTGTATGAAGTTCTGAAATTAGCACCTAGTACCATATCCCTTCACAAATCTGTAGTAGCCACTCTTGCTTAAGTTCACATCCGATTGTCGTCCACGCAATCAAAGGAATCCTGTCCAAACAACCGAAAGGAAAGCCACCTCTATTATGGAAAATTGAAGATCTGATGAAATTCATCGAATCTTATACAATCGACAGTAATAGTTTATTTGCAGTCTCCCGTCATACTAGTATATTGCTGTTATTAGCGTCGGGCAGAAGGGTGCACGATTTAACTCTGTTAAGCTTACACCAAGACAACTTCGAGGAGAAGGATGACGAACTAATTTTTTGGCCGAGATATGGGTCGAAAACCGACAGCTCTTCATACAGGCAATCGGGATGGTCCATCAAGACTATGCCAAGTATGAGATTAAATATAGTTCATTGGGTAAAACAATTAATCTCTCTATCTCGTGAACATCGGGGTTCTAGAAAATTACAAAGCCTATTTATTACTACTCGCGGTGCAGTCAAGGAAGCATCAGGTACGGTCATAGCGGGATGGATAAAAACCCTATTCAAAGAGGCAAATATATCATCGTCGGCGGGAAGTATCAGAGCTGGCGTAGCCACAGATAACTGGACACAGCAGAACATGAACATTGATGAAGTTCTGAAGAGAGGAAATTGGAGATCGAGAAACACATTTTTCAATCACTATTTTCGAGAAGTACAACCAATTAATATAAGGGGCAACAGTGCTAGCCTTGGAAGCTGCTTCAATCCTATTATTAATTAAATAATTCCAATTAAGACTGATTAATGTTACTTATGGGAGCGTAAATGTTGATTATTTTTATTATGTTTCTTTATTTTGTTTTCTAATAAATTATTACTTGTTTCTACATTACAAGTTTCATATTCTTTTATGCAACAACCTTCCTATCACAGTACGCCCGGTACCGCGCCGGCAGAGGTTAAACACGTCTCACCTGTGGTTCAAGCGAAGGCATGAACACCTAAATAGAACCGTTTTTCCCCCGAAGGGTAAAAAACGGATATTTAGGTTTCTGCCGTAGCTTGAACCACACCAAAGGGCCTTGCCGGCTCCACGTACTGGCAAACTGACAGCCGGCGGCGGGGCACCGGGCGACTGTTCGTTACGTTTCGGTGCAATAGATAGCGTTGCTTGTCAAGAAAATGGCTGAAATAGGGCTGAGTTACAAGGGTGTTATCTCACCTGTGGTTCAAGCTACGGCAGAAACCTAAATATCCCTACCTAAGTTTTTTACCCTTCGGGGGAAAAACGGTTCTATTTCATAAACCATTCAAAAGACAGAACTAAATATCGAAGTTCATTTCATCGGCTGTTTATTACAAATCTCTTTTATTTTATAGTGTATGCACTTATGCACAGTACAACATAATTTATCATATGAATGTTAATATAGGTAGGTATATAGCTCTGACTACCCATCTTAAGGATATGACAAAAAAACTGTGGAATAAACAAATTATGAAACAATTATTCTACAATTAAATAATCGGCGCTTTAAAAATACTTGATTCATTAGTTCGATGATATGAATAGTCTATGAAATTAAAATATGGGAACCGTTGACTTTGAACTGATATTCGATGAAAAGTTAGTCAAAAATTCAAGGGTAAACTTGAAAATATAGTATATTATTACTTATCCCTACCCAGGTATAAATGTGACAAACCCGCGGGTTGCGGTATTTAAGTAGTTTTTCATCACACTTGCTCGGAAAGGCTGTTATTATACGCAGGCGTACAGAGCAGCTGTAGCCTACTTACCTCCCAAGGGCAGTTATGGATTTTGTATGGGTTATAACTCCCGCTGACGGCGGGGCGACCCGCAAGCCGGCGGAGCGGAGCGGAGCTGCCCCGCGCTGATCGCAACGTACGCACAGTTTATGAACACCCACCTGATGGTAATTCACGGTGTAAAATGGGAATAAAATTAATATACTTATATACTTTTTTTGTCTAATTTTTATTTCATTTCCTCGCAAATGTGATGAAAAACATTGTGTGTATCACGGGCAGTAAGGGGATAACAAACTCGAGTCATAAAAGCCCTCGCCTATCGGCGTCGGGCTTCTAACAGACTCTCGTTAGTTATCCCCTTCTTACGGCCCTAGATGCACAATGTACTATCGTTATCTCTTCAAGTCTTTTGTTTCAAAGTAATACAATACTTACTTACTAACCACTTTTACGCTGACCTTAGAGCAATAAATCATATTGGTGAAACGCAAGACGGTTTACGCCACGAGTTAATTAAAAAAACAATAACCGCGCAGCTGCAAAAAAAAGGTGGCAGAAGCTGTTTTGGTATAATAACATTATGCTTAGATCAAGCCGCCGCGCCAATACATCCACAAAAAAAAACATCTAAAGAAAAACACTGCTAAATCGCACCAAATAATTATTTACTTTTTTACGCAGTACTAAAATAATGTACAAAAAGTTTATGTACCTACGTAAAACGTGGTTTCAAAGACTAGCGGCATACACCCATCCATGCCGCTCCTTGCATGGTAACAATTTAAAATGAACTTTAGTAATTAGTAAATAAAGCATAATATCCAAAACCTATTGCAGCACATAGACCCTTTTTGATCTGGGTCGAAATCCGCACGGTACCAGCAAGCCGGCGTGGCGCATACCCTGCGCATACGTTTTTTACCTAGTTATTCTATATTTATGTTTATGATAATATATGATTCGGCAAGATCAATAATTTTTCTTTCAGATGCAATTTTTTCCAGATTTGTAAGTTAACAAATATGGGGAGAAAATGTGATTTGAAATTTCTACGATCAATATTGATCTAATTATAAAGTATTTTTGATTTTTGTTGAAAGCATTATATTAATGTATCGCTTAAATATTTTATCCATAAAAAAAACTGGATTACTTGACTGTATCTAGATTTATACGTAAAAATGTCATGGCGCTACAGTGGTGTCATGGAGACGGAAGGGGTCGTCGCGCTATGGCGCCACTGTGGTGTCATGGGGACTAAAAGGGTTAAAGAACCAATCCTGTTCGTAGCGAGCTTTCCTAAGGCGCCCTTTCATCTTATAAATTTAAGGAAGCTTGCTCCCAGGCCACTTACTCACGGCCCAGACCGTCTCGACCACAGAACACAGAAAGAGGTTAGAAAGGCGATGTGGGCGGGGCACGCGTGCCGCGCAGTTGAGCCAATGAGCTATTTCAAACACGACTCGCTGTCAGCGCAGTCAGTCGCGAGCGCGATGCGTCACAGTGTCGAGCTGCGGTAAAATTCGGTTTAATTAATTGAAAATGTCGTCTTGTGCAATAATTACGTGCAGGGCCAGAAGCCAAGTATCAAATGTGTCAAAAGATGGAATTTCTTTTCACAGGTAAGTCTAAAAACTAAGTTATTTAATGGTTTCCCAAAAACTGCCTACGTGACGAAGTAATGAGACTAGTGATGTGGCCAAAGTTAGTGTTATCGACTATAGATAAACAATGTGTTCGATAAGTTATTTATTTTTCTGCATTGATGAATGGACCAAAAAAGCGATAATTAATGATAAGAGTGTTTTAAAAAAATACTTTTAATGCACTTACAGAGCTGCGACCATAATACACCTTAAGCCTGGTTTACAAAGTAACTTGTTAATTCCTCTGAGTTCAGCTTAAGTACATTTGGTCCTGTTATACCCTATTATAATAAGTCTTTTGAATTCATTTATCATTTAAGTTAACTTCTGTATTTTTTATCAATGTTGTTCCTAATAATATAAAAACAATTTACCTAAAAGTGGCGGGCTTGATGTGAAGCCGGTGTATAATGTCTAAACTTAATATTATAATAGCTTGTGGGTTTTTATAACTATATTTAATTTACATAAAAAAGTAAATACAATATAATAATAAATAACAATATAATGATTAAGTTTCAAAATTACACACGAGAAACTTAAACTTTTTTTTGTATTTGCGCATATTTATAGTAGTTTATGCAACGGTTGCATAATGATAGGCATTAAAATACGAGTGCCGGTTTATGAGACGAGCCGATAGGCGATTTTCATAATCGCACGAGTGTTTTAAGGCCAAATTATGGACAGTTGCATACTTAACTTTATCTACACACATACTTATTATAAATCCTCCATGATGTGTTCAGAAACAATATTTTCTGACAACAAGTGATTTGTTGCAATCCTGGCTGCATATAAAGAAATAAAAATTTGACAAAAAAACCGCGTAACCCGCCGGACCGACCGCGACCCGCCGGACACAGCGCGCATCCCGCCGGACACAGCGCGACCTGCCGGACACAGCACGCAACCCGCCTTACACAGCGCCTGATTAACTACGAAATAGTAGTATACACTTCAAAACGCGGCATAGAGGGCGCGATACATCATCGATAACTATTATCGATATGCTCGAGGCTTAGTGCAAATGTAAAATAAATTGCTTTTGTCAATGAAGCGGTATGGGCGGGGCAACGGCTGGCTATTCGAACGCACGAATCACGAGCGGACTTTGGTTATTGTGGGTGTGTGCGTATTCTCGTAGTTATTTCGTTTGCGCTAGTAGTTGTAACGTCGAGCGGGGATGCTTCGGCGACAGCGGTTTCGGTACGAATTATGGCAGACGGCCTTTCTTACCTCTTTCTGTGTTCTGTGGTCGGAGTATCCATAAATTTTGAACCTAACATTTCTCGGTGTCTACAACTTTTCATAAAATGGCTCACTTGATCTTTTCCCGAACTACAATACCTATTCAAAAGTTTAATATGTTTTTTTTTTAACTTTTTTGCATTTCTATCATAAAATCGATTGAGTTGGGTTGATATTTTTAATTTTTTGTATAATTACCAGACTAAACTACTTATAGTTTTTTAAGGTGACTGTACCACTAACAAATATGAATCGCGTTATTTGAAATAAATGATTAATAATAATAATTAACAAATTATTACCAATAAGCCTGATCGTGCTGACAGATCGATCGCAGCGCCGGGTGGTGCTCGTCATCACCATCCTCCATGACGAGAACCTCATGAAGGCCGAGAAGGACAAACTCAGCAAGTACCTTGACTTGGCTCACGAGGTGACCGCCATGTGAGATGTTGACTCGATCATTGTGCCGATAGTCGTTTCTGCGAGCGGTCTCATAGCGAAGTCTCGACCAACACCTCTCGCTTGATGGCTGAATCAAGGGTTAGATTAGGGTTGCCAACCGTACTATATTATATAGTATTGCACTCCTCTGCTGCACTGGGAGTGAAGAAATAGCATAGAATGCGTGCAGATGCTTATCATCCTGGCATGTCGTACAAGTCGACTAAGGGACGGGCCCTCTCCAACATCGTGGACTATCTGGGCGATGGGCTGATCACCTGTCACCATACGGTTCATCATACCATCTTAGGACTAATTAATCGAACGTGGCCACAAGTAGTCTTGTGGCTCTGCCCACCCCATTAGGGATTTCGGGCGTGATTGTATGTATGTATGTATGTATATAGGTACTATATTTTGGCTCTGTGTACTATATACTGTTAAAGAAATACATAGTACGCAAAAATACTATATTTCGGTCAGTCCTTACAAATGAGCTTTGAATTGGCCAGTTCAAAAGGCATTTTCGCAACTCGGATAGCCACAAGATGCGCAATCGGAATGTTAGTAAGATACATTTTGTATATTATATTTAATCAATCATACCTTACACTCTTTTTAGAATGTTTTTCTTTAAAGTACTATATTTTCTTTCAGTGTACGATTTTATTTATATCTTTGACTGGAAAATACTATACTGCCCCTTAAATAGTTGGCAACCCTAGGTCAGATACATGCGGCGGTACTCCTGGACACGGCGCATCGTCAGGAGGTTCTTCTCTGCGGCACCGCCGGTAGCTTGAGCCCTGCCCCGCTGCCGGCGGCACCATAGGCTAGCTTTTTAGTGTTTGTATTTTTATAGTGATACTAGCTGTGCCCGCGACTTCGTCCGCGTGGAATGGTGTCTTTGGGTAGCATTTTTAATTAGTTCCCCTATTCCTTACTGTTATTTTACACCCTTGAGGGTAAAACTTTTACATACCTTTAATGTAATATTTATTTATATCCAATCAACAGGCTAAGAAATAAGTTTCAAGCTTCTAGCTCTAAAAATGACGATACTTCCATACAACTTTTCATCCCCCCCTTTCAACCCTTTTTTCGCATTAAAAAGAAGCCTATGTCCTTTCTCAGGCCTAGACTATCTGTGTACCGAATTTCATTTAAATCGGTTCTGTAGTTTTGGCGTGAAAGCGCGTCAGACAGAGTTACAGAGTTACTTTCGCATTTATAATATTAAGTATGGATTGTATTTTACTTTTTATACAAATATTATAAAACCTAGCTTAAGATTTAACCTATCGGATGCTTAAGACACAGAATGGTGCCTTTTCTTACATACACTTATTGAAATGTTTACCATATTTTTTTTGGTACTCCATGAATCCAATGAGACGCGAATGCCGGTTTTTTTTAGCTCCCGCATACGCCCCTCGAGAAATAAAGAGAATAATAATAACAATGATTCCGTATGCATATTTATTTCTTAAAAACCAACACTACTCCGAGTCTTCATCATCGGAGCGCGGCTCGTGGACGTCGCAGTGGAACTTGTACTCCTGGTCGGCGCCGAGGTACGCGTCGCACATGAAGTACAGCGTGTACGTGTGTCGCCCCGCGGCGCCGCACACGAAGTCCAGGCGGACCTTGGCGCTCTTGCCGAGCGAGACGCGCTTGATGGACAGCAGGCTGTTCGTCTTCGGGGAGCCGATCACCACCCACCAGCCCTCCTCGCGTTTCTAAAACAGATATTTGAAAAATAAAAATCAACTAGCTGACCCGTGCGAATTTTCGCACAGTATCGTTATCAAACACCGGATAGTAATAATAACAATATAGTAAAGTGAGAATAAGTAAATTAGTAAAATATATTTTATTTTTGAGAGATAATACACATTGTAGGTCAGTACCTAGCCTACCCGACGCGCAGCGCCATCTGTTGACATTAATCTGCATGTGCAAATAGCCATCACATACGTAGTATCTTCTAAGTAGTCTGTGGCCATCACGCATTTAGTTAAACAGACTGACAATAGATGGCGCTTGCCAATCGCGTGGTTTTTTTTTATATATATTTTAACGAAAACGTTAATTTTATTCTATTTGTGTATTTTTGTTTCAAAGCGATGAACATACGCTTCAAAATAATGTTTAAATCATTAATTTTGGTGGAGATTGAACGGAGATAGAGGCCGTCTTCACAAAAACACCTTTTAGAAATAATATATATGATGATGAATGATAATCCTATCATACTAATATTACCTAGTAGCTCTGTGAGCTGTAGACCTCGCGACAAAAAACAAATTGAGGATGGATGAAATTTGGAATGGAGATAAATTATTCTCTGCATTAACATAGGCTACTAGTTTTTATACCGGGAAATTAAAAAAATAAACCCCTTAAACTATAACCGACTTCCACGCGGACGAACTCGCGGAAGCCAGTACTATAATAAATGCGGAGTAACTCTGTCTGTTACGTTTTCATGGTTCAACCGCTGAACCGATTTTGATGAAAGGTATGGAGATAGTATGAGCCCTGGGGAAGTACATTGATTACTTTTTAGGGTTCCGTACCTCAAAATGCAAAAACAGAACCCTTATAGGATCACTCGTGTGTGTCTGTCTGTCCGTCTGTAACAGCCAATTTGCTCCGAAACTACTGGACCGATTGAGTTGAAATTTGGTACATATATGTAAATCGGTGACTGCAATACGGACGCGTAACGTAAATAAATGAATTTCAAACACAAGGGCCACTTTTGGGGGGTATATTGGACAATTAAAAAAAAGATTTGCAAACTATTATCGTGTGACATATCAAATGAAAGGGCTTGTTGTGAAAATCATAAATATATTTTTTTCAGAATTTTAAGACAAATAGTTCGGAAGATATTTAGAAAAGAAGGCGAAAATTGACCAATCTGTGATTTTTTTGCCGTTTTTACAGTCCGACTCGCACTAGGCCGGTTTTTTTAAGTAACTGGCGCAGTCGGTAGGGTGGTGAAAAGGGTTGTCACCTGCGGGAAGTAGGGCGCGATGACCGGGCCGACGACGTCGTCCTCGCGGTCCAGCGACACCTCGACCACGATCGGCTTGCCTACGCGCAAGCGCCGTTCATCTTTAACCTGCAATGCGATACAATGAGTAAGATGCATTAAAAATGAGGTTTAAGTGATATTATTATGAAAGTAAATGTAAACAAAAGCATATCACAGAAAAAAGCAGATCATTTTGATTATTCATTTTTATTTGATTAAGGGTCAAAATTAGTGAAAAATATATATTGGATTTTAGTTTCTTGGACATATTGATGAGGATGTTTTTTACAAAACTGGAATGATAATAATAGTATTCTGCATCTAGGGCCGTAAGAAGGGGATAACTAACGAGAGTCTGTTAGAAGTCCGACGCCGAAGGCGAGGGCTTTTAATGTCTCGAGTTTGTTATCCCCTTACTGCCCGTGATACACACAATATAATTCATCACATTTGCGAGGAAATGAAAAAAAAAATAGACAAAAAACCCATTGTTCACCGTGAATTACCATCAGGTCGGTAGAATAAACTGTATGTCGCGTCGGTTGCGCGCTACTTGTATAAGAAAACGATCACCGCCGGCACCGCGCACCCCCGCCGGACCTGGCGTACGCCCCGCCGTCAACGGGAGTTATAAACTATACAAAATTCATAACTCCCACGGGGGTTAAATCCGCTATAGCTGCTCTATACGCCTGCGTATAATAACACCCTTTCCGAGCAAGTGTGATGAAAACAAATTATTTCGTGACTATTGAACTATTAATCGTTTGACCGCGGTTGCCGGCATAGCGATGTTACCTCGTACGTGAGCTCGACGTTGGGGTAGCGGTTGCAGAAGCGCGCCACGTCGGCCATCTCCGTCGACGTCAGCTGCAGCAGCTTCGCGCGCGCGCCGTCCTCCAGCTCCATCACATCGAACACGGTTTCTACGCTCTGGATAGTAATTACAATTATAATTAAGAGCAATAGGAACCAACGGGAAAAATCACCCTTTTCATACAAAAGGCGATCACGATTTCCACCCCTTAAATGTTAACCGATTTAGACCAATTTTTGATAGGTCGTCAGACGGAACAAAATCTAGGTTTATACGTTTTCGAATATTGATTGCAGATCAACAAAGTCAAATAATCGCCGAAATTAGTTTTGTATGGGAATACTAAAACAGCAATATTAGTGAATTTATTAATTATAGTGATAAAACCGAAACGCATAGACCTAGATTTTGTTCTGACTGACAATCTATCAAAAATTGGTCAACATCGGATAACATTTATTAACAGGGGACAATCTTTAAACAAATCTATCTAGTCCTAAAGTACGCTCTAAAGGCTTGTGTTATGGGTACTAGACGATATACACACTTATATAGTTAAATAAATACTTAAATACATAGGAAACATCCAAGACTCAGGGACAAACATTCGTGCTCATCACACAAATATTTGCCCTTACCGGGGATCGAACCCGGGACGCTAGCTTCGGAGGCAGGGTCACTACCAACTAGGCTAACCGCGTCGTCATCGTCGAAATTTAAGGGGTGAAAATCGTTATCGACTTTTGTATGAAAATATGTAGGTTCACACTCCTCTTAAAGCAATAGATAATAGTTCTAATATCAGAAGAATTACTAACAATACCGGTGTTAGGTACGAAAATATGCCTAATCACGCCTTCTCTCTCAGTCGCATAAAACGTGCTCTTTCGTGTGTTGTCACTTTATCCGTTTCAACCAACAACACCAAACATCTAGGCTGCTCGATGATGCTGAAAGATTGGTTTTTTGCCACTACTACCCACAAACAATTAATTAATTCCATTAGTTTAATTTTTATGGTTCCGTAGCCAAATGGCAAAAAACGGAACACTTATAGATTCGTCATGTCTGTCTGTCTGTCTGTCTGTCTGTCTGTCTGTCCGTCCGCATGTCACAGCCACTTTTTTCCGAAACTATAAGAACTATGCTGTTGAAACTTGGTAAGTACATGTATTCTGTGAACCGCATTAAGATTTTCACACAAAAAAGAAAATTTTTTGGGGTTCCCCATACTTAGAACTGAAACTCAATTTTTTTGTTACCGGCCGCTTTTGTGTTACCAGTCGATTCCAAACAGGGAAAAATAGAGAAGTAAATAATGACATATTTCTACCAGATTGATTCTAATACCGCAGGTCTGGCTCACATGACTGGCGTTACCATGTGGACTCGCTCCATGGTCCTTTTGGACTCATCTATACACTATATATCGTCTAGTGCCCGTGTACCGTTACAACTGAACGCCAGCGCTTACCATATCAGCGCAGAGTTGCACCGCGTTCCCTTTATCTTATCTTAATATCGATTCTCCGAAATACACTTCGCATAGCAGCTATCGCAGAAACATTTTTAGCCGAATGATACATTTTTGAATACACTATATAGGTTTTATGATATGGGTGTAGATAAAAGTAGTTTATAAAGTTTTAGTGAATACACCAAACAGAATAAGCGAAGGTTACCTATTTATAGAAGGTGCCCATCGTCCATTCGTCCACCGCTCAGAAAATTACTTTTATCTATACCCATATCATAAAACCTCCATCGGTTAATCAGAAACCGTAGGAAATGACCACCATTTTGACAACCAATTAGGAAAAACCAGTGCTGCGATGAAGAAATAACATGACTTCTTTATCGTTTTTAGTAAAGAAATGAGATTAAATTTGGAACAGCTGTCAAAACTCAAGTGGGTCTCTATTCTAGTATCCATAGATATTAAAACAGTTATTGATACGAAACGTCAATTCAGTATGTTTTTTTTAATATAAACTGCACAATATTTGATCTCGAGTGACGTGAGAATAGAGACTTCATCCGTTTGTCTATGATTTAAAAAAACAATGGTCTTCACGGAGGATCGAATCGCCGCTATGTTGTCGTTTTGCTGAACGAAAGTAGAATTGTTGTTGAATTGAATAGAAAAAGTTGTTTGTAATTTACATTTTAGTTGAAAATATGAATAGTAAGTAGTCTTCTCGGAGTGTGTGTGATGTGAAAATGCGCCGGATATCGGAAATATGCAGCCACGATTGCAACAAATAACTTGTTGCCAGAAAATATTGTTTCTGAACCCATCATGGAGGATTTATAACATGTGTGTAGATAAAGTTATGTATGCAACTCTGCATAATTTGGCCTTAAAACACACGTGCGATCTTATTATGAAACTCGCCTATCGGCTCGTTTCATGAAAACCGCACTAGTGTTTTGAGGCCTATCATTATGCAACCGTTGCATAAACTACTATTACATAATTATCAGTTGGTATAATAGTAATTTCTCAGAATATTAAATAGCATAACTATAGTATCGTTTAGCAGCGAGCGAGCAAGGCTTTCGGAGCAGAAACAATTCGAATAGTTTAGGTTAGAGGTTTTTTTTTCTACAACTCGGAAAACATTTATCCACACAAAATAATAATACAATACATCTTTCTGCATAATAACTATTCGGACATGTAAATATAAATTATTCTTATCAATATTATGCCACGTCAATATTCTGATTGACAAAATTATGAGAAATGACGGTATGCGAAAAAATATATATTATACATACATACATACATACATAGCATCACGCCCGAAATCCCTAATGGGGTGGGCAGAGCCACAAGACTACTTGTGGCCACGTTCGATTTAATAGTCCTAAGATGGTATGATGAAAAATATATATTATACAAAAAGTAATTCGATGAATTGTTTTTTTTTGCGAAATAAATATTTTCTATTCTATTCTATTCTATTCTATATGATGATTCTGCGTAAGGTAGTTGTAGTTGCGCAGTTATGCGAAACGAAAATATGACATTCGATTTTATGCAACATATTAGTGAACCTTGCACGAGCTCACGGGAGAAGGTAGCTTCATGGTCCTATTACACTCTATACACAAAGTGTCTAGAGCAGTGTCCGTGTACAGTTACAACCGATTCCAACCAGGGTTGCCAACGTAGGGGTTTTACCTCTAAATTCAGGGGTGAAATAAGTTGAACGGGGGTTTTTTTAGGGGCAGAAATTCTTAGACGCTTTTTAAGGGGTTATAAAAATAAAATTAAAATGCGTGCAAAATTGATTATACACTTGAAAAATGACAGCACAATTGTAACTTTCGTGCGTTCGAAAAGAAACCGGTGCCTTTTCAAAATATTTGTCATCTGTACTTGACCTTCTACGTACTGATCACACTGACAAGAGTATGCTATGGTATGGGTTATCGGTCTGTGGTAAAGGGTACCTACAAAAAAAAGGTGGTTATTGATTAAGGGGTTTTTAGGGATCTTTCGCCTTCTTTTAGAGGTACATATATATTTTTGAAGAGTCGGTAACCCTGCCCCCAGCGCATACCTTATCAGCGCAGCGTTGGACCAGCTCGTGCGAGAAGTGTGGCAGCTGTCGTAAATAGGAGTCCTTCGCCCACATGGCCTGCGTCACCATCTGGGCTAACTCCATAGCGGCTACAGCTGGTGCCAGCCACCCGCTCGAGGACACCACGTCCACGCAAGCTTGGATCAGCCGGATTGCCTGACGACAAATAACCATTTATATTGATAATGTTTACTCCTCAACTATGGATGAACAAAGCAAGAAGTCTGTCAATCGCCTTACAAAGCGTAGCTCGGATTTTGGAACGCCATCTATCGGTGGATTTCTTAAATTGCGGCCACAAATTGGCTACTTGACTATAGTAACAAATATTAATATATTTCTGTGGAACGGTAGCTTAACGTAAATAAATGCGTGTAAAAGAAACAAACAGATCATTTTGACTGTTACTTTTTATTTTTTTTCTATTAAGGGTCAAAAAGTGTCAAAATAAGAGAAAAATAAATATTGTTTTTTAGTTTTGAATTACTAGTTTTTTATTTCTACGATATTAGCCTAAAAACGGTATTTTCGGAAATAATTGCAAATTTCATATATTTCGTACACAATGCCCAATGTAAAGAGAGCCCTAACGGCCATATAAAATGTATTATCGTCAGCGCTCTTTTGACATTGGTCTAGTATACACTAACTGCACTATGACGTCATAGTTCAGGGCCATTTTGTATGGAGCGTTTATGTGAGTGGTATGAACTAAGACTTTACAAAGCGTCGTACTCAAAAAAAAAAAAAACAACACAATAATGTTTTGCGTACACAGTTTGGTTTCTATTACTCAGTACTTTACAATAAAAGATGAAATAAAAATCAGTTCCCTATTACAAAACGTAACTCGGAAATTGTAACGCCATCTATCGGTGAATTTCTTAAATTGTGGCTACAATTCGTTCAGATAATAGGCTAGTTTCCTGAAAAATTCTAATTCGTCGGTCATTTACATTATAAAAAAATATTGAACACATATTTTTCTTTTGTCAATTAAACAAAAAATGACGAAGATATAGTGTGTGGAATTTCCGCGTGACGTCACGACTTTGCACACTTTTTACCATTAAGTGACGTCACTAGCCCCCCGCTCCCGAACTTTGATGCGTGTTATCTTTGTCAATTTTGATTGATTTGATAAAGCAAAAAATAAGTGTTCAATATTTTTTGATAATCTAACTGACGGGGTAATAAGAATTACTATTTTTTTTACCCAGGAAACATCCCTATTGCGGTTTCCGTGAAAAAGCTGGTGGTACCTTGGTCAGCACGATGTGCGTGTCTTGCTGGAGCTCCTGCGGCAGCTGCGTCCTCGACAGGTGCGCCTGCAGCAGCACGTGCGCCTTCACGTGCGGGTCGTTGTACTTGACCGCGCCCGTCGCGGACGTCGGCTTGTGCGGCACTCTGGGGACATTGTAATAGGTTAAGGGAGAGCGCTCCTTTGCTGCACTGGGAGTGAAGAAATAACATAGAATGCGTGCAGATGCTTATCATCCTGGCATGTCGTAAAAGTCGACTAAGGGACGGGTCCTCTCCAACATGGTGGACTATCTGTATGGGCGATGGGCTGATCACCTGTCACCATACGGTTCATCATACCATCTTAGGACTAATTAATCGAACGTGGCCACAAGTAGTCTTGTGGCTCTGCCCACCCCATTAGGGATTTCGGGCGTGATGCTATGTATGTATGTATGTAAGGGAGAGCGGTTCGTTATTATACATACATACATAGCATCACACCCGAAATCCCTAATGGGGTGGGCAGAGCCACAAGACTACTAATTAATCGAACGTGGCCCGATTAATTAGTCCTAAGATGGTATGATGAACCGTATGGTGACAGGTGATCAGATCATCGCCCATCCAGATAGTCCACCATGTTGGAGAGGACCCGTCCCTTAGTCGACTTTTGCGACATGCCAGGATGATAAGCATCTGCACGCATTCTATGCTATTTCTTCACTCCCAGTGCAGCAGAGGAGTATAAGTTGCAGGAGGAGGAAAATATCCCTGATATTCAAAACTAATGGGCCTAAAATTTTGAAAAAATATACAGAAAATAGTTCTTTACCTATACATTACAGGAAAACTTATAAGAAGTCTCTGGTGTTTAAAGTAAAATATCAGATAATCATCAATCATATTTCGGAACCCTCTCCACGCGAGTTTAACTCGCACATTAATACTCTAAACCTCACTTCACTCACTTGTTGGCCAGTGCCTTGATGATGTTCTCCTCGCGATGCCGGATGCACAGCTCCGAGTACTCCGCAGCTGAGGATATGATCTCCAGAAGGCCACGGATTTTGGTTTTGCTCGTCAGGGACAGACTGAACAGCTCTGCATTAAAAACACACATTTTTAGGAAAACATGATACAAAAGCAATTTACAGTTCGAAATTGTATCATGGTTTAAATCGAAAACCATTTTATCTACACCCATATCATAAAACCTCCATAGTGTAATCAAAAACCGTAGGAAATGACCACCATTTTGACAACCAATTAGGTAAAACCAGTGCTGCAATGTTATTCCCGTATCGATTTTAGTATAGAAATGAGATTAAATTTGGAACAGCTGTCAAAACTCAAGTGGGTCTCTATTCTAGTATCCATAGATATTAAAACAGTTATTGATACGAAACGTCAATTCAGTATGTTTTTTTAATATAAACTGCACAACATTTGATCTCGAGTGACATGAGATTAGAGACTTCATTCGTTTGACTATGATTAAAAAAAAAAATGGTCTTGACGAAGGATCGAATTGCCGCCTTTCATGATGGTTTTTTGCTGAACGAAAGTAGAATTGTAAAAAGTTGTTTGTAATTTACATTTTAGTTGAAAATATGAACAGTAGTCTTCTCGGAGTGACTGTGTGATGTGAAAATGCGCCGGATATCGGAAATATGCAGCCACGATTGCAACAAATAACTTGTTGCCAGAAAATATTGTTTCTGAACCCATCATGGAGGATTTATAATATGTGTGTAGATAAAGTTATGTATGCAACTCTGCATAATTTGGCCTTAAAACACACGTGCGATCTTATTATGAAACTCGCTAAAGCTCGTTTCATGAAAACCGCACTAGTGTTTTAAGGCCTATCATTATGCAACCGTTACATAAACTACTATTGGTAATTTTGTGTACAATTCTCAAAAAAACTTAAGATTTGAGGTTTTTGGATAAATCGAAATGAACCCAAATCGGTCATGAACGGCGGGAAAGACGTCATCATTACATTTCCCCATAGGGGTCATCCATAAAGTACGTCATCCGACCCCATAAACATTGAAATATATAGTAAGGAACTGCTCAAAGCAATTTTCGCGATGCTTACTTTTGAGGTGTCAGAACGCGAATCTGACACCATCGCAGGTTCAGTCGCATGTCAACCACCATCCATGACGCATGCTTGACGCCCATTTAAGTGACACTGTTATAATTGAAAAAATGCCCTCCGATTCGTGCGATGTGTGAGCGCAGCACCACCGACCAAACAGTCCAGAATGATATGATAGCGCGTGAATCAAGCAATAAATATTAGACTTTTGTGTGTATGTCGTAAGAACTAAGACATCAGCAATAGGGTGTGGGTAAGCCATGGCGCTGCGTTTGACAACCTTCTATGAGACTTAAATTGTACTGACAGGCATATCCTTCTTTTGAGATCTTTGCCCATAAAAGTAAGCTTAAGCTTGTATGGGCAGACATATCAATGACGTCATTTAAGACTTTTGGCCGAATTCAGAAACGCCACTTAAGCATTTGATTAGATATTAAATAGATAAATGTCCCTCAACTAGTTGTCGACCTATAAAGAAACGTCACTTTAATTAAAGATCAATTTGAGTGCTTTCGGAATTCGGCCATTAGAGTTGCCTTTGGATCGACTTTACTATACAAATATAGAAGACTAGTGGACCCGACACGTTTGCATTTTCCATACAAACTTTTTCACCCCTTGAGGGGTGGAATTTAAAAAAATCCCTCCTTAGTGCACCTCTAGGGTACTCGAGAAATGTCTCCTCTAAATTTCAAACCTCTAGGACCACCCGTTTAGGCTGTGCGTTGACTATAAGTGAGTCACGGTACTGTTTTATACATATTGAATACAATAAAAGAAAAATACAGATACCTTAAAATTACTAAACCTTTCAAATTCTCGTATAGATATGAAATATTGTCAAATATACTGCGCCTCTATTCGAGAACGCTAAGTGATTCTGTAGCGACTCGTAAGCCAGATTTCTCATCCCACTCTTCCGCACGACGCGTAATGCGTAGAGCGAGATGAGAGATCTGGCTTACGAGTCGCTACAGAATCACTTAGCGTTCCCGAAATGAGGCGCGTGATTTTTATTATTTATCAGTCTAGACCGTCTCACAGCAGTATAAAGGCATCCCTTGCCTGAACCCCAACCTTGCGACTTGGTGGTGCGCTGATCCTCCAGGTCCTTAACCTTTTGACCGCACCAGTCGGCTGCAGCCGTCAGCGGATACAGGGTAAAAAAGCCCTTCACTACCTTGACTTAAAGTTGAAATTCGTGTTCCTCGGCTACAGATCGCAGTTCTCAACCGATTCTCGTGACATTTTGTGAGCAGGTTCAATAATTATATAGATTTTTTTCGCCGATTCAGTTTTTAGAAATTTTTCAAAATGGCGGAAATATGGGGGTTTTTGTAACTACAAACTTATTTGCGGTGTTAGTAAACTGACCCCGATCTATATCGATGTATGGGGATAACAGATTTCCAACGGCAAAGTTAAGTTTGTCGCGAGGTCTACAGCTCACGGAGCCACTAGTGTTATTAATTTACTGGCTTACCTATAGTGGTATAATTGATGTAGTAGTAGGACGCGATCATGCCGAGGTTGAGCGGCTGCAGGTCCATGTCCTCTTCGATGGCGATGCACTTCGATTGCTCCAAGTCGGTGAGGGTCGTCTCCACAAGTTCGGAGAGGTGGTCGGAGAGATGCCTGGTGACAAAGGTTTTTTAACATCAAAATAAGATAGTTTGAGCCCAGACAGACAGACTGATAGTTGCTTTCGCATTTATAATATTAAGTTTTATAGTATTAAGCATGATAATTAATTTAAGTTCGCTCACTGGCTATAAATATATAATGTACCTAATTAGTAATAGTAATTTAGTTAATATGAATTTAGTAATAATATTATTGTATGCCTCTAGTGGGTAGATTAAGGTGATCCTAGCTTATAATCAATTACTTAACACCTGGGTATTATTTACCCTTTATCATCAATAAAACACTTTGACTTTGAGTACTAGCTTCCAGCAGTCGATCGAAAATTTTGAAATTTTCCGGGATAAATAGTATCCTATGTCCTATTCCAGGAAGTAAGGTAGCTATATACCAAGTTTCATTAAAATCCGTTCAGCCATTTCGGAGCTGAGTGGTAACAAACATATACCCACACAAACTTTCACATTTATAATATTAGTAGGATAGTATTATGAAATGAAATGTAATTAAGAGGACTGTGAACCAACAGAAACAATCACCCTTTTCATACAAAAGGCGATTACGATTTCCACCCCTTAAATCTTAACCGATTTGACCAATTTTTGATAGTTTGTCAGTCAGAGCAAAATCTAAGTCTATACGTTTTTTAAATATTGATTAATGATCAACAAAGTCAAATAATCGCCGAAATTAGTTTTGTATGAGAATACTGAAAAAACAATAAAACTGAATTTATTAATTATAGTGAAAAAACCTAAACGTATAGACCTAGATGTTGTTCTGACTGACAACCTATCAAAAATTGGTCAACATCGGTTAACATTCAAGGGGTCGAAATCGTTATCGTCTTTTGTATGAAAAGCCGTAGGTTCACACACCTCTTAAAAACCCACATTAAAGCAGTAGGACTTTAATAAAAAAACCGGCCAAATGCGAGTCGGACTCGCGCACGAAGGGTATCATTATAATCAAGCACAAAAAAAACACGTTTATTGTATGGGAGCCCCCCTTAAATATTTATTTTATTTTAATTTAATTATTTATTTTTGAAGTTAATATATATCTAAATACTCTGTGAATATTTCAAGCGTCTACCTGTTGCCGTTATCAATATCGAGCAAAAACGAGCAAAAAAATCACGTTTGTTGTATTGGAGCCCCCTTAAATGTTTATTTTATTCTGTTTTTTAGTATTTGTTGTTATAGCGGCAACAGAAATACATCATCTGTGAAAATGTAAACTGTCTAACTATCACGGTTCATGAGATACAGCCTGGAGGCAGACGGACAGCGGAGCCTTAGTAATAGGGTCCCGTTTTTACTCTTTGAGTACGGAACCCTAAAAAGAAAATCTTTTAAATTGCGTCCACTTGCATGTGCCAAGGCTCAGTGGCGCAGGCGCCGGTTTTCAGTGCGACCAGCATTAGTACATTATGGATACACAGACGAACCTGTGTGTGACTCCCTGCAGGTTGTAATAATTAGGGTTCTGCGTAAGCCGGCGGTATAGGAAGGTCCACGTCAGATAGTCGACGGCGTCTTGTTTGTTCTCTATGGTCTTCGTGACGATCTCTGCGTTCATGTGGTCGTGTAGTCTGTGGTCCAAGTGGCTCTAAAAAAAACAAAGTTACACTATAGGTTCCAATATTTAGAAGTAAAAACTAAGGCAACATTAATATGAAGGGAGTGCAATTTGAATATTCACAGATAACTAGGATACACAGCACAGTATAGAATACGCCGTGTCCAAGGTTGAAAAAAAACGCCGGTCAAGAGCATGTCGGGCCATGCTCAATGTAGGGTTCTGTAGCCATTATAACTCTCAAAACCATAACTTTAGCTAGTTTTATTCGGTGCGTTTCACGATTATTTTCAGGAGGTATAGACAAGTAACTCTATAATTCATAAGTCAATGAAGCCTACTTTATCGTGATAGTTTTTTATTAAGAAGTTATTCTTTGTATTAAACTTTAATTTTCTGTTCTTTTTATATTTATAGTATTTATAGTTTTGGCTGCAATACGTAAGTCCAACAATTTTTTTATCTGTTATGTAATATGCCTTAGGCAAAATGTATATTGCCGTGTCATTATACATAATGACTGTTTTGTATTTTTTATTATCTACCAGTCATATTACATACATATTATAGATGTTATACCTGGAAAACCAATATTCTGAGGCGAATTCGATGGAGCTCCGCTTTGCGGAGCTCTTATTCCGCCTGGTTGTGGCGCTTCGCGCCTTGACACAATTCCACCCTAACCTAACCTATAGATTAGTTGAGCATTCGGCATATTACATAACAGCGAGCGTTTGCGTTTAGCATAGCGTTTGTAAACTGACGACGCCGTATGTGAACGGCGGATTCATACAATATACATACATACATAGCATCACGCCCGAAATCCCTAATGGGGTGGGCAGAGCCACAAGACTACTTGTGGCCACGTTCGATTAATTAGTCCTAAGATGGTATGATGAACCGTATGGTGACAGGTGATCAGCCCATCGCCCATACAGATAGTCCACCATTTCATCACTCCCAGTGCAGCAGAGGAATACAATATGCCTGCCACATACACACAAATAACTTGATACACAAGGACAGTGCTGACCTCTAGCGGGAGGCAGTCGAGCAGGAGCTTGGTGAAGAAGGTCTTGTGGTGCGCGCGACACATGAGCACCGCCACGGAGTGCTCGTCCTCGAGCGGGCGGCACGCGCGGCCCAGCATGTGCAGCACCTGCGTGATCGGGTACTGCTCGTACGTGTGCAGCTTGCCGTTGTAACTGCACGAATGGTACATTGTTAATCTTTGAGCTATTACGATACTTAAGCATTGGGCACCGTTAATCAAACATTTAACGTCGTTAATCGCTAATCGGTTAATAAAAAAGGTTAACTTCGTTAAACGTTAAAACGTTACGTTTTGGAAGATTTTACGGAAGTTAAAGTTAATAATAAAAAAAAGTTAACACGTAATATAAATTGCATTTTATGTCGTTGCGTTGGTGAGACAAATTGTTGTATTGACACATACAGAAAGGCAGTGGCGAAGCGTGAAATATTTTCTAAGGGAAGCCGGAAGAATTACAACCGTGCGAGTTTGACATTTAGAGTAACATGGACTTCACTGACAGCTAGCCGTAGCTTTCTAGCTAGGTAAAGCCGTCAGGGATCGGCTTGTAGGCAGGCTTCGCCACCGCAGAATGGAGAGTGTTAGTTGACAATGTTTTGAGATTTCCACTCAATTTCACTTAGCTTTGCTAACTAAGCTTTGTAATACGCTTCTTAACCAGCAGAAAAAAAAAACGTTACAACATTTCACACTAACAGTTAACCTTTACGCGCAAATGTTTACACTTACAATATTTATCAAACGGGCGTAGTAAGTGATTCTAAGAAATTACTACTAAATGCTAGAAAGCTTTCTTCCGTGCATGAAAAAATAATAAAATTATCAGATTTAAATTTATAATGGTCCTTCGAACCGGATGGTCCTTCGAGCCGCACCCCCATACTCACACGTGCGTGTCGCACACGATGACGGTGTGCACGTGCGCGGCGAACGCCCACGCGAGCTCCGCGGCGACCACGCACAGCTGCGCGCAGCCCGACGACACTAGTTGCTGCACCAGGCGGCGGTCGTTCGGTTCAACGCCCTCGTGCAGGTACGCGACGCCGGCGGCTAGAGTCTCTTTTAGCATCTGCAAACAGATGGAAGTTTCAAAATGAGTATAATTTAAGGCATTCGAATAGAATGCCTTCCTGTGTAAAAATTTGAGATGCAACGTATAGTGGTTTGGCCAGATATCAGATATCCGGCAGGGCCATTGGCCGTGATGATGTTACGTGTTAAGTTGAATATTTGTTTTATCCTATATCTGAACCAAGCTTTTACTATCCGGTAGTAAACGCATGGCCATCCGGCCGGCCGAGTAGTAACCGGATATTCATTGCATCTCTATTAAAAATAAAGCCTTTTTGTAACTGGCGCAGTCGGTAGGTTAAGTTGTAATCCAGATACGTTTATTTCTTTGTATCTATGATTTGTATCGTCTAGTTCGGTGCTAGATTAATATGTTAGCTGTTCAGATATATAATATCGTGGTATCTTGTCGTGTAGAGTACCTTGAGGAGACCCGCAAAAGATCAAGAGTAACCGACATAGCCCAAAGAATTGTTATATATTATTCTCGTCAAAATTGCGGCTCTCCGCTGGATGCGAGCTGCACTAGATCGGTCGTCGTGGAGATCATCGGGGGAGGCCTATGTCCAGCAGTGGACGTGTTTCGGCTGTTTTGATTTTTTGCGCGTTGTCGATCGTACCTTGTCGTGTATCTTGTCGAGGAACGGCTGCATGAGGTCGGGGCGCGCGTGCAGGAAGCGCGCCGGCTTGCCCTGCGCGGCGGCCAGCGCCAGCAGGTCGGCGGCCAGCAGGCGCGAGTCGCGGCGCGCCGGCACGAACACGGCGGCGGGCCGCGCGCCCGCGTGCCGCGCCAGCGCGTTGTAGATCGGCTTCGTCATCGACGACAGCCGCGACGCCGCGTGCGGGATGTTGAAGCCCTACCGACGAGTGTCAATCATCAATACATATAAAACGGTACCGCTTCGGGAATGTTCCCGGAGGCCTACACGGGTTCGCAGCCATCGAGCCTAGCCCCGGCCGCATCCCGAGCGCGTTGTCCGCCCGCCGGGACTCGCCGATGTTCGCCCGCTGGATGCGAGTGCATGTGCTCGCATAGTGCCACACCCACTTACTGGCTGCCTCATTTTGTTTTTGTGTTCGACAATGTGCATTGTACTACTAATCTTTTATGGACCTTGTCCGAAATAAATATTTATTACTAGTGGCTCCGTGTGCTGTACACTTCGCGACAAACTTAACTTTGCCGTTGGAAAACTGATATCCCATACATCGATATAAGTCGGGTCAGTTTACCAACACCGCAAATAAGATTGTAATGGCAAAAACCCCCATATCTCCGCTATTTAAAAAAACAATTGATTCGACAAAAAATCTATATAATTCTCGAACCTGCTCACAAAATTTCAAGTGAATCGGTTGAGAACTGCGAGCTGTAGACGAGAACAAATGGACAGACGGACATCCGCTGGACATACGAAAGCATTTTTGCCCAAGCTGAAACGGAGACGCTTCGCTCGCTCGGTCGATAAAACAGTACCGTGACTCACTTATAGACAACGCACAGCCTAAACGGGTGGTCCTAGAGGTTTGAAATTTGGAGGAGACATTCCCCGAGTACCCTAGAGGTGCACTGAGGAGGATTTTTTTTGAAATTCCATCCATAAAAGGGGGAAAAGGGGTGATAAAGTTTGTATGGAAAATACCGCGGGCGAAGCTGTGGCGGGTCCACTAGTTATTAATAAATTGAAATAATTTGCAAATAAATAAATTAAATTAAACGTTGAGCCACTGACCTGTATGTGCAGTTCGAGCGGTAACGGCCTCACGCTCGGATGGAAGTTGAAGGTCGCTGTGGAGTTGCACCCCAACCACTGCGCGACGTCGCGCGCGTCCGCCAGCGGCAACGACAACGCCACTATGCGGATTTGTCGACCTGGTGACAAAATATCAGTGTTTTAAGTCGACCATTTAAGAGACTACCACATAGCAAATATCCTAAAGACATCGCTTAAGACGCTGACAATAGCCAATGACCTTGAGCGATCGGTCACTGTCTGTTTGCACCGGAGTGAACGAGAAGCACTGTGCGGTTTTTTGTATGGGGAAAATCGAAAACGGATGAATAAATTATATAAGTAAACACGACACGTAAAATATAAATTAGTCAACTTTTTAGTATGGTCATGATGTAATAGTGTTATTAATTATAGACCCATAAGTTAAAAAAATTAAGTCATAGAACTGTTTAAAGAGGATTTCAGACGTAACTTCACGATTTTTAGGGTTCCGTACCTCAAAAGGAAAAAACGAAACCCTTATAGGATCACTCGTGTGTCTGTCTGTCTGTCTGTCTGTCTGTCCGTCTGTCACAGCCAATTTGCTCCGAAACTACTGGATGGATTGAGTTGAAATTTGGTATGCATATGTAAGTCGGTGACCGCTACACGGACGCATGACGTAAATATATGAATTTTAAACATAGGGGCCACTTTTGGGGGGTAAATTAGAAAATTATAAAAAAAAGTTCTGCATCTTATGTTGTGTGACATATCAAATGAAAGGGCTTGTTGTGAGGATCTTAAATATATTTTCTTTTGAATTTTAAGTAAATTTGTTTAGAAGTTATTTAGGAAAATAGGCGAAAATTGACCATTCCCCCCTTTATATCCGAAACTACTGGGGCTAAAATTTTGAAAAAAATACAGAAAATAGTTCTTTACCAATAGATTACAGAAAAACCTATAAGAAGTCTATGGTATTTAAAGTAACGTAGTAAATTTCAGATAATCATGTACGGAACGGAACCCTCTCCACGCGAGTTTAACTCGCACTTGTCCGGTTTGTTTCTATCGTATCGAATTCATAAAAAAAATTCAATACTATAATTGTATTGGAGCCCCCATAAATATTGATTTTATACTGTTTTTTAGTATTCGTTGTTATAGCGGCAACAGAAATACATCATCTGTGAAAATTTCAACTGTCTAACTATCACGGTTCATGAGATACAGCCTGGTGACAGACGGACAGCGGAGTTTTAGTAATAGGGTCCTAAAAATGAACCCCGATACACATTTTTTATAATAATGTTGTGTACGTTTTTGAGAAATAAACGAAAAAAAAAAAAGGGAGATAGGGGATTAGACGATGGGAGAGGGGGAGACGCGTCTTCGGATGCTGTGCTCACCTATCTGCGAGGAGATGTATCTCATGCGGGAGCAGACCACCTCGAGCACCGGCCCCTCCTCGCCGCCTAGCAGCTGCAGCGCGTCCACGATGAACAGCGACACCGACTGCACGCTCTTGCGCACTTTCCATCTGCCGACAAACATCATCTTATAGTTCATACTTTTATAATTAGTAGTTCCAAGGAGTCAGAGTCATTAAGCGGGGTCGGTATTGAGTGCAATTCGAAACGGTGTCGTCTAAATTTAAAATTCCCTAAACTTAAAATAAGAAACGTCAAATTCGATTTAGTGTGGGACCAAGCTGTCAAAATCTAGCGACTTTTAAATTTAGTGTTCATACTTTCGAATTGGCCCCGTTGTACAAAACTTTATTATAGTACATTGTGCATCTAGGGCCGTAAGAAGGGGATAACTAAAGAGAGTCTGTGAGAAGCCCGACGCCGAAGGCGGGAGGGTTTTTAATGACTCGAGTTTGTTATCAGACTGAGAAACTTTATGTCGCGTCGGTTGCGCGCTATTTGTAAAAGACAAACGATCCCCGCCGGAGCCAGCGCACGCCCCGCCGTCAGCGGGAGTAATAATCCATACAAAATCCATAACTCCCACGGGAACTATGGATTTTGTACGGTTATAACTCCCGCTGAGGGCGGGGCGTATAGAGCATCTAAATCGGCTATAGCTGCTGCGCATCATAACACCCTTTCCGAGCAAGTGTGATGAAAAATTATTTATCTACACCCATAGCATAAAACCTCCATAGTGTAATCAAAAACCGTAGGAAATTACCACCATTGTGACAACCAATTAGGTAAAACCAGTGCTGCAATGTTATTACAGTATCGAAATGAGATTAAATTTGGAACAGCTGTCAAAACTCAAGTGGGTCTCTATTCTAGTATCCATAGATATTAAACAGTTATTGATACGAAACATCAATTCAGTATGTTTTTTTAATATAAACCGAACGACATTTGATCTCGAGTGACGTGAGAATAGAGACTTCATTCGTTTATCTATGCTTTAAAAAAAAATGGTCATGACGGAGGATCGAATTGGCGCCATTATGTTGGTTTTTTGCTGAACGAAAGTAGAATTGTTGTTGAATTGAATAGAAATAGTAGTTTATGCAACGGTTGCATAATGATAGGCCTTAAAACACTAGTGCGGTTTTATGAAACGAGCTTTTAAGCGAGTTTCATAATAAGATCGCACGTGTGTTTTAAGGCCAAATTATGCAGAGTTGCATACATAACTTTATCTACACACATATTATAAATCCTCCATGATGGGTTCAGAAACAATATTTTCTGGCAACAAGTTATTTGTTGCAATCGTGGCTGCATATTTCCGATATCCGGCGCATTTTCACATCACACACACTCCGAGAAGACTACTTACTATTCATATTTTCAACTAAAATGTAAATTACAAACAACTTTTTCTATTCAATTCAAAAACAATTCTACTTTCGTTCAGCAAAACGCCAACATGGCGAGCCTCCGTCAAGTCCATTTTTTTTTAATCATAGACAAACGGATGAAGTCTCTATTCTCACGTCACTCGAGATCAAATATTGTGCAGTTTATATTAAAAAAACATACTGAATTGACGTTTCGTATCAATAACTGTTTTAATATCTATGGATACTAGAATAGAGACCACTTGAGTTTTGACAGCTGTTCCAAATTTAATCTCTTTTCTTTACTATAAACGAAAAAGAAGTCATGTTATTTCTTTATCGCAGCACTGGTTTTTCCTAATTGGTTGTCAAAATGGTGGTCATTTCCTAAGGTTTTTGATTAACCAATGGAGGTTTTATGATATGGGTGTAGATAAAAGTTGTTTGTAATTTACATTTTAGTTGATAGTAGTCTTCTCGGAGTGACTGTGCGATGTGAAAATGCGCCGGATATCGGAAATATGCAGCCACGATTGCCACAAATAACTTGTTGCCAGAAAATATTGTTTCTGAACCCATCATGGAGGATTTATAATATGTGTCTAGATAAAGTTATGTATGCAACTCTACATAATTTGGCCTTAAAACACACGTGCGATCTTATTATGAAACTCGCTAAAAGCTCGTTTCATAAAACCGCACTAGTGTTTTAAGGCCTATCATTATGCAACCGTTGCATAAACTACTATTCCGATCCGGATCAAGGTGTTTTATAAGAGTCAAAGGATTCAAAGGAGTCAAAGATTACTAAGCGAAGTCGGTACTGTCACAGAATAGATAATAGTACTAACGTACAGAAGAATCACGGTCTGATAAAACCGTTGTTTAGGCACGAAAATATGTGCTAATCATGCCTTCTCTCTCCGTCGCATAAAACGTGCTCTTTCGTGGACGCTAGGGTTGTCTGTTTATCCGCATCACCCAACAACACCGAACTACAACTCAATTGAATTTGATCAGATCTGGATCAATGGCTTTAAATATAAGCCAAAGGATTCAGAGGAGTCGAAGACTCATTAAGCGGAATCGATTTCGATAGCGAAGGATTTAGTGATTTGAAACACTCTTGACTATTTGTTCCTGGTCCGTCATATTCCCAATTGGTCATAATCCTAATTCGACACTTTCCTAACTGGTCATTAACTCGTCATTGTACAGTCAAATGAAATCGCGAATACGTGCTTACATGACTAATAAGTATTAGGACAGATTGTACAAAGTAGTTTTGCTTTGTACTACGATAATTAGACAATAATTTACTTAAGGGAGGAGTCCAAAAGAAATGGCAAATAATGTAAACAAATTTGTATGACTTGACACATAACCTAAGTTTGTGCAGGCAAATGTACATGGTATGACGAGTAAGGAATATGACGAATCAGGAATGTGATGAGTGAAGAATATGACTACTTAGGAAAAGTGTCGAATTAAGATTATGACCGATCAGGAATATGACGAATCAGGAACAAATCATACAATCGAGATTACCCACCTCTAACGTACAATGGACTGACTTCCTTTGGGTGCTTCATAAGGTCCATGGAATTAAGTCATCAACATACCTGCGCGAGAGCACGTCCCATTTCTCAGCAGTTGTGATGATGATCTGGCCTTTGTTGAGGAGTTTGTGGTCCGTGGCCGTTTCTCCAGTCAGTTGGACCACCTGCAGGGCAAAATGAGCTTTATTTGCATGCAACTACAGCATGTTACAGGATCTTAAAAAAAAACACGAATAGAAATGTATTTTCTTAAAGCTACATAAATAAAAAAATAACTGAAAGAACCGGCCACGTTGCACGAAAGGTTCCGTACCATTAATTAATTCTATAATCAAGCAAAAAATTAAAAAAACGTATATTGTATGGAGGCCCACCTTAAATGTGTTATTTTAATTGAATTATTTATTTTTAAAGTGAATATATAACTAAATATTCTGTGAATATTTCAAGCGTCTACCTGTTGCCGTTATCAATATCGAGCAAAAACGAGCAAAGAAAATCTCGTTTGTTGTATGGGAGCCCCCTTTAATATTTATTTTATTTTGTTTTTTTAGTAATTCTTGTTATAGCGGCAACAGAAATACAGCCTGGTTACAGACGAACAGACAGACGGACAGCGGAGTCTTAGTAATAGGGTCCCGTTTTACTCTTTGGGTACGGAACCCTAACTAATATAAGTATGTGAAATGGTAGATTCAGACATGTGAAACTACCCTGGGGCCTACTTGAAAAATAAGAAGAAAAATAAAATAATAATATTTTCATTTTCATTTTTATTTTTATTTTCAAATGGGAGCCTAGTGAATGGAGTTAGGGCGAAAATGGTCCCTTTCACAACACGTCCCTTCTCAAAGGCCCCTTTCTGCAGAATTACCCATTCGAAAAACGTAATAATCACAAAACAGTACTGAAAAATTTCCCATAGCTCCCCAGTGTACACGGTAGCGGTAGTGACCCTGCAGCACTCGCACTGTAGCAACACTCACCTTAAGGTTAAACCTGGTGAACTTGTGGTACCAGTCCGCGAACACAATGTCCGCTAGCGCGTCCTTCGGCAGCAGATACACGGCGCGCCCCGCGGCGTTGCTCGCTAGTAATCGTAGCAAAGCTAGCTCCGCGACCACGGATTTGCCCGAGCCGGACGGAGCGCCCACGAACACGTTGTCGTCCGTGTTGTACACTGCGTTGAACACCTGGCGAAGAAAGATTTTTTTTTAACCCTTTGAACGCTACGGGCAAATGCGATAAAGCGTGCCACGGACGCCAACGAAATAGTAGTTTATGCAACGGTTGCATAATGATAGGCCTTAAAACACTAGTGCGGTTTTATGAAACGAGCTTTTAGCGAGTTTCATAATAAGATCGCACGTGTGTTTTAAGGCCAAATTATGCAGAGTTGCATACATAACTTTATCTACACACATATTATAAATCCTCCATGATGGGTTCAGAAACAATATTTTCTGGCAACAAGTTATTTGTTGCAATCGCGGCTGCATATTTCCGATATCCGGCGCATTTTCACATCACACACACTCCGAGAAGACTACTTACTATTCATATTTTCAACTAAAATGTAAATTACAAACAACTTTTTCTATTCAATTCAACAAAATTCTACTTTCGTTCAGCAAAACGTCAACAACATAATGGCGGCCGTCCGTCAAGACCATTTTTTTTTTTAATCATAGACAAACGGATGAAGTCTCTATTCTCACGTCACTCG
This sequence comes from Tortricodes alternella, assembly GCA_947859335.1. NCBI lineage: Eukaryota > Metazoa > Arthropoda > Insecta > Lepidoptera > Tortricidae > Tortricodes > Tortricodes alternella. The sequence goes on from OX401972.1 coordinate 3,301,230, forward strand.
AGATCAAATATTGTGCAGTTTATATTAAAAAAACATACTGAATTGACGTTTCGTATCAATAACTGTTTTAATATCTATGGATACTAGAATAGAGACCCACTTGAGTTTGACAGCTGTTCCAAATTTAATCTCATTTCTTTACTAAAAACGATAAAGAAGTCATGTTATTTCTTCATCGCAGCACTGGTTTTTCCTAATTGGTTGTCAAAATGGTGGTCATTTCCTACGGTTTTTGATTAACCAATGGAGGTTTTATGATATGGGTGTAGATAAAAGTATTTTTTCTTTTGTCAATTAAACAATTAAATCGTTATAGATCTTAAATGGTCAGTCGCAATTAAAAATATTAATGGAAACCTAAAGATGATTTTCAAATACCTATTCAATGATACCCCACTCAACATGGTTCTACGACTTCATTTTTTTCTTTTTCACAATATGGCATCTGATTGTCGCCATATTGAATTTTGTTTACTGTCATATCTTTAGTGACAAATCGATTGATGATTTGTCACTAATTGATTTGGCCCACGCATTTCGTTTCCAGAGTGCCACAAAGGAACATACATACATACAAACATACATAGGCTGATAAACACATTACCCTCCTTGGCGTCGCGCAGTCGGGTAAAAGATTACGAAGATATAGTGCGTTGAAGTTCCGCGTGACGTCACGCCTTGGCATACTTTTTACTATGAAGTGACGTCACGAGCCGCCACACGCGAACTTTGATGCGCGTTATCTTTGTCAATTTTGATTGATTTGATAAACCAAAAAATACGTGTTCAATATTTTTTGATTAACTAACTGACGCACTAATTGGATTTTTTTTACCCAGGAAACATCCCTTTAAGCTTACGCAATATGGAAAACGACTTATCGTGGCGTCGGTGGCACGAAATGAAAAAGGCCCTTTTAAAAAGTAAGTAAATAATGACTGGCATGCGTTAGTTAATAGGGGACTTGAATTATTTTTAGTACCGAGTAATAGAAACCAAACAGTGTTCGCAAAACATTATTGTGTTGTTTATTTTTTGAGATACAACGCTTTGAAAAGTCATAGTTCATACCACTCGCAATAACGCTACATACAAAATGGCGCTGAACTATGACGTCACAGTGCAGTTAACACATCACCAATGTAACAAGAGCCCTGACGATCATACATTTTATATGGCCGTCAGTGCTCTTTTTACATTGGGCAACGTATACAAAATATTTTAAATTAGCAATTATTTCCGAAAGAGATGTTTTTAGGCCAATATTGTACAAATAAAAAATTACGGATATTTGATGAGGATGTCAAAGACTAGTAATTCATAACTAAAAAAACTATATTATATTTTCACTTCTTTTGAAATTTTTTGACCATTAATAAAAGAAAAAGTAACTGTCAAAATGATCTTTTTGTTTATTTTACATGCATTTATTTACGTTAAGCTACCGTTCGACAGAAATATATTAACCTTTTGACCGCCACAGTCGGCTGCAGCCGTCAGCGGATACAGGGTAAAAAAGTCCTTCATTACCTGGACTTAAAGTTGAAATTCGTGTTTTTCTCAGACAGGCTTGGCGGTCAAAAGGTTAATATTTGTTACTATAGTCAAGTAGTCAATTATCTACAAATTTCATTTTCATTTTGTTACTCTAGGATGCCTCACATACCTGCGTCTGCACAGGATTAAATTGCGGGAACGTCTCCGAATACAGCTCCTCAAACTTGGGGTTCCGCAGAGCTGATATCGGCAGCGGCTGCAAGTCCAGCAGTTCTGTTGGAGGTAGATTCTTCTCCGGCAGGATCAGGTGTTGGAAGGACACCGGCAGCTGGGTCTCCGCTGCTATCCATCTAAGGAAAGGGAGATGTTTGTAAATAGGAGAAAATCTTAGGTGCGTTTCCATGGGCTACAACGCTAGAATAAATATCGTAGAGATCGCTTAACCGTGGCCCTGGCCCCAGTGGCGGGTTTTTAGAGTGCTGTGATTAGTGCGTTGGAGGTCATGCGCCCGCGCCTGCCGGTAGCCCGCCGCTACGTTATAACCTATCAAAAATTTATCAAAATCGGTTCACATTTAAGGGGTGGAAACAGTTATCGCCTTTTGTATGAAAGGCGGGTCCGTACCTCAAAAGGAAAAATGGAACCCTTATAGGAACACTGGTGTGTGTGTCTGTCTGTCTGTCTGTCTGTCAGTCCGTCTGTCACAGTTTTTTTTTTCATTTTTAAGTGTTATAATATTACCAATATACGGTTTTTTTTTACCTGTCAGACACAACTCGAAGGAAGTATTGAGGTGGGAGGGGCTCGAACACAGGTACGAAGAGTTTCACCTGTAACAAAAAGACAGAGATAATTATAATACAGTTTATCTGTAAGTGTAACGCATTGGCAGCACCTCTGGTGTTGCAGATGTCCATGGGCGGCGGTCACCACTTTCCATCAGGTGGGCCGTCAGCTCGTTTGTCAGTCAATTGACATAAAAAAAAAAAAAGTGTGACTTAAAATTTGTTATAGTACCAAAAGTAACAAGGTAGACAATAGGCGGTCACATCGCTGAGTAGCGATCTCTTCCAGACAACCTTCGAAAGAAGAGATGGATTGTACAGTTTGATCAATTTAAAACTTTTTACACAATGGGGTTTTACAAAAGAAGGATAATAAATAAAAGTGTCTGAGATTTTAAATATATCTATTTACGAGAGCTTTTTAAAATCTACTCCCATATACGAATTAGCTAACAGCCGATAGTCCAAAATTATACATAAACATTGGGTCCAATTCGATAGTGTTTTCGCTAAATTTAGAAGTCGCTAAATTTGAAATAAGAAACATTCGACTCAATTTTGAACCTTGGAGCTATACAAAATCGAGTTTGACGTTTCTTATTTTAAATTTAGGCAATCATAAATTTAGCAAACACCGTTTCGAATTGGACCCAATGTTTATGTATAATTTTGGACTATCGGCTGTTAGCTAATTCGTATATGGGAGTAGATTTTAAAAAGCTCTCGTAAATAGATATATTTAAAATCTCAGACACTTTTATTTATTATCCTTCTTTTTAGCAGTTTTATTAGCTTCACTTGTAAATAACTAACAAACAATGTAATAACATTTTAGAAGTCAATTTTAACCTACTCCTAATTGTCGTAACGATTTGAAACTTTGCAAGTGCATGCATTTCGGATGACAATACAATAATTTGGAACCATCGAGCTGATCTGATGGGGCCAGAAGGTGGATAGTGGCACTCTTCAATGAATACTAGTAAAGCCAGTTTGGGCTCTTTTGGTTTGTTTTAACGAGTCCAACTTAAAAACAAGCTTTACCTGACAAAAGCTGGTTTAACTATAATTATTATTTCTCTTAGTTTTTTAATCATTTGTAGTGCGTCAAAATTTCAAGAAATGTCTGTTCTACATAATGTGTTGAGAGAGCAGTCTATATATGCATAGAAAGAGGAATCATTGGATTATTCCACCAATTATCCATTACCATTTCAAACCATTGAACAGGAGCAATTTTTACGCGTGTTTTTGTAATAAAATTAAAATTGCAACACAAACTAACGGCAGCTTCCCATGCACCTCCTTAAAATTAAGCCCCCAATGAATTAATAACTTAAGTTACCGTATGCTCGTCCTTGCAGTACTTCTCTTTGAGCAGCAAGAACTCGTGATGCAGCACCACCTCAGAGTCCACATCTTCTACCAGGATCCAGAAAGCCTCCGACTGACCGTGGATCTACCACAAAATAAGTTTAAGGTTAGTATCTTAGATCCACAATCCGCACTAAGCATGCGTAGGACTAACGTCCAGTTCCTCCCATATTGACGTATACCCATTAATAGGCAGCATATAGGCCTATTATGGTAAGTTTCATTATTGCAAATGAGATTTAGCAATAAGATCAGGCGCCTCATTCGGGAACGCTAAGTGATTCTGTAGCGACTCGTAAGCCAGATCTCTCATCTCGCGCTTACGCATTTCGCGTCGTGCGGAAGAGTGGAATGAGAAATCTGGCTTACGAGTCGCTACAGAATCACTTAGCGTTCCCGAATGAGGCGCCAGATCTATCCAATGGCACTCGAAAAACTGACATAAATTTATTAATATAAGTTTATCGTTACGCACACAATGTTGTCTGACAGTACCAACCTCTCGGAAAATGGGTTGGTATCGTCTGACAGCCAATTCTACTACCGCGCGCGCTCATTGTTCAAATCAAATAGCGCGCGCTTCCCCGGCTTCCTGTTACACACTTCCGTCCCTTTCCACGAAATCACTCCCACAGATTGCAGGAGAGCGAGAGGAAAGATGTTACACATCAATAATTAATTAAAAATATATAAAAGATAAAAATCCCGGAAGTTTTTACTAAAGTTAAAAATAGGCTCCCAATTATCCGATCTCCGGTAATAATGTATGACAAAGCAAATTCATATTTTCATAATGATCTAACTAGCATACACGGCGAGTGTGCATGGTAGGGTTGGAAGGGGAAGACCTCGGCGAACGTACCAAACCAGATCGAGGACGTTCTTAAGAAAGGCCAGTTCAAAAGTACCCTATCCCGGCGAGCGTGCATGAACAACTTAATGAGAGTAGACGAAGCGAAAGGTGTGTGGATCGTGGCAGGTGGAAATCCGTGGTCTCTGCCTACCCCTTTGAGAAACAGGCGTGATATATCTATGTATGTATTTATCTAACTACCTTCTCGTCCCAGTTGAAATCCGGCGTGATGGTCAGCTGCACCCTCAACGTACTCCTGGTTATCGGCTGTATGTGAGTCGACAGCTCCAATTTCGGGAACTGATGGACGTATTTGTGTATCATCTTCCCAAGTTTCGGCGCCCGGACCAGCTCACCGATCTCGTTGGGGCCCAACTCGTAAAGCTTCTCCCAGGGGAAGTTCTTCTTTTCCAGTTTCTTTATTACCTGTGGAGAAATATTATGGTATTCATATTTAGCCTCGTTAGGGGTCGTCCACAAATTACGTAACGCAAAATTCTCAAATTTTTGACGTTTCCGAGAAAATACGATGGGAAATTATTCACTAAATCTGTATATAAGTTAAATGGCTACCTCTTCGGGCATTTTTCTGAACTGTCTGAGCGGCGACATTGACTGCCACATGCGTCGATCGACCATTTTGCAGAGAGCCAGCGTTTTGTCCACAAGCTGAGCCCAACCTGTAGAAAATACACGACAGTTTAGAAAAATTCTTCGTAAAGAATTATTAATTTTATTATTACAATCATCCATTTTACCATTCCACCAGATAGTAGGTCAAAAAAAAAAACAAGGTGTCGATGCTGAAAATCCCGGGAAATCACGGGAACTATGAGTTATATCCGGGACTGATTCAAAATTTCTGTTACTTTCGGACTCTACTCTTGGGGACTGTCTGGTCTTCTTCAGTGAATACGTTGCATATTTATGTCTGAAGTCTTCGCGATTGTTTTAAATTGAAATAAAATCATTAAATTTTATTAAGATAATTTTAATATTCCCGTATTATATTACTGCAAAAACGATTTCCACGGCGCCATACAAGATCGGACCTGCGCCTTATAGATCGTTTAAGAGGACTGTGAACCAGCGGCGATATATTGATTACTAGCTGTACCCGCGACTTCGTCCGCGCAGAGTTTGATTATCGTTATTCCCTCGGGAACTTTCATTTTTCCGGGATAAAAAGTAGCCTATGTGTTAATCCAGGGTATAAGCTATCTCCATTCCAAATTTCATCAAAATCCGTCCAGCCGTTTTAACGTGAAGAGGTAACAAACACACACACACACACACAAACTTGCGCATTTATAATTTTAGTAGGATAGTGATAAAGTCTTAAATTTACATACTATAATCAATAAATTCAGTATTATTGTGGTTTAAGTATTCTCATGCTATGTTGATATTTAATCAATATTCGAAGAACGTATAAACCTACATTTTGTTCTGAACGACAACCTATAAAAAATTGGTCAACACCAGTTAACATTTTAGAGGTGGAAATCGTTATCGCCTTTTGTATGAAAATCCGTAAGTTCACACTCCTCTTAATAACCGGTTATCCCATACAATAAATGTTTGCAATCCCTTGACTGACCTCTATGCAGCACGATTTCGAATATAGCGCGCAGCAGGCGGCTGGCCGACTGCGTCACGTAGACCATGTCAGCCATCAACGCGAAACCTTCCAGCTTCAGTTGTGATATGTACGCTTGGAGCAGCACGTTCACTTTCGCTGAAGGTTCCTCTATACTTTCCTTTATTGGTATCGGTACCTGTCGACAAAGGGGTTGTATTAAGACTGTGAACCAACGGCAAAAAACCGGACAAGTGCGAGTTAAACTCGCGTGGAGGGGGTTCCGTTCCGCACATGATTGTCTGAAATTTCCTATGTTACTTTAAATACATATACCTGGATATTTTATGGTAAAACTAATTTTGGAAATTATATCCCAAAAATAGTCTTTCTCACAAAAGAAGGAACTGGAAAAAAAAACCCGGACAAGTGCGAATTAAACTCGCGTGAAGAGGGTTCCGTTACGTACATGATTATCTGAAATTTACTAAGTTACTTTAAATACCATAGACTTTTTATAGTTTTTCCTGTAATCTATACGTAAAGAACTATTTTCAGTTTTTTTTTTTTTAATTTTATCCCCAGTTGTTTCGGAAATAAGGGTATAGGGTAAGGGTAATGGTAAATTTTCGCCTATTTTCCTAAATAACTTTTGAACTATTTTACTTGAAAATATATTTAAGATCCTCGCAATAAGCCCTTTCATTTGATATGTCACACGATATAGGTAGAATACCTTTTTTTTTAATTTTGCTAATTTACCCCCAAAAGTGGCCCCCCATGTTTAAAATTCATATATTTGGGCGAATCAACTTTTTAGTGCCACCCGTTGCTATGGTTACACAAATTGATTGAACAAATTGAATTGAATCGAGTGATCCTATAAGGGTTCCTTTTTTCCTTTTGAGGTACGGAACCCTAAAAAGGGAAAAAAGAATCATCTGGACTCGAACCGGCGTCTTCCGGTTTCGGGAACGCCCGAATTCCCACCTGAGCTATTATAACCTTGTAGATGGTAGCGAAATTCACCATCGTATTCTAATGATATTGTAGCAGTTTTTCATTGCTAATATGGATCAGACTTACCCTCTCCATGAGTTTGTGAAGCTCCAGCTTCTCCTCCTCACGGACGGTGATGTTTCTGAACTCCGCAGACAGCGAGAAGACCCTGAACAGCTCAATTTCTCCAAGAGTCGGTTTGAGGAGCTGGTTGTACGCTTGCATAGTTTCGTAGGTACAGTAGAAGTGTGACGCGATGCGGCCGAGCTCGGTTGGTTGAAAGTGGCCGGATTTTCGCTCGTATTTGACTAGGCCAGCTCTGAGGACAATAAATTAGGGTTCAGCATGTCATTGCCAAAATTTAATCAAGCAGTTTCATCGCTGGATCACGAAGCTGACAAGAGCCAATGACCTTGAGTGATCGGTCTCTGTCTGTTTGCACAGGAGTGAACGAGAAGCACTGTGCGGTTTTTTGTATGGGGAAAATAAAAAAAGGATGAATTATATAAATAAATACACTACACGTAAATTATAAATTAGTCATTTTTTTAGTATGAGCGTGACGTAATAGTGTTATTAATTATAGACCCATAAGTTAAAAAAAATTAAGACATAGAACTGTTTAAAGAGGATTGCAGACGTAACTTCGCGACTTTTTTCTATAGTATCGATTTCATCAAATCGTGTTTTGGAAATAGTAATGTTTTCAACAATATAATGAATATGAACGTATATATTTTTTCGCTTTGCCAAATAAAATTGTTTTTGTTAAAAAAGTGTTTAAGTAAAGCCGATTTAGGTCTTGTCAGCGCCTTAAGGTCGGGGGTCCGATTCCCGTCAGAATCAAATCAAAAATAGTATTTTGCGTCATTCATAAAGTGCTTCAAAATATTCGTTATATGTAGGTTTTGATTTTTTGAGTTTGATAGGACATCTTTTATTGAATTACTTCGGAGATGTGTGCAGTTTTCCTAACGATGTTATGATACACGAGATCCAAAAATCTTAAAGGTGTGTGTCAACACCTCTACCCGGGGCCACGCGTCAGTCTACCATGGCCTAAGTCAACTGGTGATAATGAAATCAACTCGCAACGCGCCCACGCCCAGGGCCCTCTCGCTTCTAAACGATCTGGTGCTCCAACATCCCCATGTTCCCCATCCCACCGTTGACATCTTTACTGATACTGAAGGAGTATTTTTAGGAAAATGTATCCGTTTTTTAAATTTGTATATGTTTGAATAATGTTTTATATGTTTAATGAGTTTTCAGTTTTAATTAGTATTGTTATAGCTTTTGACATTTATTTTACCTGTATTATTATAATTTTGTATATCCATTTGACATAGTTATTCGGTTAGTTATTATTAGTTTTGAATGTTTCTACTTTTTAAATTATACCCTATGAGCGTCTTGGCTTTTCTAGCTGTAAGCTTGTACGTGGCATAAAAGAAATAAATAAATAAATCTAACTTTTACACATAAAATAAAACAAAATCACATAACGAGTAGAAATGGGCGCACGTGTGTGGATGTGTTTGTGTGTGCACGTGAGTGCTTATAGGAAGATTGATTATGGGCCGATACTTTCAATTACTGCTGATTTGAAAGATCTAGATTTTGTTCTGACTGACATTTAATGGGTGGAAATCGTTATCGCCTTTTGTATGAAAAGGATGATTTTTGCCATCGGTTCACAGTCCCCTTAAGAACTGTCGGCACAGCAAATATAACTCACTTGTCCAGTAAACTGGCGGCTGTGTGTATCAGGTCAGCCCTGTGGAGCTCCAGCAGAGAGTCCTCCTGCAGTTTCTCCGGCGTGATGCCGTACAGGGCCGGTTGGCGGAGCATTCGAATATATAGATACGTGTAACCTGCAACAAATAATGATATTAGCCCTTACAAATGCGAAAAAATGTGCAACGGACGCCAACGACGTCATTAGCCGACACAATTCTATGATAATCATATAAGAAACTTTTTTTTCACATTTTAGTTATTATTATGTGATTTAACGACACATTCACTACATCAAGTAAGGGGCCGTCCATTAATCACGTAAGGCTTGGAAGGGGGAGGGGGGGAGGGGTTGACAAAAATCACATTAAAAAATGCTTAAAAAAAGATCACGTGATTAATGGACGGCCCCTAACAACAGCATAATGCCATCAATCATCAATCAATCAATCAATCAATCAAAATTTTATTTGCATAAACAAGAGTATAAAATGGTGTTAAAAATAAATGTCAAAAAGCACATTTCTTGTTTTACCATAATATGGTGTGCAAAAGTTACATAAGAATTATATTAGGTACATTAAATTAGTGTGAAATTGCATTACAAATTAAACAAAACAAGACAAATTAATTAAAGTAAAATAAATATAGTTATCGTAATAAACAAAACAGTGGTAAAATAATTAAAAATCACATTATAAATTAAAATTGGCAATAAATTCATTAATAGAATAATAACTATGCTGTATAAGATGGTCAAATAATGTTTTCTTAAATAAATTTAATGGCAATTCCTTAAAATGGTCTGATAAGCAATTAAATATTCTTATTGCCATGCAGTACACATTTTTTTTAAGAAGTCAAGCCAATTGCTCATCACCGTTTACAAACTTGCTATCCACGGTGCAAGGATGTCACTCCGTGAGGAGTTCTCCTGATTCTTCACAATCGGTTCTATTTTTACCACATGGATTTTCATGAACATAACTAATAAAACTTGGTTTGTAATCTTTGAGGGCAATACTTACCAAGCCACGTGACAGCGTCGCGGACGCTCTGCACGGAACCCAAGACGATCTCGGCGTTGAGCATGTCGGGCAGCTTGCCTACCAGTTGGGACTCAATGGGCAGCTGTTGGTTCAGTAGAGACAGGTAGTATTGGAGCTCAGAGTGATTTGTTATCAGGATACCTATGAAAATGAAAATATTTATTTTGCAATAAGGCCACATGGGCTCTTTCACATATCTGAAGCTACCGGCGCTTCGAAAGGTGACATCTGTTGAGAAGAAACGCCGCAAGAAACTCAGCAGTAAGGGAGCGTTCAAGTATTACGTAACGCAATTTTTGGAGATTTTTGACCCCCCCTCCCCCCCAAGTAACGCACCGTAACGTTTTTCTTTACCCCCCCTTCCCCGTAGTAAAACGTTTCGTAACCAACAAGTGACCATTTTTAACTAAAAAAATTTTTCAACTGGTCATTCCATTTGAAATTTTGAGCAAAAAAGCGTTTTAAAAAATGCGTGAGAGAATCTATCTATGCAACTTGTTGAAGAGTTAAAAAAAATGTTCCGTAACGCGTAGTTCAAACCCCCCTCCCGCCCCTGTAACGCATCGTAACGTTTTACAAGACCCCCCCTCCCCCCAAATTCGTTACGTAATACTTGAACGCTCCCTAAGTCTTTTTTTCAACTTTAACATTTTAGTTTTAACTAAAACTGACACATACAAAGAAGACTTTTTGTCCATTAGGCAAACCTAATGGACAAAACACCGGATAAGTAAGACTTAAACTCGCGTGGAGAGGGTTCCGTGATTATATGAAATTTCCTATGTTACTTAAAATACCATAGACTTCTTATAGGTTTTCCTGTAATCAGAAAGAAGTATTTTCTGTATTTTTTTCAAAATTTTAGGCAAAGTCGTTTCGGAAATCAGTGGGCGGGGGGGATGGCCAATATTCGCCTAACTTCCAAATTAAAAATTAATCAAAAATTATATTTGTTTGTCACAACGCCATAGTTTGCAAAACGTTTTTTTGAAAATTTTCTTATTTATCCCCCCCCATACCAATTTTCTTATTTAAAAGTGGCCCCCATGTTTAAAATTCATTTATTTACGTTACACGTCCGTGTAGCGGTCACCAACTTACATATGTTGTGTAAGTTCGTGACCGCAACACGGACTGATGTAATAGTTTCGGAGCAAATTGCCTGTGACAGACGGACAGACAGACAGATAGACACACGAGTGATCCTATAAGGGTTCCGTTTTTTCCTTTTGGGGTACGGAACCTTAAAATTAGGCAGGTTTCGTTAATTCTATAAATCGTTGTCTATGAAATGAAGTTCGATACAAAGTTTGTTGATAAATCAAGGGTAATCCGACAACAGCGCGGCACTCACCCTCGCCCTTCGTGTCGTACTGCGGGCGGCCGGCGCGGCCCAGCATCTGCAGCACGTCGAGCGCGCCCAGCTCGCTCCAGCGGCCCTTCTCCGGGGAGTACACCTGCGTGCCCTTCACTATCACGGTGTGGGCGGGCAGGTTCACGCCCCACGCCAGCGTCGCCGTTGATACCAGCACCTGTTGGTAACAAATGATTATAAGATCGTAGCGCTTACATTTATTTTCGATAGTTAGGTGTACCTAACGGACGGTGAAGACGTGACGTCAACCGGCCGAATATTCCGTCAGCCGAAGGAACGTGGCGTTAGCCGACTGGACGCGGCGTCAGTCTACCGGACATCTCATCAATCTACCAGGCGTGACGTCAGCCGACCGAATGTGGCGTCAGCCGACCGAACGTGGCGTCAGCCGACCGAATGTGGCGTCAGCCGACCGAATGTGGCGTCAGCCGAACGGACCTGGCGTTAGCCGACTGGACGTGTTGTCAGTCTACCAGATATGGCGTCAGCTGACCGGACATGGCATTAGCCTACCGGACATCTTTTCAATCTACCGGGCGTGACGTCAGCTGACCGAATGCGGCGTCAGCCGAACGGACGTGGCGTTAGCCGACTGGACGCAGCGTCTCTCTACCTGACGGGCGTCAGCTGCTCGGACATGGCATCAGTCTACCGGCCCTTTCATCAATCTACCGGGCGTGACGTCAGCTGACCGAATGCGGCGTCAGCCGAACGGACGTGGCGTTAGCCGACTGGACGCAGCGTCTCTCTACCTGACGGGCGTCAGCTGCTCGGACATGGCATCAGTCTACCGGCCCTTTCATCAATCTACCGGGCGTGACGTCAGCTGACCGAATGCGGCGTCAGCCGAACGGACGTGGCGTTAGCCGACTGGACGCAGCGTCTCTCTACCTGACGGGCGTCAGCTGCTCGGACATGGCATCAGTCTACCGGCCCTTTCATCAATCTACCGGGCGTGACGTCAGCTGACCGAATGCGGCGTCAGCCGAACGGGCGTGGCGTTAGCCGACTGGACGCAGCGTCTCTCTACCTGACGGGCGTCAGCTGCTCGGACATGGCATCAGTCTACCGGCCCTTTCATCAATCTACCGGGCGTGACGTCAGCTGACCGAATGCGGCGTCAGCCGAACGGATGTGGCGTTAGCCGACTGGACGCAGCGTTTCTCTACCTGACGGGCGTCAGCTGCTCGGACATGGCATCAGTCTACCGGCCCTTTCATCAATCTACCGGGCGTGACGTCAGCTGACCGAATGTGGCGTCAGCCTATCGGACGTGGCGTCAGCCTATCGGACGTGGCGTCAGCCTATTGGACATGGCGTCAGCTGACCGAATGTGCCGTCAGCTAAACGGACGTGGCGTAAGCCAACCGGGCGTGGCGCCTGCCGACCGAATTATACGTGAGCCGACCTGACGTGGCATCAGCTGACCGAACGTCAGCGGCGTCAGTAGGTCATCTTCTTAAATGACGGCTGATAGGGAGGGACTAGCAGGCAGATGATGACATCAGCTTCTGGCTGGGCCTGTCAGCGTTATCTAGTTGGGAGTCATGTATTTGTTACCTGTATGTGCCTATCGGCGAACAGATCCTCAACCAGAGTACGGTCGACGCGGCTCATCCCGGCGTGATGGATCGCAAATCCGTACGGCAGCAGCTCTCGGAGCTCTGGATTTTTCACTTGGTCCGCTTCAGTACGGAGTACCTCTGTGCTGGCTGATCCTTCCCTGAGTACAAACATATTTTTTTTAGTATGCTTGAATAACGGACCGTAACCTTTTGGCATGCAAGAGCAACATAGTGATAAAACAAAGTGGAAGCGTGCGCACTTGTTCATAATTTGGATAATAAGTATTTAGTTAAATGTATTTAGGGCTCCGTGAGTCAGACGGTGCTGGCTGAAAATCAGCGCTGCAGGTGTCTTACACCTCAGCATTATGCTGAGCCAGTGTACCATTCACAGCCGCGAGGACACACAAACACCACCATTTTGTTTTGTATTGTTTTTAATTTATATTTATGTTACTCTGTGTGTCTTCTATGTGAGTGAATAAATGTTTCTTTCTTTCTTCTTCTTTCTATTTCTAACAATTTTAGAGTCTAAATAAATAAATAATTATTATTTATACATACTCGTATAAAACAGTACCGTGACTCACTTATAGACAACGCACAGCCTAAACTGGTGGTCCTAGAGGTTTGAAATTTGGAGGAGATATTCCTCGAGTACCCTAGAGGTGCACGACCGGTTTTAGTATGTTGACGTCACACGCGACAGCTGACAGTAAGTTAGCGTTTAAGCGGTTTTAAAAACGAAATATATTATTAGTGCTTTTTCCTTGAAAATATAAAAATTCATAACGAATTGACGCGTACCTGAGGAACTGTCCGAGCGTGTCCTTCTCCAAGCACATGTCTCGTATCGCTCGCGCCGTTTTTCCGGTTTCCTTGCGCGAATGCACGAACACTAGGATCTAAAAGAAAATTTGTATGTACAGGAGTCATCTATAAAGTACGTCACACTGATTTCGTGATGTTTTGACCCCTCCCCCGTCCTTGTCACAGTTGGTCACACTCGTGACATTCATTCGCAACGACATTTTTATCCTTACACATTTTTAAATATTGACATTATTATATCTCGGCATAAATAGCCTTCGACATATTTTTTTTTATTAGTCCTTTTTATACCCAGTCATTTTTCCCTATAGACCTTAGTCGCCAAAAGGCCCTTAAGGCATCATGGATATTATTATTATTAATAATAATAAATAATAAATAAATAAATCAGGGGACAATATTTTACACAAATCGATCTAGTCCTAAAGTAAGCTCTAAAGGCTTGTGTTATGAGTACTAGACGACGATGTAAATACTTATATAGAGAAATAAATACTTAAATACATAGAAAACATCCAAGACTCAGGAACAAACATTCGTGCTCATCACACAACTATGTGCCCTTACCGGGGATCGAACCCAGGACGCTAGCTTCGGAAGCAGAGTCACTACCAACTAGGCTATCCGCGTCGTCATTATTATTATTAGTTTATTAAAAAAATAACATTGTGTTTGAAAAATTACAATTATTACAATGTCCCGACAAGAATTAAATAAATTAAATTATGAATAACTTATTATACTAACATTAAACTAACCATAACAATATAAAACTATAAGAATTAAATTATTTAACACACAAATATATTATAATAAATTATTTAACATGTCATACAATTTCATTGAAGTCCTTATCCTTTATAATCAGCATTGAATTTGAATTGAATAATAAATCCTACAGTAGGTAACCATGAATAATCAGTCAATTTCATCATAAACATTATCATTATACATACATACATACATACATATAATCACGCCTGTTTCCCGTAGGGGTAGGCAGAGACCACTTCTTTCCGCTTGCTACGATCCTTACACACTTGTTTCGCTTCGTCCACTTTCATTATTCCCTTCATACATGCTCTTCGGTTTAGGGTACTCTTGACCTGGCCTTTTTTCAAGGCGTCCCCGATTTGGTCTCGAAACGGTCATTATCATTATACATTGTTATATCTTATTTGTAATTAACAATCCTATTGCCAAAACTCTTCGACTGAGTGAAAGCACTTACTCAGCAAGAACGTTTTTAGTCTGCATTTTAACTATACCACCTGCGAGCGATTTCAATTCAACCGGCAATCGATTAAAAATTACAATTTCTTGGCAACCTGCAGAGTGCTTGACTACTTTTAGTCTGGAATTGATGGACAGTGGCAAATCCTTACGCCTTGTTGCCAGACGCATTTCCCTTTCATCGGGCGTCAATATTTTGTTGATATGCTTCATCAAGTCATATTAGGAGGGTACGGATATTTCTGAATACGAATAAACGTACCTGATTCCTGCCGGCGTGTTCCATGGTCTTCTCGTATACGATGTCGTTCATCACTTGGAAGCGCTTCAGAGCTTTCTTCTCCGTCACTCCGATGTACTGCTGCTCTAAGGCCACAGGCCTGAAATGGAAACTCACACTGTACGGGCCCGTGAAAAAAAATGCAAGTAGGCTGCATGGTCTCTTACACATGGGTAAAACACACTTCTAGAAACAAAAAACCGGCTAAGCGCTAGTCGGACTCGCGCACTAAGGGTTCCGTACCATTATAATCGAGCAAACCAAAAATCACGTTTGTTGTATGGGAGCCCCCCTTAAATATTTATTTTATTTTAATTTAATTATTTATTTTAGAAGTTAATATATCTAAACATGCTGTGAATATTTCAAGCGTCTACCTGTTGCCGTTATCAATATCGAGCAAAATCGAGCAAAAAAACACGTTTATTGTCACGGGAACACCCTTAAATATTTATTTTATTCTGTTTTTTAGTATTTGTTGTTATAGCGTCAACAGAAATACATCATCTGTGAAAATGTAAACTGTCTATCACGGTTCATGAGATACAGCCTGGAGACAGACCGACAGACGGACAGCGGAGCCTTAGTAATAGGGTCCCGGTTTTACCCTTTGGGTATGGAACCCTAAAAATCTCGCCAACTATACATACCTGAATGAGTTGTCGAAGTAGAAAAGCCCGTGTTCCGGCTTCACTCTCAAGAAGGCAGCCACGTCGGTGTAATTCGGGAGGGTAGCCGATAGCCCCACTAGACGAACCTGGTCAACCAAGTAAAAACCATTAAGTGCTTTCATAAACGATTTTTTATAAATAATACACGATTTTCATAAATTATGTGGACCCGCCACAGCTTCGCCCGCGGTATCTGTACCGACGGCAGCGCCATCTGCCGGGCTGATTTGTGAATCTAAACCATCCAGGGCGCTACCCAAACACGTACAAAAAAAAAACATTCAAATCGGTCCAGCCGTTTAGGAGGAGTTCAGTAACATACACACGTACAGTAGAATTATATATATATATAGATAAAGTCTGTTCGCCGAGAGTTGATAAAAATCAAAGGTTTTTAACTCATTATAGATAGTGGCTGCTAATTATTGTTACCGATGATAGTAAAAAATTATAGGGAAAGACTATGTTTTTTTCATAGAATATTATTATTGAATAGCCTGTTTATGTGCCATTGCTGGAATATCATCGGACAACCACCATGTTGAAGTCTCAGAGTCAGAGGAAGAATCAGAGTCGGTGACGTTTATTATGAAACGTTCAATTGCTTCGTCTAAACACGAAAACCCAAACGACACACTCGAAGCGTATCCCAGAACGGAATGGCAATATCTGGCGCTCGCCCGCCCGGTGCGGCGCCGCGCTTAACAACAACTGCGTGCCTCGTACCACGAAACTCAGTGCGCGCGGCAATTAGCGACGCCCGTCTACAGTTTGCGATAGGCAAGCGACAGTCGAATTGTTTCTGGCAGCGCGAGCAGCAGTGACAGTGGCTGCATGTAAATGAGGTATAAAACATTTGTACAGACCCTTATTGATCATGCTGCCTAAAAATCAAAACTTCTACGTGAAATTTAGCCTAAAGCTTATATTGACTGAGAAGCAACATGCCTACCAGGCAATATGACTATGCAGCACTTGAACTTCATTGTATATTGACTAAGAAGCAAAAGGCCTACCAGGCAATATGACTATGCAGCAGTTGAACTTCATTGTATATTGACTAAGAAGCAAAAGGCCTACCAGGAAATATGACTATGCAGCACTTGAACTTCGTTGTATATTGACTAAGAAGCAAAAAGCCTACCAGACAATATGACTATGCAGCACTTGAACTTCATTGTAAATTGACTAAAAAGCAAAAGGCCTACCAGGCAATATGACTATGCAGCAGTTGAACTTCATTGTATATTGACTAAGAAGCAAAAGGCCTACCAGGCAATATGACTATGCAGCACTTGAACTTCATTGTAAATTGACTAAAAAGCAAAAGGCCTACCAGGCAATATGACTATGCAGCAGTTGAACTTCATTGTATATTGACTAAGAAGCAAAAGGCCTACCAGGCAATATGACTATGCAGCAGTTGAACTTCATTGTAAATTGACTAAGAAGCAACAGGCCTACCAGGCAATATGACTATGCAGCAGTTGAACTTCATTGTATATTAACTAAGAAGCAAAAGGCCTACCAGGCAATATGACTAACGACAACCTTTACAATATTTATCCTTATCCTTATCTTTATCCTTAGACAATCTTTACACAATTTGCTGCTTAGGTATTATTGCAATTTAGGCATTTTGCTTGGCAGACATTCTGATCTTCTGACATTCTTTTTAGTCATTTTGCTTCGTAGACGAATTGAAAGTTCGACATTCTGATGAAGAAGGGTACAGTCAACATACCTCTTCCTGGGTCTGCTCGACGGTGCGCAGGGTGCGTGCGACGAGGGCCTCCAGCACGGGCCCGCGCTCGTCATGCAGCAGGTGAACTTCATCGATGATGATCAGACGGACCAGGTTGGTGAACGAGCGCTCACCACCTGATGACAACCAATAAACATTGTAATAAATAAATAAATCAGGGGACAATCCTTACACAAATCGATCTAGCCCCAAAGTCAGCTGTAAAGGCTTGTGTTATGGGTTTACCATGTAAACTTCCACGGAAAATTGGTTCGAACGAGATCTAGTAAGTAGTTTTTTTTAATACGTCATAAATCACGGAACCCTTCATGGGAGAGTCCGACTCGCACTTGGCCGCTTTTAAAAAAAAATGTCCAATAGGCACTTTGATTGCGGCGAGGGTTGGATCACAGTCGAGGTCATTCGGAAAAGGTTCAAGAAGCATAAACTTTAACACTCTCACTATAGCAACACTCACCCTTCCTCGTGATGATATCCCATTTCTCCGGGGTGCACACGATCAACTGAGTGGCTTCAATTTGTTCGCGCGTGAGCTGGTGGTCGCCCGTCAATTCGGACACTTTCATGTTGTACGCCGCTAGACGTTTGCTGAAGTTACCCACCTGTGGGAATCACGAGTTAGCGATACAATCCTGAAACTAGATAATCTCACTTTCGTTTTGCTTGACTCAGCTAGTAAAAAGTCTAAACAACTTAGACTTTGAGAAAACAACTTTGATTTTTGACTTGCCACCGACTTATATATATTTAATTTATTACTGAATTAACAAATATATCTGATATTTCTAGGTAATTACTAACGACCAGTCTTTATTTCTTAGTTTTCAAAGGGTTTTCGGAGTCGGTTTTGTTTTTTCTAAAAATTAATTTTATTTTTTTGGTTTTTTGGTGATTATGATGTAATATTATAGTTTCATTATATACACTAGTACCAAATGACAATAGCACTACGTAAACTGCTCATCGATCTTTATAAAGTTTTGCGTTCAGAATGCAAGGACTGTTGACCGTTAAGAAGTTCTGTTGCGAACCCCACTATCAGTTCCGATTTACCAGATGCGCTTTAACGAGATCAAGTTGGTTAGCGACAGAGACAAATAAATGTTATCATTATCCATTAACTATCTATCACTGAAGAGTTCCAAGTAGTAATCCGTGGACTCCATCATCACTGCGCTTTACCAAATGAAGCTGTTCTTGTGCAAATCCATCAGTTATCTTAGAAAATGGCAAAAACGGTATATGCTTGCTTACAAAATTCGAGGAGTTCTGTTGATTCCTCATGGATCCCATCATCAGATCCCGCAAATTTTTCTATAACACCATTTCTGAACTATGACAATTCCAACAAAAAAAGAATTATTAAAATCCGTTCACGGGCTAAAAAGTTATGTGGGAACATACATTAAAAAAAAAAACGGGTGGAATAGATAACCCTCCTCCTTTATTGAAGTCGGTTAAAAAGGGTCCTCATTAGTTGTCCTTTAATTTGTAATTTAATAAAAAAAAATGGTGGGTTTCCTTTATTTCTAAACGGGAAACACAAGTTCTGAAAATTGAGCATTTCTTTTGGTAACTTTCAACTCACCTGGTATAAAAAAAATATGGTCATGTGGAATGTTACTCTTCTGTAAGTTGGCCCATTTAATGTAGATTTTAAAAGGATAAAATACTTGAATTAATATAAAATAAATAAAGAAGATTAGGCAAATTAATCATAAACATAAACTATATCAAATAATCAAACTCCAATTAAACAAAAAATTGTAGGAACTGCTTAAGCACATCAAAAAACTGGATAACCAACGATCTCAAAAGAAGGATATGGCGTTCAATACAACTGCGTTGAACAAATAATAACTTAGTTCGTCACGGTAACGCCATCTATTTACAAGTTTATAAACTACGAAGCTCTATTGCCGACGTCTTAGTTCTTATGACATTTACAGTCTTATTTTGCCTGATTAATCGCTCTTTCATTGC
This sequence comes from Tortricodes alternella, assembly GCA_947859335.1. Lineage (NCBI taxonomy): Eukaryota > Metazoa > Arthropoda > Insecta > Lepidoptera > Tortricidae > Tortricodes > Tortricodes alternella. The sequence goes on from OX401972.1 coordinate 3,320,806, forward strand.
TCGCTAGGAGCTACGAACCAACAAAATAAAATGCTTGAATCAGCCAATAATGGACCTTTCCTCAATGTAATAAGAACTCAGAAATGGTGTCATTTGACACCAAAAAAGTGAGCATCGCGAAAATCGCGTTGGGCAGTTCCTTACTATATATTTCTGTGTGGATAACTCACCATCTCCTGCACGAGCGAGCGCATGGGCGCCACGTAGATCATCTTGAAGTCGTGCGCGTTGACGGTGCCGTCGTCGTTGACGTGCTTGCCCACCTCGCGCAGTATGCACAGCAGGGCGACGTTCGTCTTACCCGCACCGGTGGGCGCGCACACTAATAGGTTCTCGTCCGTGTCCAGGGCGGCTTTAGATATACGACTCTGTTGGAGAGAAAATATTGTAAACAAACTTAATTCTAATAAATAACTAGTGGCTCCGTGAGCTGTAGACCTCGCGACAAACTTAACTTTGCCGTTGGAAATCTGTTATCCCCATACATCGATATAGGTCGGATCAGTTTACCAACACCGCAAATAAGTTTTTAATTACAAAAAACCCCCCCATATCTCCGCTATTTTGAAAAATTTCGATAAACTGAATCGACAAAAAAATGCTACATAATTATCGAACCTGCTCACAAAATTTCACGAGAATCGGTTGAGAACTGCGATCTGTAGACGAGAACAAATGGACAGACGGACATCCGCTGGACATACGAAAGCATTTTTGCCCAAGCTGAAACGGAGACGCTTCGCTCGCTCGGTCGATAACTAATAAGGGAGATGTATAGTCTCCGCGTCTGGACAAGTTAAGTGACTTATGGCCGAATTCAGAAACGCCACTTAAGCATTTGACTAGATAGTAAGTAGTTAAATGTCCCTCAACTAGTTGTCAACCAATACAAAAACGTCACTGAAACGTCACTATAATTAAAGCTCAATTTGAGTGGCCTTTCTGAATTCGGCCATTAGAGATGTATAAAGCCTTAAGGGTCATAATAATAAAAATAATAATTGAAACAAAGAAACATCTAAATTGATTAATCTAGGTTCCATGGAGGTGTAGACAGCCTCCACGGTCAAGTATAAAGATGGCGATGTAAGGTCTCTAAATATCAAAAAGAAACAATTTGAAATGTAACATTTCTTGTCCTAATAATACAAAACGAATATGAAAAAAACCGGCCAAGTGCGAGTCGATTTCGCGCACGAAGGGTCCCGTAGCATTATCTATAAAAACGGCAAAATAAATCACGTTTGTTGTATGGGGGCCCCCTAAAATATTTATTTTATTGTTTTTTAGTAGGTTTTGTTTTTATAGCGGCAACAGAAATACATCATCTGTGAAAATTTCAACTGTCTAACTATCACGGTTCATGAGATAAGACAGACGGACAGCGGTGCCTTAGTAATAGGGTCCCGTTTTTACCCTTTGGGTAGGGAACCCTAAAAATTAGATCAGCAATTGAACTAGTAACCAACATAGCCTAAAGAATCGCTGAACTTAAGTGGCAGTGGGCGGGGCACATTACTCGTAGAACAGATGGCTGATGAGGCACGAGTTCTTTAATGGCGTGGGCAGACCCTTACGGTGGAGTGAAGACCTGGCGAAGATTGTGCACAGTGGTCTTTTGGCTGATATGATGATGAGTTTTATAAGCACCTGTATCCTGTTCAAAGTCTTGAAACCCTCGAAGGCCGGCTGCACGTACTTCGGGAGCTTCTCCACGGGCAGCAGAACCTCGTCCTCCTCAAACGGCTTGGGCTTGAGAGCTGGTACGTGGACTTCTTCGTAGCCTGCCGAAACAAAATTCGATTAATGGGTGACGCAAAGTTATACTGAACCTTTTTGAAAGGAGGAGGTTCTTCGTAGGGTTCCGTACCTCAAAAGGAAAAAACGGAACCCTTATAGGATCACTCGTGTGTCTCTGCTGTCTGTCTGTCCGTCTATTTGCCATCGCCAATTTGCTCCAAAACTTCTGGACCGATCGAGTTGAAATTTGGTACACATTATGTATGTCCGTGACCGCAACATGGACGCATAACATAAATAAATGAATTTTAAACATGGGGGCTACTTTTGGGGGCTAAATTAGAAAATATAATAAAAAAGTTATGCAAACTATATCGTGTGACATCAAATGAAAGGGCTTTTTGTCAGGATCTGAAATATATATATTTTTTAATTTTAAAATAGTTTCGAAGTTATTTAGGAAAATAGGCGAAAATTTACCATACCCCCCCCCATGGTGCCGAAACTACTGGGCCTAAAAATTTGAAAAAAAAAAAATATAGAAAAATAGTTCTTCACCGCTTATTGAAAAAATTACAGACGCTCACGAGCATAGAAGTCTGGTCATCGCACGAACGAATCGCTAAACGACGAGACCAGTTTGTCCGTTCTATTGAGCGATCCTACCGACTGCGCCAGTTACCTATACACACTGCTGACCTTATTTTGCCCGTTGGGACGTAAATGATTAAATCAATATATTACTTGTCCAAGATATTACCTATAACTATATTACTATTATAACTTGTTTCAAAAACGTCACACTCAACGGCCCATACTAGGAAGCACACATCGTGATCATATTAACTACTTCGGTGGATCATCATCTGTCTATACGTCACACTGGGCACACGTCTCTCATAGTGAGAAGGACTGGGCGTAGTCGCCACGCGGTTCCAGTGCCGATTGGGGACTTCACACATTTTTGAAGAGGTACCTTTCCGCTGTTTCCTGAAGGAGCCCGGCGGCAGCTGGCACCGCTTGTTGGCCATGAAGTGCGCGCCCGCCGCGAACACGAGCTCCTCCAGCTGAAGCATTTTGCGCGTCCCGGCGGTTTGCGCCCCGTCCGCCGCCTCCGACTTGTGCCGCTTGCGGGGTGCCGACGATTGCTGAGCACCCTGTATTTGAAGCGTTATTTACAAGCTTTTATTTACCCTCACCAGCCCCGGTGTTTGTAATAATTTTTTGTAAGATTAATTGGAACCACTTCCCGATTATTATGACATGGAGCTGATGATGGAGCCGGAAGGTGGGGATGGGAACTCTGTAATAAAACGACACAACCCCATCGAGTTCGGGCTCGTTTTATTCCTCTTAACAAGGACTCTGGTCCTAGATAGTAATTTTTTAATACCAACAATTAAAACTTGTTAAAAAAAGGAGTACTTGTTAATGAAAGGGTGCTATTGCACCACTGGTTCCCAGCGGGTGTGATACCACCCTCCAGTGGGCACTGGAGTGGACACAGGTGGAATTCTTTCATAGGGGCTGTAGCAGCAATTAACCATTGAATAATAGTACATTGTTGTCGTCACCAGAAAGTAAGCAATAGACGGACAAGTAAGGGGCCATTTACGTCACACGATATTCATAATTTTTGAAGCTCCCCCCCCATCCTTTCCACAGGTGGTCACATATGTGTGACTCCCCTACCCTGGTGTGACGTCGTCGATAGATTTGAAGCTTAGAGTATTAATACTTTAGATTTATACATGTCACGTCGCCAAGCTTATGACCCCCCCCCCCCTTGTCATACTTTGTTGACTCGCTCCCTCCCCCTTAACGTGTGACGTAATTAATGGATGGCCCCTAAGTTAGAGGACCGACATGAAGACGAGGTTCGCCCGCGACATCTTCAGGGTTGAATTAGCTTTTTCTATCGCCATAGACAGACAGACAGACGGCTGACCTGATGGAAAGCGATCAAAGCCACCTACGGAACCATCTGAGGCGCTGCAGATGTTGCCAGAATAGTGTTTGAAGTGTTCAATAAGGGAAAGAAAGAAACATTTATTCACTAACACAGAAGACACACAGAGTAACATAAATATAAATTAAAAACAATACAAAACAAAATGGTGGTGTGTGTGTCCTCGCGGCAGTGAATGGGACACTGGCTCAGCATAATGCTGAGGTGCAAGACACCTGCAGCGTTGGTTTTCAGCGCGACTAACGGAGTGCTATACAAATACACTACATGCTAATAATTATTTATCTACTACTACTAAGATGGACTGGTCAATTGGTCATACATATATAGTTAATATTGTATACATGCGTACCTCGTCATCCCCTTTTCCAGTCTCCAGTTGAGCCAGAATCTTCTGCAGGTGCGGCTGCTTGCCCATCTCTTCTCGTAAAGCCGTCCGCTCACTCTCCGACTGGGATGAAGCCAACTTCGTGCAGTATAATACTGTTAACAAAAACAAAAAGTTTCCTGACAAGGCAGAAGCGCTGCGCGACCGCGGCGTGACGCCATCTGTTGTCTTCTATTGGGGATTAATAATGTATGCGCAAAAATCTTTTCCCAAAGTATTAGATCCCGAACTATTTTACTCAAAAAATCATTAGTTAAATCAGCTTATCGCAATTTTACAGTTAGCGAAAGTATTTTTCGACGAATAAGTACTTACGTAAGGGACACAAGTTAACCCTAACCTACCCCTGACAAAGCAAAATATTGCCAAATGATAAAAATACGAATGTAAATATGCTAAAGATTCGATTGGGAAATGAATCTACTGCGATAAGTTTTTTGGGAGGTGAAATTTGGTGAAAAATATTTTGCCCAACGGGCAGTAGGTACACCTTCTATTGGATTTTTCGTCGTTGATCGGGTCGCCTTCCCTAAAACATGGTTGAGGGAGACGATGGCTGAGATACGCGTCATACTCGTGAACGGGGGCTGTCTGTGGGGTCCGGACGGTTCATGCTCGCAAGGACCAATTAAATTGGTTAGTTTTTAATTACCATACGGTTCATCATACCATCTTAGGACTAATTAATCGAACGTGGCCACAAGTAGTCTTGTGGCTCTGCCCACCCCACTAGGGATTTCGGGCGTATGTATGTATGTATGTAGTTTTTAATTTATTAGGTTTGTGCGATATCAGAACCTGACTAGAGAGACTTCATAGCGTTCTCTATACTATATTTGATAGTTTTTAACCTTTGTTGATTATTTATTGCTTTGTTACTTTGTCCTCCTCTGCTGCACTGGGAGTGAAGAAATATCATAGAATGCGTGCAGATGCTTTCATCCTGGCATGTCGTAAAAGTCTACTAAGGGACGGGTCCTCTCCAACATGGTGGACTATCTGTATGCGCGATGGGCTGATCACCTGTCACCATACGGTTCATCATACCATCTTAGGACTAATTAATCGCACGTGGCCACAAGTAGTCTTGTGGCTCTGCCCACCCCATTAGGTATTTCAGGCGTGATGCTATGTATGTATGTGTTACTTTGTAATGTTTCTATTAAATTTTATTTGAGTTTTATATATGATGTAATATCAATGTTTGGCTTGAAAAGATGATTTTCTGCTGAGTTTATTGCGGCGCTTCTCAGTAATGATGGTCCTGTCCGACGCGCTGGTAGATTCCACCCATTTTAATTTACTCATGTGACAAGTAAAAGAGACCGCAGGTGACCAATTTGCTAAATAAATGAATTTAATTTGATTTAGTTCCGTTCCACCCTGCATGTATTGGTTTTGTAGCATTCACATACTCACCGGTGTATCTATACTTGGTCAATATTTTGACGAACTCGAAGCAGTCGTATCCGAGCATCAGCACTAGTCTATTTTCTAAGTCGCGATCGTCAGCAGCGTCATCTAGCGCCTGTAACAAATATAATGATTAATCATCTGAATGCAATAGATCATTTATTTCTGATATTGTACCGAACATTACACGGAAAATCCGCACGTAACCTTTGATGCCTTTGGAATAAAAAAAAATCTACTCGTACATTATAAACCAGTGATCACAAATTAGGCACATTTGAGGTCCGTTTTTAGGGCTCCGTAGCTTAAAAGGAAAAGAGCGGAACCCTTATAGGATCACTCGTGTGTCTGTCTCTCTGTCCGTCTATCACACCCAATTTGCTCCGAAACTACTGGACCGATTGAGTTGAAATTTGGTACACATATGTAAGTCGGTGAGCGCAACACGGATGTGTTATGTAACGTAAATAAATGAATTTTAAACATGGGGGCCACTTTTGGAGTTTAAATTAGAAAATTAAAAAATAAGTTTTGCAAATGATATCGTGTGACATGTCAAATGAAAGGGCTTATTGTGAGGATATTAAATATATTTATGTTATAATTTTAAGATAAATGGTTTTGAAGTTATTTAAGATAATTTATAAAATAAAAAAAACCGACTTCAAATATCCTATGAAAAGTAAGTTTTTTTTTACATTTTATTTATGAAGTATCCTGTGATTTAACGACACACATTTACTACATCAAGTAACAATAGCATAATGCCAATTGCAAGGATATCAGTTGTTGAGGAGTTCTCCTGGTTCTTCAGTTTTACTACATGAATTTTCATGGACATAAGTTGCTTCAGAACGTTATACAGCAATTTAATCGCCAACCGTGACATACTCAACATTTAGTAGTTCCGGTGATCATCTGTGGTCTTCATCAACAGTTCCACTTCACCAAATAATGCTTTTGGAACTTAACTGCTTGAGTTATTACAGAAAATACTAAAATTGCTATATGGTTGCCTATAATATTTGAAGAGTTCCATCGATTCCTCATAGATCCTCTCATCATAACTCGACTTTGACTACAACGGGACCAAACTGGACGTATACCCTATCGATTATAAAAAGAATTTTCAAAATCGGTTTGTAAATGACGGAGTTCTGAAGTAACAAACATAAAAAAAAAAAAAAAATACAACCGAATTGAGAACCTCCTCCTTCGGTTTTTTTGAAGTCGGTTAAAAAAAGGCGTAAATCTACCATTCCCCCCCATATCTCCAAAACTACTGGGCCTAAAATTTTGAAAAAATGCAGGAAATAGTTCTTTACCTAAAGATTACAAGAGTCTATGGTATTTAAAGTAATAGGATATTCTTAATTATACGACGGTCACGTCGCGGTTTGGTGAGCGATCAGGGTCGCACAATGACAGTCAGGCACTTAACGAACAGCGTCTCCTCGCGTTGTCCGTTGTCGAGTCGAGGGCAGCAAAAACGAAACGCGGGCTATTTTTAATTACGTACTCAATAATATAAGTTAATTTATAATAGAAACTTAAACTAAGAAGATTACGTTTCTGTTATATATTGTTCTGTTTAGTTAAGAGGAGTGTGAGACTAAGGCTTTTCATACAAAAGCCGATAACGATTTCCACCCCTTACAATTTTTGATAGGTTGTCCGTCAGAACAAAATCTAGGTCTATAAGTTATGCTTTTTTTACTATAATCTATAAATTCTGATTTATTGTTGTTTCAGTATTCTCATACAAAACTAATTTCAACCATTATTTGACTTTCTTGATCTTTAATCAAAATTCAAAAAATTGTATAGACCTAGATTTCGTTCAGACTAGCCTCCATGCTATTAGCGAAGTGGCTCCCATGTTTAAAATTCATTTATTCACTTTACACGTCCGTATTGTAGTCACCGAATTACATGTGTACCAAATCGGTCTAGTAGTTTCGGAGCAAATTGGCTGTGACAGACGGGCAAACAGACAGACAGGCACACGAGTGATCCTATAAGGGTACCGTTTTTTTCCTTTTGAGATACGGAAACCTAAAAAATTAGGCATTCTGGGATTTAGGTATTTTGACACTTAGTCCTTTTGAGATCTAGGAGTATTGGTAAAAGGGTAAAACGAACTGAAGCCGTTCTGAACCCAAAAACACCGCGTCGATAGGTCTTATGAAAAGGAAAATAAGTTGAATTCCGGTGTTTGGCCGCCATCTTGAATATTTGAATGTCGAATAACATTAACACATACCAAAAAGCCGGTCAAGTGCGAGTCTGACTCGCGCGCCGAGGTTTCCGTACTTATGAAAAAGAAACATTACCTTGCAGGTACGGAACCCTAAAAATTCAAAAAAATTGCTTTTACCCCATTTACAACCTACCCATGAAATGAGATAAAAAATAACTTTCGCAAGCTCCTATCTCCGTGCAATCGTCGAGTGTGATACGACCTTGCAAAGGTTATTCCATTTAACTTTTTTTTACGTGATGTAATTAATAATTTACGGATTTCGGAGTTTTTCCTTTACTTGTGTTGTAAGACACTGCTTCTGCCAAATTTCATGATTCTAGGTCAACGGGAAGTACCCTATAGGTTTTGATTCCCTTTGGATTACCTTGAAAGTATCAAAATATATGACATCAAGGTTGATTTTTTCACAGCTTTAAAAGATTGCGGACCTGAGTATTTGATATTAATTTCAACTTGATACCTCCACGCGTTCCTGAGAAAATCTTGACACACAGACAGACAGACAGACAGACAAACAAGTGACCCTATAAGGGTTCCGTTTTTCCTTTTGAGCTACGGAACCCTAAGAGTAATATATTTAGCGTCTAGACTCAAAACGGAGGCCATATTCGCAAGTCTAGATTTAAATTACCTTGAGAGTTCTCGTTGTTGCACGTAACGTAAGCGACGAAACGTGTTTTATTTTTGTAATTTTTTTAATTTCCTTATGTAATGGATAGTTTTGATCTTCTGTCACTGGCACAAGTTGTAACAACCAGGCCGGTTATAGTTCTATTGCAAGTGCTTCTAGCTCAGCTGCCTTTGGGGCACTTCGTTTTTGGTCCGGACAAATTTGCTGCCCCGGCCGAAGTTCAAGGTCAGGACCATTTATTATATACCTAAGGTTAAACACTAGACGTCGCAGTGACATTTAGTGCATTCATGTGATAATTTACATACACACATACATAGCATCACGCCCGAAATCCCTAATGGGGTGGGCAGAGCCACAAGACTACTTGTGGCCACGTTCGATTAATTAGTCCTAAGATGGTATGATGAACCGTATGGTGACAGGTGATCAGCCCATCGCCCATACAGATAGTCCACGATGTTGGAGAGGACCCGTCCCTTAGTCGACTTTTACGACATGCCAGGATGATAAGCATCTGCACGCATTCTATGCTATTTCTTCACTCCCAGTGCAGCAGAGGAGCAACAACAAATGTGATAATTTCCACGGTCAAAACCAAAGTCAAAAATATCAGTTCATCGTTAGGGTTCCGTACCTCAAAAGGAAAAACGGAACCCTTATAGGATCACTCCTTTGTCCGTCTGTCTGGCAAGAAGCAGTGTCTTATAGCACAAGTAAAGGAAAAAGTTCGAAAACCGTACATTTTTAGTTACTCCACAAAAAAGACGTACGTTTTCACAGCTAAATTGCTGAACGGATTTGGATGAAATTTTCCAAGGGTCTACTTCGCTGTCCGGGGAAGGCCACGGGATATTTCTTATCCCGGAAAATCGCGATAAATGAATATGCACACAAAGTCGAGGGCAGAAGCTCATTATGAGAAGACCAAAATTGGACGCGGTTTGAACTGACGATAATTATTCGACGTTGTTACAGATGGCGACACTTTCGATTTTATAGTAATAGGCGGCGGTTCGGCCGGTTGCGTGGTCGCGAACAGACTGACAGAAATCGAGGAGTGGAAGGTGCTTCTGATTGAAGCTGGCGACGAGCCGGCTTTGGAATCCCTGGTAAAGACCTTGAGAGCCGCATGGCATCTAGCACAACTCACCCGCGGTGTTGTGCGTCCTTCTCAAACAAAACCAATTAATAAGGGACGCCATGAAAGAAATTAATAAAGAACACATTAAAATTACTATAACAAACGGAACGCACTGAACACAGACTAGTTAATCCTGAAACTTAAATATCCAACTTATTTGACACAGACAAATAAAAACATTTATTCACTATAACACAGAAGACACACAGAGTTATATCAATTAAGAATACAATACAAAAAAAATTGACAACGCGGATAGCCTAGTTGGTAGTGATCCTGTCTCCGAAGCTAGCGTCCCGGGTTCGATCCCCGGTAAAGGCAAATATTTGTGTGATGAGCACTATGTTTGTTCCTGAGCCTTGCATGTTTCCTATCTATTTAAATATTTATTGATCTATATAAGTATGTTTATCGTCGTCTAGTACCCATAACAAAAGCCTTAAGAGCTTACATTAAGACTAGATCGATTTGTGTAAAGATTGTCCCGCAATTTATTTATTTATTATTTATAAAACATAAAAAAAAAAATTTTTGCTAGTAGGACACATGGGCTCTTTTACATGTCTGAATTTACCAGCGCTTCGAAAGTTGACATCTCCTGAGAAGAAACGCCGCAAGAAACTCAGCAGTAAGTCTTTTTTCAACTTTGTTTTATCTAAAAACTAACACAAAATGTCAACATAAAAACTTAATGGGTAAAAATTAATTCTAATTCTCTGGTAGACACACACAACCATAATTCATGGTTGTGTGTGTCTTCGTCCAGTGAATCGGATACTGGCTCAGCCTAATGCTGAGGTGTCAGACACCTCCAGCGCTGATTTTCAGCCAGCACCACTGCGACTCACAGCGCAATGCGCAATATACACTCGCGGGTAAGTTGGGCTAGCCACAATTTCGCACATAAGTTCCGAAAAACTTGAACTTATGACCCTCTGCATGAGGCGCCACTTGGCTACTACACTGCAGGCGCAAGACACTGAAATAAACCCAACCGCTTTCGGTTTTTAATTGATAAAAGAACCTTTTTTTGCAGCTCCCAGGACTCGCCCCATTCGTGGACTCCTCCAAAGCCGACTGGAACTACAACACAGAGGACGATGGCTACTCCAGCCAAGCGCACAGATCAAAACGCATCCACCTGACGCAAGGCAAAATGCTGGGCGGCTCCAGCGGCGCCAACTATATGTACTACGTGCGAGGAAATCGCGCAGATTATGACAACTGGGCGGTTGATAACCCCGGATGGGATTGGGAGAACGTGACGGGTTACTTTAAAAAAAGCGAGCGTATGAACGCGCCAGAAATAATGAACAGCGCGGCTGCACCGCTACATAATACTAAAGGGTACTTAGGCGTGACTAAACCCGCGTGGAAGGTTACGAAGAAGTATATGGCCGCTTTAAAGGAAAACGGACGTCAGCTTTTGCTGGATACGAACGGCTACGACCAGATTGGGTATTCCGCTGCCCAATTTACAGTGGATAAAGGCATACGTCAGAGCACCGCCACAGCATTCTTGAGCGTCATTAAAAATCAGACGAATTTGCATATTCTAAAAACTACATACGCGAGGAAGATCGTCTTCGAAAAGAAAATGGCGACTGGAGTTGAAGTGGAACTGGCTGATGGCAGCACAATTCAATTACGGGTTAGAAAAGAGATCATTCTATCCGCCGGAGCGATTAACAGCCCTGCAATCCTGATGCTCTCAGGTATTGGACCGGAGAAGCACTTGAGAGAAATGGGTGTGGACGTGTTATTAGATGCTCCGAGCGTCGGTAATAATCTACAAGATCACGCTACCGTAGCTGTATTGGTTACTGGGGAGAAAGGGCTATCTTCGATAGCACGAAACGCGGACAATTTTGATTTAAGTAGATTCCCTCTACCGTCTTTACTCGGGCATATATCTTTAAATAACCAATCTTTCCCTGACTACCAAGCAACGATGATACCTCTGCCAGCGGCGACGTTATATTTAAATATAATATGCGCCTTCATGTTCAGACTTAACGACGAAATTTGCGTGGCAATGACGCAAGCCGCACAGCGCCAAGAAACTTTATTCGCGCTCATCACGCTCCTGCATCCGAAATCCAATGGCTCAATTAGATTGGGCTCTCAAAGAAAACCACTCATTTACACAAAATTCTACTCAAACACGGACGACTTAGAGACCCACGCTTCTTGCATCCAAGATTACTTGACCCTCCTCAATACGACATACTTCAAAAGGGTGCGATCAGAAATCGTCAACGTTAATTTACCTCAATGCAATCAGGACTTTGCGAGTCATGATTATTGGAAATGTTACGCGTTAAATATGGCGTCATCACAATTCCACCCGGCTGGTACATGCGCGATGGGTCCAAGTGGAGTGGTGGATGAGAGACTTAGGGTTAGGGGAGTGGGGGGGTTAAGAGTGGTGGATGCCAGCGTTATGCCTAGTATTACCAGTGGTAATACAAACGCGCCAGTTATTATGATAGCGGAGAAAGCTGGTGACATGATTAAAGTTGATCACGGAGTGATGAGTCGAAACTAGAACAGGGTTGCCAACTTTTTTAGGGTTCCGTACCTCAAGAGGAAAAAACGAAACCCTTATAGGATCACTCGTGTGTCTGTCTGTCTGTCTGTCTGTCCGTCTGTCACAGCCAATTTGCTCCGAAACTATAAGACCGATTGAGTTGATATTTGATATACATATGCAAGTCGGTGACCGCAACACGGACGCGTGACGTAAATATATGAATTTTAAACATGGGGGCGATATTTGGCGGGTAAATTAGAAATTTTTAAAAAAAAGTTATGCAACCTACATCGTGTGACATATCAAATGAAAGGGCTTATTGTGAGGATCTTAAATCTATTTTCTTATGAATTTTAAGTAAAATAGTTTAGAAGTTATTTAGGAAAATAGGCGAAAACTGACCAATCCCCCCCTTATCTCAGAAACTACTGGGCCTAAAATTTTGAAAAAAATACAGAAAATAGCTCTTTACCTATAGATTACAGGAAAACCTATAAGAAGTCTATGGTATTTAAAGTAACGTAGTAAATTTCAGATAGTCAAGTACGGAACGGAACCCTCTCCACGCGAGTTTAACTCGCACTTGTTTTTAAGCTTCCTTTACCACATACAGATAATCCATACCATACACTTTTCAATGTGATCAGTATACAAAAGGCCAAGTACGGACGACAAATATTCTGAAAATAGCACGGTTTTCTTCACGATCGCACGTAAGTTGCAATTAATGCTGTCATCTTTCAAGCTTATAATAAAATTTGAACTAATTCTTAGCTAGATTTTTATACCCCCAAAAAAAACCCCTAAGAATATTCTGCCACTAAAAAAAATCCCAATCCAGTTATGTTGCCCCTAAATTTAGGGGAAAACCCCAGAAGTTGGCAACCCTGAACTAGAATCCATAATTCAGCGAACTAAATTAACAGCTCAAAATGCACAAGTGTTGCCACAGTAAAAGTAGTGCTGCTCATGTCGATAATAAGAAAACTTTACGGTTTTCAATCAATCAATCAAATAATTTATTTCGTATCAAAGTCAAGTCAAAGTCAAACTATCTTTATTCAATTTAGGCTTTTACAAGCTCTTATGAAGGTCAAGGAATGAATCTACCACCGGTTCGGAAAAAATCCTCTACTGAGAAGAGCCGGCAAGAAACTCGGTGAGGTATCATTTTTTCAAATCAGTACACATATAAGTCAACAATGATGTCTACAGTTTTATACAAATCTAAGTATATACCACAGCAGGTACGCTCATCGAGACCCAGGGATCGCCAGTGCAGGTCACGATTTAAGCCAAACGTCCCTGTCCATGACGTAGTCTTTTACTGAGTAATATGCCCTAGAAATAAGAATTCGCTTTACAGTAGATTTGAACATTGTGTCTGTTTGTTCTATTATGTTTTTAGGTATTTTATTGTAAAAACGTGTACAATTTCCTAGAAATGATTTTTTAGTTTTAGCCAGTCTATAAGTTGGTACTTTAAGCTTTCCGGTATTTCTAGTAGCCTTTGGCTTATCTACATTTGTAGGAAAATTGTATATATTTTTTCTGACATACATTATTATTTCAAATACGTATAGCGAAGGCAGGGTTAGTATTTCAATTTCCTTAAAAAATTCCCTCAGTGACTCGCGGGTGCCCATGTTATATATGGCCCTGATGGCCCTTTTTTGTAAAATAAAAATAGACTCTAAGTCAGCAGCTGATCCCCATAAAATTAAACCGTATGAAATAATACTTTTGAAATACGCGAAGTAAACCAACCTTGCCGTCGCTACATCAGTTAATTGCCTCATCTGTCTGACTGCAAACGCAGCAGAGCTCAACCTACTCGCTATGGCTGTAATATGGGAACCCCACTGCAGTTTTGAGTCAAGTGTTAATCCTAGAAAAACAGTTGACTTTACAAATTCAATAGAATCCATATTCTGTTAGCAAAAAATACAATTCAAACTTATTTGCTAGTGTTAGTATAAGAGCGTGGAGATTTGAATATCGCCAAACATGTTGTCCGAATAACGTATGGCCGAATTTTGATTTCACCTAATGCCATTTTCCGCCAAAGCATTGGCTTTTCAGGACAATTAGAAAAAACACATTTTTGCAATAATAATATTTCTTTAATCTAGAAGCATGAAACACAAAGCACTTCTATTTGACAAATTTTTTGATAGCTAGGTAAATCACACAAAAATTTGCATAGTTCTTATAGTTTCGGAAAAAAGTGGCTATGACATACGGACGGACAGACAGACAGACAGACAGACAGACATGACGAATCTATAAGGGTTCGTTTTTTGCCATTTGGCTCGGAACCCTAAAAATAATACAGAAAATAGTTCTTTACCTATAGATTACAGGAAAACCTATAAGAAGTCTAAGGTATTTATTTTTACCATCGACATACGAAGGGTTGAACGGTTAAAAACACCAGTGCGACATACCTTCAACACTTCGCTGGACTTGGCTTGCGAGAGCATCGCATCAGGGAAGTGCCGGGAGAGTCTTCGCTGGAGCCAGTAAGCGTCAATGTCCATGGGATGAATGACCGCGTCCCGACGTTTTTGAGATTGCTCTTCTGACAACTGTGGTGAGAAAAATGGGTTGCAATTTATAGAGGGTCACCCCTGCCTCCGAAGCTAGCGGGTTCGAGCCCCGGTAAGGGCAAACATTTGTGTGATGAGCACGAATGCTTGTTCCTGAGTCTTGGATGTTTCCTATGTATTTAAGTATTTATTTGTCTATATAAGTATCTTCGTCTAGTACCTATAACAGAAGCCTTTAGAGCTTACTTTGAGACCTGTGTAAAATATTGTATAAAAAAAGGCTTTTCAGAGCTCGTGTTGAAGCATCAAATAGTTTTTAAGATATTTTGCACAATATAGGGCAATTGTTAACTATGACTTACAGAAATCAACGTCAAATTTATGACTAGAGATGCAACAGATATCTGGTTACTACCGGTATCGGGCCAACTGGTCATGATTTTACTATCCGAGCGGATACGGATACGGTAAAAAAAGTCATCAAAAATAAACGAAATCAACGTCAGTTATGAATTTAAAAATTAGTTTATTTTTATCTTTATATATATAATTCTACTGTACGTGTGTATGTCACTATACTCCTCCTAAACGTGTATGTGTTTGGGTGGCGCCCTGGATGGTTTAGATTCACAAATCAGCCCGGCAGATGGCGCTGCAGTCGGTACAAATACCGCGGGCGAAGCTGTGGCGGGTCCACTAGTTTAAATATAAAACTCCACATAACATCACGTCGTGGTCGTTCGTATATTCAGAACTGCGCCACTATTCGGTAACGTCCAAGCGATATTGTAGCGATGCACTAGCGAGATTCACATCCCCCATAAGCGTCCATTAACCCCAACCTCCCCGCGCACTTTAAAGTTGAAACTTGCTCATCATGCGATAGCTCGTGAGCGGACGGATATCCGGCCAATAGCCATGCCGGATACCGGTATCCGGCCAAACCACTATCCGTTGCATTTCTACATATACCTCGGCAATATTTAAAAAGAGCGCTGACGGCCATATAAAATGTACGGCCGTCAGCGCTCGTTTTACAATTGGTGAGGTATATGTTAGATAAAAGACCTGTCTTCTATAAACGATACATTATATTCATGAGTACTCACATTGGTGTGAATAGCGTTCCGTTTGCCTTCTCCGTCGCTGTCCTCTTCCGCGCTACTTTCTTTCTCTTTCTCATTATCCGAGCCCTCTCCATCCTCTCTTTCTTCTTCCCGGACCTGAATACAAAGTCAAAATTATTCTTTATAAAAAATCTAATAAAGAGAAATTGATTATGCCATGACCATTGGATCGATATGGTAACAGCAATCCGTGAATAGCTATGATAGGATTTTTGTAATGGCAGAAGAACCCGTCAGACAGGGCGCTGACAGCCCCGCGTGTCATAGGTACCGCTTTCTGTGAGAAGCGTCGACTGAAATAACTTTTATTGGCGCAATCACTGTATTCTGACTATATTTTTATTGTTATTATTTCATTTTGGTTTTCTGACATTAGTGTTGTTTTAGTTTCTATTTTATTGTATTTTTTTGACATCTGTTTTCACTTGTTATTGATTGTATTTGTGACATTTTGAAGAGACATATCTATTGTGATTATTCCTAGAATTATTTCTAGATGGTATTTTAATATAATTCTGTTTCAACGGACGATCTATTTGTGACTTCATTATCTTTAACATATAATATTTGTAATGTATTTTTCATAAACAAATAAATGACCTACGTACCTATAAACTACTAGCTGTGCCTTCAACTTTGTTTGCGAGGTATTGAGATGAAACCTACGTGTTACTTCAGGGGTATAAGGTACATCCAAATTTCAAATCCATCCAAACAAACAAACTCGCACACACACGCACAGAATTAAAAACTTTCGTATCTATAATATCATAGTCCAAGATTGGAACCGCTAGGCCAACTGGTCCAAATGTCCAACCGCTCACCTCTCCGTAAGCATCCTCATCGTCCTCTTCAGAAGACTCTTCGAACTGCACATTTATTCCGTATGTTTCGTCAATCTCAGTATTACCTTCTGTCGGAGAGCTGATGTTGAAATCTGTTATTTTCTTTCCTGTGGATGAATAAACTCTTGTTATAAATATAATTACCTATGACAAATACTTCATGCTCATACTCATCAATCAATACTGATATTATTAATTCGAAAGTAACTCTGCCTGTCTGTCTGTTACGTTTTGACGGCTTAACCACTGAACTGATTTTGATGAAATTTGTAATGGATATAGTTTGAGCCCTGGGGAAAGAAATATTTCATATTTTTTTCAGAATATCAACCCCTTAAAGGTCGAAGGAGTGCCTCACAAATGCATAAATCTGACTGAACAGCATCACTAGACAGTGGGCAGGTCAGCACCGCATTTACCTCACCATTATGCAGGTTTAAGTGACAGTGAAAAGTCGACTAAGGGACGGGTCCTCTCCAACATGGTGGACTATCTGTATGGGCGATGGGCTGATCACCTATCACCATATGGTTCATCATACCATCTTAGGACTAATTAACTGAACGTGGTCACAAGTAGTCTTGTGGCTCTGCCCACCCCATTAGGGATTTCGGGCGTGATGCTATGTATGTATGTATGTAAGTGACTCAGGTACTTATATCCCTGATAATTTTATACAGGTCGTTTAAAAATGTATAAGTCTTTTCTAACAGCTCACACACATTGGGGAGATAGAAGCTTTCCGGGGTTCCGCCCACATCTCGATATGACTAGGTAGCTGATACGACCAGATCGCTTTGTGACTACATCTCCATGTGACTACATCGCTTTGTGCCTAGATCGCAATACGACCAGATCGCTTTTTAGTAAGTTTTTTTTTTAAGTCGGACACAGAGTAACATAGTTGTTAGATAAAACAATGCCACTATTAGATACCATTGTACAGTCAAACTCGAAGTAGTTGTATGTTTGAGTACCTACCATGTCGCAGTAAAGTAATTATAAGTTGTAAGTATAAAAGTGTCTGTATTTTTGATTTAGTATGCTACGTATGAGTTCGACTGTACGTCATACCTATATTCCTATCCCATCCCTAGGTCGTATCGCGATCTAGGCACGAAGCGATGTAGTCACATGGAGATCATGGAGTCACAAAGCGATCTGGTCGTAACAGCTACCTAGTCATATCGAGATGTGGGCGGAAAGCTTCTATCCCACATTGGAGACTGTACAAATCTGATCATATTTAAAACAAATATTTTAGGGAATGTGACCAGACCTAACACACTTTTTCTTTATTAGCTCAGTCTTAATGTGGATTTCTTACCTAAATTAACGAGCAGTGCGAATCTCTCATCAGGAATTGATCCAAGCAGGAGCTCAATCTCCTTCTTCTTTTCTGGGTCTTTCAGCCTGTCATTCTTCAGAACAACTAGGACCTGTCGAAAGAAACAGTTTCATATTATATTTATTTGAATAAGTATGTCACATCCAGAGGTGAAGTGTTTCTATGAATTGAAGGACGTCATGCTATATATATTACGATTTCGTAACGCACTAGGGCCGTATTTTCCATCTACCTTCGGACCGGAGATGGCAATGTACAAGTATTTTCAATGATTGCTTCATTTGTCATACATAATGGACTTAAACAGTTAGTCAATTTAAATGTTACTTAAAACTTACCTAACATAGCCTAGACCAGGGGTTCCAAAACTTTTTCAGTCCGCGGCACACTCACCGGTTTAGTATTTTGTCACAGCTAACTTTTCGAAATATTATTTTGTACCCGTGAATATCTAGGTTAAGTTTCCGGTTTGAAAGAGGAATGTCTCACAGCTCACAGATTGCAACACCCTGGGTGAGACAATTTTTCAGAAAAATGAAATTGCTATTATGAAAAATGAATATGTGAATTTATATGAATAACCAGATAACCAGCAAAGTATTTTGAACTTCATGCACGATGAACAAAGGAACACTGCAGTTTGCTACATCGATTTATAGATTATACATATATGTAGGAACTTACCTCGTCACAAGCACCACAAAGGATGTCCCTGGGCTGGTCTCCGAGAGAGCCCTGCATGAATGAAAGCAGCAGCTCGTAGGCGTGGCGTGTGTGCTGCGCTCGGGGACGGTACACGGCTCCTGTGTTCTCGTCAGACCATGCCACTTGTTTTCCTTTGGACTTGGAGAGCTCATAGGAGGCCTCATCACGTTTCTGACGTCTGTAAGATATTTAATTTCGAATTATAATACAAATAAAGTTAATTATTCACTTATTTAGGGCCAGTACAGACTGACAGCATTTGAACTGCAAAATGGCAGTTCCAGTGCAGTTCTGCATGGCAACTGCAAGCGGACTGCGCAGTCAGTTTGATGCAGTTACGTCAACTTTATCAGAACTGCACTTGAACTGCCATTTTACAGTTCAAATGCTGTCCGTCTGTACCGGCTCTTAAAGACACACAAACTGCATACATATTTAAATAACAAGACCATTGTAGAAGGCGACATTCTGATAAAGTAAAGTATCTTTATAAAATTTTGAAAAACTGATGGTCACTTCATTATGATTCTGTAGATTTTTCTGAAGCCATATTTATTTTAATAGTAATAATTTGTTATTTATATTATGTTCAAAATTAAAACAATAATTTTTGACAACCATACATTTAAATAACATTGTCATCACTGTTGAATAATAAAGCTGATCATAAATAATTTCTTGCAAGGAAGGCATAAAAGGTGTTTATTTTTTAGCAATATCCATATTAAAACCTACATTTAGTGCTTATGACATAAAAACAACTCAGCCTTTACAATTACAATCACTTGTTATGAATTTTGGGTAGAACTAAACCTATGATCTCAAGCTACATAACTGCCGCTACTTACTTGACTTTCCTCTCCTCTGCCTTGTCGGGCTTCGTGCGCTGAGCCCGGTCACCCATCCGAGTGCCGATGAGCTTTCCCGACAGCGACAGAACCTCTCCCGTGGCCTCATCGCGACCACGGCGCTCAATAAGCCTCACATCGGCTTGGAGGACGAGGTTCGAATTCTGCAAATGTTGACATGTTACGAAAAATACTAATTGCAATTTATAATTTTATAGCAGAAGTGTTGATTACAAAGTAAATTAAAGTATTTTAAGTGGAGATTTGGTAGTTATATTGCACAATAATAATGCGTTTGTTAGAAAAAATTAACAATAACATACCGCCTTGTATTCATACTGCAACTGTCTCGCCGCAGCATCCGCCATGCTCCTGGTTCACTTATTAACGATGCTAATTAATACCCTTACATGTATTTAATGCTAATTAAGTATTATATTGGTAAATAGATTTTAGACGCGAAAAAACAGTTTTGCGAGGTTATGTTTCAACGGCCATCTTTGATTTGAAGTGACAGTCGCAATCGCAAATGTGTCTGCGTTTTGTTTATGATGCGAAAACATAAATAAATTGTCATAAAATTAAACATGTTACTTTAATGTGTTATAACTAATTAAATTTTCCCAATATTTAATGAGTACTAAAAACTACTTTATGAAGTTACTGCTTGCAATTAAAATACAGTTACCTTAGATTATAGAAGTAAAAGATACGCTGTAAAATAATTGAACCTACGACTGTAATGCTACGCTGCTCCCGCAAACATCAGCGCCCTAATGAAAAAACAAGATGGCTGTATTTTATTAGTACGTTGATTTCAAATATGTTTTTTCGCCGCACGTCAGCCAGTGACAGTATGACCAAATTAAGAAGATTGTAATAATGCTGACACAAATAAACACTTAATTGCCAATATTATTTAGTATCATAACCTTACAGGCCAAACAAATGCGCATATGTTTTGTATGAATCCGTGGCCTGTATAGTTGACGTTTTAGGCGGCATGGCTTGACGGTTTCAACGTTTACTCTATTAGTATTCTATACTCTAAGACAGATACTCCATAAGACGTGTATTACACTGCACGATAAAACAGACACGATGATCGGGTATCGGTGGTTTATCGGGTGTGATGTGTGACCACAGAATTGATAATATATAAAACCCGAATTTTATGCTTAAGACGCGTCTTACACTGCATGACAAACCAGACACCAGCAATTTTTTTGGCATTTTATTGCTGCAATTCGAGCTTTCCCCAAAAGTTTACACTTGAACTTTTTGTTTCCAATAGCCCTCTATCTAGCCCGTTTTGTAGGTATGGGTGCCTTACTCCCTTATTCTTAATTCACCACCCTGAATTGAATTAAGCGTCTCATTGCACTGCACGTTTTCTCGGGCCCCTAATGGCCGAATTCAGAAACGCCACACAGTTTAATTAAAGCTCAATTTGAGTGACCTTTCTTAATTCGGCCATAAGTCCCGTTCCCGTTAGTGTAATAAGAGTAGAAGGCTTTAGTATGCGTGCCTTACTCCCTAGTAAGGCACGCATACTAAAGCCTGTCACACCCGATACATCGTGAGGGTTTATCGTGCAGTATAATACGCGCTAAGGGACCTGAGAAAACGTGCAATGTAATGCTCTTTATGGACGCCTTAGGCTAGCCACTGACCTACAATATAACTGTGCAATATCACTGGTTGCTTAATTATATTGATCGTCACTATATTATATTGACGCTCAAAATCGACTACTGACGATCAATTTAATTGTGCAACCAGTGACATTGCACAGTTATATTGTAGGTCATTGGCTAGCCTTAGGTTAGCCACTGACCTGAAATATAACTGCGTCAGTAGTCGATATTGACCGTCAATATCAGGTACTCACGATCAATATAATTGTGCAACCAGTGATATTGCACAGTTATATTGTAGGTCAGTGGCTAGCCTTATGCAATGCCATGCCAGTGTTGGTAGCACTGCAAGCTGTCAAAATTGTTATATGGAAATTTTTTCGTGGTTGTACGTTTGTTTGTTTATCAAATTATCAACAATACGATACGGTTTTTGCCGAATAAATGAGTTTGAATAAATGAATAATTATTTTTTAATTCAAGAACGTCCCAATCGCTTAAGTTGTTATACAAACATCATATATCCATCTTTCAATACGATCTGTTTCTCTTAATACATGAAAATAGACCGTACCTATTACTTGGTACTAAGGTCAAGGTTGGTACGGGTTGAAAGAAAGTTAGGCCCTATTTCCACTGAGCGTCTAGCCGCGCGCGACTAGCCGCGTGCAACTGTCATTTCCATCGGAGTCGCGGCCTCCATACCCATTGACGCGACCAAAGAGAATATAATCACTACGTTGACGCGATCGCGACTCCATAGAAAATGGCAGTCCCGTGCGGCTAGTCGCGCGCGGCTAGACGCTCAGTGGAAATAGGGCCTTAATATTAATTTGTTTGTCAATTTAGCTAAAAGTAATAAGTAACATAAGTTTCAACGTGACATTGGCAAAGTGCCTTGTAGCAAAGTCAATACAAGGAAAAAAGTAACATAAAATAGCTATGAACTACCTTCATAGAAATATATATTAAGGAACTGCCCAACGCGATTTTCGCGATGTTCACTTTTTTGGTGTCAAATGACACCAACGCATACTCGGTAAATATTGCCGACATCGGTCTTCTTATTACATTGAAGAAAGGTCCATTATTGGCTGATTCATGCCTTTTGTTTTTGTGATTCGTAGCTCCTAGTGAGCAATGAAAGACAGCGATGAATCAGGCAAAATAAGAATCTGTGTAAATGTCATAAGAACTAAGACGTCGGCAATAGAGCTTCGTAGTTCATAAACTTGTAAATAGATGGCGTTACCGTGACGAACTAAGTCATTTGTTCAACGCAGTTGGATTGAACGCCATTATTTTGAGATCGTTGCGGCCGCTTGTATGTTATCTTGGTAGTTGACAAAAGAATTGTTGACCACATGACGTAATCACACAGGGTCATTCATTCTTTCAGACTCTTCATTCATCATTCATTGCTCGGCCGAAAGACACGCTTGGATAATATAGTTGTCTCACTCGCACTTGCATTGAACGCATCGAATTTTGCTTAAACTGAAAAAATTGTTTTGGCTGACATTTATTTTTTATTTTTATTTTAAGTAAAACCAAAGTTGGACATACGCATTGTACACATCTTCCATTTTTGAATGAATGCTAACGAATGTAACTAACAGTTATTTTAACGTAATATTTTGTCGGCCACACAGAGAGACACGTTCATGTGTTAGAGTGGGATAATAGTACCGATGTCAGGGTTGTCACTTCGACTATTTACTACAGTGAATAAATGAAATAATTTAAATAGTGTTTGATATTAAATAAAATATACTAAAATAAAACGGATTAGAACGCAATAAATTTAAATATGTAAAAAAAATAACAATAAGTACCAAAACAGTTTAAATACTTAAGAAATGAGTAAATTTCCTTAAAATAGATTTTATCACGATGCCGATGCACTATACGGCGAACGAAATATCGAAATTATGAAAATTTTATGTTCGAAAAATCTCTATGTACTTAGTCTTGACCTCGGATGGTTTACGCCGACGTTGAAACACGAAATTCAATAGGTGCTACGTTAACGTAACCCTATCCCTTTCACTTCAGTTAATACTGAGTTAATAATGAAGAGAAAGAACATGATATACCTAATATAACTCTGAATTTACTTAATTAGGAAACTTCCAAATTATGGATATTGTGATTTTGCAACTTTACTCATATTTATTTATTTATTTATTTAACAAAAATCTTATCTTGCCTCTTTCACATACATGTAGAATAGAAACACCTAATCAATATTTCCTGTTTTTTTTTCTCGTTTCAATGCTACGGCTGCCGTGATATTGAACAATCGGAAGCCTCTTTTCAACTTCTTTTACTAGAAAGAGACTTCCGCTTGTATTACAATTTACAAGTATTTATGCAATAATCCCCTGATCCTATCCTTGAGAAAGCAAGTGCTTGAGGGCACTATCTGTCTCAATGATGCGATCAATATTCGCCACATATTTAATGGTCTGGGTTCATACTTTTTCTCATCTGTAAACTGTACTAACAAATGGAAAATATGGAGAATAAAGAAGAAATGAACGAAATAACAGTTGTTCTTCAAGATTGTGGCAGCCCTGACAGATCGATGACGTATGGAGTCAACGCTCTGCTGGCCGGCGCGTCGACGAGAAGCGAGCGAGAAGTAAAGTGAAGTGAGTTGAGTTTACGCGCAATCGCTCGCTAGTGACAGCGTTGCGAGAGAAACAATAACAAAGTAATCAATTTCACGTAAACAAGATGGCGGCACCTTCAAGTGGTAGCGGAAATCTAGTCGAGGAATTTGAAGAATCATTTCAGGTGAGCTATTGGAACGAAGCCGCCTTGATTTTCAGTCTCAATCAGCAAAAAATACATTTTTGATTATAACCTCACCCACAAAATATCTGTGTTGACATCTGTCAAAATGCTTAATCGTTACCAACATACCCAATTTAATCATACCGTGGTCGGTGTAGCTGTGAAGTCGAAGCTTGATAAGTTAAATTCATTCATTCATCCCAAAATGTAGAGTGCTTTAGTGTGTACGTGACCCGATTTAGCCTATGAGGCTTTGACTGTACGTGAAGGGATTTCTGTTGGAAGCGCATAGCGCATCTCGTCGGCCATTTTACTGATAATGTTTTCACATTGTTACGAAAGGGTTCTCGCGTGTTATTAATTTAATAAACGGATAAACAGCATAAACTTGCCGAGGACTTGCGTGAACAGTGAAAAAATGTATTAACTTTAAAATGGAAACTGTGTTTGGACAGTGCAGTGACTGACGAAATTTTGTTGACTTTGGGATTAGAGTGATTTTGATTAAAACCATGTCGGTAGCCGAAGACGATGTGTGCAGTGTCGGGGGCGTTCCTGCCATCAAAACGTTCCGCCCAACATGGGACGAGTTCAAGGATTTCAACAAATACATACAATACATGGAGTCAAAGGGAGCACACAAAGCTGGGCTCGCCAAGGTGATTCCTCCCCCAGAATGGGTCCCCCGCAAGTCTGGGTACGATCTAAACGAGCTCAACATCACAATACCCTCGCCTATATGCCAAGTCGTGACGGGCAAGCAAGGTTTGTTTCAACAAATAAACATTCAGAAAAAAGCTATGACTGTAAAGCAGTTTTCGATTCTCGCTAACTCCGCTAAGTACTGCACCCCCCGGCACTCGAGTTTCGAGGATCTGGAGCGAAAGTACTGGAAAAACGTAACTTATGTCGCCCCGATATATGGTGCTGATGTGAACGGCAGCATCACAGACCCCGACGTCAAGGAATGGAACATCAACCATTTAGGAACCATTCTTGACTTCGTTAACTCCGACTATGGTATTGAAATTGATGGTGTGAACACAGCGTACCTCTACTTTGGCATGTGGAAAACCACCTTTGCCTGGCACACAGAAGACATGGACTTGTATTCAATAAATTACCTGCACTTTGGCGAACCAAAAACCTGGTATTGCATTCCGCCGGAACACGGGAAGAGGTTTGAGAGAATAGCTTCTGGGTTCTTCCCTACATCAGCCAAGACTTGCCAAGCTTTCTTGCGACACAAGATGACTTTGATCTCACCTCAAATCTTGAAGCAGTATTCCGTTCCGATCAATAAAATAACACAAGAAGCAGGCGAGATCATGATCACATTCCCTTATGGTTACCATGCGGGCTTCAACCATGGGTTCAACTGTGCTGAATCAACAAACTTTGCAGCTCCAAGATGGGTGGAGTACGGAAAACGAGCTATGCAATGCACATGCAGCAATGACATGGTGAAAATATCTATGGATACTTTTGTGAAGAGATTTCAGCCTGACCGCTATGATCTCTGGCTGAAAGGCCAAGATATTGGCTGTCACCCAGAACAGCCTGAAAAAATGGTGCCAGCGCCTCATCCCTCAGGCCAAGACATACTTTGCAATAAGAATAACACAGAACTACCTGAAATTTTCATAGAAGCTGAGGAGGAAGGCTTGAAAAAGAAAAAACGTCACCCTCTACATCTTAAAAGAGCAATGGCTAGTAAGAGTATTTCAGAAGGTGCTATCGCCGTATCAATCCTTGGCGAAGACATAATGGATGATGCAGAAATGACTATGGCCGAGGGTGACCTAGATATGATGACGTCAATGAAGCGGAGACTGATGCCAATGGAACCAGATGATACCCAACTAGCTGCTTTAGAAGATATTTGGCTCAAAGGTGATGAGATGGAACCATCCGAAGCGCAGCTGCCAGATATAGGCTACATTGACTCTGACAGAGACTCTGATTATGAAGAGCCGAAGACCAAAAAACAATTGCAAAAAGAGCAAGCTAGTAAGAAAGTCAGAGGCAAACGAGCCAGTGTCAAGAAAGAGACAAAAGTAAAAATCAAGATCGAGACTGACAAAGATGAAGAAGTCTCTCTGGAGGAGAAAAAGAAAGTGCCGACTCCTGTAAAAGCAAAAGGTGGTCGTAAAGTGAAGACTAAGAAGCTCTCTAGTGAACAATTACAGGATATGGCTGCCGTGGTATCTAATTGGGAATCCCCTCCACACGAGGCAACTGATAGTCCTAAAACTGTAGAGAAATTGGACCCAAACACAGACCCTCTACAAGTCGGCCCAGTTACAGTGCAACCTGTACCAGTTCCAGTAGCAATACCAGTACCAGTGAAGAAAGAGAAAAAGAAACGGAAGCCAGTAGATAAAACAGGGGAAGTAGTGGAGAAACCGAAGAAAGAAAGAGTCAAGAAAGAGCCAGTTAAAAGAACTCCGAAACCGAAAAAAGAGCCAGTGGAAGGAGAGACACAATGCAAACCTAGAAAACCACGAAAACCACAGATGCCTAAGAAGAACACAAATTTCGAGTATAATTCTCCTTTAGAACCAATAATGGTCAGTCAACAAAAAATGTATGGGAGCCAAGGGTTGCATGGCCAGAAACCATATTCAGTGACATCAAAGAAATTTGAGTCAATAGATTACAGCTTAAAAAGCCAGATGCCGAAAGATCTTCCAAAGCATTCAACCACAACGACTTCACAGTCCTGTCTCCAGACCCAAACACCGCAGAAAACATACACAAGTATTATAATGGACCAACAAAGATTACCAACAATTGTCCAACCAATAGACAAGAACCCGAGCGCGTTTGAAAGCGAATTTGCTAAATTTATGAAAAGCAAAACCCAGTCTCCAGAAACCTACAAAAACACTACTGCCAGCAGCGTCAAACGAAAACCTGAAGCCGAGACCAGCAGTCCGGAGAAACCCTTGGACTGGACGTTTCCAATCGGCCAATACAATGACAACATCTTCATGGATACCCCTGTGGATTTCAGAACGATCGCCATGCAGAATCCAGCGGAGCGATTGCAAGCTAGTCAAGTCAATCCCGAGAGGCCCCAATGGAGGCCTGAGCACATGTATTACCATCCAAATATGCAGCAGCATCCTCAGAACTACTCCAGCATGTATGGTCAGATGAATTCAAACTATTATAGAAGTCCGTACCAGTCCCCGTGGTACGGATATCCAAAATAAAAGATATATAAAAATATTGTAGTATATCAATGGCTCAGTCCAATTAGGTTTTATTTCGACATTTAGATCCAAATGCACTCAAAAATTGTTAGTCATTGATAATTTCTGAACAAATAAGTTATGCATCATGTAGAGTTATGCTTGTATTGATAGACTACACTCAAGTTTAATACCACACTCAAGTATTACGCTGACTCTAAGCTAGCGGTCCCGAGTTCGATCCTCGGTAAGGGTAAGGGGGGGTCCCTGAGTCTTGGATGTTTCATATGTATTTAAGTATTTATTTCTCTATATAAGTATGTATATTGTCGTCAAGTCATAACACAAGCCTTTAGAGCTTACTTTGGGACTAGATCGATTTGTGTAAATATAGTTTCCTGATTTATTTATTATTATGATAAGCCCTACTTGAGTGCGGAATTAATCTTGGGTATAGTTTTATTAATACGGACTTAAGACAGCGCCGTAGCTAGGGGCGCAACCTCGGCCTCAGGGGGACGCAATATTCAAATGTAGCCCGGGGCGCTCTTGATCCTACGGCGCTGTTAAGGGTGCCTTTCCACTGAAGCGGAGCGGGCGGCGATGAGCCGAGCTAACCAATCAGATCGCTTTATCGTGTCATTGAAATATTTGTCATACGATAAAGCAATCTGATTGGTTAGCTCGGCTCATCGCCGCCCGCTCCGCTTCAGTGGAAAGGCACCCTAAGGCATGTATATTAGGGTGGGTCACCAATGTATGGAGAAAAAAAAGTTTGAAGTTTTCCTAGGGGCACAGTGACAAAAAGGTGCCACGTCACGAGTTTAAGCAAATCATGAAGTTTGGTGGTGATCAGATTTCATCTTCTGCCTCCGGTTCTATGTCAAAGTTTTCAGAAATAGTGTGAAAAGAGGTAATCCGCACGTCATGCTAGCTTAACTTAGTTACCATTATCATCGATATTTATATTAAAAAAAAGATTAAATCCATAGTAGTTACTGTATATTTAAGAAAATATAATATTACAAAATATTTTTAAACAATATAATCAACAATAAAAAAAAAACTTTGTAGGATAATCCTTTTTGCTGTCGAATTTCGGCATCGCTTCCCTCGCGTCAATTTGGGCTTTGATGAAGCCTTCTCTTGATTTTTTCGTGCATAAAGTAGCTGACGATTCAGTAACAGCCTTGACTGCTCTCTCCACTGCTTGTGTGTGACAAGGCAGACGTAGCAAATCCAGTTCTCCTTCGCCTTTGTGTTCAACAAATGACCGGAGATTTTCTTCAGTTATGGATTTTAAAATCGGTGGCTCAGTGACATTTTCTTGTTAAAGTTTAGTTTTGGTAACTGAAAGAGGCGCAATTTTTCGGGTGTTTCTGATCTAGCTTTCAAAATTCGACGAGCACCTAATTCACGTATGTCCGGCTGAGGATCTGTCAACATTGCTAGCAATAAATTTTCCGGGTGTGCGAAGTAACTGTTTCTTTGTATCACTGGATCGATGATAGCTTTCAAAGATGCCGATAAATATCTGCTTTGTTCAATGAGTTTAAACAAATTTCGCGATCCATCTTTGCAACTGGGGTGAGTTTTTATAGAAAACCATACCGGAGCGTAAACTTTGACCATAAATGTTGCAAGAGTAATTAGGTTTGCGGATGGAGTTTTTTTTGAGACATACAGACGGAGAATCCTGTTGGCACGAGTTAACCATCGAGCATGGGACATTTTGCCTGGTTTTGGACTTTACTGTCAAGACGAAACTCTTCTAACCTATTTTTAGGTATTTTAGGGTGAGACTTGAGAAGGCTTTTGCATTTCAAATGATATGATTGCAATATTGCCTTAATTCGTTTTGGTTCTAATGTAGGAATAGAGGCTTTTGTCCATATTTGTGTCAGTTTTTCAATCACGATGGCCTCTATTTCTTTGTAAGTTGGCTCCGTTTTTGTTTCTCTCTCATATTTTAATCTGTGTCAGGTCCACTCATAAAATTTCATCAGATCTTCATAGGTTGGTAAGACATTGTCTTTTAAATCACATAAATCATCAAATAACGGACAATTCCAGTTATTTTGAGTGCGTTCCATTGTTAAAATGGCGCAAAACAAACGACTTTACACTATTACGCAATGCGCGACACTAATTTGTTTACCGGTACTACGCGCGTAATTTCTCTCAACTTACACCCCGCCCCCTGGCCTTTTTTCGCCCCGTTACTTGAACACAACTAAACAACAGTCTCATTTATCGTCACTGTGGGCCGTTACATATTATATCTGTTATGAATAACTAAATCAAAGTATTAATTTCATGCTAGTTACATGACTATAAAAATGTATTTTTTTGAAATTTTAATCACAATCCGGAGGCAATTATGCTTAACGTAATCAAGTAAAACTTTACGCATCATGTAATTACACCATTTAGCACCTTTTCATCGGTGAGCCTCTTTGAATATGTAAAAAAAAAATTTTTGACCCACCCTAATGTATATATTAGCTTGCCACTCAAAGTGGCACTGTCAGTTGTATTGTTAATGTTTATTTATTTATTTTCGTCCTGTGGTAGCCTAGTGATTGGACGCGTGTTCATACCGCTCGGACGTGAGTTTTTAGGCATAGTTGGGCACAAGACTGTTAAACCGTTAATCGTTAATTAACGAAGTTAACATTTCTAGTAACGGATGAACTTGTTAACGGACTCATTAATTTCCGTTAATACAAAGAAAGTCAGTTAAACGTTAAGTACCTTCTATTTGCCAAAAGTACACCGCGCGGCTTATCTCAGATAGATTTTGATTTGAATTTGATCTGTAAATAGGCATTATTACAAACTCTAGTCACTCCCTTCTTAGGGCGCGGATAGCCTAGCGACGACGCGGATAGCCTAGTTGGTAGTGACCCTTGCCTCCGAAGCCTAGCGTCCCAGGTTCGATTCCCGGTAAGGGCAAATATTTATGTGATAAGCACGAATGTTTGTTTCTGAGTCTTGGATGTCTCCTATGCATTTAAGTATTTATTTCTCTATATAAGTATGTATATCGTCGTCTAGTACCCATAACACAAGCCTGTAGAGCTTACTTTGGAACTAGATCGATTTGTGTAAAGATTGTTCCCTGATATATTATTTTATGAATTTTTCATGTCCTACCTAAAGTTCCATAGCCCATACCAACATTTTTTTTATAATTTAATCACTAACGCAACGACCGACATATAAAATGCAATTTCTATCACGAGTGATAAACCTTCCGAAATATAACGCTTTAACGTTTAACGAAGTTCTTTTAGTAACGGATTAGCGATTAACGAAGTTAAGTATTTGATAAACGGTGCCCAGCTATGTTTTTAGGTATGTGCGAAGTCAAAGCAGGTGTAAACATCGTTGAGGAAACCTGTTCAAGGATTCGTATTCCCAATCGCACTGAGATTGTGCCCACCAGTGGGACGTTGATAGGTTGATGACTGGAATCTGGTAATGTAGCTTTATAATTAATTATAAGCTCTATTAATGTTTCAATATGGGCGCTCGCGCACGGCGACTTTACAACGATGCAGTCGCAGAACGGTCGCGATAGCTACTATCCCTCCCCCGGGTTGGTATCATAACGACTACATTGTCAAAACGACCAAATCATTATAAGGTCCAGATCTCGGAAGGACCATCTCCGTAGAAAGCCTATATCTCCGAAAGACTTGGTAGCAAAACGACTGATTCTCGATAAGACCACGTCGTCGTTAAATAAACTACATCTTAACCTTTTGACCGCCCCAGTCGCCTGCAGCCGTTAGCGGATACAGGGTAAAAAAAGTCCTTCATTACTTTGGCTTAAAGTTGAAATTCGTGTTACTTTTCAGACATGCTTGGCGGTCAAAAGGTTAAAAAGACCAGGTAGCAAATTTAGACTTACTAAATATGTTTCTGTGCAAGTTCATAGGAATCTTGTGTTCTGTACACATCTATGCGAAGGCGTGGGTAAAAGCTAGTACGTATCATATTTTGATGTTAAACTGTTACGCAGAAAATAGCTCTGATTATACCAACATTTTGCGATCTAGTCGTTTTGCTACCTGGTCTTTTTGAGATGTGATCTATTAACGAGGTGGTCTTTTCGAGAACTATTCATTTTGCTATCAAGTCATTCGGAGAATTAGGCTTCCATAATCGGGCCTTCTGAGATGATGATGATGATGATGATGATTTGTTCGTTTTGACAATGTAGTTGTTATGATACCAACCCCCTCCCCCGATGTCGGCCGATACAGTAGCGCATTCGCGAAACGCGCGATTGTATCGCTACATAGAAGCGATACGCGCGAGTCGAGCCGCGAGTTTCAAACCGCGCGATGAGGTTCATACATTCTGTCCACAGGCAGTTGCGCATGTGCCGGTGGACGGAATGTGAACGTCATCTCACGATCGCGCGACTCGACTCGTTCCTAAGACCTTGTCCAGATGAGGCGATTTACGCGCAATATCGCGCGATCATTTTGGGACGAGTCGAGGCAAAATCGTCGTGGACCTGCTAAAAAAGTCACCGTGGACGAGCGGCCTAAGCTTGGATGTTAATGGAGAGATAATGTCGGGATTTAATTTAAACGAGAATTTGAGCATACATTATAATGTATAATTTACTAATTTGATTTTATATTCTTAACGCGTTCGCTGCTACATTTTGGCTCAAAATCCTAGTGCATGTTGTTGAACGCACATATGCGTCTGCGGCAGTAAATGAGTTGAGCAGACTACACCGCTTACTATACGGAGATGACTTTAACCTTTTGGCCGCCAGGCATGTCTGAGAATTAACACGATTTTCTACTTTAAGCCAAGGTATTGAAGGACTTTTTTTACCCTGTATACGCTGTCACGCATAGTCGACTACGGCGGCCAAAAGGTTAAATGTGGTTTTAGCGTAGCGTCAACTTTCGTTAACACATCTATAGATCTCATTTTTTCCGACAAGCACTCACTCGAGCGTTTCAATGGCCTTTAATTTGTCCATAAAATACTGACGCAATACAATTACGTCTTGCCGGGAGAAGTATTTTGAATCATGGAACAATACCGCTAGTTGTGTACCCTTTCGTAAAAAATTGGCAGAATTTTTTTTTGGCCTCTATTCGACATTGCCGAAGCGATAGGTATCGCGATGGGTTTACGCCTTTGCTGACAAGTTAATAAGAGCTACTATATCGTTGTAAAACAATTGGCTTCGTTAAGGCAACGTCGAATACAGTCTAAGGACGGGCTAAAACCCAGGAGACTGGTCCTCTACGTGTAGTAAACGGAAGTACTGGGCTGCAAAACTTTTCTAAGTTGTTTTAGTTAACACATTAGCTGCCGTACCTATCCCTCTAGACTTTGCCAGTGTCAGATTACTAGGCGAGACTTGCCATATGTGCTGAACGCACATACGCGTCCACGGCACTGAGTGAAATTTTGTAAAACGCGTATATGCGTCGCCGGCAGTGAATGCATTAAAGACGAGCAATATTCTAGCGTAAAACCTCTTTAGTTGGAATTAGGAAGGAAATAGTTTTCAATCCGGTGGAAGCCAGTTTACTCTAGATAATTAATAATGTGTATATAGTGTTGGCCCAGATGTACCACCGATATGGTTGTTAAGTTTGCATAATGCAAAGAAATGAATTTATTTGCTATTCATAGGAATATGAATGGGTGATGAACTGATGAACTTAGCCGTCTCCTGCAATGTTAAACTTAAAGGAATGCATGTGATTACATTAGATTTGGTGGTCTGCCCCTCCCCCTTCTTACGTAAGGATTTATCTAGTCTAATACTCATAATTCAAAAATAAAAAAAAGATTGCGTAGTTGCATTACCTGACACTGCTCTGAAATGTCCTTCACTCTTCATTGGAAGACGCATGTTCCTACTTACAAAATATTACGTAGCTTTTACCCCCCACTCCTCCAAGATAAGGTCATGTACAGTTTTTTTAAACTGCCCCTCCATCTCAAGACCCTTACGTTATTAATGAATGGCCCCTCACTGGCCAGTGGAGGCCTGTCTTCAGCTGTGGGGTGTATATAAATTGGTTCTGATGATTGCTAATCATTCTAGCCAATAGCGAATTGGATAACTTTATCATTGCAGGAGACCCAGCTTAAGAGCGGTCATAATAAGTGATAGAAACCTTCTAGGGGTATGTGTTTTGCTTTCTTTCGTAGAAAATACGAAGAATTCCGTCACTGTTTAATGTAATTTCCGCTGCATGTGATTTTAAGAATAAAGTAAAATAAACTTCTCTCATCACCAATTAAAATGATTTTAGATTACGTAAATTATGATCGCAGCAATTGTGTTTTAAAAAAGTTCACATTATTTGATAGGAATCGTAGTCGGAAGTGCCTCTTTTGAAAAGGTTTACGTCGTACCTTTTCATTTGGGGCACGTTTACTTATTTAAGATTAGTGCAAATATGTATGTTGATACTTAAAGACTTCGTAATATAGTTAATATTGTTGGATGCGTTCGTTATATTCATATATCATAATATCATGTACCGTATGTGCGGAACGCACAGACGCGTCGACGGCACGAAGTGTACGTTGAAAGCGTATATACGTCGGCAGTGAACGCGTTTTCAAAGCGACATTGTACCAAAATTTTCGTTTTATATTTAAATATTTTTTGGCATTTTGGTACAGTTGTTTTTAATACAGATTAGGGATGTATTATGATATTTGGTTGTAACGAAACGCTTCCGTATTGTTGTGTGAGCGTGGAATTCATATGTAAATTAAGCAAATCTCTTGTATTATTGATCTAATAAATGATTCAGTTTTAATGTCTATCCGTTTGTTTTTATATAAAGCCCACTTTTAGGGTTCCGTACCTCAATAAGAAAAAAACCGGGTGTTAGTGAGAGTTAAATTCGCGTGGAGAGGGTTCCGTGATTATATAAAATTTCCTATGTTATTTTAAATACCTTATATTTCTTATAATGGTTTTCCTGTAATGTATAGGTAAAGAACTATTTTTGCATTGTTTCAAAATTGTGGTTTCGTTTCGGAGATAAGGGGGGAATGGTCAATTTTCGCCTATTTTCCTAAATAACTTCAAAACCACTTATTTAAAATTATGAAAAAAATATTAAGATCCTCATAGCGAACCTTTCATTTGTTATGTCACACGCCATAGTTTGCTAAACCATTTTTTTTTTTTTTCAATTAGCCTCCAAAAGTTGCCCCCATGTTTAAAATTCATTTATTTACGTTACACGTCCGTGTTGCGGTCACTGGTTTACATAATTGTATACCAAATTTTAATTCGATCGGTCCAGTAGTTTCGGAGCAAATTGGCTGTGACCGACTGACAGACAGACACACGAGTAGTCCTTTAAGGGTTCCGATTTTCCTTTTGAGGTACGGAACCCTTACAGGATCACTCGTTTGTCTGTCTGTCTGTCTGTCACAGCCAATTTGCTCCGAAACTACTGGTCATCTTTTTGAGTTTTGTGTTTGAGAGAGAGATGACTCTATGAAATGCTATAAAAGCCGTTTGAAGTCACCGACTATTATTTCCATATCGACCCCACGAGCACGGCAGGATCAATTTCTTGTATCATTCTTTTAAGAGGTTATGCAGTCGGGGTTTTTTTTTATAATTGATCTATTTTATTTTCATCTTTTAACTATAGTAAGTTGTGTGTTGTTTTATGTGGACAGTTCAAGCGCAATAATTCCCAATTTAGGTAAGTACCTACTCCATTTGTATATACATAGAAAGTAGGTACTCATGAGCAGTGGCGGGGCAAGACCAAAATTGTATGTAGGCAAGGTACATTTTTCGAGGCCCTCTAGTGAAACATACATTTTTACGTTGCGTCCGAGTCATGCATAAACCATTCAGGCGCGAGGCCCCTAGGACCGCGAGGCAGTAGGCATTAACCCACGTCGCCTACGCCTAACGCCGCCTCTGCTCATGAGCGTAGCGAGGTACGGGCAGGGTGAGGCAGCTGCCCCCCCCCCCCCCCTCCCCAAAGATGCAGTTGGTCACTGATATAGGTATATTTGTTTTTAATTTTGAACGTAACCTGTCCCTTTGCTCGTGCCGCATGTACCTTAGGTATATTCTTGGTTTTTCTTCACCTGCACCCCCTTAAAAGAATCCTGGCTAAGCCTTGAAAGTAGGCTTGTAAATACCAACATGTAATAGGTTTATCAATAACTAAAAATATTTGTTCTATGACCTGTAATTTATATTATTAATAAAGATGAATATGAATATACTTTTGTAATGCTCTTGTCAAGTCCTTTCATTTGATATCAATAATGCATGGGTGGAAAAATATCAAGAAACAAAATGTCTTTTAGCATCCGGCATATTGGATTTCAGGTGATGTCATATTACTTACCTTGTCACCCGGGCATTTTGTCTGAATTGTTTGTAACCCTATTTATTAAAATCGGTTCGGTAGTTTGGGCTCTAGGTGGCAACTAATGGAGTGATTACTGATTACATACATACATAATCATATATATACTCGCGAAAAACATAACCCTCCTTTTCGCTTCGCTGAAGTCAGGTAAAAAAGCGCTAAATTAAAGCCCACCTCTTGCGATAGAGTTATTATCGACATCGTTAATGAAAATTAATTAAACATAGTTACAACAATCACACATTCACAAAATGTATATTCTACATCTTTAGTGTTACCGAAATGATACCCCATTACTCACGGAATAAGGCTCACTTTTGTACGTACTAAAATGTTCGCATGGTACTTTGTAATGTGAGATAACGGAGTGTAAACAAACCACCTACACCGGCATCAGCCAATGAGGTCAGCGTTCTGCATCACCGGTCTGTCCCGATTGGTTGCTCGAATCACGTGGTTTGGTTATGAATGACAGGCCGTGATTGGCGCGTTTCAAAAAATGCGAGGCTGTGATTGGAGCTTTTCCAAAATTCTTCAATTCTATATTGGATAACATAACTTTAATTTGTCCTAGTTGCTTTTCGTATAAATAACAACGTTTCGCATATCATTTTTTAGTATAAGTAGTTTGGGTAGGTAAATAAACTCTGTTTTGTATTCTAGTATTTACTACATTATATGCTGCTATGAAACATGCATTTGATAAAAACTAGGTACCTATATATTATCATAACCAAATAAATAGTTTATTTGAACATATAATCATAATAATAAATTTTGTTTCAAGTCTTTTACAACTCATATGTTGTTAGTAAAACTTATTCTAAATGCTAGTGCTAAATAATCATGCCTAAGACTAAACATAACTGCCCACTTGCACGCAGTAGGTCCCATGTAACCGACTGCAGTGAAGTAAGTAGGGGTCCAGTCCAGCTTGCTTCCTCTCCATGACTTATATAGACAAACCACTATTTTCATACAAATTCTGGGGACTTTCTTGGACAACCGCCAAAATGTAAGGTATTTTATAAAATTTTTGATACAGCTTCCATAGTATTTCATAAGTTTGCTAATATACCTGCACACTGAAAAAAATGATTACCGAACTACTTCGGTTATTTCAGCATTAACCATAATTTGGTAAGGCGTTACGAAAGTTTAATATGATTTAGGTAATAAAATGATTTATCTATAAAGTATACGTTGGAACAAAACTGAACGTAAGGTTATTGGCTTAGTCATGTACCTACCTAGTTACTATTTTCAAGTTACAGACAGACGAAAGTTCAGTTTCAGGTAATAAACTTTTTTTTTCAGTGCTCAATCAACAGCAAAAAACTTTTTTTGTAATTTTGTTCTGTACGCGAACTAGGAGAATGTGAACTTTGCATTTTACTTGTCTAAATTCTTTTCCATAATATTGTTCATCATAACCATTGTTTATTATAATAATCAACTTTAAATATCAAATGTAGGTATTGTACGTGTGTATAATTTTTAATACCTAACTAAATTGTTTGATATAATAATTCTTTAGTCTATATTAGAGTTCGCCTAATCTTATCCAACTCACTCTGTGCACTTTGCAAAGCAACTATGAACCGTGAGCTAGTCGATGGAGCCCCGCCATAAGGCTCCTACTTTCCGCTCTCGGGGATAAAAGGAGTAACGTTTTATTAAAAGGTAACTTACAAACAAACCCACCCCGCAGCCCTAGCAAGCTAGACTCGGGGATAACTCACAGACTAAATATCTTAAAGACAGCGCTAAGGCTAACTTTCTTAGGATATTTAGTATGAGCGCACATCACACGAAGTTTGCTTCTAGCGGGACTCGAACCCGTAAGCTTGTAACGAGGCGCTATAGCGACTCGTACAAAACTCCTTCAATACTGACAAATTCTTGTTCTTCCTCCAATTTTTTTTCCAAACTCAAAATTTATATCAATAGATCGATTTAGACATCGATCATCACTACATAAGAGATCTTGGCCTAGAAAGGTCTTGCACTGATAAAGAAATAGTAGTTTATGCAACGGTTGCATAATGATCGGCCTTAATACACTAGTGCGGTTTACATGAAACGAGCTTTAGCGAGTTTTATAATAAGATCGCACGTGTGTTTTAAGGCCAAATTATGCAGAGTTGCATGCATAACTTTATCTACACATATATTATAAATCCTCCATGATGGGTTCAGAAACAATATTTTCTGGCAACAAGTTATTTGTTGCAATCGTGGCTGCATATTTCCGATATCCGGCGCATTTTCACATCACACACACTCCGAGAAGACTACTATTCATATTTTCAACTAAAATGTAAATTATAAACAACTTTTTCTATTCAATTCAACAACAATTCTACTTTCGTTCAGCAAAACACCAACATAATGGTGGCAATTCGATCCTCCGTCAAGACCATTTTTTTTTAAATCATAGACAAACGAATGAAGTCTCTATTCTCATGTCACCCGAGATCAAATGTTGTGCAGTTTATATTAAAAAAACATACTGAATTGACGTTTCGTATCAATAACTGTTTAAATATCTATGGATACTAGAATAGAGACCCACTTGAGTTTTGACAGCTGTTCCAAATTTAATCTCATTTCTATACTAAAAACGATACGGGAATAACATTGCAGCACTCGTTTTACCTAATTGGTTGTCAAAATGGTGGTCATTTCCTACGGTTTTTGATTACACTATGGAGGTTTTATGATATGGGTGTAGATAAAAGAGCTTTCTTTTACTACATATTGTACATAGTTTTTAAATTACCTAACTAGAACCATAAGAAGTCTGGTAAAGAGTGCAATGCTATCTATAAAGGTAGCATAATTATAATTACATACCTGTTATCTAGGTACGAATAGAAAAGGATTTACCAGTGAGGCACTTAACTGTAAGTAAAGTGCCACACTAAACCTCTAAACATCGCCTTTGTACAAAGGTACAAATGCAGAACGTTGTTTTATTTTATGTGCAATAAAGAGATTACATACATACATACATACATACATACATACATACATACATACATACATACATACATACATACATACATACATACATACATCCCATCCACATAGCCTACCTATATTTATGTGTTTATACTATTTATTTATTTATTTATTTACTTATAATTAACACTTACAGGCAAGCTACACATGTTAATCAGTATAGGTATTAATAATTACGTACACAGGAAGAACTTATTATCTAACCACATGGTTACAGGCTTTGATGCACTGAGCTTTGAGTAATAATCGACTCCAAGTGCCGGCTGGCTGACTATTGTTGCAGAGTGTCTCATGCTTATATCAATTTTACCAATACCGTATCCAGTTGTTTTATCTCCTACCATCTACCATCACCTGTATCGTGTCTCTACGCTCCAAGCTCTAGCATATATATTATAGCAGTTGCGCTGCCACTATGCAACAGAGTCAGTCGATAACAAGTATTTGATGACAGGCCTGTCTGAACGTGCTGACGAAGCAGGAGGCGTCTCCCAGCGTCGAGAAAGAAGAAGTGAGGGTCGAGGTGGAGCGGTTCATCGACCTCGCCAGGCAGATGGAGGCTTTCTTCCTGCAGAAGAGGTCAGTTACAGTTACCCGCCTTTTTATCTCGTTTGCCCTAATTTCGTTAACAATAAACTCGTTTGTTAGAACTATTTTGAGGAAAGCGATAAGTTGCTAAGGCTGTAAAGAGAGGAACTGACGATGCGGGCAGAGTCCAGGAGTACAGCCTTCTGTATCCGACCCTTCATGCAACCATCCAGCGATTATTATTATAAGAACTGCTCTCAGTTCTTAGACTGTCAAAATTATGACCGCCTTATTTGCGTGTTGCGTATCAGTGAAGTCTCCCCCCAGGTTCCTGCTATCAGCGATGAAGCCGGAACTGCTGGTCCGTGAAGATAACAACGAGCTGAAGTGCGAGCTGCAGCGCAAGGAGGAGCTGCTGAGACGGCATTACGACAAGATCAGCCAGTGGCAGAACCTGCTCGCTGATCTGCAGGTACCATTAAACTCAAACTTGAAACGTTTATTCGGACGAAAGAATAACTTTTATCTACACCCATATCATTAA
The DNA here is from genome assembly GCA_947859335.1 of Tortricodes alternella. Classification (NCBI taxonomy): domain Eukaryota; kingdom Metazoa; phylum Arthropoda; class Insecta; order Lepidoptera; family Tortricidae; genus Tortricodes; species Tortricodes alternella. Next base: position 3,360,452 of record OX401972.1, read on the forward strand.
ACCTCCATAGTGTAATCAAAAACCGTAGGAAATGACCACCATTTTGACAACCAATTAGGAAAAACCAGTGCTGCAATGTTATTCCCGTATCGATTTTAGTATAGAAATGAGATTAAATTTGGAACAGCTGTCAAAACTCAAGTGGGTCTCTATTCTTTCTAGATTCTATTCTAGATATTAAAACAGTTATTGATACGAAACGTCAATTCAGTATCTTTTTTTAATATAAACTGCACAACATTTGATCTCGAGTGACATGAGAATAGAGACTTCATTCGTTTGTCTATGATTTAAAAAAAAATGGTCTTGACGGAGGATCGAATTGCCGCCATTATATTGGTGTTTTGCTGAACGAAAGTAGAATTATTGTTGAATTGAATAGAAAAAGTTGTTTGTAATTTACATTTTAGTTGAAAATATGAATAGTAGTCTTCTCGGAGTGTGTGTGATGTGAAAATGCGCCGGATATCGGAAATATGCAGCCACAATTGCAACAAATGACTTGTTGCCAGAAAATATTGTTTCTGAACCCATCATGGAGGATTTATAATATGTGTGTAGATAAAGTTATGAATGCAACTCTGCATAATTTGGCCTTAAAACACACGTGCGATCTTATTATGAAACTCGCTTAAGCTCGTTTCATCAAAACCGCACTAGTGTTTTAAGGCCTATCATTATGCAACCGTTGCATAAACTACTAATGCGATTTTGTAACGTCATTCCTCCTTGGCAAGACACGGTAATATTTTAAGACTGGCACTGACATACAGACAGAAAGAAAAGACGACATGGCGAAACTATAAGGGTTCCCAGTTGGACTACGGAACTCTAAAAATATATTCCATTTTGCCTCAACTCTAAAAGTGTATTTGCTAAGCTAAAGCGTGTTTTCCCGTTGTAACCCAGTGTACCTCGCGACAGGGACACTCCGTGTACAACAAGACCCCGACCGCCGTGCCGCTGCAGCAAGCCGTCTCGCCCATGCAGCCGTGCGGCGTGCAGCAGAGTGTGCAGGTAACACGCGTAGCAGTGTGCAGGTGGACACGTGTAGCAGTGAGACAGACACTCCGTGTACAACGAGACCCCGACCGCCGTGCCGCTACAGCAAGCCGCCTCGCCCATGCAGCCGTGCGGCGTGCAGCAGAGTGTGCAGGTAACACGTGTAGCAGTGTGCAGGTGAACACGTGATGCAGTGAGACAGAGATACGCCGTGTACAAGAAGACCCCGACCGCCGTGCTGCTAGAGTAAGTCGCCTCGCCCGTGCGGCGTGCAGCAGAGTGTGCGGGTAACACGTGTAGCAGTGTGCAGGTGGACACGTGTAGCAGTGAGACACACACTCGGTGTACAACAAAACTTTATTGTATAACTGTGTGGTGTGTGTAACATGGTGATAACAAAAAAAAGTCTCAACAGTTTGTCCTTTTCGGACGTACAATATAAAAACACATTATAACGTACAATATATAAATTCCAACAATTGTGCTCATTGGGCAAACATTCATTCGTGTTATAAAAAACTTTATCAATAAGCCAATTTTTGAGAGAAATCTTGAATCTGTTGCCTTCTAGCCATTTTAAATCTATGGGTAGTTTATTGAAAATACGCATAGCGGCAAAGAAGGCACTTTTATAGATCAGTTTGTTCTTAGCTCTAGGAATTTGGTAATTAAATTTATACTGATTGCGTAAATTATTTCGAAAAGAAGACTTTTTTGTGAAAAGCTCATTATTGCGTTTGACAAATAAACTTAGTTTTAGTATGTAAATTCCAGTTAGTGTTAGCAACCTCTACATATAATACAGAATTTTATTGTTGTCATTTATGTCTTGTGGCTCTGCCCACCCCATTAGGGATTTCAGGCGTGATGCTATGTATGTATGTATATATGTATGTGTCTTTTATGTGCAATAAAGAGTTTACATACATACATACATACATACTATTATGTACCTATTGTGTGGTTGCGTGCGCAGGCGCAGCAGCTGGCGGCGCAGCAGGCGGCGCTGCAGCAGGCAGCACTGCAGCAGCAGGTACCGCGCCCCGCGCACCCGCCCGCCTACCCCGCCGCGCCGCGCCGGTAGCGCGTACAAAATTATAACACAAACAGATACCATTTAATTTTAAGGAGAAGAATTTTTTTTTTGAGATGGACTTCACGTTCACTACTGTCCACACAAAAAGAAAAAAAAAACGATCCGTAAATTTGCCACGCTCGGAGCTGTCGCACAAAAATTCAACAAGAAGTTTCAAAATACAAAAAAAAACAATAATAATGATAATCAAGACAGTAATAAATTCTAGTAATTATTATTATTATTATTATTTACTAGGGTCATCCATAAAGTACGTCACACTAATTTCATGATTTTTTGACCCCTCCCCCCTCCTTGTCACAGTTGTTCACATTTGTGAGACCCCCCCTCCCTAGTGTGACGTCACATATTTTGCAATTTTACAGCAGTTCGGAAATTAGTTTAATTTCCATTTAAATTATTTTTTAGTTTAATCAACATCAAGTCAAACATTTGAAAAAAAACGCGACCTGCGCGTGACACTAGTAGAGAAATTGTGAACTCGCCAACAAAACAATTTAAACCTTTTACTCATGCAGATGTAGAGTAGGAAATATTTTTAAGTTTTTCTTAAATAGTTCAAATTTCACATTTAACACTTAGATGTATACGTATTAGATTTTGAAATGGTCACGAAACTGAGGACCCCTCCCACCCCTTGTCACACAATGTCACACTTCGTTGACCCCCTCCCCCCCTTAACTTGTAAGTATATCTTAGCCAAGATGGGACGCTCTGACAGCACAAGCTGTAGAATGTGTGACGAAGAGGAAGAAACAATGAAATACATAATGTGCGAATGTGACGCCCTCGCCAGACTAAGAATGAAAATCCTTGGCAATGGATATCCAGAACCAGGGGAATTCAAGGCACTACCACTGCGCTCCACAAGTCACTTCATTGAAGTGGTGGAGAATGCTATGGATAGTGCTTAGGAAAGGGGTAATTAGTTAATTACACAAAAGATCCCATAGGGTCGAAGTGTATCCGCAAGGACCCCATCCTCTAAGATAAGATAAGATAACCTGTGACGTAAATACTTTATGGGTGACCCCCTATCAGTCAAGCAGTTTTGGCAACTGATAAATGCCTGTATACAGCTACTTTATATGCAGTTACTTATTTTACGAATGGTGTATCCAGTCTATTGAACTGATTGACATTCAGCGCTGTGATCACTCCTGGAGTTCCACGCTTCGACCACTCTGTTGCTTAAGAGGGGTGTGAACTTACGGCTTTTCATACAAAAGGCCATAACGATTTCGACCCCTTAAATGTAAAAATCGGTTAGATTTTGATCGTTTTTTGATACGTTGTCAGAACAAAACCTAGGTTTTGTTTTTTTCACTATAATCATTAAATTCAGTTTTATTGCTGTTTCAGTATTCTCATACAAAACTAATTTCGGCGATTATTTGACTTTGTTAATCTTTAGTCAATATTGAAAAACGTATAGACCCAGTTTTTTTCTGACTGACGACCTATAAAAAATTGGGGAAAATTGGTTAACATTTAAGGGGTGGAAATCATTATCGCCTTTTGTGTGAAAAGGCTGATTTTTGCCGTTGGTTCACAGTGCTCTTAAGAAGTGCTTGAGGGGATTATTTTGCGATAAATCAGCAACTAGTTTAAGATGGCAACAATTTCCACGGACCTTTTTTACTCGCGTTTCGGCGTAAAAATAACGTCCGTTGGAACGGGGCCTTAAAGTTCCTAGAATTGTGGCTAAAACATTGCCAAAATGTTGCCAGATCTAGCCAATAATTGCTTAACTTTGGCACTAAATTTGGTAACACTGATGGCCTTCAGCGCTCATTTTACCTTACGCGACCCGTACGGAAATGATTTGGCAGTTGATGCAGTAAGATAGCTAATAATTTTGTTCACCTCAAGTTTATTTTCTGTAAATATAAGTAAAATGTTAAAATACAGTATAATTTAATTATTATTTTTTGTTTCATTTGTTTTCCTTATTCTCAGTTTCTTTTGGATTGATTTATCGATGGATAAGGTACGTAATTTTTATTATTTGTTTATTTTAAATGTTGCTTTGAAGTTTATTGATATTTTGCGTTATAATTATTTAATTTTGTTTGTGTCCATTGCTTCATGTTTAGCGGATGTTTTTCCTAATTTTTGTACATACTAATACTAGGTTAACACGAGGATAACTTAACTCCATCTTATCTCTCTAACTATCTCTTTCCTCGGCACTAGTGTGGGAGAGATATAACACGGGGTTAACTTATCCTCATGTCAACCTTGCTAGGGCCGCTAAGGTTTACCAGTGAGATACCACGAAGCTACTAAAGTTACAATTTTACAAGCAAAGACTGGCAACACCGATGACAGATCCTAAACATTGCAGTGCTGCCAGTTTTTATCTGTAAAATTATAACTTGTAGCTACGTGAAGCAGGCCATAGGTATCCCAGATCAAGGAATATATTATGGATGCACTGTAAGGCTACGCTGCATATATCAACGTCCATATGAAAAGACAAGATGGCAGTATTTAATCAGTACACCAATTTATAAACTGTTGTCCACTACAAACAAATGTCTTTAGGATGTATGGTCTGTGGATAATAGTTTACTTTTGGCCGAATTCAGAAACGCCACTTAAGCATTTGACTAGATATTAAATAGTTAAATACCCCTCAACTAGTTGTCAACCTATACAGAATCGTCACTGAAAGGTCACTTTAATTAAAGCTCAATTTGAGTGGCCTTTCTGAATTCAGCCATTTGTGTAGTTAATTGAACAGGGGCGTCCACTGATAGGCATCGCACGAACGAATACCTCGCCCGTTGTAAAAAGAGCGCTGACGGCCATATACAATGTATGCCTGTCAGCGCTCTTTTTACAACGGGCGAGGTATATATTACGTTGTATCTTATGCTGTATATTATGTTCGTTGATAATTACGACCCGTACGACTATCTGTGGACACTTACCTTTGTGGAATGAAATATATAAACTATTGAATATTTTACATGTTATCTGTAATGTCAGATGCAGAGCAGCATGGCTCAAGGCATGTTCCTCGGAGCCGGCGGGCGCGGTGCGTACGCCGGCACCACTCTACAGGGCCCGCTGGCGTATCTTGAAAAGACTGCCAATATAGGTACTGGAAACAGGGGCAAGTTGAAAATAAGAAGGGCAAGTTGAAAAGTGATAATTTGGAGTCAATATAAGTAGGGGAAGACCGAAATTAGGTATACGTTGAACAAGGGTTGGTAAGGTACGTTGGGTAAGGCCAGGTCCAGATGAGGCGTTATAACTACTCGCAAGTCGAGTCACGCGTTTTGACACGCGCGAAATTGAGATACTAGAGAACCATACATTCCATCCGGATGGAATGTATGAACCTCTAGAATCTCACGAACGCGCGATTCGAAACGCGCGACTCGACTCGTGCGTATAATGCGTCATCTGGTCAAGGTTTAAGTTAAAAGGGACAAAATGATAATTCGAAGGGCAGGTTGAAATAAGATGTGTTGGTTAAAAATTGGAAGGGGCAGGTTGAAAATTAAAGGAATTCTTCAAATGCGAGGCTCTCTAAGTTTCAAATTATTTATAATGTGGCGAAATATAGTTATTTGGATATATATTTAAAGGATTTTTGTTTGTTCCTAGATATGGTGGGTTTGGGTGACGGGAGGAGGTGACGCGGCCGCGGGAGGGGCAGGGGGCGCGGCCGCGGCAGAGGGCGCGGTAAGTGTCTGTAGTCTGTTCAACTACCAACTTTATTAATCTCCCGTATCTTCTATATTTACAAATAAATAAAACTAACAAACAATGTAGGTACGTACATAATAAAATCGGTTATGAGCGAGTTGCCTACAAAGCAAGATGCCTAAGAAAGCAAGATGCCTAAGTATAATGCCTACAAAGCAAAATGTGTAAGTAGTTGAATGCCGTTTAGGCAAATGGTCTACTTGCTAAAACGACTACCAAGCAAAATGTCTAAAAAGTTGAATGTCTTGAAGACAAATTGCCTGGTATTTTTTAATTTTAAAATAAATGGTTTTGATGTTATATAGGAAAATAGGCGAAAATTGACCATTCCCCTCCCCTATCTCCGAAACTACTTGGCCTAAAAAATTGAAATAAATACAGAACATAGTTTTTTACCTATAGATTAGGGTAGACCGGGGACAATCGGTCCATTTTTTGTTTGACAGCTTTTTGCGCCGTAACTAAAAGCGTAACGCATTAGTGTCATATACCGTTGCATAGAAAATTTAATCAGCTAGGAAATGCAATGTGCAACATTCCTTTTTATTAAGAAAGTAACGAGATATAGTCAATTAAACACGCCAGGGGAAAGTGGTTCAAATTACCCCGTTACGGGGTCAGTTGACTCAAATATTTAACGTCACCTAACTAGTACTTGTAGTATATCTTACAACTACATATTTACACATAAAAAAGGTTATAGTTCAGTTTACCTGCATTCATGATAAAAACTACAATATTCTTGAAATAAGTATCAAAAAGGATCGATTAAAAAGATTGCTTTTATCTTTTTAACGCCCGGTTATATTCTTATTTTAAAACAAGCAAACGTTGTATTTTAAAATTGTACATAGAATAAAATACAATTTAAGTTATTTCTATTAGAAATTGTAATGTTATTAGAAGTAATGACTTTATATGACAACGAGCTTGGTTCATTTGCCCCAGTGGTTCAATTGCCCCAGTCACAATTTCAAGAGGTATGTATTAAAATTGGCTACTTGCATGATTTTTATTTCATCTTATTTTGGAAAATACTGAGTCATAGAAACCCAACCGTGTTCGCAAAACATTATTGTGTTGTGATATTGATACGACGCTTTGAAAAGTCCTAGTTCATACCACTCACAAAAACGCTCCATACAAAATGGCCCTGAAATATGACGTCACAGTTCAGTTAGAGTGTATAAAAGACCAATGTAAAAAGAGCCCTGTCGGTGATACATTTTATATGGCCGTCAGGGCTCTTTTTACATTGGTTTTGGTATACTACAAAATATATGAAATTCGCAATTATTTCCGTAAATACTGTTTTTAGGCCAATACCGTAGAATTAAAAAATTACAGAAATTTGATGAGGATATCAAAAACTAGTAATTCAGAACTAAAAAGCAACATTTATTTTTCACTTATTTTGACAATTTTTGACCCTTAATAGAAAAAAAAGTAACAGTCATAATGATCTTTTTGTTTCTTTGACATGCATTTATTTATGTTTAGCTACCGTTCCACAGAAATATATTAATATTTGTTACTATAGTCAAGTAGCCAATTATAAACATGGAAAATAATAACTTTTATTTTTTAATTGAATTTAATTGACAACCAGTTTAACACTGAGTTGCAGAAACAGATTAGGGAGCTTTTACATGTCCAGTCGAACTTTTTTTTTCGATTACGAGGCATCTGCAAGAAAAAGTATTAAAATTACTTTACTAAAGAAACTTTTAAGTACTGTTAATAAGATAAAAAAAACCTTCCATTACATTGTACTAAGCAAGTGTACATACTACTAGACCAGGTACCGAACGTTCATGCTATCTTAACCATTTCTGAATACTCATTAAAATATTTTATAAATTAATATACCTATTATTACTTTGTTTAAACAATTTATCAAAAAACAGTCGCCTTGTTATGATCCTTAAAGGATGGCATGTCATTAACTCTCCATTTCACACAGTAATTAGCAAATTACAAATGGCGAGCTAAAAAAATTCAAGTATGCATACATACAGTTTTAAGTAATTATTTAGAAACATATATACACATACATACAAGAATATAAAAAACACCCTAATCTTTATTTTTTTAAATATTTCGTTTCCTGGACCAAAGTCCCTTTGAAGTTAACAAATCGAAGTAAGTTTTTCATTACAAATAAAATAATAATAATAACTTTATTTCCGTTCATGCGATATTGTTTAATTACCTACACATTACAAAAATTACAAGTATAAGGGTCAGTTGAACCACCGGGGCGATTGAACCGGTTCAATTGACCCCGCGGTTAGTGGACCAATCGTCTCGACAGACCTTTTAGCAAAAATAATTATTTACTCGGATTTAGGCAGCGTTTCGACCATCACTTTTATAACAACGTAGGCCTAAAAGTCAAAAGAAATCAACAAAACACAAAACAATCCAAATACACGGTTATTTTGCATAAAAATGACCATATAATACGGGCCTAATATTTTCCTTGAGTGTCCTGAAACTTCGTTGCCCTGTAGTACGCATCCGCGCTGGTCTGCGCCCGCGGCTGACTGTCAGTTACTTGCCGCGTTTTATAGGAATGTGCTGAAGGATCACGCACATTGATAACGTATATGGTTTCTGAGAAATCGCGTGTGGAGCACTTGCCCCGCGGTTCAATTGTCCCCGGTCTCCCCTACAGGAAAACCTATGGTGTGCAAAGTAACAGGAAATTTCATATACTTAATTACGTAACCCTCTCCACGAAAGTCCTTGTCCAGTTTTTTTAGACATCCTGCTTTTTGGCTATCTTGCTTTTTAGACATCCAGCCTGTTAGGCATCTTGCTTTTTAGCCATCTTACTTCTGAGGTATCTTGCTTCTGAGACATCTTGCTTTTGGCCATGTTGCTTTTGAGGCATCTTGCTTTGTAAGGCATCTTGCTTTGTAGGCAACTCGCTCATAACCGCAATAATTTGGTACCATCGAGCTGATCTGATCATGGAGCCAAGAGGTGGATAGTGGAACTCTTCAATGACTTCTAGTAAAACCCTCGAATTTGGGCTCATAGGTTTTGTTTTGACGAGTCCAATACATTACCTTGGTGATGAGGGTCTTATGTACTTTTTAGTGCGCTACTGACAAAAGATACATGCATATATCACGCCGGTTTCCCAAAGGGGTAGGCAGAGACGTATTTCCACCTGCTAGGATCCTGACACACCTTTCGCTTCGTCTACTCTCATTCAGATCTTCACGCATGCCGGTATAGGGTATTCTTGGCCTGGCCTTTCTTAAGGACGTCCTCGATCTGGTTTTGGTACGTTCCAACCTTACCATGCACACTCGCCTTATGAATCTGCTTCGTTAATCTTCTTTCGTTCATCCTCTCCACATGTCCAAACCATCTAAGCATACCATAAGCATTTGTGATCTAGGTATAGTTATTCGTTTTAATTGCAGGCCGAGGCGCTTCCCCCGAGTATGGCGGCAGTATGACGCCGCCGTAGCGCCCCCTCCCGGCGCGACCAGCGAACACGCTGGCTCCAGCAAGCAGAGCGTATGTCGCGTCACGTAAAGGGTTCACTGTCATTAGGTACAAATGGAAAATCGTCCACGTGAAGTAAAAATTCTGAATTTGGGTCAAAAGTAGTATTCAAAGTGAATTTAGTCAAAATGTAATTATGCTGAAAAGTATTTATAATCAAATTTATTTTGCGTTGTAAATTAATTAATTAATTAATTAACGAATAATGGACGTGGACGTTCAAGTGGACGATTTTCCATTTGTACCTAATGACAGTAAACCACGTAAAGGTGGCAATACAACTATTTTGGCAACTTATTGCTGCACTAGGTATAGTTCCTGGGGTATTCTAATTAGTCCGTCAGTTAGATTATCAAAAAATATTGAACACGTATGTTTTACTTTATTAAATCAATCAAAATTGACAAAGATAACGCGCGTCAAAGTTCGAGGGCTACTGACGTCACTTTATAGTAAAACGTGTACAAAGTCGTGACGTCACGCGGAACTTCAACGCACCATGTCTTCGTAATTTTTTGTTTAATTGACAAAAGAAAAAAATATGCATTCAGTATTTTTTTTATAATGTAATTGACGGACTAATTGGAACTTTTCAGGAAACTAGCTATATCCCCAAAAGTTTACACTTAAACTTTCTGTTCTCAGCAGTGATGTAATATGCATATTCAGTTGCAATTTTTTGCAGCAATGACTTGCTAAAAAAAGATCCCATTTACAAGCCCCTTAAAAAGAGCGCTGACGGCCATACATTTTAGCCGCCAGCGCTCTTTTTACGTGACGCGAACACTTTTTGGTTATGAATGGCTCTAAAGCAGTGCTTTTCAATCACTGCACATAGGGGGGTCGCGATCCATAAAGTACGTCACACAAATCGTCGTGATTTTTTGACCCCTCCCCCGTCCTTGTCACAGTTGGTCACATTTGTGAGACCCCCCCCCTAGTGTGACGTCACATATTTTGCAATTTTACATCAAGAAATGATTCCAAACAATTTAAACCTTATAAATAGTTCGAAATATTTTTATTTTTTTCGTTAATAGTTCAAATTTGGCATTTTAACACTTAGATGTTTTAGATTTTGAAGTGTGACGTCACGAAACTTAGGACCCCCCCCCCCCTGTCACACAATGTCACACTGCGTTGACCCCCCCCCCCCCCCCCCCCTTAACGTGTGACGTACTTTATAGATGACCCCTTACCGAGAGAACGAGACATTATAACAAATGCACAAGATGGAATGAGATAGATATAGATTGTCAACACCGCAGTCGTATTTTAGGTGAATGACCTTTCGTATCACTGCTAGTTGGCCTTCCTTTATATCACTCTCAAAATTTCAATAATCTTTTGGGATTAGATTAATGTCTAAAATATATTGACTTGTGTCTTCTTTGTGTCCAAGATAGTATTATATTAAATACTAGTTTTTACCCGCAACTCCGTCTGCGAGGAAATTATATCATATTCATATTCGTTTATTGCATTTCATGACATTGTGAGCGCAAACCGATAAGCGCCTGTTCATAAACTCGAGCAATGATTCACCGCCGCCGCACATTGACTAACGCTTCTAACAGGGTCTATCTCTTGTCGCACTTAAGTCAAATCACTGCTCTGTAAAAAAACCTTTCCTTATATAATTAATTAAACGCTCGATTTAGTTAAGTTATTTCATCAGCATTTATATGTTACAAAGGTCTTAAAATTATTACATTTATGTCCAACATAAACCCTGTAAGAGCAGAGCAATTTACTTATGTTTAATTTATTTATATAACTTATAATTAATACCTATAATCAAAGAACACGTTCGGGCTATAAAAATATCTTTGAAATACATCAAAATTCATGCTACAGACTTTTTAAGAGGAGTGTGAACCTACGGCTTTTCATACAAAAGGCGATAACGATTTTCACCCCTCAAATGTTAACCGATGAATTTATAAATATTTAACCAATGTAAATACGGTTATTTTTATGACGTAATATGAAGAAATATTAATAACTCCTATGTACTTATAACATATAATAATGAAGTTGAATATGCACACGCAAAATAGAAAAATAATAAAAACAAAAATCTATTACGCAACCATGTTTTTTGCGTTTTTGATGATAATAATAGCTTTTGCTCGCGTGAAATTATTTATTCGCTATTCTCTTAGGAATATATTAATTCACAGACTATACAGGGTGTCTCATTTAAATCGGTCGCTATGAGAAGGTCTGAAACTATGAGACATGCGAAGATATGTTCTTAGGAACCATGTCATCGATTTTAATAAGAAGAAAAACTGCATTCATACATTTGAAAGGGGCCTGTACTCAGCTCGGGAATCGAACCCGGTTGTTTTGAAAAGAATAAACTTACACTATTTCTATTTGGATATCGATTGTGTAGGTCTTAAGCGGTAAATAGCTCTATGAAACATGATGTCTAAAATGAATAAAATACATTGTTTTCACGTACTTTGTTTTATTTTAGTAGGTGTTCGAAGTGACCAACGTTTTTTTAATATTTTTTAGGTGCATAAATGCGGGTTTTCTATTTATTAAAATCGATGACATGGTTCCTAAGAAACAGATCTTCGTATGTCTTATAGTTTCACTCTTTCCCATACTGACCGATTTAAATGAGAACCTGTATATCCAATATCCGCATAGCCGGGCGACTTTCGCTGCGCAAATTACAGGCAAAAAGCCATAAGCGGCGGAGCGGGGAGCGCATAACCTCAAACGCACCAATCACAGCGCTCTAAAAACCCGGCGCGCGCGATCGATGTCTTTAGTATTTTGGTCTGTGTATTCATCACATTAACCTTTTGAACGCCATGGCTGAGTACGAGAATGCGTGCCTCGGACGCCGAGTGACGGCTGTAGCCGACAAAGTGTATTGGAAACGGCATGCCGTGGCGTCAGGGGCACGGAAATCCGCTGTCGGCTACCGACTATGGCGTTCAAAAAGTTAAATACCTAGGTTAGATATATATATGTAGGTGTAAGTAATTGTTTGCAATGTCATACCTTTTAGTTTAAAAAAAAATGTTATTGGAGTTAGAACTTTGGCTATTTAAATTTGTATTCCGTTGACCTCATGGCTGTATTTAGATTTAAGTGTAATTTACAAAGCAATAAAATAATAAATAAATACATTTGGCTTTCTATATGCATTTCAATGTCACCACGACAATTCCCGACTTTTATTTTATTTCTTTCAAAAGCGACGTATAAACAATATTTATTCTTATACAGCGTGATATTTAACCCTTAAACTGGCCCCAAACATACAGATACAGATATGCTAAGTAGAATTAAAATACGGTTGAATATTTGTCACTAACTAGGGAATCATTTAAAATCCATTTATTTTTTACGTAATTACAATCTAATTTGCATCATACAACGCAGTTACTAAAGTTGAAATTCTAAATACAGTATGTGGTCGCTAAAACGCCTCTACCCGTTTAAGGGTTAAACGGGCGTATATTTATTTAAGTAAAGATCAGTATCTAACCTATAAAGAATATTTACATAAATTTCGTTAACTAATCGCTTAATTTTTCTTTTCATACAAAATAATTGTGTACGCAATTTATTACATCTAAGAGTATTATGTTATCTGTGATCAAAGTAATTAATAGATTTACGTATGTAAGTAAACGTAATCTCATGACAGTTTTGATTCGTTTTGTCAAATAATAAACGATATACCTACATTGCTGCTAGGTCTTACTTTAAAATATGAATAACTCTTTTTTAATTTAACCTAGAATAATCAATTTAGATGTTTTTTGTTTTTGTTTTTATTATTATTTTTATTATTATGGCCTTTAAAGGCTTTATACGTCTCTAAGTCACTTAACTTGTCCAGACACGGAGACTTTCTAGGTACATCTCCCTTATAAGGTATTTATTAGAATTAATTTGTACCCATTAAGTTTGTTTGTTGCACTTTTTAGGGTTCCGTACCTCAAAAGGAAAAAAACGAAACCCTTATAGGATCACTCGTGTGTCTGTCTGTCTGTCTGTCCGTCTGTCACAGCCAATTTGACCCTCCGAAACTACTGAACCGATTGAGTTGAAATTTGGTATACATATGTAAGTCGGTGACCGCAACACGGACAGGTGACGTAAATATATGAATTTTAAACATGGGAGTCACTTTTGGGGGGTCAATTAGAAAATTTTAAAAAAAATTTACGCAACTTATATCTTGTGACATATCAAATGAAAGAGCTTGTTGTAAGGATCTTAAATATATTTTCTTTTGAATTTTAAGTAAAATAGTTTAGAAGTTATTAAGGAATATAGGCGAATATTGACCATTCCCCCCCTTATTTCCGAAACTACTGGGGCTAAAAATTTAAAAAAAATAAAAAAAATAGTTCTTTACCTATAGATTACAGGAAAACCTATAAGAAGTCTATGGTATTTAAAGTAACGTAGTAAATTTGAGATAATCATGTAAGGAACGGAACCCTCTCCACGCGAGTTTAACTCGCACTTGTCCGGTTTTTTGTGTTAGTTTTTAGATAAAACTCTAATGTCAAAGTTGAAAAAGACTTACTGCTGAGTTTCTTGCGGCGTTTCTTCTCAGCAGATGTCACCTTTCGAAGCGCTGGTAGATTCAGACATGTGAAAGAGCCCGTGTCTACTTGCAAAATAAATATTTTCATTTTCTACTCACAATATTTCTTTCTCACATAAAATATACGCTGTATATACTTACAGCTTATTTATCCAAGTTGTTTAGTGTAGTTATTATAGTGTTTAGTGTGTTTGTATAGCGCTCCGATTGCTACAGACAGTGCTGGCTGAACATCAGCGCTGCGGGTGTCTGACACCTCAGCATTATGCTGCGCCAGCGATGACGCGATGACACACATCCCTCTTCTTTCTGTATTGTTTTATAGGGTTCCGTACCTCAAAAGGGACCCCTTATAGGATCACTCGTGTCTGTCTGTCTGTCCGTCTGTCACAGCCAATTTGCTCCGAAACTACTCGACCGATATAGAGTTGAAATTTGGTATACCTACACATTATAAGTCGGTGACCGCAACACGGACGTGTAACGTAAACGAATGAATTTTAAATACGGGCGCCACTTCTGCGGCCCTAGCATGCATAGCACAAAGATAAATTAGAACCGTTTATCTCTAAGTGCGTCTCTCTCACACCAGTGCCGACGAAAGAGATAGGCATAGAGATAAACGGTTCTAATTTATCTTTGTGGCATGCATGTTAGGGCCGCGGGGGGATAAATTAGAAAAATAAAAAATAAAGTTATGCAACCTATATCGCTTGACATATAAAGGGCTTATTGTGAAGATGTTAATTATTAATTTGAAATTTTAAAATAAATAGATCGGAAGCTATTTAGGAAAATAGACCATGAAAAATTGTAGTCCCAGTCGTTTCGGTAATAAGAAGGGGGGGGGGGTCTTATTTCCGAAACGACTGGGACTAACATTTTGAAAATATACGGAAAACTGTTCTTTACCTATAGATTACAGGAACCTATAAGAAGGCAATGAAATTTAAAGTAACATAGGACATTTCAGATAATCATGTACGGAACGGAATCCTCTCCATGTGAGATTGACTCGCACTTGTCCGGTTTTTTTTCAATTTGAAACATATTTTGTCTTATATGAAAAACTAAAACCCGGCTACTGAAAAATCACTCACAATTATTATTATACAGGTTAGTATGTTTTTTGGAAATGGGTTAATTAATCTTTTTCATAGGATAGCAAACATGTGTCATTAGAAAAAAGGAATTGTTCATGACTTTGTCCTCTAGAGGGCGGTCAATTTAATGTGACGCTACATACCGCTACGCGACGCTACGTACCTCATTTGTCAAATTATGATACAGATATAGTGAATAATATGTTTCCATCGGTAAAACTCGGATCTCAATCGAAAGACGACGGGACCCGAAGTGTCAATTAATTATTGTATACAATGAGTGACATGTTTATATTAATTCATATGAAACTTTATTATTTAGTGTCAAATGTCAAAATAAAAAATGACAGCATGGTATGATGGGTACTGGCCCCCAATTCCCGATGCATTCGAGATAATGTCGATTGCGAGATTAAACGTCAGATTCATACAGTTGTGTCAAATGACTATATGCACTGACGTTTAATCTCGATTGTGAGATTATCTCGAATGCACCGAGAATTGGGGGCGTGCTGAAGCTAATTGAGAGAGCACGATAAATACGAACTTTTCCGATAAAACATGATGGAAACTAATTATGCATTACATCTGTAAGTAGTTTAGAAGTTGTGAGGGAACAGATGAACATACATACATACATACCGGTCAAAACATAACCCTGCCATTTGCTTCGCCGCCGGGTAAAAAGTTGATAACAATCACTCAAGCAAAACCAGTGTCAATTAAAACCAAAACTTTCGTATTCTTAACAATAACAATTACAAACGAACTGCACATCCCCCGCGCCCTCCTTCACCTCGCTTCCCTCCTCGCTGCTAGAGAGGAAGCTGGGGACTCTCGGACCCTCAAATCGGGGTTCAAGTCCCTGGTTATCTTCTTCTGGTTCCTTTGGCAAGGCCCTTGGCTCGATGTTAGTTGCAACGTCTGGTCCTCGGTTCCCGAAATTCTTTCCACTCTTCGGCTGGCTCGAATCAGGAAAGTACACGCTGGGATAGTCAAAAATGTTTGGCACAGGTCTGCCTCCTATTTCGCGGTCTCCGTCGTTAGCTTCAAGATAATCTGGTTTTCTCTGAATTCGTTTATTTGGAATGACCTCTCTCATAACACCTTGATTAGTTCGCAAACTGTTGTTGGAGAGCCCAACTAGCTTATCACTCTTCGGCTGGCTCGAATCAGGTAAGTATGCTTTTGGATAATAAGTAAATCTGACTAACGGTTCATCTCCTATTGCTGCATTATAATCGGAGGCTTTGACATGATACTTGGATTTAACCTGAGAAGTATCTCTCTCAGTTTGATTAACATCTCTACTTCCATCCTGACTAATATTCTTTTGGCTAGCATCTTTACCAATGTATGTTTGTCCGTAATTTTCTTGATTTCTGTAAGCTAGGCTTGTATTCTGAGTTGGGTAAGACCCACCACCAACAGGGCTGCCTCCAATGAGATGTAAGCCTATAAAATCAATGACTCGTGATTCTTGAGCGATAATATCAAAATTCTGACTGTCTCTGATTTCCTGACTTGTTGCTTGACTGGATTGATTGCTATTATTACTGATTTCACCACCATTGCGACTGTTGTCTTGACTGGGTGGTGTATGGGCTTCGTCGGTTCGATAGCATTGGCCTTGAGATATACATAAACCTGCAACAAACGTTATAGGTGATTTATCTTATCAACCGACTTCAAAAAGTAGGAGTTTGTTACCGTAGAACTCCGTCATTGAACCGATTTGAAAAAAATCGGTTTTTAATAGGGGTCATCCATAAAGTACGTCACACTTTAAGGGGGGGTAGGGGGTCGACGAAGTGTGACATTGTGTGACAAGGGGTGGGAGGGGTCCTAATTTTCGTGACGTCACATTTTAAAATCTAATACATCTAAGTGATAAAATGCCAAATTTGAACAATTATCGAAAAAAAATAATTAAAATGTCAAAATATGTGATGTCACACTGGGGAGGGGGGGGGGTCTCCCAAATGTGACCAACTGTGACAAGGACGGGGGAGAAATTAGTGTGACGTACTTTATGGATGACCCCTAGGTAGGGTATTCCTCCAGTTTGGTCTCGTTATCGTCAAAGTCGAGGTGTGATGAGAGGATCTATGAGGAACCGATGGAACGCCTCAAATATTACGGGCACGTATATATATAGATAGCTATTTTAGTATTTTCTGTATTAACTCAAGCATTATTTGGTGGATGATCACCGGAACTCCTAAATGATAAGTATTTCACGGGTGGCGATTGGATTTTTGTATAAGGTTTAGAAGCAACTTATGTTAATGACAATCCATGTGGTCAAATAGAATCAATGGTGAAGAACCAGGAGAACTCCTCAACGATTGACATCCATGCACCTTGGATAGCAACATTATGTAAATGGTGATGAGCAATTGGCATTATGCTATCGTTACTTGATGTAGTAAATGTGTGTCGTTAAATCACATGATAATAAGTAAAAGTGAAAATTAAAGACTTACTTTTCAAAGGCTATTTGAAGCCGGTTTTATCTAGCACTTCGATGTCCATCTGCCTATCCGTCTGTCTGTCAGGCTGTCCGTCCGTCCATCCGTCTGTCTGTCTCTCTGTCTGTTTCTCAGTCTGGACCCTTTTCCTAAAAAACGCGTGGAGGTATCAAGTTGAAATTAATATCACATACTGTGAAACTTCTAAGTCAACGCACTCAAAAGATGTTTATGCCGTATATTTTGGCACTCGCGAAGGAATCAAAACCTATAGGGTACTTCCCGTTGATCTAGAATCATGAAATTTGGCAAGAAGCCTTATACGAAGCCTTATAAGAAGTCTTATAGCCTGTACTGTGCATGTTTTTGCAAATAAATAATTACAAATTACAAATAGCACAAGTAAAGGAAAAAAATCCGAACACCGTCAATGTGTACCTAGTTACATCACAAAAAAAAATACAGAAAAACCTTTTTGCAGTTGGTAAAGTGACCGCGACCTATGTCGATGTGTGGGGACAACAGTTTTCCAACGGCAAAGTTAAGTTTGTCCCTCAATCCAGTTTTTCTTTTCGTTAGAGCAATGTTCAGTGCTTTCATAGTTCATAAAATTCAGTAATGTTACTTACTTAATTATGTTTTTGTCGCATTATTTTTTATTATTTATTAACAAAAATGTGCATAAAATTACCTCCATCTTATCTCCGAAATTTGCTAACCTACTCGTATATCTCAAATAATTTGTGCAGAGAGGAACTCTGGTATATTTTACAGGAAAAATAAAACAAAGTACCAAGTATGAATAATTTTTGAGAAAACTAAATAAAACGGAATAACTTTTACAAGATCGTATTAAACTCGCCGGTTGTATGTGTTTGTTTTTATGATGGTAGGTTCAAGTTTGCGTGTCAAGTGTTAGGTAAAGGAGGAATCAGACGGTTCACTTTTTGTTCATTTATCTCTTTCACTCGGCATCTTTCATTCGAAATGAAACTTCTGAACTGAACACAAAAAGAATCAAAAGTGTGACGTGGAATGAATACTACCTATAAAATAAACATTCACTTGAATGAGTATTCAGTATTGACCCGAGTGAACCGTGGGATTCCTCCTTAAAGTAGCATAACTGGTTCAATTTCAACATTTTAATAAAGTGGCCCTCTAATAAGTTGCTGAAATATATTGATTTTATATATATTTTATGACCACCAAAATTGCAATGATTCACCAAATTTAGGTTTATGACACCAATTTTTTTTATCTTCACTAAAAATTAGAATTTTTTTCCATTTAATACTGAGCAGATTTTGGAGAAGAAGGTACATAATTTTGGTGGCAGTAAAATATTCTTTATATGATATTTATTGGATAACACATGAAGTAAGTATAATAATAAAAATCAAGCTTCATTTATTTTATTTACAATTTGGTACGTACTTAAATCACATAATAGAGATATCTACATTTTGATTCAGTCATTTTTCTAGTAAGTACTAGATTAAAAGTTATACACCCTTTTTTTTCTATTCGCCATTCTGAACAAACAAAAATGGAGAAAATTTCATGAGTGTAATTCTTTACAATAAGACCATGTTTAAATATAATTTGCAATTTTGGTGTATTCTAATCAACCACCCAAATCAAAATTGTGCCACCAAAATTGGGAATCACAACAATAATTGATTTAAAAAAGATACGTGTTCTTTACTTCAATATTCACATGATACATTTAAAAGTCTCCCAAAATCAGTCTCAAAGCTAGAAACATATATTTATAAACATCAAATGAATATAAAAATAATTTAAATACCGAAATTTACGGTTTTTGTATTCACCAGTCACCAAAATTCGTCTTTCTATTTTGGCGTTCGTTTTTGTTCCAAGGTTATATATGTCGTTAGGTAAGTTTTTTGTCATATTGTATATTCGGGACAATTTAATGGTAGGAATGAAAGTAAGAACTTATTACTTTTATCCCGATTATCATCGTGATATGTCCAAGCATATTTTATTGTGTTTTTTATATTTAAAAGTAGATACTTAATACAAATTTATATTCTTATGCCAGAATGCCGGTGTACTGACATTTGGGCAAAATAATTATCACTTCTGAAAAAACTTATCGTAGTGGTTTCATTTCCCAAACGAATCTTTAGCACATTAAATTTACATTTGGCATTTTATTCATTTGGTCAAATTATCATTTTACTTTGTTAAGATTTTATTAAGACAAACGTTTACTAGGCAAACGTTTTCTTTTGGCTAATATTATATTCCAAAAAAAATGTTAAAGGAGGAGGGGGGCGAAGCCCCCACAGAGGGAGGGGCGAGGGGAATTCGCCCCCCACCCCTCAAAAACAAATACTCGTAACAAGTTTATTATTGGTAGGTTAAGTTATGGTTATCTTGTGTCCCTTAGAGCGGAAAAAGGCTACCCCCGAAAAGCGGGGTGACGTCGACAGACTGGCCGTTAGGTTAGGTTAGGTTTTTGACTAAATAATACTTGGTAAAATTAAACATGACCAAGTATTTATTTTTAAACAATAATTTGCCAAAAAATACTTTACTAACTGTAAAATTGTGATAAGCTGGTTTGACTAATGATTTTTTGCCAAATGATAATTTGACTAAAATAATTTGGGATGTGATACTTTGGGAAAAGTTTTTGCCCATACATTAGTAATCCCAGAATGCCTATATAAATAAACGTGAACGACGTAGCTGCAGAAATTATGGATTTGACTGTGGAAGAAGTACGAGTACTTCTCACAAAAGCACAATTTCGAGATGATTCATATCATCTGTGCCATGTATGCTTTGATCTCATGTCTGAAATCTAAAAATGTCGATAATAATAATACAAGCAAAATAGTACCCGAGCCAGGGACAAATTCGGTTTATCATTTCCTCCTGGCTGATAATTGGTACAATGATTAAGATAGTTGTATCATGAAGCCTAGTGAGCGTCAGCTGCGGCTTGGTGGGTGGGTTGAGCAGCAATAACGTCCCAAACAAGGAGAAACATTTTTTTGCCATCGCGTCCCGTGTGATACTTGGGCAGATGATAGTTTATATGCTATTATGAACAAATCAAATCGTCAGCTGGCTCTATCGTGGTGGAAAGACAGTCAGATGGTCACCTGAACATAAGAAAAAAAAAATTTTTTTCCATCGCCTCCCGAGTGATATGAGTGCAATAAAGTTATATATTTCAGTTAGTGCCATGGAGCATAATCTCGAATAACTTTAGATACGTCATTTCCTCCCGGATGAAAATTCGTAAGCTGATTGTTAATGTGATCCTGTAAGTAATGAAAATAATCAGCTAGCAGTATGCCGAGGGAAAACTCGTCAGCTGGTGTATTTAAATAGGCATTAGTTGCTCCTCCGTTACACCTTTCCGGTGACCAGCTGACGGTCTTTCCACCGCGATAGAGCCAGCTGACGATTTGATTTGTTCATAATAGCATATAAACTATCATCTGACCAAGCATCACTCGGGAGGCGATGGCAATTTTTTTTTTTCTCCTAGTTTGGGACGTTATTGCTGCTCAACCCACCCACCAAGCCGCAGCTGACGCTCACTAGGCTTCATGATACAACTATCTTAATCATTGTACCAATTATCAGCCGGGAGGCGATTGGTCATGCAAATCTGTTGCTGGCTCGCGGACTAAAACAAGTGTCAATTAAAACCAAGCCTTTCGAAATTTACTCTTAGCAATAACAATTACAAACGAACTGCACATCCCCCGCGCCCTCCGTCACCTCGCTACCCTCCTCGTTGCTAGAGAGGAAGCTGGGGACTCTCGGACGCTCAGTCCGAGGTTCATGTCCCTGGTTATCTTCTTTCGATTTCTTTGGCAAGGCCTCCTGGCTGTTAGTTGCCACGCCTGGTCCTCGGTTGCCGAAATTATTTTCACTATTCGGCTGGCTCGAATCAGGGAAGTACACGCTGGGATAGTCTGTCAATTTCGGCACAGGTCTGCCTCCTATTTCGGGTCGTGGGTAGTGATATCCATCATTATCATCGTATTGTTCTTCCTCAAATATTTTATTTGGAATGATATCTCTGACACCTTGATTAGTTTGCAAACTGTTGTTTGAGAGCCCACTCGCCTTATCAGTCTTCGGCTGGCTCGAATCAGGGAAGTACACGCTGGGATAGTCAGTCAATTTCGGCACAGGTCTGCCTCCTATTTCGGGGTCTGCGTAATCTTCATAATCCGGAATATAATCTGGTTTTGTATTAAATTGTCTATTTGGAATGACTTCTCTCATAACACCTTGATTAGTTCGCAAATTGTTGTTTGAGAGCCCAACTAGCTTATCACTCTTCGGCTGGCTCGAATCAGGGAAGTATGCTTTTGGGTAAGAAATAAATCTGTTCAATGGTGAACCTCCTGTTATTGCGCTACCATAAAAACCACTGCTAGGAAACTTGGACTTAACCTGAGAAGTATCTCTCTCAGTTTGATTAACATCTCTAATTCCATCCTGACTAATATTCATTTGGCTAGCATCAGATTTACCAATGTATGTTTGTCCGTAATTTTCTTGATTTCTGTAAGCTAGGCTTGTACTCTGAGTTGGGTAAGACCCACCACCAACACGGCGGCCTCCGATAATATGCTTGCGATTAGAAAAAAACAAAGGATTTATTATTATTGATTCTTGAGCGACCATATCAAAATCCTGACTGTCTCTTGTTTCCTGACTTGATGCTTGCCTAGCTTCATTGCTGTTACTGAGTTCACCAACGCTACTGCGTTGGCCGTTGTGTTGACTTCGTGATATGTATTATGCTTCGTCGGCCCGATAGCATTGGCGTTTAGGTATGCATAAACCTGCGAGAAATTATTACGTGATTATCTAATTGACCGAGCGAGCGCGAGGCGCGAGCGAAACTTGGGCAAAAATCCTTTCGTAAATACAAGTCGCATTTCTTAACCGATTCTCTTGAAATTTTGTGAGCAGCCGCTCAATTACGCAACACCAAGTGGTATCGCTTTCGCGAAAAGTGAACCAATTGTGCGTATTTACACAGAGTTAAGACTAAATTGGTTTGCATTTCGAGCCAAACCGATACCAATTGTGCTGCGTAATTGAGCTGTCGGTCCGATAATTATATGGATTTTTTTAGCCGATTCAGTTTTTCGAAATGTTAAAAATGGCGGAGACATGGGGGTGGAAAACGTAAAAAAAAAACATGTATGCTCGCGAGGTCTACAGCTCACAGAGCCACTAGTGGAATTACCTTCGATCATATGAATGGGAAGTTAAATTAGGCTCGTAAGTAAGAAGAAGAAGAAAGAAAGAAAGAAAGAAAGAAAAACATTTATTCACTAACATAGAAGACACACAGAGTAACATAAATATAAATTAAAAACAATACAAAACAAAATGGTGGTGTGTGTGTCCTCGCGGCAGTGAATGGGACACTGGCTCAGCATAATGCTGACGTGTAAGACACCTGCAGCGCTGATTTTCAGCCAGCACCGTCTGTGACTCACGGAGCGCTATACAAATACACTACATGCTAATAATTATTTATCTACTACTACTAAGATGGATCGGACATACATATATAGCTAATATTTTGGCAATGTGTTCAGAATAATCAATACTAAATTACTTGTTACAGCAGCATTAAGCGTAAAATGTTAAAAAACAGATAGAAAAATAGGAAAAGTTAACAAATTGTAAAACTTAAAGTGCTGGAATAAAATTATTGTTTCTGGAGCGTCAACAAATGACCTTCAAGCTTTCGCTTGAAGGTGTACCTGCTAGAAGGAGGGAGATCATTCCAGCACTTGGAAGCCGCAAACTTGAAACTACCCCGGAACGCCGCGGTCCGGTGCGGCGGTACGATAGCCCTGATTTTAAATTTGCGCACCCTTCTCAAACACTCTATTTTTTTAAAAAGGTACGCAGGGTTCTCGTGTTGCACCACACCAAACAACAGAGTAGCGAGGTGCAGACGCCGTCCCGCAGACATGTTTAACAGGCCGGCGCGGCGGCGCTCAAGTATGGAGTGATGCGGGAGCGGGGAGGGACTCTGAAGCAGAAACGAGCACATGCGTTCTGGACTCGTTGTATTAGCCTTCTAGCCCGACCAAGTATGCAACCATCATAAACGACATCGCAATAGTACACACATCCATTCAATTACATCATTGATTTACTATTAATATAATAAATCTAAATATAATCAATGGATACACAATCCTCAACAAAACTAGCAATAAAAATAAAAATGTCCCCTATCATCTGCATCAACGTAATTACAGATATCTATACATATAATAAAATCGTAAAGTGGAAAAAGTCTGACATTGAAGATAACAATAAAAAAATGCTATGGAGGGCTTCAGAATGAGCAGCAGAACAAATCCCAATGGTTTTTGAATTTCATATCTGTTTGTCTATTTGTCTGTTTGCCTGTTTGTCTGATTGTATGTGCATGATAAACTTTAAAACTACTGGATGGATTTCAATGCGGTTTTCGATAATATATTCAAAAACACTTCAGGCAGGACATAGGCTATAGAAACTTATGGAAATTAAACTGGAAGGGGGTAAAAGAGGGGGAGGAAGTTAGTATGGGAAAAACTATTTCGAGGAGTTTATTAACTTAAAACTTGGTATAAATACTTTCCAGAATAGAAAATTAGGTATACGGTATAAGACAATATGAAACTACCCCTAAAAAGGGGTGCCTTGGGGCCTTAAACTTTGTATGGGAAAAACCGATTCTATTTGTTAATCACTTCAAACTTGGTACAAATGCAATTCGAAACAAAGTTGTGTCTGTGTGTGTGTGTGTGTGTGTGTGTGTGTGTGTGTGTGTGTGTGTGTGTGTGTGTGTGTGTATGTACGTGTGTGTGTGTGTGTGTGTGTGTGTGTGTCTGTATGTTTGTTACCACTCCACTCCATATGGCTGAACGCATTTTCATAAAAAAGAAATAGGGTAATTTTTATCCCGGCTAAGTCAAAAGTTCCCTAGGGATTAATTATAACCGAATTCCATGCGGACGAAGACGCGGGCGGAAGCTAGTAGTGAATAAAATGTTTCCATCGGTAAAACTCGGATCTCAATCGGAAGACGACGGGACCCGAAGTGTCAATTAATTATCGTATTAATTGAGTGACATGTTTATATTCATTTAATATGAAACTTTATTATTTACTGTCAAATGTCAAAATGAAAAAAGGCAGCATGTTATGATGGCTATTGGCCCCCAATTCTCGGTGTTTTCGAGATAATGTCGATTGCAAGATTAAACGTCAGATTCATACAGTTGTGTCAAATGACTGTATGCACTGACGTTTAATCTCGATTGTTAGATTATCTCGAATGCGCCGAGAATTGCGGGCCTGCCGAAGCTAATTGAGACAGCACGATAAATACGAACTCTTAACTACTAAAACACGATGGAAACTAATTATGCACTACATCTGTACTTCATACTAAAGAGAACTAATTACTCATTACTAAATAATTCTACGGTCTACTGACAGTTCTACGGTTTATGTACAGCATCCTAAGGGTGACTGCTTTGTTTTTATACCTTGTTTTTGCGACAATAGGATTAGTTTGTTATTGGATATTTTCTCACCTACATAATTTATTTTTAATGTCGCTTCCAAACGTGGTTAATGCAGCACAGACCGTTCCCTTGTTCAATGCCCACACTGCTCCCAGGTTCGATATTTCAGAGGACAGAGGGGACTTAATATCCACATTGGCCGAGTCCACGGCAGTTCAGCCATAACGAATACGCCTCTTCCATCCATTAGTTCCGCACCTGAACAAGGTTTTCGAGGGATGCAGTGTTAGGAACGGTCTGTGCTGCATTAACCACGTTTGGAAGCGACATTAAAAATAAATTATGTAGGTGAGAAAATATCCAATAACAAACTAATCCTATTGTCGCAAAAACAAGGTATAAAAACAAAGCAGTCACCCTTAGGATGCTGTACATAAACCGTAGAACTGTCAGTAGACCGTAGAATTATTTAGTAATGAGTAATTAGTTCTCTTTAGTATGAAGTACAGATGTAGTGCATAATTAGTTTCCATCGTGTTTTAGTAGTTAAAAGTTCGTATTTATCGTGCTCTCTCAATTAGCTTCAGCAGGCCCCCAATTCTCGGCGCATTCGAGATAATCTAACAATCGAGATTAAACGTCAGTGCATACAGTCATTTGACACAACTGTATGAATCTGACGTTTAATCTTGCAATCGACATTATCTCGAAAACACCGAGAATTGGGGGCCAATAGCCATCATAACATGCTGCCTTTTTTCATTTTGACATTTGACAGTAAATAATAAAGTTTCATATTAAATGAATATAAACATGTCACTCAATTAATACGATAATTAATTGACACTTCGGGTCCCGTCGTCTTCCGATTGAGATCCGAGTTTTACCGATGGAAACATTTTATTCACTACTAGCTTCCGCCCGCGTCTTCGTCCGCATGGAATTCGGTTATAATTAATCCCTAGGGAACTTTTGACTTAGCCGGGATAAAAATTACCCTATTTCTTTTTTATGAAAATGCGTTCAGCCATATGGAGTGGAGTGGTAACAAACATACAGACACACACACACACACACACACACACACACGTACATACACACACACACACACACACACACACACACACACACACACACACACACACACACACACAGACACAACTTTGTTTCGAATTGCATTTGTACCAAGTTTGAAGTGATTAACAAATAGAATCGGTTTTTCCCATACAAAGTTTAAGGCCCCAAGGCACCCCTTTTTAGGGGTAGTTTCATATTGTCTTATACCGTATACCTAATTTTCTATTCTGGAAAGTATTTATACCAAGTTTTAAGTTAATAAACTCCTCGAAATAGTTTTTCCCATACTAACTTCCTCCCCCTCTTTTACCCCCTTCCAGTTTAATTTCCATAAGTTTCTATAGCCTATGTCCTGCCTGAAGTGTTTTTGAATATATTATCGAAAACCGCATTGAAATCCATCCAGTAGTTTTAAAGTTTATCATGCACATACAATCAGACAAACAGGCAAACAGACAAATAGACAAACAGATATGAAATTCAAAAACCATTGGGATTTGTTCTGCTGCTCATTCTGAAGCCCTCCATAGCATTTTTTTATTGTTATCTTCAATGTCAGACTTTTTCCACTTTACGATTTTATTATATGTATAGATATCTGTAATTACGTTGATGCAGATGATAGGGGACATTTTTATTTTTATTGCTAGTTTTGTTGAGGATTGTGTATCCATTGATTATATTTAGATTTATTATATTAATAGTAAATCAATGATGTAATTGAATGGATGTGTGTACTATTGCGATGTCGTTTATGATGGTTGCATACTTGGTCGGGCTAGAAGGCTAATACAACGAGTCCAGAACGCATGTGCTCGTTTCTGCTTCAGAGTCCCTCCCCGCTCCCGCATCACTCCATACTTGAGCGCCGCCGCGCCGGCCTGTTAAACATGTCTGCGGGACGGCGTCTGCACCTCGGTACATGCGCTACGTTCATTCACCACACTGGAGCGAGGTGAGGTATTGCTGAAAGTCGATGTTAAAAATGCATTTAACTCCGTCGACCGTGGCGTCCTGCTGACACAAGCGAAATAAAGTAAAGTCCGGGAATTTTTTATTTCGCTTGTGTCACAAGCGACAGGGACAGGGCGTATAGCGCGGCACGCCAGCCTTAACGACATTCTGCGCCGGGCCCTTGTCAGCGCCGGAGTGCCAGCGGTTATGGAGCCGAAGGGTTTGGCGCGTGTCGACGGCAGTAGGCCCGACGGCATGACACTGGTTCCCTGGAGGTTGGGGCGGCCTTTGGTATGGGACGCTACATGTGTTGATACCCTTGCGCCATCCCACCTCCAGTTGACTTCCACCAGGGCTGGCTCTGCCGCGGACGCAGCTGAGCAACTCAAGCGGCGCAGATATGCAGCCATCGACAATGGTTACATGTTTGCGCCGTTTGGGGTTGAAACCCTCGGACCGTGGGGTGCGAGCGCTCACGAAATTTTCAGGGAGCTGGCAAAGCGTCTTGTCGAGTCGACGGGTGACCAGAGGGCTGGGTCATACTTGGCTCAACGAGCCAGCATTGCAATACAACGTGGCAATGCTGCCAGCCTTCTGGGCACCCTGCCACCTGGCGCTGATTTCGAACAATTATTTTATTTATAGGTTTTAATTTTAATTTATTCATAGTTTATATAGGTATATTCTTTTATAATTCATGTTAGATGTATATTTAGATTTAATTTAGTTTATTTAGGTTATTATTGTATTGCATTATGTTCATGAATTAATAACAAACTCCAAGAGAACTTATACTTGTAAGCCGTAAGTGTCAAATTGGCATACGTACCTACTTATAACACCAAGTAAATTGTTGACTATGGGCTACTAGCGTAATGCAACTTATGTTTTACGTCAAACTTTCCGTGATAATGAACAATTTGTAGGAACGAATTAATTATTCAAATCTAAAAAAATTACCATATTTCACGACGGTTAGTATTTGTTAATCAATCAATACCTACGTAAAAAAGAATATTCCATCCTTTTAATCTAGTTTTATAATTGTTAAATATTTTTGCACAAGAACGGAAATTTAGTCTAGTCATCGTTGACAACCGGCAACGTCGATGGTCGAAACAAGACTAATCACAAAACTACAGCAATGGGCGATATTGCGGTAATTTTGAGTGGCTCATTTTTTCTGACTGATTGTGTGATGATATGTATTATGAGTCAATGAATTATATTGAAAAAAAATAAAATTAAAATAAGTTCAAGTAGGCCACACGGGCTATTTCACGGTCTTTTTCATGCATAAATAAAACACTTATGGCCCACCTGTATTACAAGTACAAGCTTTCAAGTCATATAGTCAAGGTCTAGTCAGGACAGGCTCCAATTCGATTACAATAATAAATCGAATTACAAGGAGATAGCATTTTATACCCAGCCCATGGGGGGTTCAAGACCCCAATGACCCGCCCCCCCTGGATCCGGCCTTGTACAAATAACTAAGCTGTATTCTACTTTGTGGCGGCGTGATGCGTGTGACGTCTGTTATGACACTACTTCACATTCGGCCAACATGGGCGAATATAGGCAAGCACGATTGTCTAGCTTGTATAAGCGTCCGTGTGTGGCCAACATGGCCTGTATTCGTGAGTAATCGGTTAGTTGTCGCCGTTGTCGGTACATCATTTGATCATACAATCGTCCACCATTCAGCAGTCGCATGGCAGCAGTCGAGTAGAAAAGTCGGGCGTCATGCGTGGTGGATTTTTGTTTACGCGACAATGGGTGAACGAACACGGAGACTTTTTTTATTGAATTGTATCAATAGTAGCCTATATCATTTTTTTTTTTTTTTGTGATGTTACTACATATGTACGGTTTTCGCCAGAGGCGTATTTAAAGATTTGGCGCCCCGGGCCAGTTAGCTTTGCCGCCCCTTTAAGTTTAGTACTTAAAAAATATTGTAGGTAAGCTTGACAATAAAAGGCTCTCGCCGCCCCTCGCAGCCGCCGCCCCGGGCTATGGCCCCGTTGGCCCTAGGGTAAATACGCCCCTGGTTTTAGCATTTTTTCCATTACTTGTGCGAAATTTTATGATTCTAGGTCAACGGGACAACTTTTGATAACTTTTTATTTGCGTTTTTTTCTGGCTAATATTATATTCCAAAAAATATAAGAGGGGGAGGGGGCGCAGACCCCCACATGGGAGGGAGGGGGGGCGTGCTGCCCTCCTCAAGGGGATGGGGGCGAAGCGATCAAATAGTTAATTCCGTTAATCGCTAATCCGTTATTTAAAAAGTTTACTACATTAAACTTTAAAGCGGATGATTTAGCGGAAGTTAACCGTTAATCGTTAACTCGTCACAGAAATTGCATATATATATATATATGTAGTTGCTTTAGTGATTAACTTAAGTGACGTGAAGTGAAGTTTAGGCAGGACATGAAAAATGAAAACAGGGTGTAACAATAGAGTTTTTAACTAATAAAACCTAATTATTGTTACAATGTTTTTCGCGGCGCGGCGCGGCGCAGTCCGTGCGGTTTCCTTTTGGCAAAAATTAGGTACTTCATCAACGATAAACAGACTTCAATTGTGTTAACGGAAGTTAACGCGTCCTTTAACAATTTTTAAAGTTCACTTAATCCGTTACCCGATATGTTGACTTCGTTAATTAACGATTAATGGATTAACGGTCTTGTGCCCAGCTATGCCAGTAGAGGTTTAGTTACGACCCATTGCCTTATTACCTAGTTTCTCTAAAGTTTTCGAGAAGGTTAATTACAATAGATTGACTTTATTCCTAAATAAAAATAATATTTTAAATCCATCTCAATTTGGATTCCAACAAGGGAAATCAACTACATTAGCAGTATTTAAAATGTTTAAACAAATATGGGACAACATTAATGAAAAGAAACCCTGCGTTTCTCTACTACTCGATATGTCCAAAGCCTTTGACTGTGTGGTACATGACACTCTTTTACAACAATTAGAGCACATCGGGATTAGAGGGAATGCATTACGGTTGTTGCAAAGTTACCTATGCAATAGAGAGCAAGCTGTAATGATAGAAAGTTATAACCAGCAGAATAAAACTATTGAGCAGGTACAGTCATGTTTTGAAAAGGTTTTACTAGGGGTGCCGCAAGGAAGCGTTCTGGGCCCGCTTCTTTTTCTTGTGTATCTAAACGAGCTCCCAAGTAAAATTAATGAGCCATGCGTAATGTTTGCAGATGATGCTACCATATTATTCTCCAGCGATAAACATAATGATAGTCTGAATGATACTATTCAACGTGCTCTTATAAACATTTTGAAGTGGCTTCAAACGCTTAACCTTAAAGTAAACTTAAATAAAACTAAGCTTATACAATTTAGGAACTATAACGCAGTCCCATTAAGCTTAAATGTTTCAGAAGCAGGTACTACCATAGAAGAAGTTAACAGTGTTAATTTTCTTGGCGTTAGCATAGATTCACACTTAAATTGGAAATCGCATGTAGAAACAATTAACAAAAGAATTTCTAGTAGTAGTTATGCCTTGTCCATACCGTCGGAAACATGTTCTGAGACTGTTGCAAGGAATTCGTATTATGGTAATGTGTATCCACTGCTTACTTATGGAGTTATATACTGGGGTAATTCTGTTGATGTAGACAAAACATTTAGATTGCAAAAAAGATGCTTAAGAATTGTACATCGTATGCGCACGGATGAATCACTTCGAAATGTGTTCCGGGAAAAACTACAAGTATTTATATTTTAGAGTTATGTTTATTTATAAAAAGTCAACCAGACTATTTTACATGGAAGTCTTCATTAAAATGTAATGTGCGACAGCAGTATAAATACAATATAAATGTTCCTAAAATAAACGCATATCTTTATAAGAAGAGCTCTTTTATAATGGCTATCCGTGTGTTTAACCATCTTCCTCCGGATATAAAAGCTCTGGAAGGAATGATATTCAAACGGCGGCTCAAAAATTGGCTTACGGATAAAGTATTTTATAATTTGAATGAATTTTATGCCTGCTAATTTTGTGCATTATTATTGTGTTTAGTTTTAAGTTTTCTAAATATTGTACGCCCGCAATGGGTAACTGTTGAAACAACAATATACACCACCTTATTTATACACAGTGATACAATAAAGATTTATTACTATTACTATTACTATTACAGAAATTATGGATTTGACTGCGGAAGAAGTACTTCTCAGAAAAACACCATTTTGAGATGCTTGCGAATTTGATCTCATGTCTCAAATCTAAAAATGTCGATAGTAATAACACAAGCAAAACAAGTGTCAATTAAAACCAAACCTTTCGTTTACTCTTAGCAATAACAATTACAAACGAACTGCACATCCCCCGCGCCCTCCGTCACCTCGCTTCCCTCCTCGCTGCTAGAGAGGAAGCTGGGGGCTCTCGGACGCTCAGTCCGGGGTTCATGTCCCTGGTTATCTTCTTTCGATTTCTTTGGCAAGGCCTCCTGGCTGTTAGTTGCAACGCCTGGTCCTCGGTTGCCGAAATTATTTTCACTATTCGGCTGGCTCGAATTAGGGATCACAGGTCTGCCTCCTATTTGGAATTGTGAGTAGTGATATCCATCATTATCATCGTATTGTTCTTCCTCAAATATTTTATTTGGAATGATATCTCTCACACCTTGATTAGTTTGCAAACTGTTTTTTGAGAGCCCACTCGCCTTATCAGTCTTCGGCTGGCTCGAATCAGGGAAGTACACGCTGGGATAGTCAGTCAATTTCGGCACAGGTCTGCCTCCTATTTCGGGGTCTGCGTAATCTTCATAATCCGGAATATAATCTGGTTTTGTATTAAATTGTCTATTTGGAATGACTTCTCTCATAACACCTTGATTAGTGCGCAAATTGTTGTTTGAGAGCCCAACTAGCTTATCACTCTTCGGCTGGCTCGAATCAGGGAAGTATGCTTTTGGGTAAGAAATAAATCTGTTCAATGGTGAACCTCCTGTTATTGCGCTACCAAAAAAACCACTGCTAGGAAACTTGGACTGAGAAGTTTCTCTCTCAGTTTGATTATCTCTAATTCCATTCTGACTAATATTCATTTGGCTAGCATCAGATTTACCAATGTATGTTTGTCCGTAATTTTCTTGATTTCTGTAAGCTAGGCTTGTACTCTGAGTTGGGTAAGACCCACCACCAACACGGCGGCCTCCGATAATATGCTTGCGATTAGAAAAAAACAAAGGCGGATTTATTATTGATTCTTGAGCGACCATATCAAAATCCTGACTGTCTCTTGTTTCCTGACTTGATGCTTGCCTAGCTTCATTGCTGTTACTGAGTTCACCAACGCTACTGCGTTGGCCGTTGTGTTGACTGCGTGATATGTTTGCTTCGTCGGCCCAATAGCATTGGCGTTGAGGTATGCATAAACCTGCGAGAAATTATTACGTGATTATCTAATTGACCGAGCGAGCGCGAGGCGCGAGCGAAACTTGGGCAAAAATCCTTTCGTAAATGTGGATGTCCGGCTGTTCTTAACCGATTCTTTTGAAATTTTGTTAGCAGGTCCGATAATTATATAGTTTTTTTTAGTCGATTCAGTTTTTCGAAATGATTCAAAATGGAGATATTGGGGTGGAAAACGTAAAAAAAACATGTGTATGCTCACGAGGACTACAGCTCACAGAGCCACTATTGGAATTACCTTCGATCATATGAATGGGAAGATAGAGTCCAGGAGTTCTTTAATGATAATAATTATCATGTTTTTCTATATTTAACTTTTTTATTATTATTTTGTTGACATTTTATTTTATTATATTTGTATTTTACTTCATTTTATTTTAATTAAATTAAGACACCATTATTTTTTCCTTAATTCTATTCTCTATTCTGTATGTAAGAGTAAACTGCTGTATTATGATAGTTAGACATGATTTGATAGTAGTTTATTTCTAAGTAGGAATTGTATATAAAAATAGTCGCGGAAAATAAAATTGCGCATGATCTACCA
Organism: Tortricodes alternella; assembly: GCA_947859335.1. NCBI lineage: Eukaryota > Metazoa > Arthropoda > Insecta > Lepidoptera > Tortricidae > Tortricodes > Tortricodes alternella. Next base: position 3,393,539 of record OX401972.1, read on the forward strand.
TTGCTGTGCCCCTGCGGGGTTTACGTTGATACTATACCTATCTACTTTAAGAACCTATGTACTCACAACGTATAATGCAATAAATAATTTGATTTGATTTGAAGATAAAGTAGGCTCGTAAGTACACACATCCATTCAATTACATCATTGATTTATTATTATAAGTCAATGAATTACATTGAAAAAAATTCAAATTAAAATAAGTTCAAGTAGGCCACACGGGCTATTTCACGGTCTTTTAAACCGACTTCAAAAAAAAGGACGACGTTCTCAATTCGGTTGTATGTTTTTTTATGTTTTGTTACTTCAGAACTCCGTCATTTATAAACCGATTTTGAAAATTATTTTTTTAATCGGTAGGGTATACTTCCAGTTTGGTCCCGTTGTAGTCAAAATCGAGTTATGATGACGACATAGATATAGTCATAGATGAGGAATTGATGGAACTCTTAAAAAATATTATAGGCAAGCATAGAGCAATTTTACTATTTTCTGTAATAACACAAGCAGTTACGTTCCAAAAGCATTATTTGGTGAAGTGGAACTGTTGATGAAGACCATAGATGATCACCGGAACTTCAAAATATTAAGTATTTCACGGTTGTCGATTAAATTGCTGTATAAAGTTCTGAAGCAACTTATGTCCATGAAAATTCATGTAGTAAAATTGAAGAACCAGGAGAGCTCCTCAACGATTGACATCTTTGCACCGTGGATAGCAACAGTTTGTAAATGGTGATGAGCAATTGGCATTATGCTATTGTTACTTGATGTAGTAAATGTGTGACATTAAATCACTGGATGATAAAAAAAATGTGTAAAAAAAAACTTTTCAAAGGCTATTTGAAGCCGGTTTTTTATTTTATAAATTATATGATTATTCATTCACAAATAAAACACTTATGGCCCACCTGTATTACAAGTACAAGCTCAGTCAGGGGGGTTATATAGTCAAGGTTTAGTCAGGACAGGCTCCAATTCGATTACAATAATAAATCGAATTACAAGGAGATAGCATTTTATACCCAGCCCATGGGGGATTCAAGACCCCAATGACCCGCCCCCCCTGGATCCGGCCTTGTACAAGTAACTAAGCTGCATTCTACTTTGTGGCGGCGTGATGCGTGTGACGTCTGTTATGACACCACTTCACATTGCCAACATGGGCGAATATATGCAAGCACGATTGTCTAGCTTGTATAAGCGTCCGTGTGTGGCCAACATGGCCTGTATTCGTGAGTAATCGGTTAGTTGTCGGTACATCATTTGATCATACAATCGTCCACCATTCAGCAGTCGCATGGCAGCAGTCGAGTAGAAAAGTCGGGCGTCATGCGTGGTGGATTTTTGTTTACGCGACAATGGGTGAACGAACACGGAGACTTTTTTTATAGAATTGTATCAATAGTAGCCTATATCATTATAAAAAAAAAAATTGTGATGTTACTACATATCTACGGTTTTCGCCAGAGGCGTATTTAAAGATTTGGCGCCCCGGGCCAGTTAGCTTTACCGCCCCTTTAAGTTTAGTACTTAAAAAATATAGTAGGTAAGCTTGACAATAAAAGGCCCTCGCCGCCCCTCGCACCCTGCCGCCCCGGGCTATGGCCCGGTTGGCCCTGGGGTTAATACGCACCTGGTTTTCGCATTTTTTCCATTACTTGTGCGAAATGTTATGATTTTAGGTCAACGGGACAACTTTTGATAACTTTTTATTAGCGTTTTTTTTTGGCTAATATTATATTCCAAAAAATATAAGAGGGGGAGGGGGCGCAGACCCCCACAAGGGAGGGAGGGGGGGCGTGCTGCCCTCCTCAAGGGGATGGGGGCGAAGCCCCCTGCATTAAAAAATAAATACTCGTAACAATTGTATGTATGTAAACTCTTTATTGCACATATAATAAAACAACATTCTGCATTATTGGTAGTGGTGGTTGGTTATTGGTATTGCAATTGTATTATTGGTAGGTTAGGTTAGGGTTAACTTGTGTCCCTTAGAGCGGAAATAGGCACCCCGCCAGGCGGGGTAAGGTCGACCCGCTGGCGGTTAGGTTCGGTTAGCTTTTTGAATAAATAATACTTGGTAAAATGAAACATGAGCAAGTATTTATTTGTTAAACAATAAAATGCCCAAAAATACTTTGCTAACTGTAAAATTGCGATAAGCTGTTTTGACTAATGTTTTTATGCCAAATGATAATTAAAGTAAAATGGTTTGGGATATGATAATTTGGGAAATGTTTTTTCCCATACATTAGTAACCCCAGAATGCCAAATATATATACATAAATATATATTTCGACGACACGTTTGGCCTAGTTGGTAGTGACTCTGCTTCCGAAGCCAGCGGTCCCGGGTTCGAATCCCGGTAAGGGCAAATATTTGTGTGATGAGCACGAATGTTTGTTCCTGAGTCTTGGATATTTTCTATGTATTTAAGTATTTATTTAACTATACAAGTATGTATATCATCGTCTAGTACCCATAACACAAGCCTTTAGAGCTTACTTTGGGGCTAGATTGATTTTTGTAAAGATTGTCCCCTGATTTATTATTATTATTATAAACGAGAACGACCAGTAGACATAGCTGGGCACCGTTAATCAAATAGTTAATTCCGTTAATCGCTAATCCGTTATTTAAAAAGTTAACTTCGTTAAACTTTAAAGCGGATGATTTAGCGGAAGTTAACCGTTAATCGTTAACTCGTCACAGAAATTGCATATTATATGTAGTTGCTTTAGTGATTAACTTAAGTGACGTGAAGTGAAGTTTAGGCAGGACATGAAAAATGAAAACAGGGTGTAACATTAGAGTTTTTAACTAATAATACCTAATTATTGTTACAATGTTTTTCGCGGCGCGGCGCGGCGCAGTCCGTGCGGTTTCCTTTTGGCAAACATTAGGTACTTCATCAACGATAAACAGACTTCAATTGTGTTAACGGAAGTTAACGAGTCCGTTAACAATTTTTAAAGTTCACTTAATCCGTTACCCGATATGTTGACTTCGATAATTAACGATTAATGGATTAACGGTCTTGTGCCCAGCTATGCCAGTAGAGGTTTAGTTACTACAGAAATTATGGATTTGACTGCGGAAGAAGTAATTCTCAGAAAAGCACCATTTTGAGATGCTTGCGAATTTGATCTCATGTCTCAAATCTAAAAATGTCGATAGTAATAATACAAGCAAAACAAGTGTCAATTAAAACCAAACCTTTCGTTTACTCTTAACAATAACAATTACAAACGAAGTGCACATCCCCCGCGCCCTCCGTCCCCTCGCTTCCCTCCTCGCTGCTAGAGATTTCAAGTCCCTGGATATCTTCTTCCGATTCCTTTGGCAAGGCCGTTAGTTCCGGGCTGTTAGTTGCAACGCCTGGTCCTCGGTTCCCGAAATTCTTTTCACTCTTCGGTTGGCTCGAATCAGGGAAGTATGCTTTTGGGTAAGAAGTAAATCTGATCAGTGGTGAACCTCTGGTTATTGCGCTACCACTACCACTACTAAACTGAGAAGTTTCAGATTGATTAGTATCTCTAATATCATCCTGATAGTCCCTGTCCCTGTATATTTGTCCGTAATTTTCTTGATTTCTGTAAGCTTGCTTGTTGCTTATATTCTGAGTTGGGTAAGACCCACCACCAACACGGCTGCCTCCGGACAGATAGCCGCCATTACTCTTCGGACGCTCATATCGGGTTTCAAGTACCTGGGTATCTTCTTCCGATTCCTTTGGCAAGGCCTCCTGGCTGTTAGTTGCAACGCCCGGTCCTCGGTTCCTGAACTTCTTTTCACTCTTCGATGAAATGGGATAGTCAGTAAATTTCGGCACAGGTCTACCTCCTATTTCGGGGTCTGCGTCGTTATCTTCAAGATTATCTGGTTTTCTCTGAAATTGTTTATTTGGAATGACTTCTCTCATAACACCTTGATTAGTTCGCAACCTGTTGTTTGAGACCCCAACTAGCTTATTACTCTTCGGCTGGCTCAAATGAGGGAAGAATGCTCTTAGGTGAGGAGAAAATCTTATTAATGGTGAACCTCCTATTGTTCCGCTAGGGAAACTTCCGATACCTGCAATACCGAATTTGAACTGAGAAGTATCTATTCCATCCAGACTAAGATTCTTTCGGCTAAAATCAAATTTACCAATATAAGATTGTCCGTAATTTTCTTGATTTCTGTAAGCTAGGCTTGCATTCAGAGTTGGGTAAGTCCCACCACCAAAACGGCGGCCTCCGTACAATTGCGTGCGATTAGAAAAAAACATTGGAGGATTTATTATTGATTCTTGAGCGTCAATATCAAAATCATGACTGTCTCTGGTTTCCTGACTTGATGATTGACTGGGTTCATTTCTATTACTGAGTTCACCAACGACACTGCGTTGACTCTTGTGTTGACTGGATGGTGAATGTGCTCCGTCGGCTCGATAGCATTGGCCTTGAGGTATGCATAAACCTGCGATAAATTATTAAGTGATTATGTAATTGACCGAGCGAGCACGAAGCGTCTCCGATTCAGCTTGGGCAAAAATGCTTTCGTAAGTGGGGAATGTACGGATGTCCGGCTGTTCTCCTCTAGAGGTCGCTTTTCTCAACCGATTCTCGCGAAATTTTGTGAGCAGGTCCGATAATTATAAGGATTTTTCAAAATGGCGGAGATATGGGGGTGGAAAATGTAAAAAAAAACATACTTATTTACTCGCGAGGACTACAGCTCACAGAGCCACTAGTGGAATTACCTTCGATCATATGAATGGGTAGATAAAGTACGCTTGTAAATTCTGTTATGAAACTCCTTTGTCAAAAGTAGTTAGGGTCTCTTGGTAACTATATGTTTTTGTTGACTGTCAATGTTATGTGTATGCGTTAATACACGACTAGGTCATTCAGAGTTCGTTTATCTTCAATATCTCTAAGGATAGCCACTGACCTACAATATAACTGTGCAATATCACAGGTTGCACAATTATATTGATCGTCACTAGTCGATATTGAGCGTCAATATCATCTACTGACGATCAATATAATTGTGCAACCAGTGATATTGCACAGTTATATTGTAGGTCAGTGGCTAGCCTAATATTTGCACGTGTTAAGTTGTCCTGTTGCTAAAATAGTGTGGGCAGTGTAGTGGACACATCCATTCAATTGCATAATTGATTTATTACTATAATGGATACACCTCCTCCGTCCTTAACAAAACTGCCAATACTAATGTCCCGATTTGACATTCCCAGCTGTTTTCAAATAGACGCTTATTTATCATCGGCATTAACGTAATTACTTCGTAATAAGTAAGCTTTAAGTGCTGCCGCTATCACTTGGACTCCCATCTTCTAAGGACGCCAGTCAGTAAATGAATGAGAATGTGTAGACAGCATCCCGATGCGTGGCCATGATCGAGCCGATGTTGGCCACTTACTTATTCGCCCATGTTGGTCCAATGTGAAGAGCCGCCATTACAATTACAACTTCAAATACAAGTGCGCTAGCCCACGGCTTTTTGCAGTGAAGCAGTCGCCATAGCTGGGCACAAGATCGTTAATTCGTTAATCGTCAAATTAAAACTTTCGTGAGACATTATGAATACTAGAAAAACACACGGCTTTACTCACGATTTATTGTCAGAAATAGTCCGACATGTTCGAACTCGATTGGAGTCCTTCTTCAGGGTTTGAGTGCGGTCCCGGTCAGATCAACCCGCGCGCGGATCAGTGCAGCAATGTTCCACTTAGCTTTTCTGTTATGCTTTTGTCGTAAAAGGGGTACTATTTCAGGCACTATTTTTTGGTATATAGCTGGTTTTGGAATTCAAAGGCTTTCTGTGTGATCTCGGTCGGGTACGCCAGCTTGACGGTGCAAAATATTTTATCCGTGTTTGGTATGAAATATGTCGGTTTCTATAAGAGCTACGAAGTTGAGACTTCGGGAGCCAGGGGTACTATTTGTGCACTATTTTTTGGGATATAGAGCATATTTGGGAACAGCACCGTTCTCGAGATCCAAAACGGGTACGCCAGCTTGACGCCAAGTTAGCGTACCCGTTAAACAAGGCTCATATCTCCGAAATTACAAAGGTACTATTTTTTTAACTCGGTACTAATTGGGTACTATTTAGGCACTATTTTTGGAATCATCAGATCCTGGATATCTTCAAAGGGTACGCCAACTTGACGCTCACCAATATCCTATTTTTACTGATGTTTCATGTCCTGCCTAAACTTCCATAGCACATACTAAATTTTTTTATAAATAAATTACTAACGCAACGACATATAAAATGCAATTTCTACCACGAGTTAACGATTAACGATAACTTCCGTTAAGTCTTCCGAAATTTAACGCTTTAACATTTAAGGAAGCTAACTTTTTTAGTAACGGATTAGAGATTAACGAAGTTAACTATTTGATTAACGGTGCCCAGCTATGGCAGTCGCACTACATCGCGCCCGCGCACACACGCGATTCTGCATCGCTACAGACGCGATTTCGCATTGATATAGACGCTCGAGGCCCCGCTTCGCTATAGCTAATATATAATATATTTGACGACGCGGTTGGCGTAGTTGGTAGTGATCCTGCCTCGAAAGCTAGCGTCCCGGGTTCAATCCCCGGTAAGGGCAAATATTTGTGTGATGAGCACGAATATTTGTTCCCGAGTCTTGGATGTTTCCTACGTATTTAAGTATTTATTTCTATATATAAGTATTTATATCATCGTCTAGTACTCATAACACAAGCCTTTAGAGCTTACTTTGGGACTAGATCGATTTGAGTAAAGATTGTCCCCTGATTTATTATTATTATTATTATTATTCCTTCCATCGCAGTCGCTCGATATAGTCGCGCGTTTATATCGATACAGTAGCGATGCTGAATTGAAACAGCGCGGCTGAAGCGCTACTGCATCCGGTGCCGGATTAGCCATCTAGCAAGAGTAGCAAATGCTACGGGCCCACATTGGGGGGCCCCGCTCACACACGCTTGCATGAGCGTATTTCTTTTTTCGATTAAGATAGGAGCGTATAAATACTTAGTTTTAGGGTTCCGTACCTCAAAAGGGAAAAAGGAACGCTTATAGGATCACTTGTCTGTCTGTCTCTCTGTCTGTCTGTCTGTCTGTCTGTCTGTCCCTTTCCTTTGTCTCAGGAACGCGTGGAGGTAACAAGTTCAAATTAATATCAAATACTCAAGTCTGCAAACTCCTGAAGCTGTGAAAAAATCAACCTTCTAAGTCACCGCAATCAAAAGATATGGCAGTTTATGTCACATATTTTAATACTTTCAAGGGAATCCAAAGGGAATCAAAACCTATAGGGTACTTCCCGTTGACCTAGAATCATGAAATTTGGCAGTGTCTTATAGCACAAATAAAGGAAAAAGTCCGAAAACCGTAAATTAGTAACTACATCACATAAAAAAAAATGTTAAACGGAATAACTTTTGCAAAGTCGTATCACACTCGACGGTTGCACAGAGATGGAGCTTGCGAAAGTTATTTTTTGCTTTATTTCATAGGGAGGTTGTAAATGGTTACCCGGTTGTTATTATTTTTTTTATTTTTACGGTTCCGTCCCTACAAGGTACTGTTTCTTTTTCTTAGGTAAGTACGGAACCCTCGGCGCGCGAGTCAGACTCGCACTTGAACGGGATTTATTTAATTGAAATACAAGAGGCCAATGTTAAGATTTCGGTATCAAAATATACAAAAATAATTAAACATTGCTTAAGCAAACCAAGGGCTTCTTGACAGAATTTGCTGCGGGCCCCGCGTAGGGCACTTACTGGCACTGACTGCATCGCTTCTGTCGCGCGTTACGAATGCGATGAGCGGCCACATGTCGCGATATAGGGGCCGTTCATTAATCACGTGAGGCTTGAAAAGGGGGGGGGGGGGGGTGACAAAAATCACGAAATGTCACAAGGGGGGAGGGCGGTGTAATAATATATCACGTGTATTTATATTTTCATTATTTTTTCAAACGCGCGTTTTTTAAATTGAAAAGCGGCGAATTAAATAAGATTTTACTAGAAAGAATATTATAGAATATTATCTTAAATACAGGTATTTAAGATAATATTCTAAAATATTCTAAACAATTTAAGATTTTTTGTATATACTAAAAATACATGTGATGTTAGGTGGGGGGTGGGGGGGTAGTCTTAAACCTCACCATGTATCACCAAGGGGGAGGGGGGTTATAAAATGCTTAAAAAAGATCACGTGATTAATGAACGGCCCCATAGCCGCGCGTTTACGAAATGCGTGACTGCATCGATACAAAAAGTCGCATTGAGCGAGCTCCTTAAGACAACCGATGACGTCACGCTGCGACCGTGTCGCGCCTGCAATATGACCGAGCCTTGATATATTTAGTGACTTACCTAATATTATTGGTAAAAATATTATCATTTTTACCCTGCAGCGAAGCTTGTATTTTTAAAACACTCCGCAGGCGCCTGACACCAAATTTGAAGAAGCACTAATCATGATAGACCTCGGCGGCCATGAGGAAAAAAAGCCGGTCAAGTGCGAGTCCGACTCGCGCGACGAGGGTCCCGTACTTACCTAGGAAAAACAGACAGTACCTTGTAGGTACGGAGACGTCAAAAAAAATAACAAAATGGAGTTTAACAACCGGGTAACCATTTATAACCTACCCGTGAAATAAGACGAAAAATAACTTTCGCAAGCTCCTATCTCCGTGCAAACGTCGAGTGTGATACGACCTTGCAAAGGTTATTCCGTTAAACTAATTTTGTTTTTAACCGACTTCGAAAAAAAAGGAGGAGGTTCTCAATTCGGTTGTTTTTTTTTATGTTTGTTACTTCAGAACTCCGTCATTTATAAACCGATTTTGAAAATTCTTTTTTTAATCGGTAGGGTATATCTCCAGTTTGGTCCCGCTGGTTGCCGTCAAAGTCGAGTTATGATTAGAGGATCTATGAGGAATGGATGGAACTCTTCAAATATTATAGGCAAGCATATAGCAATTTTAATATTTTCTGTAATAACTCAAGCAGTTACCTACGTTCCAAAAGCATTATTTGGTGAAGTGGAACTGTTGGTGAAGACCATAGATGATCACCGGAACTCCTAAATGTTGAGTATTTCACGGTTGGCGATTAAATGGCTGTATAAAGTTCTGACGCAACTTATGTCCATGAAGATTCATATAGTAATATTAAAGAACCAGGAGAACTCCTCAACGATTGACATCCTTGCACGTCGGATAGCAACAGTTTGTAAATGGTGATGAGCAATTGAAATTATGCTATTGTTACTTGATGTAGTAAATGTGTGTCGTTTAATCACAAAATAATAAATAAAATGTGAAAAAAAAACTTACTTTTCAAAGGCCATTTGAAGTCGGTTTTTTTATTTTATTAATTATAGATTATGTGATGTAACTACTTATTTACAGTTTTCGGACATTTTCGTTTATGTGTGCTATAAGACAATGCTTCTTCCCAAATTTCATGATTCTAGGTCAACGGGAAGTACCCTATAGGTTTTGATTCCTTTGAAAGTATCAAAATATGTATGTGGCATAAACGGCCGTATCTTTTGATTGCGTTGACCTAGAAGGTTGATTTTTTCATAGCTTCAAGAGATTGCAGACCTGAGTATTATATTAATTTCAACTTGATACTTCCATCCATTCTTGAGAAAAAGGTCTTGACACACAGATAGACAGGCAGATGGACAAAGAATAAGTAAGCCCTCGGTTCCTTTTATCCTTTTGAGGTACGGAACCCTAAAAAACTGGACAAGTGCGAGTTAAACTCGCGTGGAGAGGGTTCCGTTCCGTACATGATTATCTGAAATTTACTAGGATACCTTAAATACCATAGACTTCGTATAAGTTTTCCTGTGATCTATAGGTATAGAACTATTTTCTATCTTTTTTTCAAAATCTTAGCCCCAGTAGTTTCAGAAATAAGGGGGGGGAATGGTCAATTTTCGCCTATTTTCTTAAATAACTTCTAAATTATTTTACTTAAAATTCAAAAAAAATATATATATTTAAGATCCTCACAATAAGTTCTTTTATTTGATATGTCACACGATATAGGTTGCATAACTTTTTTTTTAATTTCTAATTTGCCCCCCAAAAGTTGCCCCTATGTTTAAAATTCATAAATTTATGTCACGCGTCCGTGTTGCGGTCACCGACTTACATATGTATACCAAATTTTAACTGAATCAGTCCAGTAGTTCCTGAGCAAATTGGCTGTGACAGACGGACAGACGGACAGACAGACAGACAGACAGACAGACCGACAGACACACGAGTGATCCTATAAGGGTTTATTTTTTTCCTTTTGAGGTACGGAACCCTAAAACCGTTTAATTTCATCGTAAAATATAATAACGCGAATATTTAGCAAAGGTCAGTTCCATAACATGTTTTGGGTCGTGAGATAACCGAATAAGTTTGCTAAATATTCAAATTAGTTAGAACAGGTTCGCAAGTTTTTGTTGCAAATCAGAAACCATACAATAGGGAAGATGCATATTTTTTTCATCTTGTGTTTGCAAATGCTGAGTAATAGAAACCGATCTGTGAACCTAAAACATTTTTAACTTGATTATTTTATGAGCTTTGAAAAATCATTGTTCATACCACTCGCAAAAACACTCTATACAAAATCGACAACAGCTATGACATCACAGCTGTCGTTAGACTGTACAAAATGTATAGCGTTTAAACGAAATCTGCAATTATTTCCCAAAATACTGCTTTTAGACCAACATCGTAGAAATAAAACATGACATTTTTAGTTGAGGATGTCCAAAAAACTTAAGAGCCATATTACGATTTTTTTAATAATTGGGCAACTTTGGCGTTCTTATTACGAGAAACTGAAAGACTTAGACAATTTTGACTTGCTGAATAGTCTAGTATAGTTATTACTATTGATCCTAGCGGCCTCGCTTTTTGCAATTTATTCTTATCTATTGATATAAAGCCTAAATTCCGCAGCACTTTTTTAAAAAAATGCGCGACGACACTTTTTTGAGCTCGTGGATTGAACTACTGTACTAAGCAAACGAAAGGAAAAATATATAATAATATCTCTTAAATAGTCATGTAGGTTATAGCGGCCTCGGAATTTGGAAATATGTATGTAATATGTAGAAAAAAAATCCACGGCAAAACCATAAAACTACTAAAAAACGCTAAGAATTAACCGCAAATTTCTCTTTACTACGTTAATATTATTACGTAAAATTTATATCAGAATTTATTTATTTAGTTTATAAATAATTTAAATTTAATACTTTTTTAGGATAAATAATTTGTTATACAACTTAAAATAAACCTAATTACAACTCCCAAATTACTACATAATGTGATGTGTCGGCCGCCTAGCTTCAGTGCCGCGCTGGCGTTTGATTGGAATGGTTCTGTGTCCGTCCGAACGATGATTGCCAGTGTAAAAAGAGCGCTGACGGCCATACATCTTATATGGCCGTTAGCGTTCTTTGTACATTGGACGAGGGCGACGTGAAGCGTGTGTCCAATATACCTAATCTTTCAGTACGCGATTTGGTGATAGGGCTCTTAAATCAGAACTAAAAAACAATATACATTTTTCACTAATTTTGATCCTTAATCAAATAATAATGAATAGTCAAAATAATCTGCTTTTTTCTGTAATATGTTTTTTTTTTACATTTACTTTCATAATGTATCGTCAGCTGTAATATGAATTAACGTAACCGCCAAAAGTCGGCTTTTCAGGAGAGCCAAAAGACTAAATTACAATTCAGAGAAAGAGTTGTAACTCTTTTTGTACTTTTCCTATCGCAATGACGTTTATACCAATTTTCTTAAAATGGCAAGACCAGTTAATTGAAAAACACCATATAAAGCTTACTATCATAGTTACATTAACCACCTTCAAGGGGTGATTTTCATAAAATGTTACATACATCACAAAAACGAGTTGAAATAAAAAAAAAGCCTTAAATCTTCGTTAACGTAAATGCCATTTTTTTCAAGATAACAAAAATTAAAGACACCAAACGACAGAACGGAAAATTTGCACTCGAACTGTATTTATTACTCAATTTCGTCATTTTGGCGGTTAGGCTAATTCATATTACAGCTGACGATATCATTTAAACCTCATTTTGATTTTTATGCAACTTCCCAATTATAACTAGCCGCCCGCCACAGCTTCGCTTGCAGTAATTTTCATATCTAAGCTTGACGACCCAGTTAGCCTAGTTGGTAGTGACCGTACATCCAAAGCTAGCGGTCGCGGGTACGATCCCCGGTAAGCGCAAATATTTGTGTGATGAGCACGAATGCTTGTTCCTGAGTCTTGGATGTTTCCTATGTATTTATAAGTATTAATTTCACATCTAATGGTAAATTGCTTCTGCCCGCGACGTCGTCCGCATGGAATTCAATTATAATTATTCCTTGGGTAATCTAAAACTTTCCGGGATAAAAATCCTATGTGTTAATCCAGGGTATAAGCTATCTCCATTCCGAATTTCATCCAAATCCGTTGAGGCGTGAAGGAGTAACAAACATCCATCCATGCTCACACGCGTGCGTTTAAAATATTAAGTAGGATATTAAGTAGTAGGGATAGGTGGAAGAAAAGAGTGTCTCCCGACTTATTTGGGATGTTTTTTACAGAAAATATCTTAAAAAAAGTCAATTTCTTATTAACATTCTTTATATCATCATATTCATTCATACTCTAACAGTAAATAGTACTTAAAGTTAAAAACTAAAACCAGACTTGTAATGGTAAAGTTATTGGTAACATACAGTACAGCTATAGTACTCTTGGTTTGGTACAGAAAAAATAAAATAAACAAGTTATCCTTTTGACCGCCACAGTCGGCTGCAGCCGTCAGCAGATACAGGGTAAAAAAGTCCTTCATTACCTTGACTTAAAGTTGAAATTCGTGTTACTTCTCAGACATGGTTGGCGGTCAAAAGGTTAAAGGCGACGTTACTCTAGTAGCATTTTCCGTTGGCATCCATTGGCAAACAGTAGGGAATCCGTAGGGATATAGTCAGTAGTTTGCCCACATAAAACTAACATCATCACCACATAAGACCAATATAACAAAAAAATATCATTACGCCCAACCAATTATCAACGTTGGGCCATTATGAATACCGCTGCCGTTGTTTAAAAACGGTTGGCATTTCTGCATTGTATACAACGAAGGTCCTATTAGATATTGAGTAACGTTGGCCCAATGCAGTAGAACATTAGCATTACGCCCATCCACTTACCAACGTTTAGCCAATACGACTTCTGCTACCGTTGGTTTAAAACTGTTGGTAGGTACTTCTGTATTAAATTGTTTCATTTGGAAATTCTACAATGGCCCTTGGTTGGCCTTACCTCAAAACGGCCCGACTAACGCCAACACTAAAATGCCAACACTAAATGTTATTAGGGTACAGAAGTGTAGCGTGCCTTGGCGGGGCCTCGTATAATAATTTGTTTGGGGGCCATTAGGAAGGGTAAAGATTTTTTGCTCACGCACGTTGGGGGCCCCCGTTGCCCGGGGGCCCCATATAATTGATACGGCATATACGGCGGTAGCTACGCTCCTGTTAGGGTAAGCATTTTTGCTCCGAGTACGACACTACCCTTGCACCCTTAGAATTCCTATATAGCCTATGCCACTCGCAAGTTCTCAACGAATCGTATTATTAAGGGGTGCGTAACGGTCGCTATAACAACTTTTGATATATTATTGGTCGATATAATGATTAAGGAATACAATGCCCTTTTGGTATAACAATAGTTGGCATATTCTGATATGATCTAACTATCATCAGATATAATGAACTTGTAATATAAGAAATAGCGATATAACGCTCGGTGGGTATAATGTAGTACTGGTATAATCTGGAATATATACTATTATAATAACCTACCTATTCTCCGCTAAGGCAGGTCTCTGTTAGGTACGACGACGAGTGAAGCGAGGAGGAGTGTTAGGAAGAACTGCGACCCTACAGCGCGCGAGCCGAGCGAGCGAAGCGAGCGTGCCGCGGTAGCGGCCGGCGAAGCGCCAGAACCGAGTTTCTTTTGTATAATACTATACTACATACGTTCATTATATCAGGTAAATATTATATCAAACATCTATTATACCTATTGAACTATAGGTTGACCACTTAAATGAGTCGTCGCCCGCGCGGCACGGGGGCGCGGGGGCATGGCGACAAAGGGGACCGAGAGAGGTGCGGGCGGCAGGTCCATTTTTGTTTTCATTCATTTCACGCCGCCCGCACCTCTCTCAGGCCCCTTTGTCGTCATGCCCCGCGCCCCTGTGCCGCGCGGGCGAAGACTCATTTAAGCGGTCAACCTATATATACGTCATGAAAATATCTACTTTGTAGTTATATCAAAAATTTATTATGTCCGTTGAGTGATTATATTCTATGAAATTATATCAAATGTTGTTATATCTAGTGAAAAGTGATTTTTTTATATACGATTTTTTAGAGTTGTAGTTCAAAAACGCAGGGACATACGACTTTCATTTACTGGACCAAATCGAATTGTATTGACATAAACTTTCATCCCTATCAATATGAAAGATGAACAAATCGTATACCAAAATGGCACCCAGCTCCCTAACTATAAACTCTATACCCTTTTGGTTTCACGCAGTCGAGTAAAAAGTGGTTTGGCTTTGTTTATATAATTTGTCAAGTATGAAATAGTTTATTCAGAATTCAATTTACTTCAAGATATTAAATTATTAATACTAAAACTATACTAGTGGTTCCGTGAGCTCTAGACCTGTTTTTAGTTATTATATTAATAAAAACATAAAAATAAACAAATTAGGGCACTTGATAAAAACAAGGAAGACAAAAAAAATACAGTGCAGAAAGTTCGCCTTAAATGGATGATCTGTGGTGATCCCAGAAGACCAAAATTTTTCCTTGTATCTACCGTAAAATGGGGTGAATAGGGATGCCAATCCAGAATTTCTTTTTTCAGTAGCTACTTTAATTTTCGGGCTCAGGTTGCTCTCAAAGTAATTTGATTATATTTTAAGACACATTTTTTTTTCTTTTGGCAACACTAATTGCCAAATCATACAATTTTAAAACACAAATTTACTGTCAAAGTTGATGCTCGAAAGCGGCGGATTTTTGATTGAATTACTTAAACTTCGTTTTTATGTGAAATTTGTAAAGTAAGTGTTCATCAACCTTTCGGATATTGTTTATATACTTGCTAGGCTTATTGGAAATAGAAAAACATAAATTATATTTTCTTTATTTATTATGGTTTTAACATAGAAAACGATTCAACCGCATTTGAGGATTTTTATGGGGTGAGTAGGGATGTATTGCGGGGTGAGTTGGGGCGACAACGGGGACAGTTGGGTCATGAATAGGGAGAGTTGGTGTTACGAATGGGGTGTACCGGGATGATAGAGGGGGGGAGTTGGTGTTCTTCAGCTGGCGTAGTTCAGGGTTATCAATTTACATGAGTAGTCATAAGTGTCTTACATTATGATAAAATGGTAAATATTATTTTAATAAATATTGAAGTATCGGAGGAGTTGAAAGACTTGCAAATTAAATAAAAATGTTATATTAAAATAAAGGTCACAACTTACAGAAAACATTAAATCGGTTTATGTAGGAGCATAAATAAAACATAATTTTGCAACACAAATAAAATATTCTCTTTACAAGTCAAGCTATTTTCATAATCCGAAACTGCCAACCCTAGCAATTTTCCCATCTCACCCCATTGCTATCCCTTCTAAGCCCAACTACAGGGTGAGCTGGGATTGCCTACTATTATGTGTTTTTCGTTGAAACTATGAAATGAAACAATAAATTATCATTGGGGGGAGTCGAGGCTCATGACGTCACTTAATGGTAAAAAGTGTGCAAAGTCGTGACAACACGCGGAACTTCAACGCACTATGTCTTCGTTAAATTTTTGTTTAATTGTCAAAAGAAAAAATATGTGGCTCCTTTGCTGCACTGGGAGTGAAGAAATAACATAGAATGCGTGCAGAATTGCAGATGCTTATCATCCTGGCATGTCGTACAAGTCGACTAAGGGACGGGTCCTCTCCAACATGGTGGACTATCTGTATGGGCGATGGGCTGATCACCTGTCACCATACGGTTCATCATACCATCTGAGGACTAATTAATCGAACGTGGCCACAAGTAGTCTTGTGTGGCTCTGCCCACCCCATTAGGGATTTCGGGCGTGATGTGTATGTAGAAAAAATATGTATTCAATATTTTTTTGTAATGTAAATGATGGACTAATTAGAATTTTTGAGGAAACATGCCTATTAAAGCTGCCAAGATTACGGGGCCGCGCGGGTTTTTAGAGCGCTGCGCTGTGATTGGTGCGCGTTCGAGTTAGTCCCGCCGCTGGCTTTTTGCCTGTAATGCTGGCATCCATTGGGATATATGGTCTGATAGCTTCATGATAACGCACGCACCTCAAAGCAAATACAGATATAGTGAATAATATGTTTCCATCCGTAAAACTCGGATCTCAATCGGAAGACGACGGGACTCGAAGTGTCAATTAATTATTGTATTCAATGAGTGACATGTTTATATTCATTAATATGAAACTTTATTATTTACTGTCAAATGTCAAAATGAAAAATGACAGCATGGTATGATGGGTACTGGCCCCCAATTCTCGATGCATACGAGATAATGTCGATTGCGATTGGGGGCCTGCTGAAGCTAATTGAGAGAGCACGATAAATACGAACTTTTCCGATAAAACACGATGGAAACTAATTATGCACTACATCTGTAATTATTTCCATCATGTCCGAGTTGAATTGTTACAGTAACAGTTGCAAACAAACTTAGTCCCCTTCATCTGCTTTGCGCTCTTTCCTACAACCCCGCTCCTGTCCACCAGACGATTCATTTGTTCCATCGGGAAGTGTCGGCGGCACTCGTCCTCGAGCCCGGGCACGTGTCGGCGCAGGAAGGCGCGATGCGCCTGCACGTGCGTGAGCGCGGCGAGCGCGTGCGCGTTGCACTCGTTCGCGTTGCGCGGCGCGGTCGACGCAACACCGCGCAGGTACGGCACGTTGCGCGCGTCGAAGAACACGAGCCCGCCGCCGCTGTCGCCGCGGCAGAGCGCTTTGCCTAAACATCAAAACATAGAGAGACTTAATGCTGCGTTTCTTCTCAGCAAATGGCACCTTTGCGCTGGTGAATCAGACATGTTGAAACAGGCCGTGTGGCCTACTTCCAAAATAAATATCAACTGTATTGTTTTTATATTATTGTGTGTTTTGTGTGGTGAATAATTGTCTTTTCTTTGTTTTTCTTTCTTACTTTCTATGAAAACGTCTGGCAGGCAACTTCTGTTTGGCAGAGTATCTAAAGGTTCTCAGTGTCCCGCTGTGCACTTCAATTAAACGGATTTTTATAAATTATATCTGTCACCTTCACACTATAAACACTATGCACAGAAATGGTGTGGTGTTGTTACCGGTAGTTACTCCGGCGCAGATCTTGTCGCTGGTGATGTACTTGAGGAAGTCGGGCTCGGCGGCCGCGATGCACTCATTCACATCCACGGCCGGCAGATCCAGGTAGTTGAGGACCTGCGACGGCGGCCCGTTCTCCTCTGTCAGACCCCAGCCCAGGATCTGAACACCATTAAATAAAATATATATATGATCACACTAGGAGAATATCCTGTATGCTCCAGGGGGGCTAGCACGACATGCCTGCGAGTCGTTTGACGTGCTGCCCATAAACACACACATAACAAATACATTTATAGTAGTTTATGCAACGATTGCATACGAGGCCTTAAATACGAGTGTGGGTTTATGAAACGAGCCGACAGACGAGTTTCATAATAAGATCGCACGAGTGTTTTAAGGCCAAATTATGTACAGTTGCATACATAACTTTATCTACACAAATATTATAAATCCTCCATGATGTGTTCAGCAACAATATTTTATGACAGTCCGTGTGGTGCCTCAAATCACCGCAAACAGCATCACCCCATCTCCCGTGGGTGTCGTAAAAGGCGACAGAAGTTCCAACCGAAGGATGGGCAGCAGCATCCTTCGAGTAGGTACCATTATGACCAACTGCGGTCGCCAACCTCGCCAAGTGTGCCGACAATGGCAAATTCCCCCCATTTCTGGTGGAGGCCTATGTCCTGCAGTGAACGTGTTGTTTTTGGACTTAGGCACAAATATCAGGCCAGAAGTCTAACGGAGTACGTATAAGTGACCAACCGTCCCCAAGTTCCCAGGCCTGAGCTGCTCGTCGTCGAGTTGTTCGTCGAAGGAGACGCAGGCGGGCCGCAGGGCCTTGGTCGGCGTCAGTGCCCGCGCCAGCGACACGACGGCGATATCGTCCTGGAAGTTGGCCGCCAAACCGCCAAAGCGGGGTGGAATGTGAATCGCCGATACCTGATAAACAGAGCATCATAGAAATTATAGTTCAGATAAAATTAACCACGCTTTTATCAGTAACGCACTAAAAAGAACAAAAGACCCTCATCGCCAAGGTAATGTTTTGGACTCATCAATACAAACCAAATGAGCCCAAGCTTGAGGGTTTACTAGTAGTCATCCACCTCCAGGCTCCATGGTCAGATCAGCTCGATGTTACCAAATTATTGTATTGTTATCCGAATAGGCGTGTTCCCTGAAAAAATCTAATAAGTCCGTTATTTACATTATCAAAAAATATTGAACACATATTTTTTCTTGTGTCAATTAAACAAAAAAATTACGAAGATATGGTGCGTCGAAGTTCCGCGTCACGTCACGCCTAGGTACACTTTTTACCTACAAGTGACGTCACTCCCGAATTTTGATGCGTTTTATCTTTGTCAATTTTGATAGATTTGATAAAGCAAAAAATACGTGTTCAATTTTTTTTGATAATCTGACGGACTTAGTAGAATTATCATTTTTTTATGCAGGCATCATCCCCATTGACGATGGTTGACCTACCTTGACAGGTGTTAATAGTATTGGGTAGGATATGAAATTTAAACGAGTTTGAAGATACTCCTCTGCTGCACTGGGAGTGAACAAATAGCATAGCATGCGTGCAGATGCTTATCATCCTGGCATGTCGTAAAAGTCGACTAAGGGACGGGTCCTCTCCAACATGGTGGACTATCTGTATGGGCGATAGGCTGATCACCTGTCACCATACGGTTCATCATACCATCTTAGGAGTAATTAATCGAACGTGGCCACAAGTAGTCTTGTGGCTTTGCCCACCCCATTAGGGATTTCGGGCGGGATGCTATGTATGTTGAAGATACCCCTACAAAAAGGGGGTAGTATAATGTCCTACTTTAAATGAGGCGAGGTACAACGCGTAGCTTACGCCTCGCTCGCGCCCGCGATGTATGCCGTACACACCTATACAATATGTCTGCGTAGATGCGACGCCATTATGTTGTATTGTATCGGTATGAGTGGGATAGATGGCGCGCGCTGCTGCAGCGCCCGCATTGTGGGCGTTCATGGTGCCGAACATTTCTGATGCCGCCGTCTCCGACACCGGATTCTCAGTTGCGAGAAAGATACGGGTTCATGAAGTTTATTATCTTAAGTAGCCACCTTATAACCATAGTTGGGCACCGTTAATCAAATTGTTAACTTCGTTAATCGCTAATACGTTACTAAAAAAGTTAACTACGTTAAACGTTAAAGCGTTAATTTTAGGAAGATTTAACGGAAGTTAACGTTAATTAACGTCAATCTTTAATCGTTAATTCGTGATAGAAATTTCATTTTATTATGTCGTTGCGTTAGTAAGTAATTTACTTATAAAAAAAAATCGTATGTGCTATGGAAGTTTAGGCAGGACATGAAAAAATAGCAAAAATAGGGTATTGCATTAGAGTTTGTAATAATACCTATTATTTAGAGATCAAATTCAAATCAAAAGCTAGGTATCTGACGTAAGCCGCGCGGTGTCTTTTTGGCGGACTTTAATTGTTTTAAAGGATGTTGATAAGTCCGTTGCTTTTTTTTTGCTGTTAACTTAAAAGTCAATCCGTTACTCGAAATGTTAACTTCGTTAATTAACGATTAACGGTTTAACGATCTTGTGCCCAGCTATATATGCTACTAACCTAGAACATCTTTCTATTCCTGCTACTCACGTCAGAAGTCTGGTCGTATATCTCTTCAGGGTCATACCAGGGTCGGTAGATCTTGCCCGCGCCGACGGCGAACTGCGTCGCCGGCAGCCTGCCGCCCACGTCGCTCCAGAAGCAGTGTGCCGCTGGGACAGTCGCAATTTTAACCGTTAAGGCCCGGCCACATAGCAGGAGCGACGCAATCGCAGCATGATACCATCTGTCTTCTATCGCAAGTCATAAAAGACGTCACACATATCACGCCCAGCGGTCAGAAGGCAACAAATGGCGTCACATGATCGGGCCTTTACAGCACGTCTGCACGGGTATACTTAGTTCAAGACCAAATGAAATAAAGAATAAGAACTCATGCGCCATATTTATTATGCTTATATTATAGTCCACGAGCCAGTTACAAATTTCGTCTATCATTTCCTTTCGGACGATAACTTGTAAAATGCTTCAGAAAATTGTATTACTGTTAGGTTAGTGACAATTACTATATGTATGCGCCGGCCGGCCGAGGGTAATGAGTGCATTAAATGGTGTGAACGCGTACGCACGTCTTTCATTTATAACACGTGGCGACGAGGATGGGATGGGAACAAACAGTCTTTGCAGGGTAGGTATTTTAAAGGGAACAGACAAGTGGACTTTAAAATAAACGATGAAATATTAATAAAATTAGTTAATAATAAGTGGGTAAAAGGTGTTATTAAAAATAAGATCGGTAAATCAATATATGAAATTTATTTACCTCAGACGGGTCAATTAATGAAAAAACATAAGGATCAAATACATAAATTTAAAGGCAACGAAGAACGACGAGCCGTCCAACAGGACGACGACTATAATGGTCATTGGTCGACCATGCCCATGCGCTCGGAGCCAACGCCGAGTCTGGGCGGAGAGGAGGAAGAGGAGTGGATGGAAGCCGACCCCGGTCTGGAGCAGGAGCCGGCGCCGACAGCGCCCGCCACCCCGCCCGTGTCGCCGCTGGCCGCGCGCGGCGCGCCGCGAGCGCCCATGGCGTGCCCCGCGCCCGCTGACGATGAGGCGCGCGAGGGCTCCTCACGCCCCACACGATTAAGGGATATTCCCAAAGTGTATTACAAAAAATAAACTAGTAGATTATAAGTTAGCATACCTATTTAAGAACTGTAAACAATTTAAGGTGGAGGGATGTTAGGTTAGTGACAATTACTATATGTATGCGCCGGCCGGCCGAGGGTAATGAGTGCATTAAATGGTGTGAACGCGTACGCACGTCTTTCATTTATAACAATTACTTATGAAGCCTCGTCAATGTCAGCTGCGGTTCCGTGGGTAGGTCCAGCAGCGGTAACCTCCCAAGCACGTAAAAAATAGTAGTTTATGCAACGGTTGCATAATGGTAGGCCTTAAAATACTAGTGCGGTTTTCATGAAACGAGCCGATAGGCGAGTTTCATAATAAGATCGCACGAGTGTTTTAAGGCCAAATTATGCAGAGTTGCATACATAACTTTATCTACACACATATTATAAATCCTCCATGATGGGTTCAGAAACAATATTTTCTGGCAACAAGTTATTTGTTGCAATCGTGGCTGCATATTTCCGATATCCGGCGCATTTTCACATCACACACACTCCGAGAAGACTACTATTCATATTTTCAACTAAAATGTAAATTACAAATAATTTTTTCTATTCAATTCAACAAAAATTCTACTTTCGTTCAGCAAAACGTCAACATAATGGCGGCAATTCGATCCTCCGTCAAGACCATTTTTTTTAAATCATAGACAAACGAATGCAGTCTCTATTCTCATGTCACTCGAGATCAAATGTTGTGCAGTTTATATTAAAAAAACATACTGAATTGACGTTTCGTATCAATAACTGTTTTAATATCTATGGATACTAGAATAGAGACCCACTTGAGTTTTGACAGCTGTTCCAAATTTAATCGCATTTCTTTACTAAAAACGATAAAGAAATAACATTGCAGCACTGGTTTTTCCTAATTGGTTGTCAAAATGGTGGTCATTTCCTATGGTTTTTGATTAAACAATGGAGGTTTTATGATATGGGTGTAGATAAAAGTATTTTATCATTCCCTCCCGATAGAAAATGTGTCAGATTATGACTAATCCAAATCTTGAAGAAAAAAAGTCAGCTGACTATAAGGAGGTTGATTATGAAACTTGAAAGTTGACGTATAATCCACCACCAATATTACTCAGCTGGCTTTTTTTTCTTTAAAATTTTGGGTTAGCTATAATATTAATAATAGCGCTGCTTACGGCGGCGTCGTTGATCGGTTCGCCACCTTCCCTAAAACATGGTTGAGGAAGACGATGGCTGAGATACGCGTCATACTCGTGAACGGGTGCTGTCTGTGGGGTCCGGACGTTCATGCTCGCGAGGACCATTTAAATTGGTTAGTGTTTAATTTATTAGTTTTGTGCGATATCTGAACTTGACTAGACTTCATAGTGTTCTCTATACTATATTTGATAGTTTTTCATATTCGTATATTTGTAATAATAATAATAAAAGACATTTATTCAGCACACATTTGACACAGACATAACAAGGACAACAAAGTAAACAATGAACATAAAAACTGTGCCGAGCGGTGCCAAAGAGGGTGCCACTCAGCGCATTTGTATTATTAGGACATGAAATTTTATATTTCAAATTGTTTCTTTTGATATTTGGAGACCTTACATCTCCATCTTTATACTTGACCGTGGAGACTGTCTACACCTCCATTTAACCTAGATTAATCGATTTAGATGTTTCTTTGTTTCAATTTTTATTTTTATTATTATGACCCTTAGAGACTTTATACATCTCTAAGTTACTTAACTTGTCCAGACGCGGAGACTATACACATCTCCCTTATTAGTTATTTATTAGAATTAATTTGTACCCATTAGGTTTTTATATTGCACATTTTGTGTTAGTTTCTAGATAAAACTGTATTGCCAATGTTGAAAAAAGACCTACTGCTGAGTTTCTTGCGGCGTTTCTTCTCATCAGATGTCACCCTTCGAAGCGCTGGTAGATTTAGACATGTAAAAGAGCCCAGGTGGCCTAGTTGCAAAATAAATATTTTCATTTTCATTTTCACTCAACCCACCCACGGAACCGCAGCTGACGTTCACGCGAGGCTTCATCATTAGACCCCGTTATCTTGTCGCACTGAAATTGTTTTTCAGTAGAGCGTGTTTTTTTATCGACCTTCTTGATATCGATGTTTATATAATACAAATGAATTTTCGCCTTCTAAGTCTATGCTCAATCTCAATGAAAATTTTGTTGGTTTGTTTACATTTGTAAACAAAAAGTATTTGTTGCTATTTAAGTAGATAACCTTATTGGTCGTACGTGAAGCCATAACCTTAGATAAATGATTTACTTACTTGCAATTGCATGTCACATTGACAGACGCAATCCCTTGCAGTTCTTTGGAACAGTGTTTGTTTAATATTGGCGTGGAATTTATTTAAAAGGCGTAAATTCAATTGCATTATATAAACATCGATAAAAGAAGGTCGATAAAAAAAGCAATCGCGCTCTACTAAAAAACAATTTCAGTGCGACAAGATAACGGGGTCTATTCATCATACAAATCTCTGAAGCATTTTACGAGTTATCGCCCGGGAGAGAATTGGTCATGAAAATCTGTTGCTGGCTCATGGACAATTATATTTTCTAGCTTACCGGATATAACTGCTGTCATGGTCACCAAAGTCCCGCCACAAATCTGCATGAAGGGGGTGAACGTCTTGCTGTAAATACCCACATGCCACAGCAGCCGCGTTAGGGTGATCATTTCTTCATCCAATTTTGATTTAGTATTTGGCAATGGTGCAGCACCGTATAGTAAGGGCTTTTGTTCTGGAATTTCAATTTGTTTTATTGGTCACTAATATTTTTGCACAGATCATATTACTTAGTAGGGGACGATGCTAAATGGGGATTTACTCGATCTTTATAAACACCTATTGGATTTTGAAAAATGGTTACAGGTGTACACTTTCACCGATGGGGGAGCGTCCAAAAAAAACCATCATTCCCAGAAATATTCGAGCGCGTCAGATATTCAGGGAGGATGTTAAGTGAACCTGAAAAAAGCTCTATTTCAAAAGGCTGACAATTATAACGTGACGCAAGCTCGTGGAAGCTTTTTGAAAATGCAAAAAAACGTCATATGGAAATACTCGAGCGCGTCAGATTATAATACAGACAGTTCAGTTTGATGTCGTAGTCGTGATGGCTCATAGTCTGACGATTATTTGGAGGGAATCTGATGGTGTGAAAAGAAAAATTCGGATCGGCAGCCGATCCTATATAAAAGGGCTTATATATGGTGGAGGTATTATAACTGGGTACAAGGCCCTTATGTTAATCTGCCGCGCTTGAGTAATTCCAAAAATCCCGTGGGCTCCCCTAATATATATACAGTAGATGCCGCATGGCCAACGGTAAATAGCCAACGGCGGGGCTACCGGCAGGCGCGAGCGCGCATTGCCGCGAACGCACCAATCACAGCGCTCTATCCACACCGAGCGTCCCGCAAGGCAGTTTTATTTGCTAGTAAAAGCAGGCGGGTTTCACTTCGAACTTTAGGTACGCTCGGGCGTCGGGCAGCGCGGCGCTGTAAATCGCAGTAGGTTGCTGCTCGCCCGCTCGCCGCGTCGCGCGTCGTCATAGCGATTACACTACTTAAAGAAACCCATAAGCGACCCTAGCGTACGTGAAAAAGCAAGTGTTATGCGACAGAGAGAGAAAGTATGAGTGGGCTTATTTTCATACCTAAACACCGGTTTTGTTAGAGTGATTCTTCTGTAGGTACTTTAGTACTATTATCTATTCTGTGGTAAAAGTTAAGCTGAGCGGTGTCTAGGATTATTGGTCTGTGTGTGGCTGCTTGTATGTGATCGTCAAGGTAGCGTACACCAAAGATATCGACGATTTGATGATGCCAAAAAATAGTACACAAATAGTACCGCATTAGTACCTATTTAAAAAAAATAGTACCCTTGTACTTTTCGAGATATAAGGGGCAGTAGGCAGCTACGCTACCTAGACGTCAAGGTAGCGTACACCGAGTGGACCTCCGGATTGGTAGTGTTCCCGGAAATTCTTCATGAGCCAAAAAATAGTACCCGAAATAGTACCCCTTTTACGATGAAAACAATACTGATAATATATGTAGAACATAGAAAAAACTTGAACCAAGCTTCTACACACAAATGCATCTTAGTACAGTCGCGTGAGATAAAATGTGTTGCTTACTATTTGGTTACTAATTTTCGGCTCGTACAGAATTTCCGGGAACACTGCCGTGATTCTTTAAAAGGCAGCCTTTTTACATTATTTATTTATTTATTTATTTCACCTCACAAAGGATATTGTAATACATAGTACATGGCTTTCATTAAGAGAGAACCCTTGTGAGGAACTGGAGTCCGAACTAGGAGCGATCCTGTAATACGGATCTCCAGGCCCTCAACCCGGAAAAAATATGTTGAGAAACTACTATAAAACTTTTTGTTAATACAGTCCTGTTGGAGGTAAGTAAACAAAATAAAATTATTATTTATACAAGGTACAAGGTGTGTGCGTGAGTGAAAAAGCGTGTGTATGTGTGTGTGTGTGTGTGTGTGTGTGTGTGTGTGTGTGTGTGCGTGCGTGCGCGCGTGCGAGTGTGTGTGTGTGTGTGTGTATGTGTGTGTGTGTTTGTGTGTGGGCGTGTGAGTGTATGCGCGCGTGAGTTTAATTAAATACAAGTAACTTTTCTATCTCATCGTAGGATAAAATGATCAGCCAACCCGTGATCTTATATTTGCACTCACGAAACGTTAACATGTAGATATTAAGTTGCTTATTTACTTTATTATATAAAGATGGACTTAAAAAGTAAAAATGACGACCAGACAGCGCAGTACGGAAGCTTTGTATCGCACAGACTCTGTCAGTTCGTCGTCGGTCTAGAACAAGATTTATATTAAACGCAAGTATCTTATGCTTCCTTAGCACGACTTGACGTATGAACAGACTTCTAACCGTGAGGATGCTGCACTCTTGATAAAGTTGAGTGGTGGGATGTCTGTATGGCTTTCTGGTCATAACTTTTAATACAGCGCGTTGAGCTCTTTCAACACGCAGTAGTAAAGACTTAGCAGCACCACCCCATGCACTTACGCAATAAGACAGTAGTGACTGCGCTAGTGCAAAATAAACTGTCCTTAGAGTTTGTGGTCTAACCACAGATCTAAGGTTCCTAAAAACGTACAGTAATTTCCTAATTTTGGAAGACAGGTTTTCGATTTGCAGTTGCCAGCGAAGGTGACAGTCAATGATTACCCCTAAGTATGTGATGTGTTGTGTATGAGCGAGAGATAAGCACCTGCAGTCACCACTCTGCTAAGTGCAATAGTGTACTGCAATTTTTAGATCGCCACTTACTGGTTGAGTAGATGCGTTCGGAGTGAAAGAGATGAATTTGGACTTTTCTATGTTTAACGTTAACAAATTGGCACTCAACCAACCAGCAATGTATCTAAGTATACTTTCGGCATTTTCTTTAGTTGTAGTCCAATCTTTGCCATCCACGATCACCGCTGTGTCATCAGCATATGTGATGATTTTACAATTATTATACTGTATAGAACATAAATCATTAATATAAATAAGGAATAAGGTAGGTCCTAGGACACTACCTTGTGGTACCACATTACCGGTGATGTAAGAAGGCTGCCTTTTAAAGACGGCAGAACACTGCCAATTCAGAGATCCACTTGATATACGCTACCTTGACGTCAAGGTAGTGTACCTACCTACTGCCCCTTATATTTAATTCGGTACTATTTGGGTACTAATTTTCGGCATCATCAAATCCTCGATATCTTGTTGTTGTACGCTACCTTGACGATCACGCTTGTATTGTAAAACGATGCATTAGCGATACAGTCGCGCTGTATCACTACAAACGCGCTACTGTAGCGATGCAGTGCCTGGAAAATTCATATTATGAGCGCGCTAAAGAAGCCGCCTAGAATTAAGAGTTTATAATAATAATAATAATAATAAATTTCAGGACAATCTTTACACAAATCGATCTAGTCCCACAGTAAGCTCTAAATGCTTGTGTTATGGGTACTAGACGACTATATACATACTTATATAGAGAAATAAATACTTATATACATACGAAACATCCAAGACTTCGTGCTCATCACACAAATATTTGCCCTTACCGGGGATCGAACCCGGGACGCTAGCTTTGGAGGCAGGGTCACTACCAACTAGGCTTATAATACGACCCTTGACGATCAAGAATGGTATAATCAGTAATATTGCACAGTTATATGTAGGTCAGTATCAAAAGCCAAAATACAAATTAGTATATTTTAGATATTATGATATTAAGAGGTTAATATTAACCATTATTACCATATCTAACATCGGTGTCTTCGCTATATCTATCCCCATTTGGTTTGTTCTCCTGTTCTTCTTCTTCTTGTTCCATAACGGAAACAGCTTGACCAGGTTGACCATTATTTTGACTGAGTTGACTATTAAAGTTCTGAGCAGGTTGACTGTTATCAATGTTGACATCGGGTTCACTATTGTTATTCTGACCGGCTGAAATTTTAACCACGTTCTGACCGGGTTGGCTTTTATGTGTATTCTCATAAATTTTACTATTGTTCACGTTCCAAGGGGTTTGAGTGGGTTGATTGTAGTGTGTGTTCCAACTGGTTTGACCAGGTTGATTATTGTTCATGTTCCAACTGGTTTGACCAGGTTGACTTATTTTTATGTTCCAATTGGATTGACCTGGTTGACTATTGTTTATGTTCCAAGGGGTTTGAGTAGGTTGATTGTAGTGTGTGTTCCAACTAGTTTGACCAGGTTGACTACTGCTTATGTTCCAACTGGTTTGACCAGGTTGATTATTGTTCATGTTCCAACCGGTTTGACCAGGTTGACTTCTTTTTATGTTCCAATTGGTTTGGTCAGGTTGACTATTGTTTATGTTCCACCTAATGGAACCAGGTCGACTTTTGTTCATGTTCCAACTGGTTTGACCAGATTGACCATTGTTCATATTCCAACCGGTTTGACTGTTATGGTTCTGATCAAGTTGACTATTATAGTCAGTTTGTCTTGAGTTGCGTTGTTGTTTTGATGCATGTTGTCCATAAAAATTTTCATCAGTTTGACCGTTTGTATCGGCATGTCCAGGGTTGCATATGCACACGAAGTATAAACCTAGAAATACATAATACACCTTTGTTTGTACCTGAGCTGATGAGTCATGGATGTACAGTACAGGGTGGGCCATACGTTTTTGCAAATAGCAACGCAGATTTTTTTCTAAAATAGGAATTTTGCGGTACACAGGATGACGCGAACTTAAACGCCATTTTGTACATTTATGACTACGATGGACCGTTTCACAGGAAATCAACGTGGTTATTGAGGTAAACACTTATCAATAAACCAGTCATACGTTTATTTATTTATTTATTTATTTATTTATTAGGTACGTTACTATGCGATGCTTTTTTTAGGATTGAATATGGATTACGCCGCTATAAGTTAGTGTCCCAGCATCAATTTAATCAAAGTTGTGGTCAATAAGTTTAAAGAAACTGGTTCTTTAGTAGATTCTATTATACCACATTTCAGGTTAATAGGCACGTTTTTTTTCCATACAAACTTTGACACAAACGTTCTTCCGTTAGGGGTTGATGTTCAACAATCCTTTCCAAATGAGTCTCGACGTCACAAAAAGAAGCTATTTTTATAATTATAGTTCACAAAAACTAAAAAAAACACGCTTATGTGAGTAACGCGCTAAAAAGTACAAATGACATAATCCGGGTCATCATCAAGGTAATGTATTGGACTCGTCAAAACAAACCAAACTAGCCGAGGGGTTTACAAGTACCTAGTCATTGAAGAGTTCCACTGTCTACCTCGGGACTCCATGGTCAGATCAGCTCGATGGTACCAAATCGTTATATTGTCATCCGAATTGCATACATTGCCAAGTTTCAAATAGTTCGACAGTTGGAAGTAGGTTAAAATTGACTTCTTAGATTTTATTACATTGTTTGTTAGTTAGTTTCTAGTCACGTTTTTAGCTTCAATAGTCAGACAGGTTTTTTTATTACTATATGTATAGATAGACGACTCATATTTATTATTAATAAATTAGCATACGTAAGTTTTTATACTTGACAAACTTTAACGCCGTTTTAAATTCAACTTAAGTATTTTTTGTCACTCTTTATATATATAACTAGCGACCCGCCCCGGCTTCGCACGGGTGCAATGCTGATACTAAATATACCTACCTACTACAGAATGTCCTTATAAACAACCTTTACAGCTTTTTTTGTCATTAGACAATACAAACATGTTTTGTTTAGAGGCTACTCTTGAAAGAGCGACCTATAAATGACTATGAGAAAAACACTCAACGCTCAAATCTAAGCCCGCAGCGTTGAAAGTTTGACCCTGCGACCCCCTTATTAATAGTCTTTGCAAAAGATGTCTTGTCCTCTACGTCCCTGCATTTTAAATCTGTAATATCTTCGAAAATATTCATTTAAATTACATGCTGTAAAGGGCCATATTGATCTATATTAAATGGACAATGTATTTAAGGTACTTAATTGGATAAGGATTAATGCTGTATTGCTTAAAATCCCTTCGTAAATAAGCCATTTATTCCCGTAAAATGTACAGGATAAAAAATGGTTATTGTAGGTTATCCTTAAGAGATAGACATATACCATCGCGGACTTTTTTGTTGACCTTTTTAAGGCGTACAATACTGTAGTACATTATTTTGATTTATCTCGTAGGATTCAGCCAGCTTTTGCAAAGTAAGCGCAAAAAAATGTGTTTATTTACGACATCACATTAGATACCTCTACATTTATTAGTGTTTCTCTACAATATTATGCATGTATTATACATATAAACCTTCCTCTTGAATCACTCTATCTATTAAAAAAACCGCTTCAAAATCCGTTGCGTAGTTTTAAAGATTTAAGCATACATAGGGACAGACAGACAGCGACAGCGACTTTGTTTTATACTATGTAGTGATGATGTATAATATGATATGTGTGCTATTCCAGACTATAATCTATCTCTATGCAAATTTCATCCCGATCCGTTCAGCCGTTTAAAGTGGGAGTATTTTTAGCTAGTTCAATACCGAGGTTTGCTGGTCATGTTCCGAGGGCCCCCTGACGTAGGGGCCCCGGTGCACGGCACCGTCTAGCCCCTCGGTAGCTGGGCCACTGCGGCTAATGCCGTCGTTGGCGTCCGTGACACGCAGGTTTAACCTTTTGATGCCACTGAATGCGAGAAAGCGTGCCCTGGACGTCGAGTGACGGCTTTAGCCGTCAAAATGTATGGAAAACGGAATGCCGTGGCGTCAGAGGCACGGAAAGCTGCTGTCGGTTATACCCGACTGCGGCGCTCAAAAGGTTAAAAAAAACGTGTGCCTGCTTATTAAACTAAAGCTACGATTGTACTCACCCACAAACACAATTTTGCTTACAAACATTACGTATAGTTTTTATTTACGTTTTAAGTTATAAGACCGGTCCATCTGCCTGCGCAAGCGCACACGTACTGCCGCGACCTTGTGCTAGCGAATTAAAAGCTGTTGCATAAAACACTATTTCCGTTTTAGGGTTCCGTACTTAAATATAAAATAACCCTTATGATGAAACTTTTAAAAACCTCATAAGAGCTTGTAAAAGCCTAAATTGAATAACGATATATTGACTTTGACGCTTTGACTTCACTGACTGTCTGTATTTCACACCCGTTTATCAACTACTAATGTTATTAAACTTGAGAAATTTTGAATACCTAGTCATAGAACTTCTGTGTCCCCATCTATAGGAGAATTAAAAAAAAAACTGGCCCAGTGCGAGTCGGACTGCACGAGGGGTTTCGTACCGTTAGGGGTCATCCATAAAGTACGTCACACCTTATGGGGGGGCAGGGGGTCGACGAAGTCATGAGTTTTGTGACGTCACATTTCAAAATCTAATACATCTAAGAGTTAAAATGCCAAAACCCAACTCCAACTCTACGTGTACGGACATAAGGTTTAAATTGTTTTGTTGGCTAGTTCACACTCTCTCTAGTGTAACGCGCGGGTCTCGTTTTTACAAATGTTTCATTTGATGTTGATTATATAAAAAGTAATTTAAATGGAAATAAAACAAATTTCGGAACTGCTGTTTTAGTTTAATAATTTGTAGATGTAAAATTGCAAAATATGTGACGTCACACTAGGGAGGGGGGGGTCTCACAAATGTGACCAACTGTGACGAGGACGGGGGAGGGGTCAAAAAATCACGAAATTAGTGTGACGTACTTTATGGATGACCCCTTATCTATAAAAACGGCAAAAAAAACACGTTAGTTGTATAGGGACCCCTTAAATATTTATTTTATTCTGTTCTTTAGTATTTGTTGTTATAACGGCAACAGAAATACATCATCTGTGAGAATTTCAACTGTCTAACTATCACGGTTCATGAGATACAGCCTGGTGACAGACGGACGGTAATAGGTTCCGGTATTACCCTTAAGGTACGGAACCCTAATTACTGAAAAGGGCGAGAGGGTTGTATTTTGAAAGCCAAGCGTTAGCTTTCAAAGGGGGTGTCATTATGAAAGCGCTTAAACATTTCAAAACAATTAAATATTTTATGTCGGAATATTTATTATTTATTAAGAAAAATGTGCAACAAACGACCGTGCTCCAAAATGTGTGAACCCAAAAATCTCAAATTACTTATGCTGAGATTTATTAGTTATATTTTAAAGGAAAAATTAAAAAAAAAGAGTTTCACATTTTTATGGTTTTCGAGAAAATAAAATAGATAATGTACAATAGTAGTTTATGCAACGGTTGCATAATGATAGGCCTTAAAACACTAGTGCGGTTTTCATGAAACGAGCCGATAGGCGAGTTTCATAATAAGATCGCACGTGTGTTTTAAGGCCAAATTATGCAGAGTTGCATACATAACTTTATCTACACACATATTATAAATCCTCCATGATGGGTTCAGAAACAATATTTTCTGGCAACAAGTTATTTGTTGCAATCGTGGCTGCATATTTCCGATATCCGGCGCATTTTCACATCACACACACTCCGAGAAGACTACTTACTATTCATATTTTCAACTAAAATGTAAATTACAAACAACTTTTTCTATTCAATTCAACAACAATTCTACTTTCGTTCAGCAAAACACCAACATGGCGGCGATTCGATCCTCCGTCAAGACCATTTTTTTTAAATCATAGACAAACAGATGAAGTCTCTATTCTAACGTCACTCGAGATCAAATATTGTGCAGTTTATATTAAAAAAACATACTGAATTGACGTTTCGTATCAATAACTGTTTTAATATCTATGGATACTAGAATAGAGACCCACTTGAGTTTTGACAGCTGTTCCAAATTTAATCTCATTTCTTTACTAAAAACGATAAAGAAGTAATGTTATTTCTTTATCGCAGCACTGGTTTTTCCTAATTGGTTGTCAAAATGGTGGTCATTTCCTACGGTTTTTGATTAACCCTTTCGGCGCGAGCATGTGATAGCGCACTGTAATCTACCCGCGCGACCGCCTCATAGCGCGCTGCAATGCACCTGCGCGAACGACTTCCAGCGTGGTGCAACGTGCCCGCGCGCACATACATAATTTTCTGTTCTAAAAGCCCTGATGCACCCTGTGCATCATTGCGCGCTACGGTACCGCACGCATTTCGCCGCCGCGAGCAACAAGAGAATGAATGGTGTCATGCGCAATTTATAATAACCAGTTAGGTACAAAATGTTTATTTTGGATGAAATAAAAAACAATGGGTAAACAGTCTAATTTAATTAATTTGACAATAACATTGGAAAATTTAATTAATTAATCCAAGTAGTTACCTAGCGGCATTGGCATATCGCTGATATCGGTCGGCAGTTGACCATTTGATAAAACGGCAACTATCGGGTCCATGAGGTGAGCAGGGTCATTCGTGATGGAAGGCCCATAATCGGACTCCATTATGAAAGCCGGGTCAATCGTAGAGTTAGCAGAGTTCGAGTACATAGAAAAAGCCGGGTCCATCGTTCTACGTGCAGTATTCGGGTCCATAAAGATAGCCGGGTCAGTGGTTAAAGATTCACAATAACAACCGATTATCACTCACAAGACGCAACGAGACAAACGCACAGTCACAAGCATAAACTAAGACTGTACGTATTTAATATGAATTACCCACCCTTTGTCATCCCAGCTCAGCACGGCGACATTCGTGATTGGTCGCCTGCATTCCGTGAAAGTTTTCTTAACAATGGAAAAGATAAGAAGATAATAATTAGCGTATGTCTCTAAGGAATGTAAGGTCACGGGACATGACAGGCCGCCGCCAGGTAGCTGAACGAGATAAGTAGCGTGATAAACCATTTCTTAGTCAAGTCAAGTGTACCGCCACTTTCTAGACTATACAAAAACGACTATTTGCTAAATTTATTCGCTGAGTAATATTTGTATCTACTATTGTATTTATCGCCGAAATATTGCATGTTTATATACATTACTTTAAAAAAATTACAAATGAATGACTAACGTCAACGCCGCATGACACCGTCCAATGTGATTTTCTGTTGCTTACTTAAGAAAAATGTACTTTCATTCATGCGCAATAAAGTCTAATGTTATACGACAAATACGGTACTTGTTGCATTTTAAAATTGCATGGTAATAAATGCGGTACGCTCTGGCGCAATGATGCACCGTGGTTATCATGACATTTAGCAGTGAAAATCTAAATATATAGATGATTAAATTAAATTAAAATGTACAATGATGACTACGCTAACGGTTTATCAAATAAATAAGAATTTTTTTTTACTTAATACAAGTAATATCGATTGTTAAAGTTCAAAGTAATTTTTCTCTGAAAATACAAAGGAAGAAAAAAATATATATATGACACTCAATTCTTTATAGTCTCAATAATCTCAATCAACCTAAAAACTGTTCCAATTTGGACAAAATACTATGTTGGGATCAATCTTTGTCATGAAGCACATGTGCATCATGCGCGCCCAAGAGGCTGCAATCCCATGAAGCACATTTGCATCATGCGCGTGCGCGGGGCTGCAATCCCATGATGCACATGTGCATCATGCGCGTGCGCGAGGCTGCAATCCCATGATGCACATGTGCATCATGCGCGCCGAAAGGGTTAACCAATGGAGGTTTTATGATATGGGTGTAGATAAATGTATTTATTGGATAAGTTCTAATTTTTGCATGCTATATAAATAGCTGAATAAGTTCTTTTATCTTACTGTAATTTTATCATCTTTTTGACTATTCTATGCAAATAAAGAAGTTTGAAGTTTGAATAACCTTGGCAATCTCAGTGCTTTATTTCATAGGTTGATTGACCTGGTTTAATGCTTACCCGGTTATAAAAATATACACTTTTAGGATATAGTTTCTTGTAGGTACATACGAGACCTTCGTTGTGCCAGTCAGACTGGCACTTGACCGATTTTTTTTGCTGTTATCTGTTTCAAAAAGTCGTTGGATTCCCCCTAAAGTATCATATTCAGAACTAACTTTGAAAATAAAACACAATTTCAAATAATACTCGTTTAATCATAAACAATACGATAATACTCTTACAATCAATTGATTTATAGAAAAAACATTTAACATTATTGTTATTACTAATCTACACAAATTACTAATATTATTATAATCAAACGATTAGGCATTTAAATGGCACTTGCTAGAAAAAAAACCAAGGCTGTCGGTAGGGAATGCACTGGTCAAACATGACAAAAATACTGTTACCGATACCGACCGTTAATCCGTTAATTAATGACATTTCGAGTAACGGATTAACTTTTAACTTTAAAAAATGTTAACGGACTCAT
This sequence comes from Tortricodes alternella, assembly GCA_947859335.1. Classification (NCBI taxonomy): domain Eukaryota; kingdom Metazoa; phylum Arthropoda; class Insecta; order Lepidoptera; family Tortricidae; genus Tortricodes; species Tortricodes alternella. Next base: position 3,428,690 of record OX401972.1, read on the forward strand.
TAAATTCCGTTAAAACAATTAATGTCCGTTAATCGTTAATTAAGTACCTACTATTTGCGAAAAGAACACCGCACCGCGTCGAGAAAAACACGATCTGACAAATCACTAACACAACGACATATACAATTCAATTTCTATCACGAGTTAACGATTGACGTTAACTTCCGTTAAGTATTCCGAAATGTAACGCTTTAACGATTACCGAAGTTAACCATTTGATTATCCGTGCCCAGTTATGTATGGTATTTTTATGATACTGGGTATGTGTTTGACCCTAGTTTCCTGATGGAAAGCGGAGACAGGGTTTAGGGCAGAACACGCTTGCCCAGAAAATGCCTTCAATCTTACCTTGAAGACACCAAGATTGTATAATTCAGGAAATACTGACGCCGGGAGAGTTTTCCACACCGTAGCGGTGCGAACCAAAAAGGATTTCGCACACCGCTTCCTAGGAAATTCAATGGGGATGAAAACCCTCCCGACGTCTGGTCGTCCGGTGCCATATGCTATGTTTTGACACAATTTTGTTTTTATAAATGCACCAAACTTGCTCAAGGGGGGGAGTGTAGCGACATCACCCTCTCCCGATTCGCGCTTGACACAAAAACATGTCTGTAGCTGGTTTTAAAATCTACATATTTAATTGAACTTAAGTTACATACAAAACTGAACAACGCGATTTTCAATCTTAAACGTTTGCAATAAGGCCTGCTTTACGCTGTGCGCCGACGGATACATCCGTAATGGCGGTACCAGTGCGGATATCCGTAAAGGTGGTACCAGTGCGGATATCCCTAAATTTTACCTAACTTAATGTACATTTAAAATTTCCGTAAAACATTGCGCTTTTAGTAAAATTATGTCAAATGCAATATTGAAGCAAATGAAGTTATGGTTCGATATATGAAGTCGTGTACAGTCGGTGACATTTGTAGCCGGCTTCAAAGTGATTCTTTAAACTGCTTAATCGTTTGACACCCTAAAACACCTAAATATCAGATCTATTGTATCACAATATAAGAATGGTTACACTATGCGTCTACGTTATTAGAAGACTGTACTTTTTAAAAATATAGCGTCTCTATACTACGAAACTGCGTAACTAACAATGTATAAACTAGAAACCGTAATTCGGCGAACAAAATTGACAGATGAAAGTGTTGCCAGGATGAAATTCAATAGTGATGTGGTCAATGTCGATGTTTCAGTCTCGAATCGACCTAGGTAGTCTTCCTACTTTTCAACTAAATTTGGGAGTATTCATTATAGCTTTACAAATCTCTTCCCACGCCAGTCCGTGACATCATACCTTGGGTAAAATTGTATTAATCAAATTAGGCCATGATATTATATTAAGTGAATTTATGGAAAACTTACGTAAACCATAAGCGACAATTACACGGAGTCGTTCACTGAATGCGGTCGCCGAACTTGTTGCAGCACGACTCTAACTGTGGCAACATTTTCCCATTTTGAACTGTCAAATTACTTCGCCGAATTATGTGTTGTGTAGTTTAGGTCGCATGAGGCCCGAATTCTAAATATATAGCAGAATTGGGGTATCCATAGTATTTAATTGTACTACAATTTAAAGGAACATAAAAAACATAGCCTAACCAGAAATCAATGACGCCCGTAGCCATTTTTAAAATATTAGATGGCGGCTAAATCATAATTATCTAGTGTACACAAAGTATTCAACATATAATACTGTTTTCTTTAAATATAGAGAGAGAGTATATGCGACTAGAAAATTAAGTACTGCCAATTTTAAAGTTATCAGTGCAACCTAATTTATAGTTTTAAAAAAAATAACACGTCTATCGTGACCACAGACCATATATCCTAGACGCCGCATAGGCAGGCGACCCCCGCTGCCAACGTAAGAGTCAAAAAACTACAAGCGGCGGGGATACAGATATATGATCTGTGCTATACGGTAAAACATTAGCTATTAAAATATTGGTATCGACAATTAAAATCGATATTTATTTTGCTGGAATGGATTTAATACTATTCGTTACAAATGACCGAATACACAAACACATTTGATCCCGGATTAAATAAATAAGTCACCGTCAACCAGCTGTCAAGTTATACATTAACGTGACATTTTAATCTAAGATCAATTCGAGAAGAATTTGTAAATTCGGTCATTATTATATTGGCATTTTCTAACTCTATCTTTAACATTGACGCATGCAACTGCCAGTTTCGCTCAGTGCGTTCACCAAATCTTGCGATGGTCTTGACTTGGAAAACTCGGGATAAACTGCCAATTTCACTCAGTGCCAAGAACGCGCCGGCGCATCCATCCAATATTGCGACGGCCGTGACTTTGAACACTCACTGAATAAACTGCCAATTTCACCCAGTGACAAGAACGCACCGGCACATCCATCCAATATTGCGACGGCCTTGACTTTGAAAACTCACTGAATAAACTGCCAATTTCACCCAGTGCCAAGAACGCGCCGGCGCGTCCATCAAATATTGCGACGGCCGTGACTTTGAACACTCACTGAATAAACTGCCAATTTCACCCAGTGCCAAGAACGCGCCGGCGCGTCCATCAAATATTGAGAGGGCCTTGACTTGGAAAACTCACGGGACAGGGATGCGTTAATACTAATGACTGGATTTTGACTAATACAAGGTTTAATTTCATTCCCATCTCTTTAGTACTGTATGAGTAAGAAAGAGACCAGTTTTCTTGCAAAATCACTGGTTACTCGACGTGTTTTAAGTATTCGTTCGCTTTACATCTATTTATATACTTATTCGTATATATTAAACAATGAAATTAAAATAAACTGTCCAACGACAAATGATAATTTTCCATTTTGTGTTATAACGAGTTATAAATAAAGACCTTAATACAGTGCTTATGTGTTGGTTTTTAAAGTTCATATTAGAATGGACTATTATCATTCTGTCATGGCGCAACTTATTTTAACTTGATTATACTTGGGATCTTAGAAATTGCCTTTGGAAATTTATAATCCGGAAAATAGGTAAAATCACCCCAAAATTACCCTCCGTGACCTACCTAGAGTCCTTTAAATAAATTCAATTCTTTGTTTTAAACTATACTATATTCGTGTAGACAGTTAACTTAACGTAAACAAACTAACTCGAGGGCTGCGGGGGCGGGGGTGAACGTTGACATTGTACGTGACAACTTGTCAGTGGCGAAGCGTCAAATATTTCCTAAGGGAAGCCCGAAGAATTAGAACTGTGACATTTAGTTAGAGTAATATATGGACTTCACTGACAGCTAGCCGTAGCTTTCTAGCTTGGTAAAGCCGTCAGGAATCGGCTTGTAGGCAGGCTGCGCCACTGCTACTTGTACGGTTTTAAAAATAAGTTAGCCGCATACTGGTCAAATCTCCAACCCTCAGATGTCGCCTTGCTACAGTTTGAATCTTAAATTTAACACGTAGGTACTTCGATTTATTTGTTTTATATCTGGTAATATACACAATTAGATAGATGTTTAATATAAGTACGTTAGCTTATTAATTTAATATTTTATTAACTGCGCTTTCGTGTTGTTTTGCCTTTTTAACCGACTTCAAAAAAACCGAAGGAGGTGGTTCTCAATTCGACGCGTATATATATATATTTTTTAATATGAATGTTCACCGATTACTCGGAGATGGCTGGACCGATTTACATAATTATTATGTGCTTTTTTCTTGCACTACTTTACGTGCACTATATGTTTTTTACACAATGGCTGCGTCAAAGGGTTAGTTTGTATACATTTATTTAATTACCTACACGAATAGAGTATAATATTTCTCTTTTTATTTAAAATTTGCAAATTAATTCCAAGATCCCTACTTCAGTTGGCTACAGCCAAGCAAATACCGCCCTTCCTACCGTCGCCATACAGTCGAGAGTTGCTCGTTCACTTCAGCAGTTTCTCCTGCTCATCCCTGGCTCCGCCGTAGTCTCCACTTCTCTCCGGTGATCTCACTTCGCGCGCCATGAACGACGAACGCGTGTGGGGGGAGGCTGACACTGGGAGGGGGTTGGGGGATACCTGGGAAAAAAGTTAAAAGGTAAATAAGAACATATTGAAGACTAAAAGTCAAGTCTCATGAAGGAATCATGTTTTAAGGGTAAGAGCGCTGGACCCGCGTGGAGTCTACTCTCCAGCCCCAGGGGGGCTAGCACGACATGCCCGCGAGTCGTTTGTCGCTCAGCGCGTCTCTGACAAACTAGTCAAGTATGTAAGGGATGTACTGAGCGACAAACGACTCGCCGGCAGGTCGTGCTAGACGTGCAGAAGTGGGATCGTGAAACGCTTATGCCGCTGACCAGAGCCAATGACCTTGAGGGATTGCACCGGAGTGAACGAGAAGCACTGTGCGGTTATTTGGTTGCGGAATTAAAAACGGATGAATTATATAAGTCAACACACTACACGTTAAATATAAATAAGTCAAGTTTTTAGTATGGGCGTGATCTAGTGTTATTAATTTAATCATAGACCCGTTAGTTGATCGAACGTGGCCACAAGTAGTCTTGTGGCTCTGCCCACCCCATTAGGGATTTCGGGCGTGATAATATGTATGTATGTAAGTTAACAAAATTAAGACAGAACTGTTTGAAGAGAATTTCCCACGTTACATCACGATTTTTTCTATCGTATCGATTTCATCAAATCGTATTTCTGAAATAGTTAGGTTTTCTATAATATAAAGAATATGAACATATGTTTTTTTCGCCTTGCGAAATCAAATAGTTTTTGTTAAAAAACTGTTTTAAGAGGAGTGTGAACCTACGGCTTTTCATACAGAAGGCGATAACGATTTCCACCCCTTAAATGTTAACCGATGTTCACCAATTTTTGATAGGTCGTCAGTCAACAAAATCTCTATACGTTTAGATTTTTTCACTATAATCAATAAATTCAGTATTATCGTTCGGTCAGTATTCTCATACAAAACTAATTTCGTCATTATTTGACTTTCTTGATCTTCAATCAATATTCAAAAAACGTATAGATTTTGTTCTGACTGACAATCAAAAATTGGTCAAAATCGGTTAACATATAAGTGGTGGAAATCGTTATCGCCTTTTATACGAAAAGGGTGTTTTTTTGCCGTTGGTGTGTGTCCTCTTAAGTAAAGCCGATTTAGGTGTTGTCAGCGCTTTAAGAGAGCCCTGCGTATCTTACCTGCCGCGATGGTGTCTTGTGGTCTCCACTGATGCTAATGTCTTCATCAACTGACTGCAACAACTGAACAACATATTTTAATTAATATAAAAATAACTAAAGCGAAAATATTTTAGCAAACAGTTTTGACTAGAGATGCAACGGATATCCGGCTACTATCCGGTATCCGGCCTATCCGGCCATGATTTTAATATCCGGCCGGATACCGGATAGTAAAAACTTGCATCAGAAATACGATAAAACAAATAAAAGCCATCAGAAATAAACAAGATCAACGTCAGTTATTAAATTAAAACTTAGTTTCCTTTTATTTAAGTATAAAACTAACATGTCACATCACGTCGTGCACGTTCGAATATTCCCTACTGACGTAATAAGGCGCGTATTTAACCTCAAAGGGTCTCCCCGGCACTTACAATTCGTAACAAGTTGAAACTTGTTCGCCGCGCGACGGCCGCGCTTGCTAACACCGCTATAGAGATAGCTCGTGTGCGGCCGGATATCCGGCTATCCGGCCAATAGCCATGCCGGATATCCGGTATCCGGTATCCGGCCAAACCACTATCCGTTGCATCTCTAGTTTTGACCTATAAAAATATTGCAATCAAAACTTTGAGTAGCGTTTCATACAAACCTAGTTCAGTTGCGGTTTAGATATTTTTAGCCGGATCGCATTGAAACAAGGATACCTATAGATGTAAGGCAAATCCAGGCACAGATGTAGTGCATAATTAGTTTCCATCGTGTTTTATCGAAAAGGTTCGTATTATCGTGCTCTCTCAATTAGCTTCAGCAGGCCCCCAATTCTCGGTGCATTCGAGATAATCTCACAATAGAGATTAAACGTCAGAGCATACAGTCATTTGACACAGCTGTATGAATCTGACGTTTAATCTCGCAATCGACATTATCTCGAATGCACCGAGAATTGGGGGGCAGTACCCATCATACCATGCTGTGATTTTTCATTTTGACATTTGACAGTAAATAATAAAGTTTCGTAATATATAAACATGTCACTCATTTAATACAATAATTAATTGACACTTCGGGTCCCGTCGTCTTCCGATTGAGATCCGAGTTTTACCGATGGAAACATATTAAACTTCAGTGATTCGCCCTTCGAGATTACAATATACTTTACTCGTAGTAGCACGCGCATGTGCTGCCATCGTACACAATTTTAAAGCAACTAAGGTATTTTAACAAAAAATATTAATCCAACCTTGAGGGTACTTCATACACGTTTTGTGTGCCGGCCATCGTGCATGTATTTTTATCTTGAGTGCTTAAAATTAAGAATTTAATTAGTGTAATTGTGTCTAGTGTGTGTAGTGATAACATGGGAAAACGTAAATATTACGACGATGATGAAGAAGAATATTTGGAGAGGAAAATAAGGAAACTAGAACGGAAAAAATCTAAAGTTCGTCACAAACGCCGTTACCGCAATTATAGTCCAACTTCTAGTTCGTCTTCAAGATCGAGAGATCGTGGATATGAGGACTTTATGAACGACAACCAGTTTGATATGGATGAGCACCCTTGGCAGGAGGATTCGCGACATGAAGGTACAAGTTGGACAATTACATTTCCGTAAGACTTACATCGCGCTCGGCCTTTGACCTACTTACTGTTTATACAAACAAATTGTGATTACTTATTCTATTGTGCAACGAGTATAGTCTGAAAGGCTAAAACCAACCCATAATTATACTCCAGTTCAATCCGTGAGGTTGATCGTTGTATAAATGGGCTGCACAGATGATTCTGGAGCATAGTCCGAGAGACTATGTCATGGATCCATTAGTCATTTATTGTTTTTTGAAGATCGTTACATTTAATAATTATAATAAATCTAAATAAGTCTAGAGTACAGTTCGTGAGGCTCGTACCGTGACTATGAGTATTTATTAATCGTGATAGTTGTACCCCACATAGCAGTAGTTTTTTACTTGTTATTTTGTTTTCGGAATATGAGCACAACCTTGTGTATTATTACAGAATCTCAATTTGGAGATGAAAGTGTCATTGACTTGGTCAACGCTCCGGAAGGCCCAAATACGGACACTGCCACTAACGCGGCTGGGCTACAATCTGTGGTCCTACGGCCCCACAGCATTGGGCCGCTTAGCGCGCCCGCACCCGCTCCGGCGCCCGTAGTCGCGGCTTCGCCCGCGCTCGCGCCTGCAACGGGGTCAACACCAGCAATAGGGGCCGCGTCCGCGCCCCCAATAGGGGCCGAGGACCCTTGTATAGATTCTTTTGCGCCATCGACTTCTACGCAGCCGATTACTGAATTAGAGCCTGATATTTTATGCTTATTGGGTGATGAGCCTCTTGAGGAAGAGAAGTTTGGTCCTTGTATTCAGAAAGATGTTGCTTATAGATGGTCAGACATATTAGTCAATGGTCTAAAAGATGACATTAAGAAAGACATTGTTAAACGCTATGAAATTCCAGAAAATCTGAAATTAGCTACGGCTCCGACGCTTAATCCAGAGATAAAAGCGGCGTGCAATGAAAATTTCTTAAAACGTGACAACATTCTTGTTGAAAAACAAAAACTTCTCGCGACAGTAATTACTGCAGTAGGCAATACAATATCAACATTGTTAACAACAGACTCCAAAGACGACGATTATAAAAACCAGATTCTTAAGTCTCTTAGTGATACTGGTAGACTTTTATGTCACTTACATTCTTCTGAAACGCAGACTAGGCGCACCTTCTTATTAACAGTTCTTAACAAGGATGTCAGAGACAATATAAAGGACCTCAAGCGAGATAGTTCGCTTTTTGGTAAGGACTTACAAGAAAATCTTAAGTCGATGAAGGCGATTACAAAAACGGGAGCAGAATTAAAGCCTCAGGTCGCTAAACCTAAGTTTCAACCCAGAGGCAAACAGGCAGAACCGTCCACATCGAGGGCTTTAAACTGGAGGGGCCAGCCGCCGGCGGCGGCGCCGCCCCAGCCTCGCCGCACGCATCCGAGGACGAGCTCGACACGTGGTGGGCGCAGGCCGCCGCCGCCGCGTCGGACGAGCGACCGCCGAGCCCCGCCCTCACACAGCCGGACCTGGCGCCGCTAGATCCACATGCTGACGTTGAGATCCAGGCAGGTAGACTAAAGTTATTTTATAACAATTGGTTAGACATCACAAATGACCCTGTTGTATTGTCCTGGGTCTCAGGCTTAAGAATTCCGATATAAAACGATGTCACTCAATCGAATTGTCCCATAAACAAGCCGGAGTCTGAAACACATAAATTAAATATAAATAAGGAGATTAAAAATCTCATAAGTAGTGGTGCAGTATGTGAGTGTGAACCTTGTAAAGGTCAATTTTTATCAAGTATTTTCCTTATAAAGAAACATAATGGTAAAAATAGGTTCATTTTGAATTTAAAATCCTTAAATAAATTTATTTATACTCCTCATTTTAAGCTCGAGGATCACAGAACAGCTATGAGGCTTTTATCAAGGAATGCTTTCATGTGTTCTATAGATTTAAAGGATGCCTATTTTTCCATTAGTATCGATAAAGACTATAAAAAAAAAAAAAAAATGCGTTTTTTGTGGTTAGGAAAAATATTTGAATTTCAGGTCCTACCATTTGGCCTGAATATTGCACCTTACGTATTTACTAAATTGATGCGACCTGTTATGCAATTTCTACGTAGTAAAGGTCTAATGTCTGTAATTTATTTAGACGATTTGTTATTATTTGGAGATTCATACTCGGACTGTTTACATAATTTTCAGGTAACGAAAGAGTTACTTGAATCATTAGGGTTTACCATTAACTACGAAAAATCCGTAAAGACACCCAGTCATACGTCTACTTTTCTTGGTTTTGTTTTTAATTCAGTAAACTGTACTATTAGCATTCCGCATGACAAGAAACAAAAAATTAAAAATGAACTTTTACACTTTTCTTCCGTGAAAAGATGTAAACTTCGAAACTTTGCACATTTAATAGGTCTTTTAATTTCAATATGCCCAGCAGTGCCATATAGCTGGGTCCATACCAAACATTTTGAAAGAACGAAATTTCTGTGTTTGAAAGAAAATGATGATTATGATCAATTTATGAATATCCCAAATACACTAGGGGAGGATTTTCGTTGGTGGCTTCGTAATATAGATGTTTGTGGTAATCCTATACGATCAGGTGACTACCAGTTAGAAATTTATTCAGACGCGTCTCTTTCTGGTTGGGGCGCTTATTGTTCTAATAAAACTGCAAGTGGACAGTGGTCCATTGAGGAACGTAATAAACATATTAATTATTTAGAATTGACTGCGGCCTTTTTTAGTTTAAAAATTTTCGCAAAGGATTACACAAACTGTGAGATACTTTTAAGAATCGATAATTCCACTGCGATTTCATATATTAACCGAATGGGGGGAATACAGTTCCCTCATTTGAGTAATTTAAGTAGAGACATTTGGCAGTGGTGCGAAGACCGTGGTTTATTTATCTTCGCTTCATACATCAGTTCGGGTGATAATTTTGTTGCGGATGCAGAGTCACGTCGAGCACATGCCGACATAGAGTGGACACTTGCGGACCATGCATATCTTAGAATTTGTCAGTCGTTTAAACAGCCAGAGATTGATTTATTTGCAAGCCGAATAAATAAAAAATGCTCTAAATTTGTTTCTTGGCATCGCGATCCTGACGCTTTTAGGGTTGACGCTTTCACAATATCATGGTCACGATATTATTTCTATGCTTTCCCCCCATTCTGTCTGATTCTTAGAGTATTACAGAAAATTATATCAGATAGGGCAGAAGGCATTGTTGTGGTGCCATTATGGCCCACACAGCCATGGTTTCCCCTGTAGGAGAAGTTGTTAGTTTCTGAGCAGATTGAGTTTCCACCTAATCCAGATTTATTGTCCTCCCCTTACAGTCTCCAACACAAGATGCACCGGAGCCTTACCCTGGTTGCCGGAGTATTGTCAGGGCGGCGTTCATGAAGAGGGGTATTCCGCCAAATGCCGCGGACGTCATGATGGCTTCATTAACGGACAATACCTTAAAACAGTATAATTCTTATCTAAAACAATGGTTTGAGTTCTGTCAGAGAAAAAATTACCAAACTTTAAGAGTTTCCGTGACAAATGTGCTAGAATTTTTAATGACGCTTTTCGACCAAGGTAACAAGTATGGCACTATTAATACCGCAAAAGCGGCACTGTTGCTCATATTAGATTCTGATATTATCAATAATCCCCAAGTTAAACGGTTCATGACTGGAGTGTATAAACTACGGACCCCGCTTCCGCGATATAATTGCACTTGGGATCCGTCAATTGTTTTAGATTATTTAAGTAATTGGTACCCTAATGAACAACTTTCTTTAGAATTACTGTCTAAAAAATTAACGACGATTCTAGCTTTAGTCACAGCACATCGCGTACAAACGTTTTCATTGATTAGATTAAGTAACATTCATATATCTGAGCAAAAATTTATTATTAACATAACGGATCCAATTAAGACGTCTGCTATAAATCGCTCGCAGCCTACGTTGATTTTACCGTATTTCAATGAAAGGCCTTCCATTTGTCCAGCAAGGACTCTAGAATGTTATTTAACTCTTTCATCAATGAAACGTTCGCCTGACTGTGATTTTCTTTTAATCAGTTGTAAGAAACCCCACAGAAAGGTGTGTTCACAATCTGTTAGTCGATGGATCAAGGCCACCCTTACAGAGTGTGGTGTTGATACGTTGGTCTTTCGAGCTCACAGTACAAGACACGCAGCCACTTCTGCAGCCAACAGGCTCGGAGTTAATATAGACCTTATTAAGAAAACTGCCGGTTGGTCAGGAAAGTCGCACACTTTCGCTAAATTTTATAATAGAGAGGTGACTAAGGACTCTTCAGAAACTTTTGCCCGCTCTCTTTTACAGGCTAGCCTTGATCAATAACGTACTGATAAAATATTGTCATTATGTTTATTAAGTATTTTCTAAAAGTTATAATTTTGTTAGTATGATTACATCATTATAAGAGTATAAATACATTATTAATTTATTCTTTACTTTTCATTTTCCGTTGGCTATTTCGTGACACTTTAAACATCTACGAGTAAAGTATATTGTAATCTCGAAGGGCGAATCACTGAAGTTTAATAGAAAATCAAACGAACTTACCTGTAAGTGACGTTCGATATTTATTAAACGATGTGATTCGCCCGAGAGATTACAACCCTCCCGAACCCCGACTAGACCGCGTCCAGATCTTACCCTTTAGAACACGAAATAGCATACCGCACTCATAATGGCCTTTATGGGTAAACGTGTATGAAGTACCCTCAAGGTTGGATTAATATTTTTTGTTAAAATACCTTAGTTGCTTTAAAATTGTGTACGATGGCAGCACATGCGCGTGCTACTACGAGTAAAGTATATTGTAATCTCTCGGGCGAATCACATCGTTTAATAAATATCGAACGTCACTTACAGGTAAGTTCGTTTGATTTTCTATTATTCACTATATCTGTATGTAGTTTAGTTTACTTTAGTTTATTTATTACTCAATAAAATATACAGTTTAAATTACATGGCATATCAAATACACATTGCGTGATTGAGAAAAAAAAGTATACCTATATAAAAAACAGGATAAAACCAAGTTTTTAAGAAAATTAAAAATCATTTATTATATGCACTTGTTATATTTTATATCAAAACTCGCAAAGTACAAATCTAGATTTGTCTTTTATCTATATCCTTGCAAAGTTTCTATGCGATCCAGCTTAAAATGTTCAAACTACAACTGAACTTTGTTTGTATGAAGTAATACACAAGTGTAATCCGTGGCGCATAAGGTGACCCAAAATGGCGGTCATCCACGCACCGCGCACGTACAACTATGGTTACTTCGCGGCACGTAAGTTGAAATACCTACCTTGAATGCGCAGAACACATTTTCGGTTCTCAATCGCAGTGCGGGATGAGGTGCGACGCGAGAGGCCGCGCGTAACCATAGTTCTACCTGCGCGGACGATCGCCATTTTGGGTCAACTTATGTGCCGGGTATTATACCGGGCTCTTAAAAAAAATCAAACACTGACTGACAGACAATGCGCTGTCTCAACCTTAGGTCTAGAAGCGTGCAATTTTTCATAAGAACTCCTAATCTAACGTAGATGGTCACGAAGAATTTTAGAATATTCGACCCCAGCGGCGTTAGCAAAATTGACACAAAGTTAAACCGTCTATCTCTAAGTGCGTCTCTCACTCACACTGAAGTCTGTTTGCTAAGAGTCGATAAAAAAATATATAAAATCAGGGCTTCTTAACTCATTACAAATAGCGGCCCGCTAATTATTTTTACCGATGATAATTTTTTTTTAAAAAGAAACACTATATTTTTTTCATATAATATTATTATTGAATAGCCTGTATATGTCCCATTGCTGGCATATTATCGGCACGACGACCATGACGAAGTCTCCGAGTCGGAGGAAGAATCACAGTCGGTGACGTTTATTATGAAACGTTCAATTGCTTCGTCTAAAACAACACACGAAAGCCAAACGACACACTCGAAGCGTATTCCAGAACGGCATGGCTATACATGGTGACAACTGCGTGCCTCGTACCAAGAAACTCAGTGCGCGCGGCGATAAGCGACGCCTGTCATACAGTTTGCGATAGTTAAGCGATAGTCGCTATTTCGAGACGATAACATAATATTTATCAACTCTTGGCGAACGGACTTTAGATTTAATTAATTTTATTTAGTCGGCAAACAGACTTTATAGTTGGTTAGGGAAATCTAAGCTAACGAATATTTTAAGTAAGAAGCCTACATTTTGAACACAAAGCAAATTACGATTCAAATTTTGATTCTCATGTTCAATCTCAAATAAGGGTTCACACAAGCAATACGTTGAGAAATCGCGTAACAGCGTATTTAAAATCTCTCTCAAAAAAGTCTCTCTCACACTGAAGTCTGTTCGCTGAGAGTTGATAAAAAAAATAAAAAATCAGGGCTTCTTAACTCATTACAAATAGCGGCCCGCTAATAATTTTTAGCGATGATAATAAAAAAAATTAAAAAGAAATACTATATTTTTTTCATATAATATTATTACTGAATAGTCTGTATATGTCCCATTGCTGGCATATTATCGGCACGACGACCATGACGAAGTCTCCGAGTCGGAGGAAGAATCAGAGTCGATGACGTTTATTATGAATTCAATTGCTTCGTCTAAAACAACACACGAACACTCGAACGACACACTCGAAGCGTATTCCAGAACGGAATGGCAATATACGGCGCTCGCTTGACAACAACTGCGTCCCTCGTAGCACGAAACTCAGTGCGCGTGGCGATAAGCGACGCCCTTCATACAGTTTGCGTGCAATAGGTAAGCGACAGTCGCTATTTCGAGACGATATCATAATATTTATCAACTGTTGGCGAACAGACTTTAGTACGAACGAAAGAGATAGAGAGATAAAAGGGTTTAACCTCTCCCGTGGTAGGCTAAGGCCACTGAGGTGGTTAAATACGAGATGAAAGATTAATAAATAATAAATATAAATAAATCAGGGGACAATCTTAACACAAATCGATCTAGTCCCAAAGTAAGCTCTAAAGGCTTGTGTTATGGGTACTAGACGACGATATACATACTTATATAGAGAAATAAATACTTAAATACATAGGAAACATCCAAGACTCAGGAACAAACATTCGCGCTTATCACACAAATATTTTCCCTTACCGGGGATCGAACCCGGGACGCTAATAGCTTCGGAGGCAGGGTCACTACCAACGAGGCTAACCGCGTCGTCAGATTGTGTATACAATCTGACGTGGTCATTTTTGAAGTTAGGAGGTGTTGCTGTTTTTTTTTACGTCAATTGACTGACAAACGAGCTGACGGCCCACCTTATGGAAAGTGGTCACCGCCGCCCATGGACATCTGCAACACCAGAGGTGCTGCCAATGCGTTGCCAGTCTAGGGAGGATGGGGAATGGGGATGGGATAGGGTTGAGGGAATAGGCCTCCGGATCTCGTCACTCACCGTACGAAACGCAATAGCAAGCTATTACTTTACGCCGATATTCTGTGAGAGTGTGGTACTACCCCGGTCGAGCTGGCCCATTCAAACAGCAATCATCTAGTGAGGACTATTGTTTGGCTCTACCACTACAAAAATATATATGATTGTATTTATGATTGAAAATAAACACTGCACCGATCAAGTCTGATCCTTCTCCAAGATCCTCAGTATCCTGGACAGCTTGGTCAGAACCTGTTCGTCCATCTCTATTCGTTTCCTCTCCAACGCCACACGTTCGTCAGTCATAGAGGTTGGATTCGATGTGTCAGTGGATAAATTGTGGATAGTTAGGAGGGAGGAGTCCGTATGAAAGGTGGTCTTCTTTTTCTTGTGTTCTGGAAGGAATTTTGGAAGGGAATGTGGTCTTGGACTCTTATGGCCGAAGTCAGAAAGGCCACTCAAATTGAGCTTTAAAGTGACGTTTCTGTATGAGTTGGCAACTAGTTGAGGGACATTTAACTACTTAATATCTAGTCAAATGCTTAAGTGGCGTTTCTGAATTCAGCCATCAGTCTGACAGGTATGCTATCAGCGTCAATGATTGGGTACTCTTATATGCATGATAATCAAAATGAGCTTTAAATTATATATTACTAGCGGACCCAGCAGACGTCGTCCTGCCCGGTGAGTCACCCTTATCATTTAGGGGTATGAAAAATAGATGTAGGCCGATTCTCAGACCTACTCAATATGCTCACAAAATTTCATGAGAATCGGTCAAGCCGTTTCGGAGGAGTACGGGAACGAACATTGTGACACGAGAATTTTATACATAAGATGAAAGAAAATGTTGATAAATGCATGTAAAAGAAAAACCGGTCAGGTGCGAGTCTGACTCGCGTGCCGAGGGTTCCGTTATTACCTATGAAAAAGAAACAATACCTTGTAGGTACGTAACCTTATAAATTAAAAAAAAAATAGCTTTTAACAACGGGGTAACCATTTACAACCTGCCTATGAAACAAGACAAAAAATAACTTTCGCAATTTTATACGAACTTGCAAAGGTTATTCCGTTTAACATATTTTTTTTATGTGATGTAATTACAAATTTACGGTTTTCGGACTTTTTCCTTTATTTGTGCTGTAAGACACTGCTTCTTGCCAAATTTCATGATTCTAGGTCAGCGGAAAGTACCCTATAGGTTTTGATTCCCTTTGGATTCCCTTGAAAGTATCAAAATATGTGGCATAAACGGCCGTATCTTTTGACTGCGGTGACTTAGAAGGTTGATTTTTTCACAGCTCCAGGAATTGCAGACCTGAGTACTTGATATTAATTTCAAATACCTTGACGCGTTCTTGAGAGAAATGTCTTGACACACAGACAGACGGACAGACAGACAGAAGGAAGGACAAACAAGTGATCCTATAAGATCATCTTGACTGTTCCTTTTTTAAATAAAATAGGCGGCGGGGCTACAGGCGCGGGCGCATCTCGGAACGCACCAATCACAGCGCTCTAAAAACCCCGCGCACCCAGCAAGCTTGGCAGCTTTATTTGCATTTGGTGAGCCTAAACATGGACCAATAATACAAGAAGACTGTCAACCTCTATACATTTGAACGTACATCGGAGCTTTGACCCGCCATCTATTGACGAATTCTTAAGGCCGTAATTCGTTCAAACAACTATGCTTTCTTCCGAAAAACTGCTAGTTTTTACAAAAAAAAAACGTAAAAAGAGCCGAATCAACGACAGTTTGAAGACAAAAATGATTTAGTTTAATTTGATTGAATATCTCCCAGGCTAACTCTAGTAGCGCCATCTAGTGACAAGCTTCCGAACTACGATCCAATACATTTTATTGCAGCGCCATCTAGTATTAGCCATCTAGCTAGCTTTTCCGGCGTACGCTCAAATGTATGGAGGTTGACAGTCCTTTCGTATTATTATCCATGGCCTAACTAAGGAATAATTTGGTCTGTGTGTTGTATTTTAATAAGTAAAAAACAAAATAAATCTAACCATTACTCAAATTATCCACGCTCTTATTCAAAATGCTCTTGCCCATCCAGAAATTATTTTCGACGCATTCCGGACAGAAGTTGGCGTCGTTGTTTGGCAAACATTTGTTCGTTTTCAATGCATCATGGCCGGTCGAGGAACCAGTATTCGGCCAATAATTGGACTTATCCGCGTCACAAACGCAAGCTAAAGACTTCGTTACAACGTCGTGAGAATCATCGCAGTTGGCCGATTTTGTCGGCAATTTATTTGGCTCGTAGTTGCCAAGGGATTTGGATATGTTTGGCAAATATTTGGAGCCTGTGTTGGCTAAGTAGGAATGATTCGTGTACTTTTCGTAGGCGACGTCGAGTTTTTCTGACGATTCGTAATTCTGATTAGGGCTCACTTGCATGAGTTGGATTATGTTAGTTCTTTGGGAATTCTGGAATGAGGAAGTGGGTTTACTATCTGCATGGACTTTGCGAGATTTTTCTATTTTATTTGGACATACACATCGCCAGATCGGGAGCGTTCTTAAGAAAGGCCGGTACCATTACCATGAGTTTTATTGGAAATATTGTTTGTTACGACAAGTAAAAGGGACCGAGCAATCGTTTTCTATTACGAGAACGGTTCGCGTAAACTCATGGTAATGGTACAGGTCAAGAGTATCCTAAACCGGCGAGCGGGCATGTACTTAATGAGAGTAGACGAAGCGAAAGGTATGTCAGGATCGTGGCAGGTGGAAATCCGTGGTCTCTGCCTACCCCTTTGGGAAACAGGCGTGATATATGTATGTATGTGTATGTACACAGATTTTTCTAATCCCCAACTACGATTCCGTTTGCTATGGTTACAGACAACGATACTAGTACTTATACATACAGATAAGTACATACCAGTGGCGAAGCCTGCCTACAAGCCGATTCCTGACGGCTTTACCAAACTAGAAAGCTACGGCTAGCTGTCAGTGAAGTCCATGTTACTCTTAACTAAATGTCAGACTCGCACGTACGGTTCTAATTCTTCCGGCTTCCCTAAGGAAATACTTCACGCTTCGCCACTGGTACATACATATATAGATAGTAAACGCTTTTGTCAGTAACGCACTAAAAAGTACAAAAGAGCCGGGTCCTGTGACCAAGGCAATGTATTGTACTCGTCAAAACAAATCAATTGAGTCCAAACTCGAGTGGTTTACTAGTAGTCATTGAAGAGTTCCACTATCCACCTCCTGGCTCCATGGTCAGATCAGCTCGGTGGTACCAAATTATTGTATTGTCATCCGAATAGCATACACTTGGAAAGTTTCAAATCGTTACGACAATTAGAAGTGAATCTAATAAAAGCGTGTTAAAAATTAAACCTTATTTAATAACTAGTGGACCCGCCACAGCTTAGCCCGCGGTATTTTCCGTACAAACTTTATCACCCCTTTTCACTCCTTCAGGGATGGGATTTCAAAAAATCCCTCCTTAGTGCACCTCAAGCGTGCACGAGGAATGTCTCCTCCAAATTTCAAACCTCTAGGACCACCCGTTTAGGCTGTGCGTTGTCTATAAGTGAGTCACGGTACTGTTTTATATGTATTGATTTTATGATTTTATATGATAATAAATTAATACCACAACCTCCAAATTCTCCTGTTTATTAGAGACTGTACTGGAAGACAAAACCAGTTTCTTGGATACCACAGAAATGGGGTTACCGCTGGGAAACTCCATTTGCTGAAAAGGAAAGGGGGTAAGGTATAGGAAGGATATGGGGGGGGTTTGAGTAGGTTGTCTTCTGTTGTCAGTGCGAAAAGGGACTATCGGCAGTGTGAATGGTTGTTCCCATTGTAAAATGTAGCTGTCCTCAGTGTGAAAAGTGCCTGTCATCAGTGTGAAAAGTGGCTGTTGCCAGTGGGGAAAGTGGCTGTCGTCTGTGTGAAAAGTGGTTGTTCTCAGTGTAAAAAGTGACTGTCGTCAGTATGAAAAGTGCCTGTCGTCATCTTGAAAAACGACGATCATCAGTGAAAAGTGGCTGTCCTCAGTGTGTAAAGTGGCTGTCGTCAGTGTAAAAAGTGCCTGTCGTCTGTGTGAATAGTGTGTGTCATCAGTGTGAAAAGTGCCTGTCGTCTGTGTGAATAGTGTGTGTCATCAGTGTGAAAAGTGCCTGTCGTCTGTGTGAATAGTGTGTGTCATCAGTGTGAAAAGCGCCTGTCGTCTGTGTGAATAGTGTGTGTCATCAGTGTGGAAAGTGCCTGTAATCATCTTGAAAAACGACTATCATCAGTGAAAAGTGGCTGTCGAAGTGTCGACAGTGTGAAAAGTGCCTGTCGTCAGTATGAAAAGTGACTGTCGCCAGTGTGAAAAGTGGCTCCACTGACCTTGTCCAACTCAGTGTCTAGTTGGTCGTTCATAACTCCCTTCGACAGCGCGCCTTGCTCCATTAGCGTGGCGCGCTTCGCGGCGAGGTATAGCGCCCGCTTCACGGTCAGGTAGAATAGTTCGGCGGTCGCGCGCACACTATAGTCCGGTACGAAGGTGTGTCGCAGCATCGCGTCCATGTTGACGTTTTGGAGGCTGCCCATGGCTGACGGGGTTGGGGATTCGGCTGCGGAGAAACATGGTGATGAAAAAAGGTCTCCATGAAACATGACAAGAAGGAGACAGAAGAATACATTTAATTTGCAACTACCACAACTGCATTTCTGAACCGATTCCCGTGAAATTGTGTGAGCAGGTTCGATAATAGGCATGTTTCCTGAAATTATCGAATTAGTGCGTTATTTACATAACACATTATTAATAAATATTGAACACACATTTTTTCTTTTGTTAATTAAACAAAACATTACGAAGATATAGTGCGTTGAAGTTCCGCGGGACGTCACGACTAGATACACTTTTTACCATTAAGTGACGTCATTAGCCGCCACTCCCGAACTTTGATGCGCGTTATCTTTGTCAATTTTGATCGATTTGATACAGCAAAAAATACGTGTTCAATAATTTTTGATAATCTAACTGACGGACTAATTCGTATTTTTTTTACCCAGGAAATATCCCTATTATATGGATTATTTTTGGCGATTTCGTTTTTCGAAATGTTTCAAAATGGCGGAGATATGGGGTTGGAAAACTAAAATATAGTACATTACTGAAGAGACCAGTAAGTAAGCCATACTGGACGAGTACGATTTGAAATCCGAGCCGTAGGCGGTCGATTTTCTCAAAAATAAAATAAACAACTACAAAGTCAAAATTTATTTTTTAACTACAATGAGATAAACATAAGTACGTTTATTGTTGAATCTTTTTAATGACCTAAAGATGACTCTTTTATGCACTATTAAAAAATATGACATATTTTACAAGTAGTTTTAAGTTCAAATTACAGTGCGTGTTGAGATTTGTTTCGTACTTACTGGACACTTTTCATTCCGAATTCAAAACCTCTCTACTTACCGGACACTTTTGATCATTGTTTGGTATTCTTAACTTTCTAGTGACCTTTTAAAGATGCAATGGCGACTTTATTTTCATTTTTGATAAAAAATAATTACTGGTTGTTAATACGTACCGACTCCAATATTCTGTGTGAGTGCCTGCACCCCGAAGTAGGTGAACGGCCCCGCTTCGAAAACGAGGTTTTCGCGTCCAACAGTCACTTCGACTCGCCCTTCCAGGATCAGAACGAAATAATCC
This sequence comes from Tortricodes alternella, assembly GCA_947859335.1. Lineage (NCBI taxonomy): Eukaryota > Metazoa > Arthropoda > Insecta > Lepidoptera > Tortricidae > Tortricodes > Tortricodes alternella. The sequence continues at coordinate 3,448,619 of OX401972.1, forward strand.
ACCTGTGGGAAACCAGGTTTTTAGGGTTCCGTACTTCATAAGGAATATTCAGGAATACTCAGGTCTGCAATCTCCTGGAGCTGTGAAAAAATCAACCTTCTAAGTCACCGCAATCAAAAGATACGGCCGGTTATGCCACATATTTTGATACTTTCAAGGGAATCCAAACGGAATGAAGGGGAAAACCTATGGGGTACTTCCCGTTGACCTAGAATCATGAAATTTGGCAAGAAGCAGTGTCTTACAGCACAAGTAAAGAAAAAAATCCAAAATCCGTAAAATTGAAATTACATCAACATTACTTAAACGGAATAACCTTTGCAAAGTCGTATTACACTCGATGATTGCACGGAGATAGGAGCTTGCGAAAGTAATTTTTTGTCTTATTTGATAGATAGGTTATAAATGGTTACCCCGTTGTTAAAAGCCATTTTTTTCATTTTTAGGGTTCCGTACCTACAAGGTACCGTTTCTTTTTCATAGGTAACTATGGAGCCCTCGGCGCGCGAGTCCGACTCGCACCTGACCGTTTTTTAAATATATATTTTTTTAATTTATTTCTGTTGGCTTTCTATTTCTGATCCTAGCTTTTACTATCCGGTATCCATATCCTTTGCATCTCCAGTTTGAAACCTTCGCAGCACTCACCGGTTTCCCCTGCTGGTATACGTAGGTGCTGAGGTCCTTTTTGCTCTTCCCCTTAACCTTGATATGGTGGATCACGTCTTGCCTCAGCAGCCGACGAAGCACTGTCTCAGATATGATCTCCGGACGGAAAGCCTCCACGCCTAGAATAGAACCTTCAGTCACACACACAGTATCAATACATATAGTAAAACAGTACCGTGACCCATTCCGTGCTCCTCTGCTGCACTGGGAGTGAAGAAATAGCATAGAATGCGTGCAGATGCTTGTCATCCTGGCATGTCGTAAAAGTCTACTAAGGGACGGGTCCTCTCCAGCATGGTGGACTATCTGTATGGGCGATGGGCTGATCACCTGTCCCCATACGGTTCATCATACCATCTTAGGACTAATTAATCGAACGTGACCACAAGTAGTCTTGTGGCTCTGCCCATCCCATTAGGGATTTCGGGCGCAATGCTATGTATGTATGTATGTATGTGACCCACTTATTGACAACGCACAGCCTAAACGGGTGGTCCTAGGTATGAAAGGAGAAATTCCAACCTTAAAGGAGTGAAAAACTTTGTATGGAAAATACCACGGACGAAGCTGTGGCGGTTTCACTAGTGGTTAAATATAATTGGCCATGATTGTACAGTCGACACCCAAAATATCTACGAAAAGTGGTCAAAAATATGTGAACACAGCTTTATTTTCAAGGGCGTAAGAGCGCTCAGATATTTTTGCCCCTTATTTACGACCTCGACTGTACATCTGCCTCGACTGCCCAGTCCCTCTCATCACATGGCGATGATGGTACGTTGGATACTCACTCGAGTTGAGATACTGGAAGGTGGCGAGCGTGAGCTGAGGCGATATATGCGTCCTCTGGTTCTCGTGGCGTTCCGCAAACGCCCCAAAGTCTTGGAGTTTATTTGTGGGCTTCTTGCGGCGTCGCTTCGTTCTGTTGTCCACTGTTGGGCAGAAGCTGGGGTTATAAAAGTTCAGCGAATTGCGTATTGAGCAATACACACATTTATTCCGCGACTTAGTAAAAAAATTATAATGAATTTAAAAACCATTAGAACTATTGGCTCCGTCAGCTGTAGACCTCGCGACAAACATAACTTTCCCGTGGGAAACAGTTATCCCCATACATCGAAATAGGTCGCGGTCCATTTATCAACACCGCAAATAACTTTGTAAACGCAAAATTCCCCATATATCCTACATTTTGAAAAATTTCGAAAAACGGAATCGACAAAAAAATCTATATAATTCTCGAATCTGCTCACGAAATTTCACGAGAATCGGTTGAGAAATGCGACCTGTAGACGAGAACAAATGAACAGACCGACATACGAAAGCATGTTTGCCCAAGCTGTAACGGTGACGCTTCACTCCCTTCGCTCGGTCGTTTGATACAATAAACGTGCTACTGCTGAAACTGGCAGGTAAAAGGTCAAAAATCAATACATATAAAACAGTACCGTGACTCATTTATAGACAACGCACAGCCTAATCTGATGGTCCTAGAGGTTTGAAATTTAGAGGAGACATTCCTCGAGTACCCTAGAGGTGCACTGAGGGATTTTTTGAAATTCCATCCCTAAAGGGGTGAAAAGGCGTGAAGCGGGGTGATAAAGTTTCTATGGAAAATACCGCAGGCGAAGCTGTGGCGGGTCCTCTAGTGATATGATAAAGACCAATGTTATAAGTCCGTTCAAAAAGTATATTCTCTATGGTAAATTGTTTCTACTTACTGAAAACGTCAGTTTCATCCACAATTTCGGATTGTATCATTTCTTCTATAACATCCTCTAGTGTTACGAGACCGATGGTCTCATAGAACGGGTCCCCTTCTCCTTCGTTGTTGATTCTATGGACGAACGCCATGTGACCCTTATGACCTGGAAGGAGATTCATCATCAGCTTAGTTCATTGCTGGACTACTACCCTAAGGGCCTGTCCTGGCGACACCTATAACAGTACGATATAATAAATAAAATTCACACAAATTCTACATGATTGTATACTTATGTTTATGTCTTAGCAAGACGCCAACTGACTATGATTTTCTATAAAAAATAGTTTCAAAACTAGTTACACCTGCGCGCGCTAATACTCACCGACATAAAAGACCATCTAGAATCTAAAATATCTGCCATTAATGTTACATTCCTGTTTCTAAACTAGTTACACCTGTTGGTGGACTGTTAGCTTCTATAACACTCTAGATCTTTCTAATATATTTACTGAAAAACTTGGATCTAGTATCTTTAGTTTTAGTCCGAGAATTATATACTGACGCTTCTCATTAAGGATATGGTGCTGATTTTGTGCATTGTTTTAGTGTATTGTGTTGGCCGTTTTTGTTTTAATTATATAGAAAATGGTTTTTATGGGCGCGCTAATACTCACCGACATAAAAGCAGTGCCGGATTAGCCATCTAGCAAGAGAGTAGCAAATGCTACGGGCCCCGCACACTAGGGGGCCCCGCGCACGCACGCTTGCATGAGCGTATGTCTTTTTTCGATTAAGATAGGAGCGTATAAATATATAGTTTTTTAATTAAAATACAAGAGGCCAATGTTAAGATTTCGGTATCAAAATATACAAAAATAATTAATAAATTACTAAAGCAAACCAAGGGCTTCCTGACAGAATTTGCTACGGGCCCCGCGCTGGCTTCATCCGGCACTGCATAAAAGACCATCTAGAATCTAAAATATCTGCCATAAATGTTACATAATGATGCCTCTAAACTAGGTTAAGGCGGTTGTTTGCTCTAAGTTGCTGTGGTGCAATTACTAGTGGTTTATGGAGTCTTATAGGTGTCCTTATTACATGTTTACCTAAACTTACCATCTTTAAATTGCTTAAACATGACGTCAAGAGTGACGTCCTCGAAGACGAAGTTGCAGGTGTTCTGGTAGTACTGCGCGAGGGTACGTAGCGGCGTGTTGTCGTCGGGGTCCACAAACGCCAGGTCCTTGATGAAGAGCACCGTCACGATGTTCCCGCGGTTACCCTCGTACACCGGGATGCGGGAGTAGCCTATAGACGGATGTTGTTTAAATTGAGCTTAGTGGCAGTGCTTGATAAGTACCGCCTGGTAATGCACGGAAAAAAGAAGTGCCAGCAAAGTACCAATTTGACTTGGCTAAAATTTGACTCCTCTGCTGCACTGGGAGTGAAGAAATAGCATAGAATGCGTGCAGATGCTTATCATCCTGGCATGTCGTAAAAGTCGACTAAGGGACGGGTCCTCTCCAACATGGTGGACTATCTGTATGGGCGATGGGCTGATCACCTGTCACCATACGGTTCATCATACCATCTTACGACTAATTAATCGAACGTGGCCACAAGTAGTCTTGTGGCTCTGCCCACCCCATTAGGGATTTCGGGCGTGATGCTATGTATGTATGTGTATGTAACATTTTACGGCTAACAACCGAGACTTATTCGAAAATAAATAACAGCTTTGTTAATTATAGAAATGTGATTGCTTTGACTTGTTTGATGTTAGCAAAGCAAGCTCTGTCCAAAATAAGTAGCTTGATTTATATTAGCATTAATTTGGTTATTTCTAGTCCTTCCATTTTTTCAGTGTAGTAGCTAACACCTGTTTGGACTGTCGCGCTCGCAGAGAGCGAGAAGGATAGAGGCAGGCGCGATCCGAAGGAGGGGGGATCTTCTATAAATGTCCAAAATAAAAAAGTCTAACCTAAAAGTGAAGTCTAATTTACTAGACATAATATTTTATAATTAGTGACCCCCTCCAAAATTTGCCGGGCCTGGATAGAGGTTTTGTTTCCACAAGAGGTGCGCGAGGCAGCTAAGCGAGGAAAAGAATCTTCACACTTCTGGTGAAAAAGTAGCCTTAGGGATAGGTCATCGTACGAGATTCTCTGTACTAGATAATCGCCAAAGTTTTTAAAATCACATGATGATCCGGTGGTATTTTAAGTACAAGCGACCCGCTCTGGCTTCGCACAAGTGCGTATTATACATAATAATAATCTATCTTTTTGTGGATTTTTCTACATGATTTATGTGTCAGTGAAAATCTTTCATTTTTGACCTTTGGGTCACGTTTGTACGCCTTCTCTAGGGGCACATTCGTTCTATTAACGATTTTTTCTTTCAGAACATTTGGGGTCACACAAACATGGTCCGATATTATAAGAAGAAAGAGACTAGGTGTACAATTAATGAAGAAAATTTGTTTGCGTCAATAAAAAATTTTTGGAAGAACAATTATAATTAAGGCGACTTATACACATTTCCTATATATATGACACAATTGTATCGGCAATAATTAATCACAAAGATTTGGTTTATGTTTTATTTATGTTTACAAAATTATTTTGCTGTTTTACTTAATCTGAATTAAAATGCCCCACACTCTATGAATGTTCCCCTACCCGTATACGAATTACGAATGTACCCCGTTAATGGGGTACATTCGGACATTTGACAGCTTTTGCTAAAATTCAAACCATTCATTTATTTTTAAAGATATTGACTTCAAACTTTTTGAATAAGGAGCGGAACGTATGCTGAATGTTATAATAACAGATTAGTCAACCTATCTTTTATTATCAATTTTTTAAAAATCATAGTCTAAATAGTGTACGAATGGTGCCAATCTTCCCCTACTTCGTACGGCTGCGAGCGAGCGAGAGGTCCGATTGAATGATCAATTACTCCAGCTGAGATGGTAACGGCCTTACAAAAGACGTTCCTCAAGAACTTTTCTAAATAAAATAGGTATTTTAAGCGAATACATCGAGAAACAGAATAAGTAACTTCTCTCTATACTATTTATAGATAGAGAATTTAGAATTTAATAATTGAACAGTGTCACTGCTAAAATCTTGTAATCCTTTTTCATTTGCCGTAGTCGGTTAAAATCCCTTGTGACCCACATGCAAAACCCCATTTACATAGTGTCCGCTACGTCAATTTACATAACTACCCGTCAAAGATTGATGCGACGCGCCGACACTCAAGGCCAAGCGAGCTATAAGGGCATCCATAATATTCACTGTATTATGTCTACAGTTCTACTGTTATAAGTTTCGTGAGTTACGCAATAACAGCCTTTATGTTAACGATATAAAAACTTAGACGGGTGAATTGTTTATGTGGTTTTTCTGTAAGTACCTACGTCATTATGAAGACATTTTATGATGAAGGAAATATCGTAATATATATCGTATTTCGCGGAAAAAAGTATGGAAAATGCTTCAGAGACTCATAGGAATTTACTAAAAAACCGGTTAAGCGCGAGTCGGACTCGCGCACGAAGGGTTCCGTACCATTATCTATAAAAACTGCAAAAAAATCACGTTTGTTGTATGGGAGCCCCTTAAATCTTCATTTTATTCTGTTTTTTAGTATTTGTTGTTATAGCGGCAACAGAAATACATCATCTGTGAAAATTTCAACTGTCTAACTATCACGGTTCATGAGATACAGCCTGGTGACAGACGGACAGCGGAGTCTTAGTAATAGGGTCTCGTTTTACCCTTTGGGTACGGAACCCTAAAAACGGAGTCGCCTCTTTATGTTAGAAGCATTAAGATTCCTCAGTAGCGTTGGTTAGACTTGGCTCTACTTACTATGCCCGGAGGACTTTAGATTTGCTTGATACAGCAAACGTCGAATTCGGTAGGTAAAATTTTTAGAAGAGGAGCATATTACCCCAGGCGCCGCTTCCTATTAAACCGCGTAGTGAAAGTGTGGAACAGTTTGCCGGAGACAGTGATAAGTGCACCCTCAGTTAACTCTTTTAAAAATAGACTTGATAAACATTTTAAATTAAAAAGCACAAATGGACACTGATTATGCACGTATCTCAGCTATAAGCTGCCTGTGCATAAAATCTATAATAATAATAATAATATTTTTTTTTGATAGTGGACGTCAAGGACCAAGAATCTATAGATAATTAGGCGAGTCCACACATAGCGAGTAGCTATGTAGACGTGCTTCGGTCGAGAAAAGCGCGCGTACCGTCGCTTTTAATCGCCTCGCGTCGCCTCGCCTAGCTTTCCGGTATCCGGCCGGATAGTATAATCATGACCGGATAGGCCGGATACCGGATGGTAACCGGTTATCCGTTGCATCTCTAGATAAGCTTCGTGACGTCACACGTATAAAAATCATGAAACGCGTGTGAAGTAATTCATGAATGTCCCCTAAGCGAACCTAAATCCTAGTCAAAAAACTGTGTTCATCCAAAAGGCGTGTTTCCTGAAAAAAATTTGTTAGTCCGTCATTTACATTATAACAAAATATTGAACACATATTTTTTCTTTTGTCAATTAAACAAAAAATGACGAAGAATTAGTGCGTTGAAGTTCCGCGTGACGTCACGACTTTGCACACTTTTCACCATTAAGTGACGTCATGAGCCCCCACTCCCGAACTTGCTTGCGCGTTATCTTTGTCGATTTTGATTGATTTGATAAAGCAACAAATATGCGGTCAATATTTTTTAATAATCTAACTGACGGACTAATTTGATTTCATTTTTTTTTACCCAGGTAACATCCCTATTCAAGGCTAAGGTCACAGTAAAATAAACTAACAGTATGTTGTCTCGGCAGTGTCCTCGAAATAATTACCTACGGCCGCTCGGTATGTAAACACGCAGTAGGGCTGCCCGCTGACTGTCTTTCTTGGGTACATTCGGACGTATTTGATAATGCTATAATCCTATATTAAATTGTCGTAGTATCTTTTCATGAAATATTACTTCAAATCTTGTAAGTTTTAATTTTAATTATTTCTACTTGGTTCATCTTTCATATTTCTAGGTCCAAAAGTGACTGTAAGTCACTATGGAGTAAAAAAAATGTATTTAATGTATTTTGCTTTTAAAATATCAAAAACATCAAAAATTCTCGTGCCATAATACATACATACATAGCATCACGCCCGAAATCCCAAATGGGGTGGGCAGAGCCACAAGACTACGTGGCCATAATTTATGTGAATAAATTCGCGGAAGCGTCTTGCACTGTCCACGTCCGTACCCAACCGCGGCGCACTCGCGACTGTTGTGTACCGAAGTTTACCGAGATTTCGAAGCGCGTCGTTTCAGCCGTTTGTATGAAGATGGAATACTGTATACTTGTATACTGTGCTAAGGTACTTACCAGACTTCACAATCTCGCTCATCGTCTCAAAATCCAGGACGGAAGTGATCGGCAACATGAAAACGTCCTCCAACTTCGTCATCACATCAGAGACGGTTTTCTTCCTAAGCTCCAGCGCCCCTGAGATGATGTTCACCTCATCCTTGTCAAGGTCATTGACATCCGTCGTCACCTGTGCACGTGTGCGTGTTAGGTATTATGTGTGTGAGTGTGTGTGTGTTGATAAATGAATGAAACAAAGCAGCGAATTTTTGATGCCGATTTATAAGCATGTGAGAATTACAAGCGTTTATATTCTCCGGCATATAAGTTGACCCAAAATGGCGGCCTCTCGCGTCGCACCGACTGACAAACCGGCAGACGGCCCGCCTGATGGAAAGCGGTCACCGCCGCCCATGCACATCTGCAACACCAGAGGTGCTGCCAATGCGTTGCCAGTCTAGGGAGGATGGGGAATGGGGATGGGATGGGGATGAGGGAATAGGCCTCCGGATCTCGTCACTCACCGTACGAAACGCAATAGCGAGCTATTACTTTACGCCGATATTCTGTGAGAGTGTGATACTACCCCGGTCGAGGCCCATTCGAACAGTAATCATCTAGTGAGGACTACTGTTTGGCTCTACCACTACAAAACTGCGCATTCAAGGTCATATTTCAACTTACGTGCCGCGAAGTAACCATAGTTGTACGTGCGCGGACGACCGCCATTTTGGATCAACTTATGTGCCGGGGATTGTACAGGGTGTTCAATAATATATAACCATTGCCACAGCTTTCACTCAGTGCCATAGGCGCCTGAACACTTTATTTGTTATAACGTGTAATATCTCGTCGTTGGGACTACTGACATAGTGTTAATATGATTATGGGGCTCATAGGGGGGGTCAGTTTTTTTTTTACTGTATAGGCATAGCTGGCCACAAGACCGTTAATCCGTTAATCGTTAATAAACGAAGTTAACATTTCGAGTAACGGATTAACTTTTATGTTAATCGTGTTTTTGAAATAGGTAAGTTTTCAATAATATAAAGAATATGAACATATAATTTTTTTGCATTGCTAAATTAAATAGTTTTTGTTAAAAAGCCGATTTACGTCTTATCAGCGCTTTAAGAGGACTGTGAACCAACGGCAAAAATCATCCTTTTCATACAAAAGGCGATAAAGATTTCCACCCCTTAAACGTTAACCGACTTTGACCAATTTTTGTTAGGTTGTCAGTCAGAACAAAATCTAGGTCTATACGTTTTTTGAATATTGATTAAAGATCAACAAGGAATTTGAAGAAGAAGATTATTTGAATCGCCGAAATTTTTAAATACTAACGTAATGTGTGCGCTGAATAAATGGTGCTTTCTTTCTTCTTACTTTCTTTCAAATTAGTTTTGTATCAGAATACTTAAACATTAAAACTGAATTTATTTATTACTAGCTGGTGCCCGCGACTTCGTCTGCGAAGAATAATAATTTAAGTAACCTATGTACTTTTAAACCTTCCCTAGACCTCCACGAACATTTCAAGACTAAGATAAGATAAATCCGTTCAGCCGTTCTCGAGTTTTAGTGAGACTAACGAACAGAAATTCATTTTTATATATATAGATAGTGAGAAAACCAAACGTATAGACCAAGATTTGGTTCTGACTGACAATTAACACATTCAGTGCCGAGAACCCAATAGTTGGGTTCACCGTTCGTAGCCATTTTCGCTACAAAGCGGGAAAACGCTGCTACGCGCTACGCGTAGCCCGTAGCGTTTGTACGCAATGAATGTGTTAAGGGGTGGAAATCGTTATCGCCTTTTGTATGAAAAGCCGTACGTTCACACCAGTCTTAAGCGGTATCTTCAGGATATATAGTCCGTGATGATAGTGTCTGGCACATAGTATTGAACTCTGTTTGAGCTATAATCTGTGTTATTTACATAGCAATGATTATTTTGGTAACACCACGGTAATAATAAAAATGCCGGCCAAAAAAACGACAATTTATTTATATATTTCAATCAAAGAAATATTCTTTCAAGATGTTAAAAAGAAGCTTTTTTAACTTTTTCACCACGAAGTAATCGAATGCATGCAGTGCCCTGAGCGCCAGAGCTGTAAAATGTCAAGCTAGTTCAAGTCGACTTGGGTATTCAAACAGCTATGTGCAGCTCAAAAATAATATATAAATGAGATTTTTTTATGTATATTTGGTAGGTATGAGATAGGTCGTAAAGTATATTTCACTAGTGGACCCGCCACAGCTTCGCCTGCGGTATTTTACCGTATCACCCCTTTTTACCCCGTCAGGGATGGAATTTCAAAAAATCCCTCCGTAGTGCACCTTTAGGGTACTCGAGAAATGTCTCCTCCAAATTTCAAACCTCTAGGACCACCCGTTTAGGCTGTGCGTTGTCTATAGGTGAGTCACGGTACTGTTTTATATGTATATAACGCTAGGTGATTAGAGAACTTCATAATTTAACCTTTTAACCGCCAAGCATGTCTGAGAAGTAACACGAATTTCAACTTTAAATCAAGGTAATGACGGACTTTTTTACGCTGTATGCGCTGACGGCTGCAGCCGACTCGGGCGGTCAAAAGGTTAATGATGACTGTGGCACTCACGCTGTTTACTCCGACGGTGAAAGGGTTAATACGCAATATACAACTACGTCCATTTACAGTGCTGTCACCAATTTGCTTAAACACTAAATTTTAATCAAATTCACCTTTAGTAAAATAAAGCGCATTCCAACGGAAATTAAAAAAAGTTAGTACAATTATAGGAACCTTGGAAAATACTAGATTATAGACCTTTACTAGCTCCTTCAGTCTCTCGCGGTTGTACACGTTGCCTATCTCTTCGCCTAGGAAATAGTCCAGGAGCTTGCTGACCGGGTAGGCTAGGGGCGCTGTCAATGCCATTACTCCCTGGAAGAAAAAATACCGGATGGTTCTGAAACAGCACCATCTAAGGTCTGTACGGCGAGAGTTGATAAAAAAGTAAAAAGTCAGGGCTTCTTAACTCATTACAAATAGGGGCCCGCTTCTTATTTTTTAGAGATGATAACATAAAAGAAAAAATAAATATTTTTCATAGAATATTATTATTGAATAGCCTAACTGTAAAAACAGAAAGCAACATGCAAACAGAACACCCCGACGACACACTCGAAGCCAATGACATATTATATGAAGAAAGACACAAGACACGTCATATCCATACTCAACGCGTTTTAAACATGTGTCATAGATAATTTTATTCTTTTTCGTTTCTTTGGCCGAAGCCATTGCAGATTATTGAATTTATGTGACATTTGACGCGCACATATAAGACATTAATTTGCAATATGGTGATTGTGTATATGAACAAAACAAATATATTGTTTTCGCCGCCGTCCGTCCGGCGCGACACCGCACTTGACTACATCTGCGTCCCTCGTACCACGAAACTCAGTGCGCGCGGCGATAAACGACGCCCGTCATACAGTTTGCGATAGTTAAGCGACAGTCGCTATTTAGAAACGATATCATAATATTTATCAACTCTCGGCGAACAGACCTTACTATTTTCATTTATTCAGCCGTAAATTGTATATGTATGTATAAGAGCGCTTACGTACTACTTCCGATCCGTATCCGATCCGAAACAGTGAAAATACGGATCTAGAAATCTCGGACCGAATTCGGATATTGCTTACGCACTAGTCCGATCTCTGATCCAACAGCCACACTGAACTAAACTGGATGACTGCCGCGCCCCCCGGCACCTCGCCGCCCCGCTGCCGCACTGCTCGTACGCAACTCGGATTCGGTTCGGATTCGTTTCGGACGCAGCGCGCGAGCGTTCATACAAATAATGCTATGGCTACTTCGGTCCGTCAATAATCTTCTCCGGAATGGAGATTCACGGATGTCGGATAGATATAGGATGTCGGAAGCTGGACCTAGTGCGTAAGCTACCATAGAAATAGTTCTACGACTACTCCGGACCGTATTTTCACGGGTTCGGATCGGATACGGATCGGGCGTAGTGCGTAAGCGCTCTTAGACATGCGGATTTCCGGTTACCATCCGGTATGCGCCATGATTTAACTATCCGGCCGGACACCAGATAGAAAAATCTTGAATAAGAAATAGCACGGACGTAAAGGGGGGGGGGTCCGGAATACCATTCAGATCTTATTTTGTGTCCGAAATGCAATTAGTGCAAATGTTGCAAAGGTTTCTAATTAATTGATTTTATTGCTGTTTTTAGGGTTCCGTACCTCAAAAGGAAAAAACTAAACAGATCACTCGTGTGTCTTCTGTCTGTCTGTCCGTCTGTCACAGCCCATTTGCTCCGAAACTACTGAACCGATTGAGTTGAAATTTGATAAACATATGTAAGTCGGTGACCGCAACACGGACGCGTAACGTAAATAAATGAATTATAAACGTGGGGTCCACTTTTGGGGGGTAAATTAGAAAATAATAATAAAAAGTTTTGCAAATCTAGGCGTGTGACATATCAAATGAAAGGGGCCGTTAGAAATAGAAATTCCCGTTTTTAGGGTTCCGTACCCAAAGGGTAACAACGGCTATTACTAAGGCTCCGCTGTCGGTCTGTCACCAAGCCTGGTGACGGACGGACGGCTGTTACACACTTGAAATTTTCACAGATGATGTATTTCTGTTGCCGCTATAACAACAAATACAAAGAACAGAATAAAATAAATCCACCCATACAAACGTGATTTTTTTGCCGTTTTTATAGATCATGGTACGGAACCCTTCGTGCGCGAATCCGACTCGCACTTGGCCGGTTTTTTCTTTTTGAGGTACGGAACCCTAAAAATTACCTACCTTAGTAATAACAATGCTCTTCGCCCCAACCATCAGCCCGTGCCTCGAACAGATCGCCTGCGGGGTGATCTCTCCAAGCAGCACTATGGCCAAGGTCGAGAATATCACAGCGAACAGTCCAGAGGTCAGCTCGTCCAGCAGGATTGTGAAGGTGGAGTTCACTGCCACGTTACCCAGGAGGATGGAGCAGAGGAGGTAGTTCCCGTGATCGCGGACCGGCATGATCGCCCTGGCGTACTTCCTTTCCTATTGGGAAGTTGTTAGGTTAGTCAAAGTCAAAGTCAAACTATCTTTATTCAATTTAGGCTTTTACAAGCTCTTATGAAAGTCAAGGAATGAATCTACCACCGGTTCGGAAAAAAATCCTTTACTGAGAAGAGCCGGCAAGAAACTCGGAGAGGTATCCTTTTTCAAATTGTTTGTAATGATGATGTTTTGGCTATCAAATGAAAGGAATTAATTAGCACATTTCAAAAATATATATGTATATTGTTAGCTGTTTTTCAAGCGTGATTTTTCAGTATCACTGTCTGGTAAAAAAAAAAGAATTCCTTGCAAACCCACCTGCTCAGTTCCAGTGTTAGAAATAATTTTCAACTCCGTCCTATCCAGCGACATCAAACCCAAATTGAGGCCCGAGAACAGTGCGGAAAACGTCAAACAAGTCAGAACAAGCGTCAGGGTTATCCAAAGAGGCAGCAGCGTGTGGTGCGTGGCGATGACCTTCCAGGTCTCTGTACCCTGGTGACGATGTTTCTCCTCGTCCTTCGAGGGATCTGTGACGCCAGCGGGCAAGTTTTTGGCGCAGATATACACTTTCGTATCGGCTATTGGTTGTGGGGCTAGTACTTCGAACAGCGCTGATGTTGGGGTTACAGAGTCCATTACGACCTGCAAGCGAAATACTAATAAGTAAACTGGATTCTCTAAGCATCCTAGTGTAGCCAGGGCCGGATTATTCATAAGGCAGTGTAGGTAACTGCCTAGAGGCCCAGCATCGGCTGGGGGCCCCGCGCACCGAGAAAATAAAACATGGGAGAATTTCAAAAAAACGCTTTTCTATGCGTTGTTAAGAAAAAGTTTAAAAAGTTCCTCTGTGTTACGAAAATTAACCATACAATTATATATATACCTTATTAATTGTAGCCATAAAGCATATAATTGTATTGCTAATTTTCGTAACGCAGAAGAATTTTTTAAACTTTTTCTTAACAACGCCTGTGAAAAAATTTGTACGTAATTAACGTACAAATTTTTTGTAATTCACCCACAAACCAAATAAAAAAAATACGCATTCTTTCTTTTTTTTTACTGTTTCCGGGTATGACATTCTTTCGTATTGTAGTAAAAACGGTCAAGTGCGAGTTAATTAGCGCGCCGAGGGTCCCGTTTTTACCTATTAAAAACGGACAGTGCCTAGCCTAACCTTTACTAGCAAATAAAGCTAACAAACGCAGGTCGAGCGGGGATTTTTAGAGCGCTGTGATTGGTGCGTTTAAGGTTATGCGTTACACTTGCCCGCATTTCCCCTGCCCTCTTATATTTTTGTGACTCTAATGTTGGCAACGGCGGTCGCCGAGCGGAATCAAAATCAGAAAAACAGATTAAACACAGATTATGATAGATGCTGACCGATGCGATGTCGAAGTGGTGCAACTACCATCAGCGTCCCCAGCCAAGTTGACGCAAGGATAAGTTAACACCGTCACCTCTCTAAGTGCGTTTCGTTAATAATTCAAAGGCATTTTAACACTTAGATGTATTAGACTTTGCAAATGTGACGTCACGAAACTTAGGACCCCTCCCACCCCTTCTCACACAATGTCACACTTCGTCGACCCCCTCCTCCCCCCTTTACGTGTGGCGTACTTTATAGACGACCTCTAAACGTTAACTTATCGTGTCTGGCATGCAAGGGAATTGACTTACTAAATACTCTCCCGGTACAAGGAACTTGCATGGTTTGTTATACTCCGACGGTGTCTCTGTGAACGCGATGACGGTACGCGTTGTGAAGCCTCGACCAAACAACCTGTAACAGTACATTGTATTACAAGGGCGGTAATGAAACAATTACAGATTTTCCGGAACACAAGTCAAAGCCGTCAAAGAGCGTCGGTGGCGTAATGGCTAACGATGTCGACTCGTGATCGTGAGGTCCGGGTTCGAATCCAAGCGATTGCCATGTACCAATGAGTTTTTCTAACTTATGTACATTATCTGCGTGTGAATTGCGGTAACCGATGCTCTTACGGTGAGGGAAAACATCGTGAGGAAACCTGCACCTTTTGGGTAACTAAATGTGTAACCATGATCCAATTGGTCTGGTTCCCCTGTCACAAGGGTTACAGAGGTCAGACGGCAGCCGCTCCACTGTAATAACCCGACCTGCCGAACCCGGGATCATGGACAAAGCGTACCCCGTAGCGTAAGCGTAGACAGGAAAAAGCGCTAGCTTTTTAGGTGTACTGGTCCGCGAGGTACCATCATATTTTCATGATCAATACCCTCCCGGCCGATAACTTGTAAAATGCTTCAGAGGTGTATCATGAAGCCTTGGGTTCTGTGGGTTGGTTGAACAGCGGTAACGTCCCAAAGACGTAGAATTATTTTTTCGTAATTTCCTCCCGATTGAGATTTCGTCAGATTATAGCTAACTCTTCTAGAAGTTTCTAAATCTTGAAGAAACATAAACGCCAGCCAACTATAAAGTGGTGGATATACATATGTGCACTAAGCATAGCTGGGCTCCGTTAATCAAATAGTTAACTTCGTTAATCGCTAATTCGTTACTTAAAAAGTTAACTTCGTTAAACGTTAACTCGTGATAGAAATTGCATTTATGGTACACTGCTACCCACTTAGGACACTGGCCTACGGTTACTTTTTGCAGCGATGCAGTCGCAAAACATGCAGACACGATTCTGCATCGCTACTATAGCGATGACGTCGCGATTTGTAAGTTGTGGAATGACCTTCCTCCTGAGGTGTTTCCCTTGCGCTATAACATGGGGATCTTCAAAAAGCGAGTGAATAGGGTTCTCAAAGGTCGGCAACGCATTGGCGACTCCTCTGGTGTTGCACATGTCCATGGGCGACGATGACCACCTCCCATCAAGTGGCTCGTCTGCTCGTTTGCCCACTTTATATTATAAAAAAAAAGCATCGCTACAGACGCTGGCGCTCGCATTACCATCTTTCACTGCAGTCGGTTATTAAACGGTTAAACGTACATACATACATAGCATCACGCCCGAAATCCCTAACGGGGTGGGCAGAGCCACAAGACTACTTGTGGCCACATTCGATTAATTAGTCCTCAGATGGTATGATGCACCGTATGGTGACAGGTGATCAGCCCATCGCCCGTACAGATAGTCCACCATGTTGGAGAGGACCCGTCCCTTAGTCGACTTTTACGAGATGCCAGGATGATAAGCATCTGCACGCATTCTATGCTATTTCTTCACTCTCAGTGCAGCAGAGGAGTAAACGTACATACCTTAATTTAAACCTCGAATTCGCCAGCACACTCGGTATACCCCCATCAACTATCTTCGGCTCCTTATCCGAGTCTTCGATCCTGAGCCCGTCAATTTTCAACATCGCTCCAGACTTCACAGTAGCATCATCCAAATTCATATCATATATATCTGTTATATTAATAATGTCACGTTTCTTTCTATCGTATTCCATATATCTTTTATCTGAAGACTTTGCCAGTTTATCTTGTATGTTTATTTCGATGTCATTTTGTTCATGACGCGCAGGTTTATTAGCGCTGGGTAGGTAGTTGACGTCTGTGTCGTGGGATAAGTCCCACGTTTGGGCTTGTTGGAGATCGCTTTTATATTCATTCGTGCTGTTGACAATAGTAACAAACATAATTCAATTAAAAATGTATGTTTAAAATAAGCATAACGTATTTGAATTTGAAGCATAACGATAAACGATTTTGATGAAATTTGGTATGGAGCTAGTTTGAGCCCTGCGGCCCTAACATGAATGACACAAAGAAAAGATAGATCGTCTTATCTCTAAGTGCATCTCTCTCACACTAGTGCCGACGAAAGAGATAGTTATAGATATAAACGGGTTTAATTTATCTTTGTATAATTCATGTTAGGGCCGCTGAGAAAGGACATAGGCTATATAGGAGCTGGTTTTTTTTTGTTTCTGAACGATTTACGGCTAAACCGCTGAGCCGATTTGGATGAAACTTGATATGGAGATAGTTTGAGCCCTGGGGAACGCGTAAGACTGGGCAAGCGTTTGACCCTGATCTCACCTGACGAAGGCGAAGACACGGTCTAGGATGGAACACGCTGGCTCAGAAAATGACTATTCACTCTCTCCTTGAAGACAAAGATTGTATGATTATCTATCTAGTTAGAAACTAAACTAACGGTGGACCAATCCCTTCGCCGTACTTTGGCCACCCCTGGCCTAGTGCATCACCTGTCTCCATTCGATTTCAGATACTACAGTTTTGTACCTCTGTGCCGACGAAAGCACAAACCAAGCAGCAAATTGAGCAACACGTGACAAAAATAACTTCAACGTTTTAATGAATGACGAAACTGAAACTGCGCTAACTTCGTCTCGTTCGCACGTGTACGTGCCGCTCGCGAGAGAAAGAGGTGGCATTATTCATTATTGCGTTTACAGAGTTCGGTCGTTTGTAAGTTGTTACGTGAATGTTTTCGAATTGAATTAGAAAGTATATAAACAAGAGTATTACTGTTTGTTTTTAACCCGACTACGGTGAATCAAAAAGGATGGTTATAATTTTGACGGGTATGTTCTATGTATGTGGTTATGTACGTACGAGTATGTTCATAATTTCTAAACTACTTATCATAATTTGACAAATTAGGTATCGTTGGAAGTGTCTTGACGCCCAATGGTTATCGGCTATGTGACGTCACATTAAACTGAATATGGCGCCCTTTAGAGGACATAGTCATGAACTAAAAAAAAACTTTTTTTGAATGATGATTTGCTGGCTATTAAATGAAAGGGATTAGTTAGCTGTTTCATATTTTTTAGGTCGTGATTTTTCAGTAGTCGGGTTAGGTTAGTATCAGGATGGTCGTAAACGCAACTGGTCTACGGCATCAACTCGCCTAAAAAGTAACTCGCCTATGAAGCAACTCGTCTTAAAAAACAAGTGATCCTATATAGTTGGTCGCCCGTGAAGCAACTCGTCTTAAATGCGTGTCGGGTAACATTAAGCCTGTCTCAATCTTACCGGAGCGTTGAGGTTAAGCAGTATGACTGTAAATGAGTAAAAATCGGACAACCTGAGGCAAACATACATAATTCATGTTTGTTTGGTTAAGTTCGGTTGAGGACTGAAAACTTCTCTATTTTATTAATACTTTTTCGTAGAAATAAATAAAATGAACAAAAGTAATATTAAATCAATCCCTATAATAACTAAACTAAACTAAAGGAAACTATTATTTCTGACGAGTTGCTTTTTATTTTAAGACCATTATCTAAAGAGTCCAGTTACTTCATGGGTAACCTGATAATTTGTCAAACTGATTTCTGACGAGCTGCTTCATAGGCGAGTTACTTTTTAGGCTAGTTGCAATTTCGTCGAGATGATTTTAGGACGAGTTGATGCCGTAGACCAGTTGCGTTTACGACCATCTGATACTAACCCGTCGGGTTATAGTTTTTGAACTTATAACTTGTATATTATGGGACATTAAAGGCCGGGGCAAATCAAACGCGGTTGCGGCGCGTTTGCGGCGCGAACGCGGGTCCGCGCCGTTGTCGAACAGCGCGAGCGAATTTACCATGCCACACCGCGGCGGCGCGGGACCGCCGCGGTCCCGAGGCTACTTTGGTGTGGCATGGTAAATTCGCTCGCGCTGTTCGACAACGGCGCGGACCCGCGTTCGCGCCGCAAACGCGCCGCAACCGCGCCGCAACCGCGTTTGGTGTGCCCGGGCCTTAAGAGGTTGGAGTACCAAATATTGTTCATACAAGCAAACAGTTAAAAACTAAATCTCATTGTTATATTTCAACAGTTTGTATTCGAACCCGGTACCTCCCGATCACGAGTCGACCTCAGCCACTAGGCCACCGACCTTCCAAGTTTATTAAGTTTAAGGAGTGTGAACCTTTTCACACAAAAGGCGATAACGATTTCCACCCCTTAAATGTTAACCGATGTTCACCAATTTTTGATAGGTTGTCAGTCAGAACAAAATCTAGGTCTGTACGTTTCGATTTTTTCATTATAATCAATAAATTCAGTTTTATTGTGATTTCAGTATTCACAAACAAAAGTAATTACGGCATTATTTGACTTTCAAGATCTTTAATCAAATTTCATAAAACGTATAGACCTAAATTTTGTTCCGACTGACAACCTATCAAAAATTCGTCAAAATCGGTTAACATTTAAGGGGTGAAAATCGTTATCGCCTTTTGTATGAAAAGGGTGATTTTTGCCTTCGGTTCACAGCCCTCTTAAGAAAACGGCATATCGTGGCTTCAGTGGCACAAAAATCCGCTGTCATATACCTATAGCCGACTGTGACGAGTTTTAGCCTGAGTGAAACGCAAAAACTAGGCAACTAAAGTTACAAAACAAATGTCAACAGTTTCCCTTAGACGCGACCTAAAAACTGGGGTGGGGAAAGTAAGAGGTGTGACATTGACCTCTTAGTTTCCCCACCCCAGTTTTTAGGTCGCATCTGAGGGGGTAGCTATTGGTTGCGAAGGTCCTCTGTAGCATAGAAAAAACCAGACAAGTAAGAGTTAAACTCGCGTGGAGAGGGTTCCGAGATTATCTGTTTCCTATGTTACTTTAAATACCATAGACTTCTTATAGGTTTTCCTGTAATCTATAGGTGAAGAACACTTTTCTGTATTGTTTTTAAAATTTTAGGCCCAATGGTAAATTTTCGCCTACAAGAATGTTGTATAAAAGGCTTTTTTAATCGACCGAGCGAGTGAAGCGAGCGAAGCGTCTCCGTTTCAGCTTGGGCAAAAATGTTTTCGTATGTCCGGCGTCTGTCCATTTGTTCTCGTCTACAGGTCGCAGTTCTCAATTGATTGTCGTGAAATTTTGTGAGCAGGTTCGATAATTATATAGATTTTTTTTATCGATTCGGTTTTTCAATTTCTTTTTTTAAATGTCGGAGATATTGGGGTTTTTGCAATTACAATCCTATTTGCGGTGTTGTTAAACTGACCCGACCTATGTCGACGTATGGGGATATCAATTTACCAACGGCAAAGTTAAGTTTGCCGCGAGGTCTACAGCTCACGGAGCCACTAGTTATTAATTGTTTTATTGGCTAGAGTAGCATCTTTCACAATGACTAGCGATAGTCTAATATCAATGAAAAACAACAGCAAACTGAGAAAACCAATTGTTGTGTTTCGGAAGTGTGGAGTGTAGTTTCTGAAATAAGGGGGGGGGGCCTTATTTACGAAACTAATGGGTCTAACATTTTGAAAATAGTTCTTTACGTACATATAACAGGAAAACCTATAAGAACTCTATGGTATTCAAAGTAACAGGAAACATATAATCACGGAACCCTTTCCTTGCGAGTTTAACTCGCACTTGTCCGATTTTTTTTTGCGTGTATTTCCTCTGTACGTTAATACTATCTATCTATTGTGGTTAAAGTTAGACTACGCGATGCGTTTAGGATATTTGGCCGGTGTGATGTGTCCCTGAGTGCATATTATAGAAATGCGCACGCAAGGACAACCACCCGGCTAGCGTACCGCGTTTGAAATAGTCCGAGGCCATTATGTTTTATAGTTTCACTATAAAACTTTGAATGAATGCCAAATGAAAAGTTGTAAACATTTCATTGCGTGTTTGTAAAACAACGCTAGAACGATAGCTTCTGTGTACCGACTCACAGACAAGTACCATTAAAATAAATAAAAATAAATAATAAATCAGGGGACAATCTCTACACAAATCAATTTAGCCCCAAAGTAAGCTCTAAAGGCTTGTGTTATGGGTACTAGACGACGATATACATACTTATATAGTTAAATAAATACTTAAATACATAGAAAATATCCAAGACTCAGGAACAAACATTCGTGCTCATCACACAAATATTTGCCCTTACCGGGATTCGAACCCGGGACCGGTGGCTTCGGAAGCAGAGTCACTACCAACTAGGCCAAACGTGTCGTCATTACCGTGAGCTTATGCAAACCTTTTTCAAGTAAAAGGGACCGAGCGATAATTTTCTATTACGAGAACGGTTTGCATAAACTCCTGCTGGTACAGATATCCTAATACCGCTTAGGCTAACCTTAACTAGCAAATAAAGCTGCCAAACCCGTGATGCGCTGTGATTGGTGCGTTCGAGGTTACGCGCTCCCCGCGTTTGCTTGTAGCCCCGTCGCTTATGCTCTTTTATCTCAAATGCGCCAGCGGGGGTTGCCCGGCTATACATAGCATCACGCCCGAAATCCCTAATGGGGTGGGCAGAGTCACAAGATTACTTGTGGCCACGTTCGATTAATTAGTCTGATGGTATGAGATGGTATGATGAACCGTATGGTGACAGGTGATCAGCCCATCGCCCATACAGATAGTCCACCATGTTGGAGAGGACCCGTCCCTTAGTCGACTTTTACGACATGCCAGGATGATAAGCATCTGCACGCATTCTATGCTATTTCTTCACTCCCAGTGCAGCAGAGGAGCCCGGCTATAAGCGCCCGAAAATTCGCCCGACTTCATTGAAAATCATTGAATTTTCTTTACGAATTCATCACGGACGATGTCGCGAGGAAAACCTGGTGCATATACATATACACGACAAACCGAGAACCGTTTTTGAAGTAAGTAGGTTGGTTAAACAGTCAACCATTTGCTCACGTCTGCGTCAAATAAGCGGTGAAATTTGATATCATACGATATCCCTGTCCTAAAATAAACAGCCCCTCCCATGGTGTTGCTCAGATCATAGCGGTC
Source organism: Tortricodes alternella (assembly GCA_947859335.1). NCBI lineage: Eukaryota > Metazoa > Arthropoda > Insecta > Lepidoptera > Tortricidae > Tortricodes > Tortricodes alternella. The sequence continues at coordinate 3,470,228 of OX401972.1, forward strand.
TCCTGGAATGGGGTTCTATATCGGGAGCAGCGGTGGCAGATGGCATGGAATATTCCGATGCCAAATACTTATAGTTATAGTAGGGATGTTTCCTAGGTAAAAAAAAGTAATTCCAATTAGTCCGTCAGTTAGATTATCAAAAAATATTGAAGACGTATTTTTTGCTTTATCAAATCAATCAAAATTGACAAATATAACGCGCATCAAAGTTCGACAGTGAGGGGCTAATCACGTCACTTAATGATAAAAAGGGTACAAAGTCGTGACGTCACGCGGAACTTCAACGCACTGTATCTTCGTCATTTTTTGTTTAATTCACAAAAGAAAAAACATGTATTCAATATGTTTTTTATTATGGAAATCATGATGATGAAGACAAGCATGTCTTGGAATCAAACCAACATGAATAAAAAATTTGAGATGCAACGGATATCCGGTCACTATCCGGTATCCGGCCTATCCGGCCATGATTTTACTATCCGGCCGGATACCGGATAGTGAGTCAGTATCCGGCCGGATACCGGATACTATAAAATTTGATCAGAAATACGTTAAACAAATAAAAGCCACCAGAAATAAACAAAAATTAACATCAGTTTTTAAATTAAAAAGATTCCGCTTATTTACGTATAAAACTAACTTGTAACATCACGTCGTGCACGTTCGAATATTCCCAACGGACGTAATAAGGCGCATTTAACCTCAAAGGGTCTCCCCGGCACTTACAATTCGTAACAAGTTGAAACTTGTTCGCCGCGCGACGGCCGCGCATGCTAACACCGCTATAGAGATAGCTCGTGTGCGGCCGGATATCCGGTTATCCGGCTAATGGCGATGCCGGATATCCGGTATCCGGCCAAACCACAATCCGTTGCATCTCTTAAAAAAAATATTCACTCTGTTTACGAAAATCTCTTCGTATGTGTGGATGCATGGTCAGAGCAAATAAGAGCTGTAATATAAAACTGACTGCATAATTTTTAGCTGCACTTACCCCGTTTTTTTATGTATTACAAATAGATAAGCATCCATTGAATACTTATAGTAAATTGAGTCTTATGTTAGCTGCCATAAGTTCCATTTTGATTGTTTCTAATAACAATAACATAGTGTAGGGTCCACTTTTTTTTGTTAATTTATCTAATCTGCATCGTCATGACATTGTACATTTAAAAACAATGGAAGATAGCTTTGTTGATATATCCTTGTATCCTTTATGATTAACCAATCATAAAAAAAATATCAATTGCGGTTAAACTAGCGGCCCTGCCACAGCTTTGCCCGTGGTATTTCCCATACACACTTGAAATCTACAAGCCAAAACTGTATTACCACCAGCGTGCGATGGGAAGGGATCTACGGACACAAATCACTATCCCTACGTTTCAAGACATGCTAACATAGAATGCTCTCGGTGCTGTGAGAACCTTATCTTCCATTCTGAATGGACGGTAAGCACGCTTTTAGTGCCCTTCTGGTTCTGTGAGCATATTTTAAGCACTTTTTAGAATGTTGGGCATATAATAAGGTTGATTGGTAGAGAATGCGTAAAGTTAACTTTTTATTGGGCAATACAGTTTATTTATTTATGGAAAACCAACAGCTACCACAAGCAATTTAGAAACTAAAATAAAATTCAAAAACGACAATTGCAGGTTCGCACTGATAGCAATACACTAAATAACGATTAACACCGCAGAAAGTCGGTATTTATGCACAAACTAAGAATTAACAACAACGAATTAAAAATTATCATTAAGACGACTCGCAGTATTAATAAAGTAAGCAGAAAAGCGGACAAGCGAGGGCATGTAACAAAATAAAATATGCTATACAATCAAAGTAATTAAGTACCAATGAAAGGTAAGGTAAGTGTAAGGGAATGCTCATTCAAAGTAAGTGTTTGTTACCAGCAGAAAGAACTTTTTCCAAGAGATCCTTCTCCATGGAATTTTCTCTATACATTTCTGCACTTTGTTCTTTTTTATTTAGCCAATCAAATCTTATTTAGTCATGATGTATAACACTTTTCCTAAGAAATTCATGTTTTTTTTCAATGACAAGCTATATTTACAACAAATATAATCCATAATGGTTTAGTAAAACTGATATTCAATCAAATACTTAAACAAACAAATGAAATAAAAGTTTTTATGAGATAATTTTAATGGCAAGGGTTGATTAGGTATATTATAGACATTATTATCTACGTTGATGATTATTCGTGCTATATACTCGCGTCTCAGTACCGTTCATATATTAATCTAATTATCTAGATATATTTTTTATTAGTTTTCCTAAAGACTTACATTTTTTCCTTATCCTGTGTAACTGCGTCGTTTCCGGGATCCAAAAACAAATGTCCGCCCTGATGCACCCATTTGCCACCAAAAGGATGGGTTTTCTCATTAACATGGTGTAAGCAAAAGTATATTTTGTTTTCAAAATTAGGCACCGTAACTTCTATTTTCGTTTGCCATTCTTCTGTTATAATTTCTCGCAATTCGTAATTAGAACTTATAACATCACAGCTGCTACCCCGTGAGGCTTCATTCGGGGTTAATCTCCAGGAATAATGACCCAAGAACTCACCACCACGCACATTTAATAAATATTTACATTTATTTTCCACACACGATTTTTCAAGCACTTTGAACGACACTATCCATGGTTTAGTCGATGTGTTTAACGATGCATGCACGTTAATTAATATAAATAATATTAAACCACAAGTCCGAAACACTTTAGTTTCTAAATTCATTTTTCCCGACGCGTAAATGCAAAAAATAAGATATGCGACAGCATATAGCTATAACAACATGTTTTCACCCTTTGACAGTTCGGCGGCAATTGTTGCCGGAACTGCAGTAAAACTTGAGTACTAGGAATATTTTGTCATATCCGGACAGTTAATTACTTATTATAAGCTCGTAATTTATGATTGCGATTTGAAACGTTCTAATAACGTGCATTATAAATAACATCATTCATTTATAGACGAATAACAAAATTTTGTTTATTATTATTGAATGATTTAATAAGTGGGTATTTTTCTTAGCTCGTCCCTTGCTCAGCACTAGAGTACGTTCGAAAATCATTCTCTAAAAATGCTTTTTAATCTGAAATAAAACAGGTGAATACCTAATAAGTATTAAAAAAATGTATATGTGTGTTATTTTCTCGAAATATTAATAAATTATATCTGTAATGACTGGCAGACTTGAAAATTATTACGAAACATAAAAATAAAATTTTCAAGACAACGTGTTTTCACTACAATCATAGTTTTTGAACTAAAATGAAGAAAGTTGCCAGAATAGAGTAAATTCAAGAAACTATAGATTTTTTTACAATATTTACTTAAATCATAGTAAGTATAGGCGCGGTTTGAAAAGGTTCGTCACTTTTGAATTTTATTCGCTTGACATTAGATCAAAAAGTGTCGACCCTTTTCATTCCGTGACTTTACTAGCGGATAGTGAGAAAGTATTTTTTGTGATGTGATACCATTTGAATAAATCTAAAAAGAAAAAGAAAGTACTGATTTTAGACCATTTTTGTTCCAGACCAGCTATATCTGTTTTCAAAACGGTTGAAATTTGAGTTGTGAAATGTAGCTAGACTATAGTTCATACTTTATAGTTAAACAACAAAACAAATTATGAAATTTATGGTATTTGGAAATTAATTCATAATTCACAATTCCTTAATTGCATTTATGGGTTCAACAAGATCTAACATTGTAAATATATGTTCCAGCAATCCAGCATAAACCCTGTTAGGTTACAACAATTCTAAAAATTCTTTATACATATATTTTCTTTCGTATATATACTCACATTAATTATTTCTTATATACATAGGCGCGGATTAATGATTTGAATTTATAAGTCGAAAGTGCGGTGGTTCTGAAGTTAGGCGCTGTGGTGATATTGATGGCGAAAGGGACACAAATATGCAGCAAGAGCAGTAAGGGATACGATGATGCTCAACGATGTTGCAATAAAGTGAAACCGGATTAATATCACTAGCAATATAGCCGATTAGATTGAATATAACATACAATATCGCCAGACAACACTGCAAGATTCCAACAATAGTTATTCTGAGGTGTACATGTATAATATAGACAGGACGGCGCTGACGCTACACAACTGCAGCAATCAATTTCCGAAAAGCTAACCCGCTTACGAGCTCCTGTACACGCAATTAGGATTTTTGGGATTCAAGAAAACGGAGTGCTGGCAATTCTATTCAAATGTCAAATGTTCGTGATTTTGCCTATCCTGATTAGAAGACACCGGAAGATTTCGGTCGTCAAAAAACGAGTGTGTTGGCTGGATTTTCAGACAAATATTAATCAATTATCACCTTAATTCACCTTGTTACTTTTAATAATGACTGTCATATTGATTAACAGTCGTTAAATTAGTTTAATTATATTAATAACGCGGACGCGGAAGTGATACGACTTCTTTCTCTTTGTCTAAAGTTTTTGTTATATCATCATGAATTCGTGAAGTGAATAAATTATTGTTTGGGTGGATTTTCTTATGGAGATTGTTAAAATGGAGGTGCGAGAAGCTGGCGATGGGGCTGCGGCGGGTGAATTTGTACGGGTCCCGTCCAAACGGTACACCTGGGCGGAAGTAAGGCAGGCTGTGCATGACTTGAGAAAAGAACTTTCGTCTTTGTCTACGATGGTTCCCATGGCCATTTCCTTTCGTAAGCTTGGCAATGGGAAGACCAGGATCTATTTTCTGAGGACCCCGCAGAATGGGTGGGAGATAACACTTCTTTACACTGATGTGACTCCAACTCCTCATCAAAATAATGTCAGGTAAATATTCGTTTTGTTTTTACTGTTTAGTAACAGTCTAGATAGGATAATTCTCATTCCTTCATGGACTATGATATGATGAAATGTTGAGAAATATGGGCACCAATGTTCTTACGTATTTTGAAATATAACATACATTTTTGGTACATGTTTAAATAATGGTAAGTGCAAGCAGAACTGGAATAATTTTCAGTTTACAGTCAACAAATGAAACTGTTTTGAAAAATTATTTGCACTCAGGGGGTGAGGGGGGGGGGCAGGTGAAGAAAATTTACATAAGGTATATTCTTGGTACCACCCTTCTTTTATTAATCACCTTCTTTTAATTTTCATGTCCTGCCTAAACTTCCATAGCCCATAACATCATTTTTTAATAACCAGCGGCCGGGCCTGCTGCGGCTTGTGTCCACTCCCATTTACCACGCTTGACACGCTCCTACCCGCGTGCAGTATATTTGTTAAGCCTGATGCTCACTCAGCACGAGGATACTGACATCTTTGCTGATGGCTTTACTCAATTGTGCTGTATTGCTAAGCAGTTCCTTGACAATTTTAATTAATTATTAACCATTATTTGTTTAGGAATATTCTATAATTTCGAATAAGTATTCTCAATTTGACAACTTCCTTTGACATGTATCATTTTCTGTTTATATGTAATAATTTATCGTGTAAGTGCTTTGTTGTTATATTACTTATGCTGTAAACTTACATTGTATCTAAATCAAATAAATAAATAAATAACAAAATCACTAACGCAATAATTATAAAATGCAATTTCTAGAATAAGTAAATGATTAACTTCCCTTAAATCTTCTAAAATGTAACTTAACGAAATTAACTTTTTTAGTTATGAAATTAGTGATTAATGTTGTTATCTATTTGATTAACCAGCAAAAAGCTGGATGAAAATGCTCCTTTTAAAATTGTAATTTTTAACAAAACCTATTGATTGTACACATACCGATTGAAGATGCACTCAGATTGTGAACACTTTATTGTTAAAGAAAAATTTACAAAAACAATTTACAAAGGCAATGGAGATGTATAAAGGTAAATTTATCCTTTAAGACCTCTTTCAGTTCATTGGTGACATGGTTAGACTAGTTATTTCAAAAAATTTGTACCTTGTACTGCACCTTAATTTGCAGTTAAGAAAAAGTTAAAAAAGTTCCTCTGCATTATGAAAATTAGCAATACAATTATATGCCTTATGGCTACAATTAATAAGGTATATAAAATTGTATGGTTAATTTTTGTAACACGGAACTTTTTTAACTTTTTCTTAACAACACCTTAATTATGTACAAATTTTTTGAAATTTTCCCTGATAGTGACCCTGCCTACGAAGCTAGCGGTCCCAGATTCGATCCACGGTCAGGGCAAATATTTGTGATGAGGACGAAGTTTGTTCCCGAGTCTTGGATGTTATTTGTTGCAAAGCGTGCAATATTTCCTAAGGGTAGCTGGAAGAATTGTAACTGTATGTGCGAGTTTGACATTTTTGATGGCTTGGTAAAGCCGTCAGGGAATCGGCTTGTAGGCAGGCTGCACCACTGTTACCTATGTATTTTTTATATTTTTGTGCTGTTCCTATTTGCAATCGGTCCTTGAACCATGAGCAGATTTGATGTGTGATTGATTGGTGTCGTTTGGAACAGGCAGCGCATCAGCTGTCATCTTCCTCATTTATTAAAGTCTTAATTTAATTGACTATTGGGTCCAGTATCTTGCGCTTTTTGATAGGCGGTTGTTCTGCCTTATTCTCAACAAGTGCTCCAGCATATGTGTTTTTATGGTTCTCAAGCTTACCTACTCCTGTATGTTTTGCAGTGGGTCGATATTTCTTCCTTTATGGTAGGCACTCCTAAGAATTGATTAATTTCAGAGATTCTGGTGAACCAGGGGGCATTCACTATGGTCTTTAAGACTCTATTTTGGAATCGCTGCAGGATCTCAATGTTTGAGTTGCTTGATGTACCCCATAGTTCCATGGCATAGGTCGAGATCGGTTTGAATGTGGCTTTATAAATGAGGAGTTTATTCTCCAATGAGAGTTTCCACTGCCTACCCAGTAGCCACATCATGGATCTAAGTTTATTTTGTAAATGTATTTATTTATCTATATAAGTATATCATCGTCTAGTCCCCATAACACAAGCCTTTAGAGTTAACTTTGGGACTAGATCGGTTTATGTAGAGATTATTGATTGATTCATTATTTAATTTAACTCTCGGGACAGGTTGAAATGACTCCTGCGATTCTGCATTGTCATTTAAGAAAGCTAAAAATAGAACAATGTATTGACTAATTAATGCGCGCATGCATTGTTCGAATTTCAGTATTAAATAAAGTCTCAAAATTTAAATACCTGGGGCACTGGGTCACCGAAGACCTCTTCGATGACCTAGATGTTGAGCGGGAACGTAGGGCGTTGGCAGTGAGGAGCAACATGATGGCCTGCAGGTTCGCACGTTGCGCAACGGAAGTTAAGTTAACACTTTTTAAAGCATATTGCCGGACCTTTAATACGTGCAGCCTGTGGATCAGGTGTACTCACAGATCTCTCAATGCCCTACGGGTCCAGTATAACAATGTTGTTGGGGCGGGGCAGCCCCAACAACATCCTCACGGCTACCTGGTCTTTTTGAGATGTGCTGAATTAAAGATGTGGTCTTTTCGAGGACCAGTCGTTTTGCTACCACGTAATTAGGAGATATAGGCTTTCTATGGAGATGGTCCTTCTGAGATCTGGACCTTATGATGATTCGTTCGTTTTGACAATGTCGTTATGATACCAACCCGGTTTTTTTGTTCTCCATTTGACGTGTTGGTGTGAACTATAAGTCGAACATTAATTTAATTAATTAACAAATAATGAACACTGCAAAAAAGCTTGTACTAAAATAGTTCTTTTAACAAAAACAAAATTAGATCATTTTCGCTTGTTAGTTTTACTAACTTTTATATTCAGGGAAAACTAATTATAACCCAGACAGTTATTGTTAATACAGAATGTCATAACATAAACCGCTTCTGATAAACACTGTTTATAAACACATCATTATGAAGATAATCAGTTCAATGACTTTTTAACGATCCCTGTGATGAAATCGGAATTTGTTGGAAGCAATATTGTTTCTAGTTAAATTAAAATTAAAATTTGTTTCGTTTTTAATTTATTAATTTGTGCGATATCTGAACCTGACTAGAGAGACTTCATCGTGTTCTCTATCAATAAATATAAAACAGTACTGTACCGTGACTCACTTATAGACAACGCACAGCCTAAACGGGTGGTCCTAGAGGTTTGAAATTTGGTGCAGACATTCCCATGGAGGGATTTTTTGAAATTCCATTCCTAAGGGGTGAAAAAAGGTGATAATGGTCCACTAGTACATACTATAGTTTTTCTTATTCGTTGATTATTCAACAATTGATTTTATTTTATTTTTATCAGTCATAATAATTATCATTTAATTTTATTTGGGTTTTTATATGATGTAAAAACAACGTTTTGATTTGGAAAGATGATTTTATGTTTCTTGCGGCGCTTCTCAGTTATGATGGTCCTGTCTGAGGCGCTGGTAGATTCAACGCATTGTTTTTTTTTATGTTAAGAGGGTGGCAAAAGAGCAGGCGGGTAACCTGATGGTAAGCAATCACCGCCGCCCATGGACACCCGCAACACCAGGGGAGTCACGGATGCGTTGCCGGCCCTTTGAGAAAGGAGTAGGCTGACAAACGAGCTGACGGCCCACCTGATGGAAAGTGGTCACCGCCGCCTATGGACATCTACAACACCAGAGGTGCTGCCAATGCGTTGCCAGTCTAGGAAGGATGGGGAATGGGGATGGGATGGGGATAAGGGAATAGGCCTCCGGATCTCGTCACTCACCATACGAAACGCAATAGCAAGCTATTACTTTACGCCGATGTTCTGTGAGAGTGTGGTACTACCCCGGTCGAGACGGCCCATTGGAACAGTTAGCATCTAATTAGGATTACTGTTTGGCTCTACCACTACCAAAATGAAAATGCAGTGCAATGTAATTAATTTGCTGAATAAGTGATTTGAATTTATCTTGATTATTTGTTTTCAGACTAGAATGGAAGCCGCTGATCGAGTCCAACGTAGCCCTCGGCGTCAACTCGGGCAAGTGGTCTCGCGAAGAACAACTGCTCTGGGAGAGACAGCGCGTGGCGGCGTGCGGTATCGCCTCATACGAACTGCACCCGAGCGGGCGCGTGCTGTTCCCTTGCTCTTCGTCATTGTTCGCGTGCGACGAGGGAGATAGCGGACAGGTGAGAGAAATAGCTATATCACAAATCTGTGCAAGACAGCGAGTGTCGTAGTGTCAAAGATATTATAATAGACTAGAGTGGACCCGCTTCGCTCGCGGTATTTTCCATACAAACTTTATCACCCCTTTTCACCCCTTCAGGGATGGAATTTCAAAAACTCGAGGAATGTCTCCTCCAAAGCTGTGCTTCAAATAAATTATTATTAATTTATGTAAGCATTATTATATAAAAACAAGATAGGAAAAAGACGGACTTTACGCCATGCATGCGTGCCATATTCTACCAGTTAACTTCGTACAGACTCCTCTGCTGCACTGGGAGTGAAGAAATAGCATAGAATGCGTGCAGATGCTTATCATCCTGGCATGTCGTAAAAGTCGCCTAAGGGACGGGTCCTCTCCAACATGGTGGACTATCTGTATGGGCGATGGGCTGATCACCTGTCACCATACGGTTCATCATACCAACTTAGGACTAATTAATCGAACGTGGCCACAAGTACTCTTGTGGCTCTGCCCACCCCAATAGGGATTTCGGGCGTGATAATATGTATGTATGTATGTAACTTCGTACAGAAATAAGAGTATAAAGCTTTCTGTATATTAGTTATTATAAACTCAGGCTGATCCAACAACAGCTAGACTCATTAATTATTTAGCATTCTGTGTAAACCCCTACTTACCTTGTAGTACTAGTGGACCCGTCACAGCTTCGCCCGCGGTATTTTACATACAAACTTCATCACCCCTTTTCATCCCTTTCATTTCAAAAAATCCCTCCTTATTGCACCTCTAGGGTGCTCGAGGAATGTCTTCTCCAAATTTCAAACTTCTAGGACCACCCGTTTAGGCTGTGTGTTGTCTATAAGTGTGTACTGTTTTATATCATCATCATCACGACCACGACCTCATCCCACCCTCCACTTTCTCCCACCGGTCTACCCAACGCCGGGAGGGCTTCCATCCGCATGTGGTTCAGTTACCATTGGTGCGCCCGAAGAGGTTTGCTTCGTTCATCATTCGTACAGCCAAGGAGTGGAACGCTCTCCCTGCGTCTGTATTCCCGGAATCGTATAACCTTGGTGTTTCCAAGGCAAGAGTGAATAGGCATTTTCTGGGTAAGCGTGTACCACCTTCGACCTCGTCGTCACTTAACATCAGGTGAGACTGAGATCAAACGCACACCCATTTTTGATAAAAAAAAACATTAATTTCAGCCGTAGGACATCCACTGCTAGACATAGGCCTCCCCCATCGATTTCCAAAATGGCCGGTTGGAAGCGGCATGCCTCCAGCGTTTTCCTGCGGTCTCTTTTAGGTCATCTGTCCATCTTATGGGTGGACATCCTTCGCTGCGCTTACCGGTCCGTGGTCTCCATTCGAGAACTTTTCGGCCCCATCGGCCATCCGTTCTGCGTGCTATGTGCCCTGCCCACTGCCACTTCAACTTGCTAACCCGGTGGGCTATGTCGGTAACTTTCGTTTGTCTACGGATCTCTCGGATCTCGGATGTTTTTAACTGACTTCAAAAAAAAACGGAGGAGGTTCTCAATTCGGTTGTTTTTTTTTTTTAATGTTGTTACTTTAGAACTCCGTCATTTATATACGGATTTGAATTTTTTTTTAATCAGTAGGGTATACCTCCAGTTTGGTCCCATTGTAGTCAAAGTCGAGTTCTGATGAGAGGATCTATGAGGAATCGATGGAACTCTTCAAATATTATAGGTACGCATATAGCAATTTTAGTATTTTCTGTAATAACTCAAGCAGTTACGTTCCAAAAGCATTATTTGGTGAAGTGGAACTGTTCATGAAGACCATAGATGATTACCGGAACTTCTAAATGACGAATATTTCAAGGTTGGCGATTAAATTGCCGTATAAAGTTCTGAAGCAACTTATGTCTATGATAATTCATGTAGTAAAATTGATGAACCAGGAGAACTCAACGATTAACATCCTTGCACCGGGGATAGCAACAGTTTGTAAATGGTGATGAGCAATTGGCATTATGCTATTGTTACTTGATTTAGTAAATGTGTTTCGTTAAATCACAGGATAATAAATAAAATGGAAAATAAACTTACTTTTCAAAGCTATTTGAAGTCGGTTTTTTTAATCATTTAAATGATTATTATATACGTATCCATTAATTTCGTAGACGCCGCCGTTCGTACCGCGCGCGCTACAGCTGGGCAGCGGGGCGCCGCTGACGCCGGCGATGTGCCCGCGCGCGCCCGCGCTGGCGGCGCACGCGGCACGCGGCGACATCTGGCTGGCGGGCGGCGCGGTGCGGCCGGCGCGCCTCACGTACGCGTGCGCGCGCGCAGACGCCACCAGGTCAGTGTCCACCGACACCGTCTCGCGAACAGACGTTCAGCAAATTGACCACCTGTGGGCTCTGTTACTCGTCACATGAATGAACCCTGTATAGTATCCTAAAGACACTGCTTTGCTTAACTTTTACTAGCAAATAAAGCTGTCAAAATTCGATGGCGGAGGGCGGGGGCTCCCCCCTTTCATTTACTATGTCACACGCCATAGTTCGCAAATCTTTTTTTTTTAGTTTTCAAATTTACCCGCCAAAAGTCGCCCCTGTATTTAAAGTTCATTTATTTACGTTACACGTCCGTGTTGCGGTCACCGAATTATATATGTGTAGGTACCAATTTTCAACTCAATCGGTCCAGTAGATTCGGAGCAAATTGGCTGTGACAGACGGACGGACACGAGTGATCCTATAAGGGTTCCGTATTTTCCTTTTGAGGTAGAACCCTAAAAAGCCCTCGCATGCGGTTCGGGCTACACGAAACGCTGTTGTGGTAACCCTGACGATGTTTCCAGATTAGCGGACGACCCGCGGCAAGCGGGGGTGCCGTGCTACGTCACACAGGAAGAGTTCTCGCGGTACACCGGGTTCTGGTGGCAGCCCTGTTCAGATGGTAATTTAAATTTAGCTAGCTTGCTTTCACCAGCGACTTCTATATCGTATCTTTAAAGTATAGCAAATTTTCATGATACTTACTTTTTTTCTCTCCTATTTCTCTAATATACTCCTATTTCACTCTTTTAGGGGTTGATTTAGGGGGTTGTAGGACCAGCAAAGTAACCTATCTTTCCCTATTTTATGTTGGGTGATTTCATGGTTTTTTTTTCGCGCAACTCTAATTCTTTTTATTTTTCTAAAATAAAAGTAGCCTAAGTTACTCCTCATAACATTCATTAGCTATCTGCCCTTGAAATTCCTGTCAAAATCGGTCCAGCCGTTTCGGAGATTAGCCGGTACAGACAGACAGGCAAATAAATAAAGTTTATTTAACTTCTATATAATATTGGTGTATATAAGTACCGTTTATACTTTCATATGCATTTAGTAAAAAGCTGTTATATTGACGTTACAAAACAGAAGTTAAATTGTATGTATTTCTATAGGCTAGCTATGCCTGCGAGTTTGTTCGCGTGGGATCGATATGAAAAGTATTATATGTGTTAATCCAGCGTATAGCTATGTCCATTCCAAATTTCATCCAAATTCGTCCAGCCGTTGAAGCGTGAAGGAGTAACAAACACACACACGCACCAACTTTCGCATTTTTAATATTAGTGTAATGTTTCAGATGACGTATTTAGAATAGTTTACGAAGAAGTCGACGAAAGTAACGTGAAAATATTCAGCTTCCCTTCTTCTCAGACGAGTAGCGGAGAAGTCGAGGAATTCAGGTAATTTAAAAAATATAAACAACTTTTTTTCACATTTTGGTTATCATGTGATTTAACGACACACATTTACTACATCAAGTAACAGTAGTAAAATGCCAATTGCTCATCACCATTTACAAACTGTTGCTATACAGGGTGCAAGGATGTCAATCGTTGAGGAGTTCTCCTGGTTCTTCACAATAACTTCCAAACTATTTATCTTAAAATTCAAAAAAATATATATATTTAAGATCCTTACAATAATTTTAATTTCATTGGATATGTCACACGATAAACAGATGTAGTGCATAATTAGTTTCCATCATGTTTTATCGGAAAAGTTCGTATTTATCGTGCTCTCTCAATTAGCTTCAGCAGGCCCCCAATTCAGGGCGTACAGTCGTTTGACACAACTGTATGAATCTGACGTTTAATCTCGCAATCGACATTATCTCGAATGCATCGAGAATTGGGGGGCAGTATCCATCATACCATGCTGTCATTTTTCATTTTATATAGTAAATAATAAAGTTTCATATGAATGAATATAAACATGTCACTCATTTAATACAATAATTAATGGACACTTCGGGTCCCGTCGTCTTCCGATTGAGATCCGAGTTTTACCGATGGAAACATATTATTCACTTTATCTGTTGTTGGCTTAACATTTTTTAAAACATTTCTAAATTATCCTCCAAAAGTGTACCCCATGTTTAAAATTCATTTATTTACGTTACGAGTCCGTGTTGCGGTCACCGACTTGCATACGTGTACCAAATTTCAACTCAATCGTTCCAGTAATTTCGGAGCAAATTGGCTGTGACATTCGGACAGACAGACAGACACACGAGTGATCATATAAGGGTTCCGATTTAAATCATATCAACTCTGTCGCTGTTCCGTGGCTAACTGCTTTTACCGGGATAAAAAGTAGCGAAAGTCACTCTCTGGCCCATAAGCGGTTGTCTAAAACCAACATTAATCTCTTACTTCGTTGCAGCGTAACAGAAGGACCCATCAACATACGCATTTTCGCATTTATAATATTTAAGAGGACTGTGAACCAACAACGGCAAAAATCACCCTTTTCATACAAAAGCCGATAACGATTTCCACCCCTTAAATGTTAACCGATTTTGACCAATTTTCGATAGGTTGTCAGTCAGAAAAAAATTTACGCCTAGACGTTTTTTGAATCAAAGATCAATGAAATGAAACAATCGCCGAAATTAGTTTTGTATGAGAATACTGAAACAACAATAAAACTGAATTTATTGATTATAGTTAAAAAACCTATCTAAAATTGGTCAATATCGGTGAATATTTAAGGGGTGGAAATCTTTATCGCCTTTTGTATGAAAAGCCGTAGGTTCACACTCCACTTAATGGAAAATATCACCGATTAACCGCCGACTAAACAATACGCCGAAGAATCGATTTCCCAATTGGTTATAATTGAAAAGATTTGTGTTTCTGAGAAAATTGTAATTGTATCAAATGTTAAGTGCTCCCGTTATGTAGTGCCCACTTGTCCCCAGATTTCCCAGAGCGGGGACGCCGAATGCGAAGTCGATCTTGCGACTGGTCACGTTCAGAGTACAGAAAGCGTCCCCGACCGTCCTGGATTGTTATTACGAAGGCAACGCGGACTCGCATCGTAAGTTGTAAAAAGTAAAGAGTGTGAGCCTACGGCTTTTCATACAAAATGCGATAACGATTTCCAACCCTTAAATGTTAACCGATGTTAACCGATGTTAACCGATTTTTGATAGGTTGTCAGAAAAAAACAAAATCTAGTTCTATACGTTTTTGGATATTGATTAAAGATCAACAAAGTAAAATTATCGCAGAAATTAGTTTTGTATGAGAATACTGAAACAACAATAAAACTGAATTTATGGATTATAGTGAAAAACCAAAACGTATAGACCTAGATTTTGTTCTGACTGACAACCTAACAAAAATTGGTCAAAATCGGTTAACATTTAAGGGGTGGAAATACACTAAGAACACACAGGTTCAGTCAACAACAAAACGAAGTGCGCAGGGCTCGGAAACCGGTTGTTTTACCGGTTAAACGGGTAAGCTTCGGAAATTATTCCGGTTCAACCGGTTACCGTTATTTTAACCGGTTAATTGAGAAACCTTTTTTTACTAATTTATTTTCTGTTCAACGAAATTTACCGGTCAATTCGAATGATGTCGGTAAACCTAGAGCGGGATACATGTCATCTCTCTTTCTTTTCTCTATTGAAGCTCTCGTTGTAATCAATACGCAGCCAAAAACCGTTCTCTATATTAACTTTTTGACCATCAAGCGTGTCTGAGAATTAACACGAATTTCAACTTTAAGTCAAGGTAGTGAAGGACTTTTTTACCCTGTACCTACTGACGGCTGCAGCCGACTGTGGTTCTATGCCATCGATTTAATGTCCAAAGCATATCTTTTATTGTGGATTGGATACTTATCCCTAAATAACGTCCAATCATAGCTCGGCACAAGACCGTTAATCGGTTAATCGTTAATTAACGAAGTTAACATTTCGAGTAACGTAGTAATTTTTAAGTTAACTTCAGAAATTGTTAACGGACTCATTAACTTCCGTTGAATCAGTTAAAGTCCGTTAAACGTTAATTAAGTACCTATTATTTGCCGAAAGGACACCGCGTGACTTATGTCAGATAGCTGTTGATTTGAATTTGATCTCTAAATAATTTGATATTATTACAAACTTGAATGCTAAACCCTTATTTTATGAATTTTTCATGTCCTGCCTAAATTTCCATAGCCCATACCAA
This sequence comes from Tortricodes alternella, assembly GCA_947859335.1. Lineage (NCBI taxonomy): Eukaryota > Metazoa > Arthropoda > Insecta > Lepidoptera > Tortricidae > Tortricodes > Tortricodes alternella. The sequence goes on from OX401972.1 coordinate 3,485,874, forward strand.
CATTTTTTTAATAAGCAACTCACTAACGCAAGGACATATAACGTTAACGTTAACTTCCGTTAACTCTTCCGAAATGTAACGCTTTCACGTTAAAGGAATTTAACTTTTTTAGTAACGGATTAGCGATTAACGAAGCGATTACGATTGAGTAACGGTGCCCAGCTATGCCAATTGTACATTTTTTTTAAAACAAGCTAAAATAGCCTTTATTTTCAGCGGCAGAGAGCTCAAACGACGCGACAGAGGTGACGGATATCCGGTGGTTCGATTTGAGACACTCTCTGAAGGAGACGTTCCCGTGGTTTGAGTACTTAGCCAGAGTGGGATGGACGCCTTGTGGGAAATAGTAAGTAGTAAGCTTCTTCGCTGAGATTTGATAAAGATTATGATATCGTCTCGAAATAGCGACTGTCGCTTACCTATTGCAAACTGTATGACGGGCGTCGCTTGTCGCCTCGCGCACTGAGTTTCGTGGTACGAGGCACGCAGTTGTTATCAAGCGCGGTGCCGCGCCGGGTAGCCCAGCACGCGGCGGCCGTATTGCCATTCTGTTCTGGAATACGCTTCGAGAGTGTCGTTTGGGTGATCGTGTGTTGTTTTAGACGAAGCAATTGAATTCATAATAAACGTCACCGACTCGGATTCTTCCCGCGACCCTGAGACTTCGTCATGGTCGTCGTCTGATGATAATTACGCCGGACATATACAGGCTATTCAATAATAATCTTCTAAGAAAAAATTTAATTTTTTCCTTTAATTTCTTATTATCATCGGTAAAAATAATTAGCGGGCCGCTATTTGTAATGAGTTAACCCATCGGATGCTTAGGCACGGATCCGTGCTCTTTCTTAGGTGTATTTTTTGCATTTTTTTGTTAATTATTTTTTTGGTACTCCATGGATCCAATGAGACGCGAATGCCGGTATTTTTTTACCTCCCGCATCCGATGGGTTAAGAAGCCCTGATATTTTTTTTTATCAACTCTTGGCGAACAGACTTTAGAAAATTTGGATCCTTGTTTTTTTTTTTAAAATAAAAACTATTTTGTGGGTTTTCATTTTATGTCGAACTGCCGGGTACACGTATATAGGTTAATTTGTTTTGCAGCGTGTGGGCGCAGCTGCTGGACCGCAAACAGCAGCACCTGGAGCTGGTGCTGATCCCGGCGGCCGAGTTCTGCACTCCCGCGCACTACACCAATGCGCCGGCGCACGTCGCGGCGCACAACTCGTGCGCGGAACCAGTGGAAGAACAGGTTCGTATTTATACATTATTCTACAAATTTATCGACCGAGCGAGCAAAGCGTCTCCGTTTCAGCTTGGGCAAAAATGCTTTCGTATGTCCAGCGGATGTCCATTTGTTCTCGTCTACAGCTCGCAGTTCTCAACCGATTCTCGAAAAATTGTCTGAGGAGGTTCGGTAAATGTATAAATTGTTTTTGTCGATTCAGTTTTTTCGAAATATTTCAAAATGACGGAGATATGGAGGTTTTTGCAATTACAAACTTACTGACGGTGTTGGTAAAGTGACTACGTATGTCGATGCATTGAGATATCAGTTTTTCAACGGCAAAGTTAAGTTTGTCGCAAGGCCAATCATTATTTCTTACTTTTCAAACGGTTTTTGTTTTAGATTCAGTTTTTTTAAGTTTTTTGTCGCGAGGTCTACAGCTCACGCAGTCACTAGTTTATTTATTGTATAAGGACATACAACACATCACAATGTATAGGTATCGCCACAAGAGTTGAGGTGAATGGTTACACACTGCTACATAGAGTACTAATAGCAAAAAACCGGCCAAGTGCGAGTCGGACTCACGCACGAAGTGTTCCGTACTATTATCCATATAATGGTTCACGGTTTATGCATAAGGTTTATTGTTTATGAAATTAAATTATTTAATTTTTTATTTTTATATTTGAGTTGATTGAATGAAAGGTAAATTGCGGTTTATGATTTATGACGTATAAAAAAAACTCGTTACTAGATCTCGTTCAAACCAATTTTCGGTGGAAGTTTACATGGTAATGTACATCATATATTTTTTTTAGTTTTATCATTCTCTTCTTTAAAAAGTTACAGGGGCGGGGACACATTTTACCACTTTGGAATTGTCTCTCGCGCAAACTATACAGTTTAGAAAAAAATTATATTAGAAACCTCAATATCATTTTTGAACACCTATCCATAGATACCCCATACGTATGAGTTTGATAAAAAAAAATGGGTTTCAGTTCTAAGTATAACAATCTGCCAACTTATTTGCAACTGTCAAAGTTCTTATACGATTAACATAAAGTCTATTATTGATTGGTTGAGAAGATGCCAAATTAGCGTAGTACGGAACCCTCGGTGCGCGAGACCGACTCGCACTTGACCGCACTTTTTTTCTAAAAATAAAGTATTTCTCTCGTTATTTATAGCAAACACACATCCTAGTCCAAGAAGACGCTCCGGACGCGTGGATCAACGTACACGATATACTGCACTTCTTACCGTCGCTAGAGCCGGGCACGGTCCGGTTCATCTGGGGATCCGAGGAAACTGGGCACCTGCATCTGTACCTAATCACCTGTCGGCTCACGAGAAGGGAGCGGGTGAGATGTGAGTATATCCGGGACCAACCCGGACCGATTTCTAGTTATATCCAGATAACGCATGACATCTTGGTTACATCTGCTTGACATATTGGTTCCACCCGTGTGACATGGTGGACGTAGAGAAGAAATACTAGTTACACTTGGATAACATCATGTTTACACTTCGAGGACACCTTGGTTACATTCGAATGACATTTTGGCTACATAGTATAAAGAATTTTATTGTAATCGAATATGCTGACGAAGAATGTTATCTATGACTAGTGGACCTGCCACATCTTCGCCCGCGGTATTTTCCATATAAATTTGATTCCCCTTACACCCCTTTAGGGGTGAAATTTCAAAAAATCCCTCCTCAGTGCACCTCTAAGGTACTCGAGGAATATCTCCTCCAAATTTCTAATCTCTAGGACCACCCGTTTAGGCTTTGCGTTGTCTATAAGTGAGTCACGGTACTGTTTTATATGCATTGATAACGCATGAAATCTTGGTTACATCCGCTTGACATATTGGTTCCACCCGGGTGACATATTGGACGTACAGAAGAGATTAGTTACACTGGGATAACATATTGGTTACATTCTGATGACACCTTTGTTACATTCGAAAGACATGCTACATAGTATAAAGAATTTTATTGTAATCGAGGAACAAAAAAGTAACAACATCTCTTTTGCTGACGAAAAATTGTATCTATGATTATATTAATTTTTCCGTAAAGTTATTTTCTCCTGTCCGCAGCCGTCATAGACATGATAACGGATGATGAGAACCTAGCAGCAGGACCCAACATCATCAGCAAGGAGGCTATCACAGCGGGAGAGTGGGAAGTGCTGGGTAGGAAGATATGGGTGAGTCTCACTGTCTCATAGACATCGGGTTAAATATTGATGAGATTTTGGTTTATTTATTTATTTAAGCTTTATTGCACAAACAAAGTAAAAATGGCGGACTTAATGCCCAATGGCATTCTCTAACAGTCAGCCAACAGGCCAAGCAGAGAATAATAACAAAAGGTGCATTGAGAATTTATTATAATAACTATTTACCAATATATAGATACATATTGACGACGCGGTTAGCCTAGTTGGTAGTGACCCTGCCTCCGAAGCTAGCGTCCCGGGTTCGATCCTCGGTAAGGGCAAATATTTGTGTGTGAGCTTGAATGTTTGTTCCTGAGTCTTGGATGTTTCCTATGTATTTAAGTATTTATTTCTCTATATAAGTATGTATATCGTCGTCTAGTACGCATAACACAAGCCTTTAGAGCTTACTTTGGGACTAGATCGGTTTGTGTAAAAGATTGTCCCATGATTTATTTATTTTATATGCTTATAGATTATATAACACACAAAATACAAGTTCAATGATGGATCTTACTACTCTTGATTTAGCAAATGACGTCGCTGGGAGAAAATCCTTATATCGATAAAGGGCGCGCAAAGTACCAGTTACCTTGCGTCTCACCGCTGAAAGTTGGCCATCCCAAGAGAGACAGGAATCAATGATGAGCCCCAGACTCTTGACCTGCTTTTCCAAAGGATTACAGCGTCATCAAACAAGATCGGTGCAACAGAGGCAGTGTCCAACTTTGCAACTTGACGCCGGCTTCCTACAATGATGGCCTGGCAGTAGAATTTACGGAGATGCAGAAACTATTATAAAATATCAGTGGCGAAGCGTCAAATATTTCCTAAGGGAAGCCGGAAGAATTAGAACCGGACGTGCGAGTCTGACATTTAGTTAGAGTAACATGGACTTCACTGACAGCTAGCCGTAGCCTTCTAGGTTGGTAAAGCCGTCAGGGATCGGATTGTAGGAAGGCTGCGCCACTGTAAACCATCTGGTTATATCCAGATGATGTATTAATTACCCCTGGTGGGTTTTCTGGTTACGTCTAGACGACATTTTGGTAACACGTAGATGAGGTTTTGGTTACATGCAGATGACATCATGTTTTTTTTAACCTTTTCGTATGCAAAGTAGTTCGACGATGTGAAGTCCCCAATCCGCACTGGGCCTGCGCGGGTACTACATGCTAATGTCGATAACTTTGTTCACAGGTAGACGAAGCCCGCAACCTGGTGTACTTCGTAGGGCTCCGCGAGACGCCCCTGGAGCGGCACTTGTACGCGGCGCCTCTCTCGCCCCCGCGGTCCCACGTGGCGCTGCTCACTGCGCAAGGAAACTCCTACACCGTTGATATAGACGAAGTGAGTATAGAAAACGTTAAAAAAAAAACAAATATACGCGTCGAATAGGGAAGTTTCCTGGGTATAAAAAATAGTAATTCTAATTAGTACGTCAGTTAGATTATCAAAAAATATTGAATACGTATTTTTTGCTTTATCAAATCAATCAAAATTGAGAAAGATAACGCGCATCAAAGTTCGGGAGTGGGGGCTCGTGACGTCACTTAATGGTAAAAACTGTACAAAGTCGTGACGTCACGCGGAACTTCAACGCACTATATCTTCGTCATTTCTTGTTTAATTGACAAATAAAAAAATATGTGTTCAAAATTTTTATTTGGTGTAAATGTTTTTTTAGGAAACTACCCTATTGAGAACCTCCTCCTTCAGGTTTTTTGAATTCTATTAAAAAATAAAACCCGACTATTAAAATCACTCTCTAAAAAGTATGAAACAGCTGAGAATAATGTTTTAATTAATTACATTTAATAGCCAACACGCCAATAATAATAATAATAAAAAAATCGTTCATGACGTTATGTACGCTAGAGGGCGCGATATTCAATCAATGTGACACGTATAGACCTAGATTTAGTTCTGACTGAGAACCTATCAAAAATTGGTGAACATCGGTTAAGATTTAAGGGGTGGAAATCGTTATCGCCTTTTGTATGAACGTAGGCTCACACTCCTCTTAAGGGCATCCATAATCCCATCACATGTTAGTAAAATAAAGCTAATGATGATTTTTATTACAGGAGTGCGCGGTTGCAGTGATAACGTCATCGAATATCAGCACCGTGCCTACGACACGCGTCTATCGCATAGCGCACACCCCTACCCCTACTTTGATCGCGCAAGGACTTTTAATGGACAGAGCGCCTAGCGGTAAGTGACTGTTCGAATGGGCCGGCTCGACAGGGGTAGTACCATACTCTCACAGAACATCGGCGTAAAGTAATAGCTTGCTATTGCGTTTCGTACGGTGAGTGACGAGATCCGGAGGCCTATTCCCTCATCCCCATCCCATCCCCATTCCCCACCCTACCTAGACTGGCAACGCATTGGCAGCACCTCTGGTGTTGCAGATATCCATGGGCGGCGGTGACCACTTTCCATCAGGTGGGCCGTCAGCTCGTTTGTCAGTCAATTGACATAAAAAAAGGGTTTATCTTAAAGCGAGAATTTTACCGACGAGATTAAAATTAATCGATTGGATCAACAGAAATGGAATTTGTAATTGGCCGGTTTCCCAACTAACCGATTAAAATGACGGTTAAATCGGAAACCGATTCCCAATCCGCCCCCAAATTTGAAGGGCATATTCAAATAATGGCCTGACATAAGTCTTGTAGAGTCTGATGAATATGTCAGTCTATCTATCCGAATGACAAATAGCAAGGAGTTAGCTTTTTAGAGTTTCGTGTCGCAAAAGGAAAACACGGAACCCTTATAGGATCACTCGTGTCTGTCCTTCCGTCTGTCACAGCCAATTTGCTCCGAAACTACTGGACCGGTTGAGTTGAAATTTGGTACACATATGCAAGTCAGTGACCGCAACACGGACGCGTAACGTAAATAAATGAATTTTAAACATGGGGGCCACTTTTGGGGGGTAAATTAGTAAATTAAAAAAAAAAGCTTTGCAAACTATATCGTGTGACATATCAAATGAAAGGGCTCGTTGTAGGGATCTTAAATATATATTTTTAATAATCTTAAAAAAATATATTTCAAGTAATTTAAGAAAATAGGCGAAATTTGACCATTCCCTCGCTTATCTCCTTGAAAGTACTTGGCCTAAATTTTTAAAAAAAAAAAAACAAAAACAGAAAATAATTGTTTACCTATAGATAACAGGAAAACCTATAAGGAGTCTATGGTATTTAAAATAACAGGAAATTTCATATAATCACGGGACCCGCTCCACGCGACTGTATCTCGCACTTGTCTGGTTTTTTTGGTGATACCTATTAAATGTTCTTCCCATTTTAGGTTGTAAGTAATGGTGACAACTAAGTCCCTTTGCGATGTGGCACAGTAATGTTTGAGAGCCAATGTTTATGTGTCTCTTCCTTACAGAATCGTCATCAGACTCCCGGAGTTACAACGGCTCGTGGGACAGCCGGTCCGGTGACGGCGACAATGACGGGAACGACTCCAGCGAGTCGTCGTTACTTGTCAAAGGTCAGTCGCTGAATAGGGAACTTGCATGATTTTTATTTAAGAAAGAAAGACATTTATTGACTTCACAAGACACACAAAAATAAAAAAATAAATAATAGAGAAAGAAAATCGAGGGATGTGTGTCATCGCGGCAGTGAATCGGTCACTGGCTCAGCATAATGCTGAGGTGTCAGACACCCGCAGCGGTGATATTCAGCCAGCACCGTCTGTAGCAATCGGAGCGCTATACAAACACCCTAAACACCAATAATTACACAAAACTACTTGGATAAATAAGTGGTATATATAAGAATTAATATTGATTATTGTGGCTTTTGAAAGAAAAATCTAAAATGTACTACACGCAAATAACTTACATGAACATACTTACTATACAATAATATAGTTATTTTGTATATAGCATATAAAAAGTTGATTCATTTGTAAACGCTTTCGCTTAAAGGCGTATCCGCTAAACGCCCCCTGGATAGGAGGAGGAATATCATTGCAGCCTCCAATTCTTGGTGCATTCGAGATAATGTCGATTGCGAGATTAAACTTCAGATTCATACAGTTGTGTCAAACAACTGTATGCACTGACGTTTAATCTCGATTGTGAGATTATCTCCTGACCTGCACCGGCGATCCCTGCCCTAACATGCATGCCACAAAGATAAATTAAACCCTATCTACACCATCTCTTTCGTCGGCACTAGTGTGAGAGAGACGCACTTAGAGATAAGACTGTCTATCATATCTGTGTCATGCATGTTGGGGCCGCTGGGTTCCGTACCTACTGTGGTATATACTTAGATTTGTATACAACTGTAGACATCATTGTTGACTTATATGTGTACTGATTTGAAAAAATGATACCTCACCGAGTTTCTTGCCGGCTCTTCTCAGTAGAGGATTTTTTCCGAACCGGTGGTAGATTCATTCCTTGACCTTCATAAGAGCTTGTAAAAGCCTAAATTTAATAAAGATAGTTTGACTTTGACTTTGATTGCAAAGTACTGAGTAATAGAAACCAAACTGTGTACGTAAACATTGTGTTGTTGTTTTTGAGGTATGACGCTTTTTAAAAGTCATAGTTCATACCACTCACAAAAACGCTCCATACAAAATGGCCCTGAACTATGACGTCACAGTGCAGTTAGAGTGTATACCAGACCAATATAAAAAGAGCGCTGACAGTCATATATTTTATATGGCCGTCAGGGCTCTTTTTACATTGGGCGAAGTATACAAAATATATGAACCTTACTAGAGACTTCGTAGTGTTCTCTATACTATATTTTATAGCTTTCATATTTGTTGATTTTATGTTAATTAGTGTTAATAATTATCGTTTATTCCTTTATTACTGTGTAAGGATTGAGCTTACTTAGGCACTAGATCGATTCGTGTAAGGATTGAGCTTACTCAGGCACTAGATCGATTCGTGTAAGGATTGTCCCCTGATCGCATGGCGTCCCGGTGGCAGAGCACTCGCTGAGCGCGGCGCACGCGGTGCCGGCGCCGCAGCTGTTCTCGACGCGGCTGTCGTGCGGGCTGGCGGCGCACTGCTCGCTGTGGCGCGGCGCGCGCGCGGGCCGGGCGCCCACCGTGCTGCACGTGTACGGCGGGCCCGAGGTGCAGACCGTCACCAACAGCTACAAGGTGCATTCACAGGCTCAACATCAAAAAGAAAAAAAAAGTGTGTGTGCGTGTCTGCTCCGACGCACGACAGGAGTTTACTCCTTACGAATATTTATAAAATAAACCAGTACCCATCATACCATGCTGTCATTTTTCATTTTGACATTTGACAGTAAATAATAAAGTTTCATATCAATGAATATAAACATGTCACTCATTGAATACAATAATTAATTGACACTTCGGGTCCCGTCGTCTTCCGATTGAGATCCGAGTTTTACCGATGGAAACATATTATTCGCTATATTTGTATGCGATGCGAAGCGACCGACGCATCTTCAGCTAACATCGTGTGACTCCGGCGTGTGACAGTGTGACATCGCAGTTTGATTTTACTCCCCATAATTGTTCATACCACGGGCTTATATATGAAAATCGATTCTTAAAGAGTAAACTCCAAAAATATATAAAAAACAAAAGGCCATCCATAACCTCAAAAAAAAAACGATTATGCCGTTTTCGTGGGGTCGAACGGCAATAGCAGTCGATGACTTCAAATTGCTATTATAGGATTTCATGGAGAGTCACCGAGTGCTATTTCTGTAACGACCCCGCGGGCTCGGCAGAATTGATTTCTTGTTTCTTTCTTTTTGAAGTTATGCAGTCGGGTTTTTTTTATCAATACATGTATAAAACAGTACCGTGACTCACTTATAGACAACGCACAACCTAAACGGGTGGTCCTAGAGGTTTGAAATTTGGAGGAGACATCCATCGAGTACCCTAGAGGTGCATTAAGGAGGGATTTTTTTAAATTCCATCCCTAAAGGGGTGATAAAGTTTCTATGGAAAATACCGCGGGCGAAGCTGTGGCGGGTCCTCTAGTAATTAATGTTTAATATACCTAGGTGCTAGCCCGATAATAAATGAAATTAATTTAATTTATTTATTATACCACGCCTCTTTGCAGTCACTCCAAGCCGATCCGAGCGTGGCGCGCGCTTCATGTGTACAGATGTAGTGCATAATTAATTTCCATCATGTTTTATCGGAAAAGTTCGTATTATCGTGCTCTCTCAATTAGCTTCAGCAGGCCGCCAATTCTCGGTGCATTCGAGATAATCTCACAATCGAGATTAAACGTCAGTGCATACAGTCATTTGACACAGCTATATGAATCTGACGTTTAATCTCGCAATCGACATTATATCGAATGCATCGAGAATTGGGGGCCAGTAGCCATCATACCATGCTGTCATTTTTAATTTTGACATTTGACACTAAATAATAAAGTTTCATATTAATGAATATAAACATGTCACTCATTGAATACAATAATTAATTTACACTTCGGGTCCCGTCGTCTTCCGATTGAGGTCCAAGTTTTACCAATGGTTTAGTTGGTATGGTTTAGTTTTTTATTCACTATATCTGTAACGTCTATTACGACTTTTAAATCAAGACAACAATGCCGTCGCGCTGCGGTTGCGACGCGCTCTGAATGTGACCGGGCCTTCAACAATTAACAGATTGAATCCCCGACTTATTCGCAGGGTATTCGTCAGCTCCGGATGCACATGCTGGCGGCGCGGGGCTTCAACGTGGTCGCGATCGACTCGCGGGGCTCCAAGCACCGCGGCCGCGCCTGGGAGAGCGCCATCCGGGGCAAGATGGGGCAGGTCGAACTGGACGACCAGGTGAGTCAAATCAAATTGTTTAAACAGTAAAATAAATCAGGAGACAATCTTTACACTAATCGATCTAGTCCCAAAGTAAGCTCTGGAAGCTTGTGTCATGGGTACCAGACGACGATATACATACTTATATAGATAAATAAATACTTAAATACATAAGAAACATCCAAGACTCAGGAACAAACATTCGTGCTTATCACACAAATATTTTTCCTTATCGGGGATCGAACCCGGGACCGCTAGCTTCGGAGGTAGGGTCACTACCAACTAGGCTAACCGCGTCCTCGTCGTTTATTCAGCAAGTTGGCCATCTGTGGACTGTTTTACTAGTCTATAAAAATAAATAGCATAGATTGCGTGCAGATGCTTATCATCCTGGCATGTCGTAAAAGTCGACTAAGGGATGGGTCCTCTCCAGCATGGTGGACTATCTGTATGGGCGATGGGCTGATGACCTGTCACCATACGGTTCATCATACCATCTTAGGACTAATTCATCGAACGTGGCCACAAGTAGTCTTGTGGCTCTGCCCACCCCATTAGGGATTTCGGGCGTGATGCTATGTATATTTCGAAAACTACAAAGGTACTATTTTTTGAATAGGTACTAATTCGGTACTATTTATTTGGGTACTATTTTTTGGCATCATCAAATCCTCGATATCTTGTTGGTGTACGCTACCTTGACAATCATAATTAATATGCAGGTTGAAGTTCTACAGTGGCTGGCAAAAGAAACGGACTGTATAGATATGGAGCGAGTGGCGATACACGGCTGGAGTTACGGTCAGTATACATGTTATTATTATATTCCGAATATTATCTACACTGAATGGGCGTTTTTAGGGTTCCGCAGCCAAATGGCAAAAAACGGAACCCTTATCGATTCGTCATGTCTGTCTGTCTGTCTGTCTGTCCGTCCGTATCTCACAGCCACTTTTTTCCGAAACTATAAGAACTATGCTGTTGAAACTTGGTAAGTAGATGTATTCTGTGAACCGCATTAAGATTTTAACACAAAAATAGTAAAAAAAAAACAATAAATTTTGGGGTTCCCCATACTTAGAACAGAAACTCAAAATTTTTTCTTCATCAAAATCATACGTGTCTATGGATAGGTCTTCTAAAACGATAAAACGTTTCTAATATCATTTTTTTCTAAACTGAATAGTTTGCGCGAGAGACATTTCCAAAGTGGTAGAATGTGTGTCCCCTCCCCTGTAACTTCTAAAATAAGAGAATGATAAAACACTTCTTTTTAATACGTCATAAATCACGGAGCCCTTCATGGGCGAGTCCGACTCGCACTTGGCCGCTTTTTTTTTGTTTGTTAAATCGTGTTGGTCTTGCGGCATTTCTTCTCAGCTGATGTCACCTTTCGACGCGCTGGTAGCTTCAGATATGTGAAAGAGCCTATGAGGCCTACTTGCAAAATAAATATTTACATTTTCATTTCTTTCGTTTTCATTTGTTATTTGTTGGTTTTTTGCTGTTACGAAAGTAGAATTGTAAAAAGTTGTTTGTAATTTACATTTGAGTTGAAAATATGAATAGGAGCGACTCCGCGAACGATGTGAAAACTCCGCCGGATATCTTAAATGCAGCCACGATTGCAACAAATAAGTTGTTGCCAGAAAATATTGTTTCTGAACACATGATGGAGGATTTATAATGTGTGTAGATAAAGTTATGTATACAACTGTACATAATTTGTAAATACGAGTGTGGGTTTATGAAACGAGCGGATAGGCGAGTTTCATAATAAGATCGCACGAGTGTCTATCATTGTGCAACCATTGCATAAACTACTATTACACTCTTATTTCAGAGTATTGCCACGAAGAGCTAAATTTTTCTTTCTTCCCAGGTGGGTACTTGTCGCTGCTCGGGCTGGCGACGCGGCCGAACATCTTCCGCGTGTGCGTGGCCGGCGCGCCCGTGACGTGCTGGCGGCTGTACGACACGGCCTACACGGAGCGCTACATGGGGCTGCCGGCGCGCGCGCCGCACGCGTACACGCGCGCCTCCGTGCTCGCGCACGCGCCCTTCTTCCCCGACCAGTGAGTGGACCCGACTCGCGGGTTTATTGAGAGAAACATAGAAAACCCGGTCAAGTGCGATTTATTGCGTTGAGAGGGTTCCGATGAAATTTCCTATGTTACTTTAAATACCATAAACTTATAGTTTTTCCTGCAATCTATAGGTAAAGGCTTATTTATGTATTTTTTTCAAAAATTTTAGGCCCAGTAATTTCGGAGATATGGGTAACGTTTTTTTTAATTTATTTAGAAAGTTTTGCCTATTCTCCAAAATAACTTCAAAACTATTTATCTCAAAATTATAAAAAAAGTACATTTAAGATTCTCACAACGAGACCTTTCATTTCATATGTCACATTTCATACGTTGCTAATTTTTTTTTTTTTTTTTCTTATTTACCCAGTAAAACCCACCCATGTTTAAAATTAATTTATTTACGTTACACGTCCATCTTGCGGTCACCGACTTACATATGTGTACCAAATTTCAACTCAATCGGTCCTGTAATTTCGTAGCAAATTGGCTGTGACACACGAGTGATCCTATAAGGGTTCCGTTTTTTCCTTTTAGGTACGGAACCCTAAGAAATAAAAACTTTGTTGTTGCAGGGAAGGCCGACTGCTTATAATCCACGGGTTGGCCGACGAAAACGTGCACTTCTGCCACACCGCGGCGCTGCTCTCGGAGCTGGTACGACTCGGAAAACCGCACAGGGTTCAGGTAACTCATACATTAGCTCACGGCGCGGGAGTAGGGATAACAGAACGCGTAACATACAAACAGACAAATAATGAACTCTCACCATAAGAGCTGGTTCTCACTTGTCGGGTGTAGGATCCGACAAAAAATCGGGTCTCCTGGTGGCAATATAATACAATTAATTCATTTATAAAGACCAATGTAAAAAGAGCGCTGACGGTCATACATTTTATATGGCCATCAGCGTTCTTTTTACATTGGAGGTGGCGCACAAAATATACAAAATTTGCAATTATTTCCGACAAATACTGGTTTTAGGCCAATATCGTAGTAATAAAAAATTACATAAATTTAATGAGGATGTCAAAATATAATTTAGAACAATATTAAAAAAAAGTGAAAAATCACGTTAATTTTAAGCTACCTTAATAAAAGAAAAGAACAGCCGAAATGATCTTTTTTTTTTCTTTTACAATGTATAATTTAAACCTCATTTTGATTTTCATGCATATTCCCTATTGCGCCTGCTCTTATAACACAATGTACCATTATTGTCTTTAGGTGTACCCAGGCGAGCGACATTCCCTTCGCGCGATGCACGCCGCGAAACACTACGAAGCGACTCTACTACACTTCCTTCACGAAAACCTGTAAATTGTATTATACACTTAACGTAAGGGCACGCAAACGCCATCTAGTTGTCATCAACTAAACGGCCAAAGCGCCATCTAGATAAGAAATTAGGAACTAACATGAAGCGACATCTAGATCTTATACAATGTACTAAAATGGCTTGAATGAAACTGGTTTCCAAGAAATAAAGTTGTTTTATTTTATGGGTAGGGTTTAAGGATGTGTACCACGTCAAATCCGCAGTACATCAATTTTATTTTTCAAGTTTCGTTTCATTTGGACCAAATAACAGCAATGAGTAATTTTGTACGAATAATGATTTAAAATATACAAATTGTGTGATTATTAATAATTATTTAGTATGTGAAATAAAATCAAAACCTGATTTGACTACTCAAGTCATAACCAATCAATATGCAGTATTTGAAACGGTCCGGACACATGGAAATTCAATCAAGAATATTTCCGTGGGAACAACGGTAACGACATTTTTTTTGTCATCAAAAAATCGAGGAGAGTACAAAGTTATAGAAAATACATTTTCTGATTATAAAAGTACTATGGGACGGAAACATTTTTCGCTTTTTCTTGTAATTTAATCAACTTCCGGTACAAATAACAAGGGCACAGCACATAACACATGTAATCTTAAATGTCATTTATCTCCTTTAAAAGAACGGTAAAGTGGTTTTATTTTTTATTACACTTATGCGAAACGACTAATATTACCATACTATTCAATTTCAGCGAAAAATATACAAATCGATATATTGGGTATACATCCTTAAATGGTTACCCGGTTATTTTTTTGTCTATCGCAGCCTCTAGTGGCTGGATGTGGCTACCAGCTGCTGCCACTATTGGCTAGAATCCATGGTACATTGTCCCAAATAGTGGGGCTCATCCAATGTCAGAAATAAAAACATCAGGTGGGCCATAAGTTTTTGCACTTTTGGAAACATGGAGGCAAAACTACAAATGCTATTTTATTAGGCACTTATTATAAGTAATTAGTATAACATAAATTTTTAATTTGTATAAACACTGTCGTCTATATGAGCTCCGTCTTGTTGCTGGCACTCCTGCAACCGGCTACGCAATTGTATGAAAAGATGCTGACAATCATCACTTCTGGTACGTAACCGTCCTGTTTGCTTAATATTCGTTGTTGAACCAGTTTCTTTAAATTATTGACCACAACTTTGATTAAATTGATGCTGGAACTTATACGGCGTAATCCATATTCAATTCTAAAAAGGCATCGCGGAGTAACGTAAAACTGGTTTTTTGAAAAGTGTTTAACACAATAACCACGTTGCTTTCCTGTGAAACGTTCCATCGTAGTCAAAATGTACCAAATGGCGTTTAATTTCCCGTTATCCTTTGTACCGCACAATTAATAGTTTAGAAATAAATCTGTTGCTATTTGCCAAAATATATGGCCCACCCTGTACATAGTGACATACATACATATAAATATTGCAAGTTAATAAGCTTGTAAAAATACAGTTTTATTTTCATTGTGATTGCCGTGGCGCTCAGGGCGTTTTTGAGTTTGTTTTCCTATCGTGGTTGATGGTGAAGGGATAAGCTTTCTCTGACACCACCTTACTGAGTTTTGGGTCATGATGATATGCAACGTAATCTATATGTTTAGTTTAATATATTAGCTTGAAATGTATTAATTTGTAAATATTATGAAGTGGCTAAGTATTAATGTTTTATATTATAGCGTATGTAACATAAACATATACGTATTGGGTTTTCCGCCTATGGTCAAACGTGCGATTCGTCAAAATACTCTTTTTGTCAAAGGCTCGTTTGGTCAAATTGTGTTTGTCAAAAGTGCGATTCGTCAAAGGCTCGTTTGGTCAAATTGTGTTTGTCAAAAGTGCGATTCATCAAAATACTCTTTTTGTCAAAGGCTCGTTTGGTCAAATTGTGTTTGTCAAAAGTGCGATTCGTCAAAGGCTCGTTTGGTCAAATTGTGTTTGTCAAAAGTGCGATTCATCAAAATACTCTTTTTGTCAAAGGCTCGTTTGGTCAAATTGTGTTTGTCAAAAGTGCGATTCATCAAAATACTCTTTTTGTCAAAGGCTCGTTTGGTCAAATTGTGTTTGTCAAAAGTGCGATTCGTCAAAGGCTCGTTTGGTCAAATTGTGTTTGTCAAAAGTGCGATTCATCAAAATACTCTTTTTGTCAAAGGCTCGTTTGGTCAAATTGTGTTTGTCAAAAGTGCGATTCGTCAAAGGCTCGTTTGGTCAAATTGTGTTTGTCAAAAGTGCGATTCATCAAAATACTCTTTTTGTCAAAGGCTCGTTTGGTCAAATTGTGTTTGTCAAAAGTGCGATTCATCAAAATACTCTTTTTGTCAAAGGCTCGTTTGGTCAAATTGTGTTTGTCAAAAGTGCGATTCATCAAAATACTCTTTTTGTCAAAGGCTCGTTTGGTCAAATTGTGTTTGTCAAAAGTGCGATTCGTCAAAGGCTCGTTTGGTCAAATTGTGTTTGTCAAAAGTGCGATTCATCAAAATACTCTTTTTGTCAAAGGCTCGTTTGGTCAAATTGTGTTTGTCAAAAGTGCGATTCGTCAAAGGCTCGTTTGGTCAAATTGTGTTTGTCAAAAGTGCGATTCATCAAAATACTCTTTTTGTCAAAGGCTCGTTTGGTCAAATTGTGTTTGTCAAAAGTGCGATTCGTCAAAGGCTCGTTTGGTCAAATTGTGTTTGTCAAAAGTGCGATTCATCAAAATACTCTTTTTGTCAAAGGCTCGTTTGGTCAAATTGTGTTTGTCAAAAGTGCGATTCATCAAAATACTCTTTTTGTCAAAGGCTCGTTTGGTCAAATTGTGTTTGTCAAAAGTGCGATTCGTCAAAGGCTCGTTTGGTCAAATTGTGTTTGTCAAAAGTGCGATTCATCAAAATACTCTTTTTGTCAAAGGCTCGTTTGGTCAAATTGTGTTTGTCAAAAGTGCGATTCATCAAAATACTCTTTTTGTCAAAGGCTCGTTTGGTCAAATTGTGTTTGTCAAAAGTGCGATTCGTCAAAGGCTCGTTTGGTCAAATTGTGTTTGTCAAAAGTGCGATTCATCAAAATACTCTTTTTGTCAAAGGCTCGTTTGGTCAAATTGTGTTTGTCAAAAGTGCGATTCATCAAAATACTCTTTTTGTCAAAGGCTCGTTTGGTCAAATTGTGTTTGTCAAAAGTGCGATTCGTCAAAATACGCTTTTTTTTGCGTTTAGTTTAGTTTGTGGGTCGTCAAACCAAACAGAAATGGTTTGACGAATCGCAACTTTGGCATACGACATCTTTGACCAAACGATTCTTTGACAAAAAGGCAATTTTGACAAATTGCACATTTGACCATAGGCGGAAACTCATACGTCTATTTACAGGCTGCCTAGTTGTACTCACTCTGACCCCACTGGAAAATGTATTAGTGCAAAAGTAATTCCCAGTTTCACTCAATATTCCGTTATATGTATAACTGGGTACAAAACTGGTCTTTTCCCCAGTAGTTGCTTGAAGGGATAGAGTGGGAATAACTAGGAACAGTTCATATTATCATTATTTGCTTTTGTAAATTGCAGTACGTCCAATCGCATTATGAAATAAGTGCATAGAAGGGACACTTCGCCTTTCGAGCTTGACACGTCGCCGGGGGGACAAATTGAACAGGGTTGTCACGCTTTTGCCACTTTTATATTTTAATTAAGTGACACTTGTAATTATATTTACGGTTAAGCCTGCCACTATATACTTGTAAGAATGTATCATGTGTTGTAGTATCTGTGACATTCAGACTTAATTATCTGTGGTTTTGGTAATGTCTGTGAGCTAGCTAGCTAAGATGTCAATAAACTAGTTAATTATATAAATGGTTTAATTTCAATATCAAACATAAAACATTTATTATATTTATTTATTGCAAATATATTTACACGGCATGACAGTATGAAACCAATTCACCGAGAAACTTATCTAATTAAAAACAAAAAAAATTGTTTCCCAATATTTTTAGTTCCATTCGCGTTTTTCCTCACTTTTTTATTTTCCTATGCAGTTGTGTTACCATTAGGTTATTTCTTCGGACGCATTCATTTCTATTAGTTTTTGTTGCTAGACGTTTTTTTCGATCCCTATGCATTTTGTCTCCTAGTCCGTATTATCCTCATGCATATGTTTTACCTGTAGAACCAGTTCTCAATATTATTTTATCACATACTGTCCTTTAAGCTCGATATTATTTTTGCCAATCTTACTGAATCTTTTGGGTATATTCTCCCTTCGATCGTATCAAAAACATTATACCCTTAAATGGTTGGTTCGTATCATAGCTGGGAGTTGACAGAGCCGTGAACAATGTAGTTATATATGCATCCAGGGTGATTTGTAATTCAACGTACTCCTTGAAAGGGTTTTTTTTTAATTTATTTAGGTACACCAACAGATGATACATTACAAAGATCTCGAGTTAACACATAATTAATTATAATTCTAACACATAATGCTCACCTAATTAAAGGTATCCACGGCAAACAAAAATATTTAGTTGAGTATAGTGTGTAACGACATGCAAATTTTTAAATTATAATATTAAGTGACTACAATACTTTTAATTACTAAGACCACAGCTATGTCAGGTACATGATTGTGACATATATTGAAGCAATTTACGCTTGAAGCTTGCAGCAGTGTCATGCACAATGTCCACACCAGCAGCTTCCGACAGACCGTTATACGGGCGAGTAGACCGAGTCAGAGGCGCGTTTCGCCCTAGGTTGGACTTGCTCAGCCATTTTTTGAAGAGCCTGTATGTATTTTTCCGAGCGATTCTATTTGGTACATAGAAGTATAGCTTTGAAAGAAGATCCGCTATATTGAATTTGTTTTGGATTATATTTCGAAGAAAATTCAGGTCTAATAATTTTCTTCTATTCGCCAGGGACTGCAAACTAAAGTGTTTTAAGCGGTTATAGGTATGTGATGAAATAATATTGAGAACTGGTTCTACAGCTAAAACATATGCATGAGGATAATACGGACTAGGAGACAAAATGCATGGCAAAAAATAAGTGTAGCAACAAAAACGAATAGAAATTAATGCGTCCGCAGAAATAACCTAATAGCAACACAACTACATAGGAAAAAAAAAGTGGGGAAAAACGCGAATAGAATTAAAAATATTGGGAAACAAAAATTTTGGGTAGCTAATCTATACAGTCCCTTGTCCTGACAATAACGAACACACAAAAAAAAGAATTATCCAATTTGGCGTAGTCGTTCGACAGTTATGCGCTTACATACATTTCGGAGATTTATTTTTATTTATAATAGTTAGGGAGCTGGGTGCCATTTTGGTATATGGTTTGTTCGTCTTTCATATTGATAGGGAGGAAAGTTTATGTCAATACAAATCGATTTGGTCCAGTAAATGAAAGTCGAATGTCCCTGCGTTCTTGAGTTACAACTTAAAAAAATCGTACATAAAAAAATCAGCGACCTAGACGCCTGCCAATTTTTTTTCTATTCTGGGAGTCCTAATGAATCGAATGGACGCAACGAGAACGACGAACAAACGATTTAGTATAGCTTTTTTCATTTACATTTTTGCAACTTCGTCCCGTTACAAAACAGAGCCCTGCACGTCTGCCTCTTCGATGTTCATTGTTTTGAGGATGATTCTGACCATTAGTCCAAGAGGCAGACACGAGCAAATTATTTAGCACACCGTTTTTTTTTTAATTGTTGAAACTCTGTCAATTATAAACGCAGCGCTACAATGCTGGCAGACATATAGAAATTTTGGCATCCAGCTCCCTAACTAATATAAGATGCAGTAGGGATAAAACGCATCTTAAAAATTTTATTATGTTAAAAACTTATTTCAATTTCGTCTGCAGCATAATGACAGCATAAAAAAAATCTCGTTTTTAGGGCTCCGTATGTTGGATGAAAATACGTAACCCATTTAGGATCACTCGTGTTTGCCCGTCTCCATCTGACACATCCTATTTTATCTAAATCTACGGAGGAAATAAATTTTGTAGTTTTTAGTTTTTAGGGTTCTGTAGGAACCTCAAAAAGAAAAATGGAACCCTTATAGGATCACTCGTGTGTCTGTCTGTCTGTGTCTGTGACAGCCAATTTGTTCCGAAACTAAGTAGTTGAAATTGAGTTGAAATTCGGTCGAAAATGTAAGTTGGTGACCGCAACACGAACGTGTAACGTAAATAAATGAATTTTAATTATGGGCTCCTTTTGGGCCACCAAACAAGCGCGGCACCGCCGCGGCGCGGTACCGCGGCGGTGCTACTTTGGTGTGCCATGGTAAATCCACCGCGCCGTTTGCCAAGTCGCGCGGGCCCGCGTTCGAATCCCGACGCGCCGCAAACGTTTTTGGTTTGCCCGGGCCTTTAAATGTAGCGAACACAATTTTGCATTGGTCCCACACTATACAGGAAAACTTAAACGAACATATTTAACAATAGTCTTTGAATTCGCACGCATAGTACGAAACCCTCTCCACGCGACTCCGACTCGCACTCAGCCGGTTTTTTTCTTTTTAAATTTTAGTATAATGCCTCATCCGCTAACGCCACAAAAAACGCTGTCCATAATCGTAATTTTTAGCTTATTTTTCCTTATTCTTCCGTCTTGTCCGACCGCTTCGTGCGTGACATCATTATCTCAGTTAATCTTCAGTCGTGTTGAACAACACACGTCTATATGCATTACTAAACTTTAAATATATAAACGTTTTATCGTATCGTTCTGACGAATCCACGTCGATTTCTTGGTAAAAACCAGTTTCGCGAAGTCGAGTTTTCGACGACGAGCGAACGGCGCGCGCTTGACTCATCACTATACTCAGAATTGCCTTTAGTATCTATTCGAAGCGCTTAGAGTGTTAAAAATCTACAGATATATATATGTGATATTTAGGTTATTGGATTGTTAAGTGATGTTTTTATCCTTGTAACTGGAGGTTCTTCGGTCAAGTTATTTAAATCATTTGGTAAGTTTTATGAGGGTATTTATTTTCACTTGCAGCGGCTTTAGAATGCCAGAGATGGGGATAAATTAAACCCATCTATCTCTTTCGTCGGCACTAGTGTGAGAGAAACGCACCTACTTAGAGACAAGACCGTTTAACTTATATTTGTGTCAACCTTGCTAGGCCCGCTGTATTTAATGATAATAATTGATGATAAATTTACAACGTGTGTCAATAAATTTAATAAGGTACTTACTAATTATCTTGTTATTGCGAACGACGAAACAGTCGCATCCCTAATAGCATTGAGTGTTGGCATTTGTTGGGCCACATGGGTCTCGTTAGTTGGACAACGGTTAGATTCGGCCGTCGTTTTGATGTAAGTTCTACAACCAAGGGTCATTGTAGAATTTCCAATTGGATAAATATACCTATTGCAGAAATGCCAACCGTTTTTAAACAACGGTAAATGATAATACATACATACATACTATCACGCCCGAAATCCCTAATGGGGTGGGCAGAGCCACAAGACTACTTGTGGCCACGTTCGATTAATTAGTCCTAAGATGGTATGATGAACCGTATGGTGACATGTGATCAGCCCATCGCCCATACAGATAGTCTACCATGTTGGAGAGGACCCGTCCCTTAGTCGACTTTTACGGCATGCAAGGATGATAAGCATCTGCACGCATTCTATGCTATTTCTTCACTCCCAGTGCAGCAGAGGAGGAAATGGAGGAAATGATGATGTATTCTTATATTGGTCTTATGCGGTGATGATGTTCGTTTTATGTGGTCAAACTGCTAACTATATCCCTACGGATTTCCTACTGTTGGCCAATGGATGCCAACGGAAAATGCTACTAGGAAATGACGGTTAAATTACCTACAGGAATATTTAGTAATATTAAAGTAGATACTTCATTTTGGATACTTTTCATCTCGCTGAATTCCACAGTTTTTAAAGGATTTCGCGATCTGATAGCGAGAGACAAAATTAATCAAGTAGGTTATAATGAGAAGCATAACTTTGAGTGTTAGTTTATGCGAATACTCTAAAAATCCAACCATTAAGGTTGAGGCCTTAAGGCGCTAAGAATACCTAAATCGGCTTTACTTTAACAGTTGTTAGGGTTCCGTATCTCAAAAGGAAAAAACGGAACCCTTATAGGATCACTCGTGAGTGTCTGTCTGTCTGTCCGTCTGTCACAGCCAATTTGCTCCGAAACTACTGGACCTATTGAGTTGAAATTTGGTATATAGTTAAGTACATATAAATTGAAATAAAACTTTCAAAATTAAAATTAAACATTAAAAAGAAATCAAGTGCTCACACTTCACTATAATAATAATTCAAAATAAAATGTCAAAATATATAGAAATAATTAAAATAATAACGCATAAAATAAAAATGTGATTGCTTTACAAATTATTCATAACATTCCATCATATTTTATTCTATTTCTACTATCTACCGGTTATGAGCGAGTTGCCTACAAAGCAAGATGCCTAACAAAGCAAGATGCCTCAAAATCAAGATGGCCAAAAAGCAAGATGTCTCAGAAGCAGGATGCCTCAGAAGCAAAATGGCTAAAAATCAAGATGCCTAACAAGCTGGACGTCTAAAAAGCAAGATATCTCAGAAACAAGATAGCAAAAAAGCAGGATGTCTAAAAAACTGAACAAGTGCGAGTTAAACTCGCGTGGAGAGGCTTTCGTAATTATATGAAATTTCCTATGTTACTTTGCATACCATAGACTTCTTATAGATTTCCTGTAATCTATAGGTAAAAAACTATGTTCTGTATTTATTTCAAGTTTTTAGGCCAAGTAGTTTCGGAGATAAGGGAGGGGAATGGTCAATTTTCGGCTATCTTCCTAAATAACTTCAAAACCATTTATTTTAAAATTAAAAAAAATACCAGGCAATTTGTCTTCAGGATATTCAACTACTTAGACATTTTGCTTGGCGTTTTAGCAAGTAGACCATTTGCCTAGACGGCATTCAACCGCTTCAGTAGACATTTTGCTTTGTAGGCATTATACTTAGCCATCTTGCTTTGTTAGGCATCTAGCTTTGTAGGCAACTCGCTCATAACCGCTATCTACATGTGTATACCACAATTCAGTCGGTGACTGCATCACGGACGCCTAACGAATTTTAAACATGGCGGCCACTCTGTGGTTCCGTGCTACTACGCCAATTTGGCATGGTCTCAACCAATCAATAATAGACTTTATGTTAATGATATAAGAACTTTGACAGTTGCAAATAAGTTGGCAGATTGTTAAGCTGCAGCGGTCATTTTATTGTTTGATTTCAATATATTTTTCACATTTCTATAACAGAACACCATTGAATTGATATTTATCTACACCCATATCATAAAACCTCCATTGGTTAATCAACAACCGAATGAAATGACCACCATTTTGACAACCAATTAGGAAAAACCAGTGCTGCGATAAAGAAATAACATGACTTCTTTATCGTTTTTAGTAAAGAAATGAGATTAAATTTGGAACAGCTGTCAAAACTCAAGTAGGTCTCTATTCTAGTATCCATAGATATTAAAAAGTTATTGATACGAAACGTTAATTCAGTATGTTTTTTTAATATAAACTGCACAATATTTGATCTCGAGTGACGTGAGAATAGAGACTTCATCCGTTTGTCTATGATTAAAAAAAATTGTCTTGACGGAAGATCGTATTTGCCGTCATGTTGACGTTTTGCTGAACGAAAGTAGAATTGTTGTTGAATTGAATAGAGAAAATTGTTTGTAATTTACATTTTAGTTGAAAATATGAATAGTAAGTAGTATTCTCGGAGTGTGTGTGATGTGAAAATGCGCCGGATATCGGAAATATGCAGCCACGATTGCAACAAATAACTTGTTGCCAGAAAATATTGTTTCTGAACCCATCATGGAGGATTTATAATATGTGTGTAGATAAAGTTATGTATGCAACTCTGCATAATTTGGCCTTAAAACACACGTGCGATCTTATTATGAAACTCGCCTGCGGCTCGTTTCATGAAAACCGCACTAGTGTTTTAAGGCCTATCATTATGCAACCGTTGCATAAACTACTATTGTTGTTAACTATGGAGTATAAACTAAAATCTGATCAAATTTGATAACTGAAACTTAAGTCGTTTTGGAATTACAACTGGAACAAAATTGGTCTAAAATCAACCAATTTTTAGGGTATCAATGTATGGGGAGCTTCTCAGGCTTAAAACTTTTTGTAATTTTTATAATCTGCTAGTATTCTTGCCATAATAACACATATTATGTGAAAATTTCAACCTTCTACCTCTTACCGTTGCTGAGGTAGAGGCCTGACAGACGGACGGACAGACGTTGCCATCTCAGCGGCGCTAACATGAATAACGCAAAGATAAGATAGACCGTCTTATCTCTAAGTGGGTCTCTCTCACGCTAGTGCCGACGAAAGAGATAATCATAGAGATAAACGGGTGTAATTTATCTTTATGTCATTCATGTTAGGGCCGCAGGGTCGGACACGGAACCCTAAAAATGACCACTCCCGACCATAAAAACGCTCATAACGTAAAAACTCACAAACTTGTTTTTGTATTTCGATGTTGTTTGGCTGCTAATTTATCTGTAGTTCAAGTTCGAAGGAAAGGTTATCTGGCGTTAAAGGTCGAAATCGAACTCGTACCGATGCAGTTAGGCGCAGGCCACACTAACACACGTAAGACAGGGATGAGTGATATGGCGTCCCTTTCAATTCCAAGGTGTTTTCGCTAAAGAATGATGGGCAAAAAATTGGGCCAGTAGAATTGTAACGTAATAGGCATATTGATCCCACTATTTGCTTTAATTGTTATTATGATGGAAAATATACGGGAAATAGCATTGAAACGCATGCGGGGCACAGCTAGTATAGTAATAAACGTTGTGTGTGTGAATATATTTGAAGGCTGATAACTATCTTCTCCGGGATTTTGAAGTTTGTCCCCGTATTAGAAAATGAAGCTTATGTAACTAACTAGCTTTCACGTGGCATACGATTTGTACTGGTTATATGGGCCAATTTACCCATCATTCTTTAAAAGTCACAACCTAAAATAAGAAACGTCAAATTGATTTTGACCGTTTGGTGTTATACAAAATTGAGTGTGACGTTTTTTATTTTAATTTTAGGAAATTTTAAGAGGACTGTGAAGCAATGGCAAAGATCACAGACTGTCAGGCAGGTTTATACGTTTTTTGAATATTGATTAAAGGTCAACTAATTCAAATAAGCGCCGAAATTAGTTTTGTATGAGAATAATACTAATACAACAATAATAATAATAATAATGATAATTTATTTATCTACACCCATATCATAAAACCTCCATTGTTTAATCAAAAACCATAGGAAATGACCACCATTTTGACAACCAATTAGGAAAAACCAGTGCTGCAATGTTATTTCTTTATCGTTTTTAGTAAAGAAATGAGATTAAATTTGGAACAGCTGTCAAAACTCAAGCGGGTCTCTATTCTAGTATCCATAGATATTAAACAGTTATTGATACGAAACATCAATTTAGTATGTTTTTTTTAATATAAACCGAACGACATTTGATCTCGAGTGACATGGGAATAGAGACTTCATTGGCGTGTCTATGATTTAAAAAAAAATGGTCTTGACAGAGGATCGAATTGCCGCCATGTTGGTGTTTTGCTGAACGAAAGTAGTATTGTTGTTGAATTGAATAGAAAAAGTTGTTTGTAATTTACATTTTAGTTGAAAATATGAATAGTAAATAGTCTTCTCGGAGTGTGTGTGATGTAAAAATGCGCCGGATATCGGAAATATGCAGCCACGATTGCAACAAATAACTTGTTGCCAGAAAATATTGTTTCTGAACCCATCATGGAGGATTTATAATATGTGTGTAGATAAAGTTATGTATGCAACTCTGCATAATTTGGCCTTAAAACACAGGTGCGATCTTATTATGAAACTCGCCTATCGGCTCGTTTCATGAAAACCGCACTAGTGTTTTAAGGCCTATCATTATGCAACCGTTGCATAAACTACTATTATTTACCATATAAGGAAGCAATACAATTTTCTTACAATATTACATAAGCTAGCATGAACTCATTCATTATGGTTAGCCACCGCTGCTAAACTAGGTGGGAACCTGTATTTCAGCAGTCAGCGCTCATCCCCTAAAGATAACATTTTTGTACTGTGATCCAGCTAACGATAAGAATAGACAATAATTCTTCCAATTTATATTATCTAAATGGTACAAGACAAAAACAGTAACCAGGATTACAAACATATCCTGGTAAAATAAAAATTAATTATCAGAGAATCAGGTTGTGTGTGCGTGTGTGTGTGAGTGTGTGTATGTGTATATGTGTGTGCGTATGTGTGTGTACAATAAAACTCATTTACCTAATTGATTATAGTGAAAAAACCAAAACGTATAGACCTGGCCCCCAGTTCTCGTTGCTTTCGAGATAATGTCGATTACGAGATTAAGCGTCAGATTCATACAGTTGTGTCAAACGACTGTATGCACTGACGTTTAATCTCGATTGTGAGATTATCTCGAATGCACCGAGAATTGGGTCCTAGATTTTGTTCTGACTGACAATCTATTCAACATCATTGAAATGTCAACATCGGTTAACATTTAAAGGGGTGGAAATCGTTATATCGCCTTTTGTATTAAAAGCCGTAGGTTCATACTCCTCTTAAATTAAGAATACACCATTTCTATTTAGATTTATTGTATAGAAGCGTCGCGAAGCAAAAACTAAACTGAAATTGAATTTCTACTTGGAGTCCTAACCTAATGGTAGTGAGCACAATCTCTCACTCAAGCGCGGCAGATTAACTTAAGGAGGGATACCTTGCACCCAGTTGTAGAATCTCCACCATACATCAGCTCTTCATATAGGATCGGCAACCAATCAGAATAGAGTAAATATCGTGTTTCCTGAAGTATATGGATATACTTTTTTAGGGTTCCGTAGCCAAATGGCAAAAAACGGAACCCTTATAGATTCGTCATGTCTGTCTGTCTGTCTGTCTGTCTGTCCATCTGTGTCACAGTCCGTCCGTATGTCACAGCCACTTTTTTCCGAAACTATAAGAACTATGCTGTGAAACTTGGTAAGTAGATGTATTCTGTGAACCGCATTAAGATGTTCACACAAAAATATACAATAAATTTTGGGGGTTCCCCATACCTAGAACTGAAACTCAAAAAATTTTTTGTTCAGCAAAATCATACGTGTCTATCGATAGGTCTTCAAAAATGATATCGAGATTTTTAATATCATTTTTTTCTAAACTGAATAGTTTGCGCAAGAGACACTTCCAAAGTGGTAAAATGTGTCCCCCCCCCTGTAACTTCTAAAATAAGAGAACGAAAAAACTAAAAAAAAAAATATGGTACACATTACCATGTAAACTGCTACCGAAAATTGGTTTGAACGAGATCTAGTAAGTAGTTTTTTTTAATCCGTCATAAATCATGGAACCCTTCATGGGCGAGGCCGACTCGCACTTGGCCGCTTTTTTTTTCTATCAGCTAATCTTCAATATCCAATAGGTCCCTACGACGCTTGAGTAAATCCTCATTTAGCACCGTGGGATAAGCCCTGGGAAAGGACATAAACTGTTTTTTTTTTTTAATCGACCGCTAAGCGGGTGAAATTGTAGTCTCTGACGACCAAATCTAAGAAGTCCAAAACAGTCCCATGACTGTTTTGGACTGTCCGAAACTGTACGCCCTTCCTTGCAAAATAAAGAAAGGCTGTAGCGATCCGATCAGGCCTTCATCTGGGTTACAAGATTCAAGATTCAAGATTCATTTATTTCACCACAATGTAACATAGTCATTACATGGTATTAAATAAAGTTCGGCACATAAAATTAAGTAATAAGTATATTTAACAAAATCGGAATATCATTATTTGAAATAATTAATATTAATGTTGCAAGGTAGTTACCTATGTCATTACATGGCATGACAAAAACTACAATTCGGCACATAAAATAAAAATTATTTAGTTCATATAATAGGTATGTCATTCTTTGAAATCGTTAATATCAATGCTGCAAGTAAGGTACTCTAAAAAGCATGTTTCCTGAAGTATATGGATATATACGTACTTTTTTTTGAAACTCTTCATTGGCATAGTGTACGTGACTTGCTGAGCGGTAGGGCTTGCTACTCAATCGAGGAGTTCACTCAGAATATGTCTCATTAATCATAGTAATTTGTTGATTGATTGAATTTTATTGTGTAATTTTATCCAAATAGGCAAAGATCTCAAAAGAAGGGTATGCCTATCAGTAGAATTTCGTGTAACACGTCTCATAGAAGGTTGTCAAACGCCAGCGCCATGGCTTACCCACACCCTACTGCTGATGTCTTAGTTCTTAGGACATACATACAAAAGTCATATATTGCTTGAGTCACATGCTATCATATCATTGTGGACGGTGGGGTCGGTGGTGCTGTCTCACATGTTGTGGAATTGTACTAGATAGGTACTTAATTATAATAGTGGTCACTTAAACGGGTGTCAAAGACCGTGGTTGCCATGCGACTGAACGAGCGATGGTGTCAAATTCGCGTTCTGTCACCTCAAAAGTAAGCATTGCGATAATTACTTTGAGCAGTTCCTTACTGTTTATTTCAATGCTAATATGATTACATTTTTTAATAACTTAATTTAGCAACATGAATGAATAATTTAAATAATTTAAATGTTAATTATTTAATAAGGAAATGACTTGCAGATTATAATTTTTCAAAAATAAATGAATGAATTAATTAATTACTCCTGAATTCGTTTTTCTGTTTCGTACCATCGATTGCGGACTCCAATATTCTCTGTTCAAGACTTTTTAATTATTTTTGTTTCATTCGATCAATAAAGTTATTTATCTTGCGCAAATGAATTATTCATTTTAGTTTTAAACTCGCTCTAATCATTAATTAATCGGCAAAAATATGGTAAGTATTCATTACGACGTTTATACAGACACTACGGAGCGTCCCGACGTTTGGAGTCATAAATGGCTCCAATTTTGTTGCTTCAATTGTGCGCGCGGACTTGGTTTCTATTGCGTTATTATTCTAAGGTACTTTTTTCATTAGTCGTGGGTGTAGCTGAGCCATTATACTGACAATTTATATGACTTCGTCTGAAAATAAAATAAATTAAACATTTGATTATAAATGCTTTACCTGATTCTAAATTAGTACTGGGCGTCTATTCGGGTACTAAGTGATACTGCAGCGACCCGCGAGAGAGACTCGCATCTCGCTCTTGCGCATTACGCGTCGTGCGGAAGAGAGGGATGAGCTACAACATCACTTTTCCCGAATAGAGGCGCCGAACTAAGTTCTATAAAGGAGGAATCAGATGTTTCATTTCGAATGAAAGAGACAAATGAACAAAAAGTGAACCGTCTGATTCGTCCTTAAGCTACTTTCGTCATCTTTGAGTTGTGTAAGAGGCTTAAGGAAAACCAGCCAAGGAAATCGACGAGTACATAATTGATGAAGAAATGTGATCTTGGGTCTTGAAAGTTGCTTCATCTTATGGCCCGATCATGGCCAGCAAGCTGTTTCGTTAAGTCTCATTTGTAATGCAAGCGTCTGCCAATTCCAATGAGCCACAGAATAGATAATAGTACTAACGTACAGAAGAATCACTGTCCAAGAAAAACGGCATAGTATAAAGAGGGGAAGTAGGCTATCTCCGGCCCAATCCGCGATATAATTCAGGGTTGTCTCTTTTCAATAGGTAATCTGAACAGAGACAATTCTGGAATCGATGAATTATTAAGACACCCAAACACACAGCAATATGTTCTTCTGCGATTATCACACATTTTTCATTCATTTAGCGGTGCCGAAAAGCCGTGACGCGCGCTGAGAAACGGGTCCAGAATTTGTTTAAGTGTGCGAGCCGGCGACGCGACTTTGGCGCACACATACAAGCCGCGCGCGATGCGTTTGTATGAAGATAACTTACTTCCCCCCTCTTTATACAATGAAAACGGTGTGTAGGTACGAAAATATGCCTAATCATGCCTTCTCTGTCCGTTGCATAAAACGTGCTCTTTCGTGTACGCTAGGGTTGTCAGTTTTTATCCGCGTCATCGAACGACAACAACGCGCGAATCGCCCAGCGAGTGAGCGAGCGGCAACCTGCCTACCTTCCTAACAGATACTTTTATTAAGTTACAAATTGCACTCCTCTGCTGCAAAGGGAGTGAAGAAATAGCATAGAATGCGTGCAGATGCTTATCATCCTGGCATGTCGTAAAACTCGACTAAGGGACGGGTCCTCGCCGACATGGTGGACTATCTGTATGGGCGATGAGCTGATCACCTGTCACCATACGGTTCATCATACCATCTTAGAACTAATTAATCGAACGTGGCCACAAGTAGTCTTGTGGCTCTGCCCACCCCATTAGGGATTTCGGGCGTGATAATTCGTAAAAATCATTTCGTGGCAGCTTTAAATATGCTGCCACGAAGTGCTGGAATAATATTCCTCCCCCAATCAGGAATGCTACCTCTCTAATTAGTTTTAAAAATAAACTCAAAGCCCATTTAATATGTTTGCAGGAATCTTCCGCCTCCTATGTCCGTAAATGATAGTACAGATCACATACTTCATTTTGTTATAATAGTACTCTTTTCTTCACTTTTTTATTTATAAACATGTAAATTGTGTAAAACATTATAAAGCACACAAACTCACACACACACACATATCATAGTTAACACGTACGAGTACACGTTATTAATTGTATCTATCATGACTACACACCTCTTGCTGTTTCGCACGTCTACCTCAACCTTGGGTTTACTGAAAATCGGCGTCGTGATGTCCTCGGGCATCTCGACACAAAGCTGATTGGACACCATTTTTGCAAAACTCAATTGTTTTTGTTTTTCTTTCCTAGTTTTAATGTTAGTTATTAATGTGCTGTGTAGTTATAAGTTCTTTTTTTATATTGTGTTTGCAAAATAAACGTATTTCTATTCTATTCTATTCTATAATATGTATGTATGTATGTACAAATTGCTAAATAATAATAATAATAAATCAGGGGACAGTCTTTACGCAAATCGATCGAGTCCCAAAGTAAGCTCTAAAGGCTTGTGTTATGAGTACTAGACGACGATATAAATACTTATACAGAGAAATAAATACTTAAATACATAGGAAACATGAAATCCACAAATATTCGTGTTCATCACACAAATATTTGCCCTTACCGGGGATCGAACCCGGAACGCTAGCTTCGGAGGCAGGGTCACTCCCAACTAGACTATCCGCGTCGTCGCGCGTCGCGTAAATATGAACACTTGTCTGGTCTCTCAGGCCTTATCGTTTGGATACTGGTTTAACACATACATGGCAAACTGGTGACCTAATTACACGCCGTCATAAGAAACATTAGAGATTTATTTTGAGAACTATGTCGACACGATACCGTGTGACACGGATAAGATAGATGGTGGCAACCCGCGCGCTGCCATTCGGATAAGCCGTTCGCGGACTGCTCAAGGTCACCGTGGGAGCGTGTGTAGTAAAGACAGTATAATCAAGCATACAGTATTCCATCTTCATACAAACGGCCGAAGCGACGCGCTTCGAAATCTCGGTAAACTTCGGTACACAACAGTCGCGAGTGTGCCGCGGTTGGGTACGGACGTGGACAGTGGCTGCCGCGCTTTTACTTACGTAAATTATGACACGAGAATTTTTGATGTTTTTGATATATTAAAAGCAAAATAAATAAAATGCATTATTTAACTTCACACTGAGTTACAGTCACTTTTAAAAACTTTTTTTTTTTTATGTCATTTGACTGGCAAGCGAGCTGACGGCCCACCTGATGGAAAGTGGTCACCGCCGCCCATGGACATCTGCAACACCAGAGGTGCTGCCAATGCCTTGCCAGTCTAAGGAGGATGGGGAATGGGGATGGGATAGGGATGAGGGAATAGGCCTCCGGATCTCGAACTAGAAATAAGAACCAACTAGAAATAATTAAAATGAAGACTAACAAGATTTACAGTTATATTTCATGAAAAGATGTTAAGACAGTTTAATATAGCATTATCAAATATGTAGCCCAAGAAAGACAGTCACCGCGCAGCCCTACTGCGTGTTTACATTAGAGATGCAACGGATAGTGGTTTTATTTATTCTTACGGTTGCAGTAGGAGCTACTTTTTTGTTTAATCTACAATGGTTTTACTGTTAGAGTAGTTTGTTGTTGATCACGAATGTCATTTAGTTCAATCATGCAATTTGTAATCAGTATCTAAATTGTTTTCTTATCTTATAAGGTCAAGCCTTCATTTAATTAGGCGACCAACGCTATCTATTAAGAGGAGTGTAAACCTACGGCTTTTCATACAAAAGGCGATAACGATTTCCACCCCTTATTCAACACATCGACATAGGTCGGGTCAGTTTCCCAACACCGCAAATAAGTTTGTAATTGCAAAAACCCCCATATCTCTGCCATTTTGACAAATTTCGAAAAACTGAATCGACAAAAAAAATCTATATACTTAATTATCGAACCTGCTCACAAAATTTCACGAAAATCGGTTGAGACCTGTAGACGAGAACAAATGGCCAGACGCCGGACAACTGACGGACATCCGCTTACATACGAAAGCATTTTTGCCCAAGCTGAAACTGAGACGCTTCGCTCGCTCGGTCGATAAGTACACAGACCAAATATCCTAAACACGCTTAGCCTAACTTTTACTAGCAAATAAAGCTGCCAAACTTGCAGGGTGCGCGGGGTTTTTAGAGCGTTGTGATTGGTGCGTTCGAAGTTATACGTTCCACGCGCCTGCCTATAGCCCCGCCGATTATAGCTTTATGCCTCTAATGCTGGCAGCGGGGATCGCCCGGCTATACGGAGTCTATTGGATATATAGTCTTGTCACTGCAAGTTAGTTAAGAGAACTGTCAACCAACGGCGAAAATCAGGGTTAGTATCAGATGGTCGTAAACGCATGGTCTACGGCATCAACTCGTCCCAAAACATCTCGACGAAATTGCAACTAGCCTAAAAAGTAACTCGCCTATGAAGCAGCTCGTCAGAAAATTATTTTGTCTACTGCCCTATTATCAATTCGACTTAAATGTAAGTGGTCTAAATAGTTGGTCGCCTATTAAGCAACTCGTCTTAAAAAACAAGTGATCTATATAGTTGGTCGCCCGTGAAGCAACTCGTTAAGTATTAACGTAACATATATTATACCGTCAACAATCTACTGCCAAATTTCCTTTTCAGATACCACTAATTTTGATGGCAGATGATTGGACTATTATTACCCGACTGCCGAAGAAGGAGTGTAATATATTTACATTCGTTTTTGGTGGAATAAGGTCTACGAGTGTCAGAATAACTGTATTGTGTTGTTTTTATTTGCAGAGATGATCTTTTAAACAAACTATTATTTCTGACGAGTTTCTTTTTTAGACCACTTGCTTTTGAACTGAATTGCGACTTTGTCCAGGTTATTTTAAGACGATTATCTTTAGAGTCCAGTTACTTCATGGGTAACCTGATAATTTGTCAAACTGATTTCTGACGAGCTGCTTCATAGGCGAGTTACTTTTTAGGCTAGTTGCAATTTCGTCGAGATGGTTTTAGGACGAGTTGATGCCGTAGACCAGTTGCGTTTACGACCATCTGATACTAACCCGAAAATCACCCTTTTCATACAAAAGGCGATAACGATTTCCACCCCTTAAATGTTAACGGATTTTGACCACTTTTTGATAGGTTGTCAATCAGAATAATATCTAGGTCTATACGTTTTTTGAATATTGATTAAAGATCAAGAAAGTCAAACAATGGCAAAATTTGTTTTGTATGAGAACACTGAAACCACAATAAAACTGAGTTTATTGATTATAGTGAAAAAATCAAAACGTATAGACCTAGATTTTTCCCTGACTGACAACCTATCAAAATTTGGTGAACATCGGTTAACATTTAAGGAGTGGAAATCGTTTATCGCCTTTTGTATGAAAAGCCGTAGATTCACACTCCTCATTCTGTTCATAGTCAAATTGATTGACTCCTACATCACAATATTCCGTTCCAATTTCCAGTCATGTATCTCCTCGTGCTGCTTGTGGCAGCGACGCTGGCGTACCCTCAGGATGACGCGGCGCTGCTGCAGGAGATCTTCGGCACGCCACCGCCGAACACCGGACCTACTTCGCTGAAACCCGAGGACGTAAGTATATTTTCTTACAACTACGTTTTTTTTTTCATCATTATGTCCTTCAATACTCAGCACAAAGCTCTTATTTGCTCTAGAGCAATAAAGTTGCATACAATAGTAGTTTATGCAACGGTTGCGTAATGATAGGCCTTAAAACACTAGTGCGGTTTTCATGAAACGAGCCGATAGGCGAGTTTCACAATAAGATCGCACCTGTGTTTT
Source organism: Tortricodes alternella (assembly GCA_947859335.1). Lineage (NCBI taxonomy): Eukaryota > Metazoa > Arthropoda > Insecta > Lepidoptera > Tortricidae > Tortricodes > Tortricodes alternella. The sequence continues at coordinate 3,520,048 of OX401972.1, forward strand.
AAGGCCAAATTATGCAGAGTTGCATACATAACTTTATCTACACACATATTATAAATCCTCCATGATGGATTCAGAAACAATATTTTCTGGCAACAAGTTATTTGTTGCAATCGTGGCTGCATATTTCCGATATCCGGCGCATTTTCACATCACACACACTCCGAGAAGACTACTTACTATTCATATTTTCAACTAAAATGTAAATTACAAACAACTTTTTCTATTCAATTCAAAAACAATTTTACTTTCGTTCAGCAAAACACCAACATGGCGATCCTCCGTCAAGACCATTTTTTTTTTTAAATCATAGACAAACGGTTGAAGTCTCTATTCTCACGTCACTCGAGATCAAATATTGTGCAGTTTATACTAAAAAAACATACTAAATTGACGTTTCGTATCAATAACTGTTTTAATATCTATGGATACTAGAATAGAGACCCACTTGAGTTTTGACAGATGTTCCAAATTTAATCTCATTTCTTTACTAAAAACGATAAAGAAGTCATGTTATTTCTTTATCGCAGCACTGGTTTTTCCTAATTGGTTGTCAAAATGGTGGTCATTTCCTACGGTTTTTGATTAACCAATGGAGGTTTTATGATACGGGTGTAGATAAAATTAATTATTGCACTGTTTTGTATTTTTTCTATTTGGTTAGTTGATCAAGAAGTTTGCAGCACCAGCCACCATAGAAATGTATAGTAAGGAACTGCTCACGATGCTCACTTTTTTGGTGTCAATTGACACCATCGCATACTCGGTAAATATTGCCGACATCGGCTTTCTTATTACATTGAGAAATGGTCCATTATTGGCTGATTCATGCGTTTTGTTTTTGTGGTTCGTAGCTCCTAGCGAGCAGTGAAAGACAGCCATGAATCAGGCAAAATAAGTCTGTGTAAATGCCATAAGAACTAAGACGTCGGCAATATAGCTTCATAGTTTATTAACTTGTAAATAGATGGCGTTACCATATCGAACTAATTCATTTGTTCAACGCAGTTGTATTGAATGCCATATCCTTCTTTTGTGATCGTTGCCAGCCACCCATTCCGCCCATTAACAGTCCGGCGGGAAACCAAAAATGATACCTCACTGAGTTTCTTGCCGGCTCTTCTCAGTAGAGGTTTTTTGTCCGACCCGGTGGAAGATTCATTCCTTGAGCTTTTAAAAGCCTACATTGAATAAAGATATTTTGACTTTGACTACTGAGCAGACGTACCATCACTGGATGGCTTTTAGACCATGATTACCAAGGAACTGAACAACTGCTTGAGGTTGTAACCTGAATTGTATTTAATGTAGGAAAGGATGTTTATATTTATATATAGATATACTCATACACAATCAGACACACACACACACACACACACACGCACACGCACACGCACACGCACACGCACACGCACACGCACACGCACACGCACACGCACACGTACACGTACACGTACACGCACACGCACACGCACACGCTCATTTAAGAACATTTTAGTGTAAGTTAGATTGTAATAAAATTATCTGCAAAGTCTGCGTTTGCACTGCACTGGTTCCTGTAACACAAGGTAACCTAGCTCAGGAACCAGGAATGTATACTCTATATTAAGTCTCAAACAATAAATATTTCATTTCATTTCATTTCACTTTATTGATTCCTAATTTCCACAGTTTACAATTCGCACGACAGACGCGACTTCAACCTTTACCGACGAAAGCGGCGCCGCGTGTCAATGTGTGCCATACTACTTGTGTGATGATAAATTGGAAGGGGTTGACGCCAACAACTCCACTGTCACTGGCTGGGGGAGCCTGGATATTAGGTACGTACATTGAACAAGGAACTGCTCAAAGCAATTCTCGCGATGCTCACTTTTGAGGTGTCAGAACGCGAATCTGACACTATCGCACGTTCAGTCGCACGGCAACCACGGTCCTTGACGACTTTAAGTGAAATTATTATAATTAAGTACTTATCTAGTACAATTCCACACCTCCACCTCCACCTTCTCTGCTGCACTGGGAGTGAAGAAATAGCATAGAATGCGTGCAGATGCTTATCATCCTGGCATGTCGTAAAAGTCGACCAAGGGACGGGTCCTCTCCAACGTGGTGGACTATCTTTATGGGCGATGGGCTGATCACCTGTCACCATACGGTTCATCATACCATCTTAGGGCTAATTAATTGAACGTGGCCACAAGTAGTCTTGTGGCTCTGCCTACCCCATTAGGGATTTCGGGCGTGATGTGTATGTATGTATGTATGTACAATTCCACAACCTGTGAGACCGTACCACCGAACCTACCAAAATCACGCAATAGGGATGTTTCCTGGGTAAAAAAGAAAAATATTCTAATGAGTCCGTTAGATTATCAAAAAATATTGTACACGTATTTTTTGCTTTATGAAATCAATCAAAATTGACAAAGATAACGCGCATCAAAGTTCGGGGGTGGGGGCTCATGACGTCACTATCTGGTAAAAAGTGTGCAAAGTCGTGACGTCACGCGGAACTGCAACGCAATATATCTTCGTATTTTTTTGTTTAATTGACAAAAGAAATGAACGTGTTCAATATTTTTTTATAATGTAAATGACGGACTAATTCGATTTTTTCAGGAAACTAGCCTATTAGTGTAACGTACTTTATGGATGACCCCTTAGGGGACCTTGGGGTACCTTGTAATTAGGTATATTAAGTTTGTAGCTGTAGCGTACGTAGCTCAATTTCAAAAAATGTATTTCAGATTTAGCGAGAAGGATTGCCAAGAGAGCGTGGAGCGATGCTGCAAGGTGCCTCGCTTGGAGCCCCAGCCGAGCCCCGCGCCGAGCGAGCCCCGCCCCGCGGGCTGCGGCCGCCGGAACAGGAAGGGGTTGGACTTCAACGTTATTGGAGGAAGCGTGAGTTCTGACACCAGTACCATTACCATGAGTTTACGCAAACCGTATACATTTTCGGAACTATTCCATGCAAGAGGTTCTCTGGTTTTCAAAGCGATGGGTGTTCCACGTGTCGTGACGTCGAATGTTCTGGAACCAGCAGCTCAATTACGTAACACAATAACATAAGTTAATTTATAATAACTTAATTTAAGAAGACTACGTTTCTATTTTATATTGTAGGGATAGGCTAGGCACTTAATCAAATAGTTAACTTCGTTAATCCGTTACTAAAAAAGTTATCTTCGTTAAACGTTAAAGCGTTATATTTCGGAAGATTTAACGTAAGTTAACCTTAATCGTTAACTCGTCATAGAAGTTGCATTTTCAGGTGGGTTAGTGATTTTGAGTTGAAAAAAAAATGTTGTTATGGACAGGCAGGGACATGAAAAATGTATAATAGAAGGGTGTAACATTAGAGTTTGTAATACCTTGTCGATTCCTCTTTATAAACATCAATATAGATGGTCCGCGCGGTGTCCTTTTAGGTAATAGTAGGTACTTTAGTAACGTTTAACGGACTTTAACTGTTTAAACGGAATAGATATGAGCGCCGATGGCATTTTAACCGGCGGCGGCGTGGGTCAACATTTCCATCGGCGGCGGCGGCGTTATCGGCGGCGTGACTTTGCAATACATCAGGGTTAAAAAAATTAAATAAAACACGTTTTTTTTTAAAACAATCAACGTAAAAATATCTTCTAACTTCTTAGTAACATATAATGTTATATATGTATTTCTGCAGTGCGCCTTCACCACACTTTTGAAAAAATACGAATCAATCGTTACCCAACCTTCAATAAAAATATATTTTGTCAATATAAAATGCACAGGCAGTGCTTTTTAAGCAAACGACAGTTTCAGTTTTAAGCAATTAAATTAATATTACTTTCAACGTCACTAAATGAAAATGAAACACACAGCTTTTAACACATTTACTAAAGGAAATGACACCAAACCCAAGTTAACTCAACTCTATGTTTAAGTAAAATTATTGAATATAAAACAAGATGTTTTTTGCCAATAAAAAGAAACAATTCCATAACACTTCCAGTTAAGTCATAGCGAAAATAATTATCATAATTGGTACACAGCAATATTATTTGAAATAAAAAATAGTAAAGACTTACTCTGCAAACAGTACTTTTTCTGTTATATTATTTCAAGCAAGCAAACATCGCAACATATTTGGTCACATACTTAAAACACTTTTGTCATCTAACTAAATCGATTAATCTAAAATGAATCGGTAAATATCTAATTGTATTATTCGCGGTCGTTGCGGTTGCCATTTTGGTTTAATATTTGACGTGCGTTCACTCTACGGCGAATCAGTTTCGACTGATCGAATGGATCGGATCACCCGATCGGCGCGCCGATGTTGCCGCGCCGGCGGCGACGGCGCGGCTGGTGATTGCGGCGACGGCGGCGCGCCGGCGTGGCGCTCATATCTAAAACGGAAGTTAATGAGTCCGTTAACAGATTTTAAAGTTAACTTAAAAGTTAATCTGTTACCCGAAATGTTAACTTCGTTAATTAACGGATTAACTGTCTTTTGCCCAGCTATGCCCCTGGACTACGTGGTAGCATTAAGGTGTGTACAGATTATGCGCGGCAGCCGCGCGAGCCAGTGCTGCAGTGTTCGCGTGAACATCGGCTCGCGCGGCAACTGTTCGATGGAATTTAGGTCGACCGCGGCGGCTGCGCGAGGCAAGCGATCCAGCTCGATTAGCGCGTGGCGCGCGCGCCAATTATTCCATTAAGACTCTCTTTATTGTAAATGGTAATAAGCAATTGTTAACTCTTCTTGTTAACCACAAAACAGTTTTGTTGTTTGTTTTTTTGTTGTTGTTGTTCGTGTTGTGTGTCTTGTTGTTGGTGTTGTTGTTGTGTTTTTGTACCTTAAATTCAAAATAATATGATAACAAACCGATTGACTACTCCGAAGTTTGAGGTTGGTTTCATTCGCATCAAATTGTCGTTTGTACCTATCTCCGTGTATTATTTGCGGTCCCAAGATACAGGGCATCCTAGTTTGAGTCGTAGAGTGTGAAATTATTTATTTATTTCAAACATTATATAATTATGATTAGGTACAAAATATGTAGTTCAACAATTCATTTTAGCATCATGTAACTCAAATTAAAATCAATTTGAAAAAGTAAATGCACAGCCAAAATATTTCCACAGCAAATCAAAAGTTCCATAAAATTGGATTAACTCGCGACACTTGTCGTTATCCATAATTTAAGCACGTTCGTCGCAAGTCGCACCACAAACGTCCAAACTGCGCGCGCGGCAGCGACTGAAGCTCCTTGATGCGGGCTCAAAAACCGACAGCGCTCGGATCGCCGCGCGGCACGTTCGAGCGCGGCAATGTTCGAGGTGCCGCGCGCGGAACCCCCGTCTCCATCGCGCGCGGCCGCCGCGCGATCCAATGTTCGAGTGATTGCCGCGCATAATCTGTACGCGGCTTTAAATGCTCCTGTTTCGTGTTGCAGGGTTCCGAGGCCCAGTTCGGAGAGTTCCCCTGGGTGGTTGCCCTGATCGCCCAGGATGGCAGCTACACGGGCGTGGGCTCACTGATACATCCGCAAGTTGTTATCACCGCTGCACACGTCGCTTACAAGTAAGTTGTGCCCTTAGAATAATAACAATATAGAAACCAAGTCCGCGCACACAATTTGAAGCACTCAAATTGGAGCCATTTCTGGCTCCAAACTCCGGGACGCTCCGTAGTGTCAAATTTCAAAGCGCACAGAACGCATCTTGCGAAAAAAAAATCACTATCACGATTTGTGCGGTTAAATTGTGCCACAACTCATCTGAAAAACAAAATAAGTGTAATAACATCACTTTTCCCAGGTAAGCTTTAAAAATTTCTTAGTAATTTACATTTTAAACCTTAAAATACTAATGTTTTATTTCAATGGGCAGTGTTGCCCTATAATGAAAATATTTTCCCATTTCAACTGACTTTACTGCTTTGACTTACACAATTAATTAAACAGTTGTTACAGATATTTGTATGTATGTGACACACGCTCTATATGAAACTGCCTGAGGAATTTAACCGTATCATATACCTGAAATTGAGTTAGTTGAAAGTTGAGGAGTCTAAATGAACTTTATTTCCACTCCTGTTAAAATTTTGCTGTAAGAATTTGATGATTAAATAAATAATTTGGTATGTACTCGTGATCAACAATACAACGAATAAAAAATGCTAGATTTAACAACTACCACTGGTACGTTTCCCTACTTTCGGGGTAAATGTGATTCCGCTAGCAACATTATTTGTGCACCTGTGTGTGCGTTGTCATGGTAACCACGAGTTGATTACTCCAAATGAATCCATTTTGTGCTTCACTTTTGACGGGTCGGCGGTTTGACATATTCCTTCTATATTGTTATTATTCTATGGTTGTGCCACAGAATAGACTTGGCTCCGTGAGCTGTAGACCTCGCGACAAACTTTGCCACTGGAAAACTGTTAAACCCATACATCGATATAAGTCCGGTCAGTTTACTAACACCGCAAATAAGTTTGTAAACGCAAAATCCCCATCTCAGCCATTTTGAAAAATTTCTAAAAATTTAATCGATAAAAAATCTATTTAATTCTCGAACCCCCTCAAAAAAATCACTAAATTAGTGTGTCGTACTTTATGGATGACCCCTTATGAACAAAATTAGCTTTATCATTCTGGATTTCACTTATGGTGAGAGCTCAAATATTTTACTGGCTATACGGAGTCGATTTTATATATGACCTTTGTTCTGTTTATTCACATCAACTTGGTATTCAGACACACCAGCGGGCTCAAGGTCCGAGCTGGTGAATGGGACACGCAGACCACGAAGGAGCGGCTCCCGTATCAAGAGAGGGCGGTGGATGAAGTCTACATACACCAAGGTATCGAAAATAATACAAACAATCATTATTATCATGAATCGAATTCAATATTAAAAGAGGCAGGAATTAGCAGATTCAGGAATGTTCGACTAAAACGCCTTTTACTCGGTTCCAACATTATGTAGGTACTTAGTTTATACTGGCAACATTTGCATCATTGACAACGCCTGGCCCCCAATTCTCGGTGCATTCGAGATAAAACGTCAGTGCATACAGTCGTTTGACACAACTGTATGAATCTGACGTTTAATCTCGCAATCGACATTATCTCGAATGCAGCGAGAATTGGGGGCCTGCACCAACCTTTTTAGGATTCCATACCTCAAAAGGAAAAAACGGAACCCTTATAGGATCACCCGTGTGTCTGTCTGTCTGTCTGTCTGTCCGTCTATCACAGCCAATTTGCTCCGAAACTACAGGACCGATTGAGTTGAAATTTGGAAGTCGGTGACCGCAATACTGACGCGTAACGTAAACAAATTAATTTTAACACTTTTGGGGGGGTAAATTAGAAAGTTAAAAAAAAACTTGCAAACTATAGTGTGACATATCAAATGCAAAGGACTTGCTGTGTTTTTTTTTTAATTTTTAACTAAAAAGTTTGGAAGTTATTTAGGAAAATAACCAGTGGCGTAACTATACCATCTGGGGCCCGTGGCAAATTCTTTTGATGGGGCCCTATCAGTAAAAATCGTCACGTTGTACTTTATTTTTGAGCTCGCGGCCTCTTGGGCCGGGGCCCTCTTGGGTCGGGGGCCCGTGGCATTTTACCAGCCCGGCAACCCTATTGTTACGCCACTGAAAATAACCCCAACGGCCCTAACAAGGTTGATACCAGGAGAAGATAACCCCGTGTTATCGCCGCAGCAGTAGAATGCTTGAAATATTGATGTACCGTGTTTTTAGGGTTCCGTACCTCAAAAGGAAAAAAGGAACTCGTAGGTTGTAAATGGTTACCCCGTTGTTAAAAGCTATTTTTTTTTCTTTTTTAGGATCCCGTACTTACAAGGTACTGTTTCTTTTTCATACGTAATTGCGGAACCCTCGGCGCGCGAGTCAGGCTCGCACTTGACCGGTTTTTTTTCTCATTTAACGTTAAATCTGTTTCCTCCAGGTTTCCAATCAAAGAACTTGAAGAACGACGTGGCCCTCCTTCGCCTGTCGGAGCCCGTGGAGTTGTCGGAGCACATCGGGCTGCTGTGCCTGCCGGGGCAGGCCGAGCGCTTCGACCAGAGCCGGGACTGCGTCGCCAACGGCTGGGGGAAGGATGTGTTCGGTGAGTGTCGGCCACATCCCAAATATTTATTTACTAGCTGACCCAATACGATGATGACCAAATATTTATTTACTAGTATCGTGATGAAACACCGGATAGTAATAATATAATAAACTGAGAATAAGTAAATGCAAGTATTATTAGTACTCTATTTGTCTATTTACCGTCAATAGTAGATAATTTTGACAAAGATAATAATTAACCGGAGTACTTGCGGGTGTGCCATCTATTGACATATTGGTCAGCATAAGACAGTTAAACAGACTGTCAATAGATGGCACTTGCAAATCGCGTGGTTTTTTATTTATATTGTATCGAGAACGTTAATTTTAATCTATTTGTGTATTGTTGTCCCACAGGAGATATAGAGCGTCTTCACAAAAACACCTTTTAGAAATAATATATATGATTTATTGATTTATTTATTTACTTCATCAACTTTTTCTACCATTACCGGTTATAATGCCTATACCTAATGCCATAGAAAAGGCCAACCACACATTTCAATTATAAGATTATCAGTATATATAAAACAGTACCGTAACTCAGTTATAAACAACGTACAGCCTAAACGATTATTATAGGTACTCTGACTTAATTATGAATATTATCGGTTTTTTTAAATAGTTTTTAATGTATAAATCGTAGAACAAAACTTCTTGTTGACTTTTTGTGCGACAGCTCCAAGCGCGGCAAATTTACGAATCTTTTTTGAATGTTAGGGCCGCAGTTGTGAATTAGTGCGTCGTTTCGCGTTCTCTGTAGAACGAAACGGAACAGTTTTTTTGGGCAGAAAACCGGTTTCTGAAAACAGTTTTATTTTAAACTAGTTTTTTTACAAACCGGTTATTCCAACTTAGCAGTTTTGCACTGCGTTCGTTTCAGAAAACAGTTTTGCTTAAAACTGTTTTTCCATTGAAATATATAGTAAGAAGTTGCTCAAAGCAATTCTCGCAGTATCGCCCACAATGATATGATAGCGTGTGAATCAAGAAATATTAGACCTTTGTATGTATGTCGTAAGAACTAAGATATCAGCAATAGGGTGCAGTTAAGCCATGGCGCTGGCGTTTGACAACCTTCTATGAGACTAGTTACACGAAATTGTAGTGATAGGCATATTTTCTTTTGATTATGAAATTCTTGTCATTCGTTCCATGCGTTTGTGAAGTGCCATTGTTCATTGACGTCATTATAAAAACGGTTTTCCGTTGCAGCAAGAAACAGTTTTTTCCGTTTTTTATATAAAAACTGTTATCGAAAAAACACCCAGCACTATTGTGAATGAGTGGTGAACTTTGAAGAAAGTTGCTAAATATTCGAAAGGTAAACACTTTATGAAGCCCTATGGCTCCGAAAGTTAACTTTAAATTCATCATCCCAGGTCTGAAAGGCCGCTACGCCGTGATCCTCAAGCGAGTTGAGTTGGACATGGTGGAGCATGGTCTCTGCGATCAACTGCTGCGGAAAACTAGGCTTGGCGAGCGGTTCCGCCTGCACGACAGCTTCGTCTGCGCGGGGGGTGTGGAGGGGAAGGACACTTGTCAGGTAAGCGATCTCGAATCAGTAAATCAGTCATCTAGCCATTTAAATAGAAATATCTGCGTATTTCAATTGGGAACTTGCATGATTTTTATTTCATGTTTTATTGGAAAGTACTGAGTAATAGAAACCAAACTGTGTTCGCAAAACATTATTGTTTTTTTTTGAGATGCGACACTGAAAAGTCATAAGTAGTTCATACCACTCGGAAAAACGCTCCATACAAAATGGCCCTGAAATATGACGTCACAGTGCAGTTATAGTGTATACCAGACCAATGTAAAAAGAGCGCTGACGGTCAAACATTTTAATATGGCCGTCAGGGCTCTTTTTACATTGGACAAGGTATACAAAATATATGAAATTTGCAATTAAATCCAAAAATACTCTATAGGCCAATCTTGTACAAATTAAAATGACAGAAATTTGATGAGGATGTCAAAAACTAGTAATTCAGAACTAAAAAACAATATTTATTTCTCACTTATTTTGTCTATTTTTGACCCTTTATAAAAGAAATAATCTATAGGTAAAGAACAATTTCCTGTATTTTTTTCCAAATTTTAGCCCCAATAATTTCGGAGATAAGGGGGGAATGGTTAATTTTCGCCTATTTTCCTAAATAACTTCCAAAATATATTACTTGAAATTCAAAAGAAAATATATGTAAGATCCTCACAATAAGCCCTTTCATTTGATGTGTCACACGATATAGGTTGCATAACTTTTTTAAAAAATTCTAATATATACCCCATGTTTAAAATTCATATATTTACGTCACGCGTCCGTGTTGCGGTCACCGACTTTCATATTTATACCAAATTTCAACTCAATCGGTCCAGTAGTTTCGGAGCAAATTGGCTGTTACGGACGGACAGACAGACAGACAGACAGACACACGCGTGATCCTATAAGGGTTTCGTTTTTTCCTTTTGAGGTACGGAACCCTAATAACAGTCAAAATGAAGACTACAGGCAAAGAAAGGTATGCCATCTCCGCCCAGCTATGCGGAGTGCATTGGATGGTCTGTGGTCTTGACCCCTGAAGAATGTGGTCGGCGGGTACCTATTAATGACTGATCAGTTATACTAATATGTCCCCAGGGCGACGGTGGCGCCCCCCTAGCGTGCCCAATTGGCGACGACCGCTACAAACTGACGGGGCTCGTGGCGTGGGGCATCGGCTGTGGAGAGAAAGACGTGCCAGCTGTTTACGCGGCGGCCGCCATGTTTAGACAGTGGGTCGACGACAAAATGGCAGCCTGGGGCTTTGACACTTCCAGCTATACCGTTTAGTTTATGCAAATATAGGTTTTATGGTCAAATATAAAAATCTCTCAGGCGTCAGGCATGTGTTTTAGCACGAATTTCAACAGATAACCTCGTCCAATGTAAAAAGAGCGCTGACGGCCATACATGTTATATGGCTGCCAGCGCTCTTTTTACATTGGACAAGGTATACGTTGGTATCTTATTCATCGTTAACACCCAATTTGCTGCCGGCGACGCATAAGTGCGTTTCACGTAATTTCAGTGCTCACTGCACTGAAATTACTCGTCGGTGCGTTCAGCACATGGCAATTCTCGCCTGATGATTTGACTTGTAACTTTATAATTATTATTATTAAATTATAGACATTACTATGATATTATAACGGAAACAGAATCTCTTATCAATAAAAAGTGGTAAAAAATAAACATTTTTTTTTTATAAAATGTAGTTTTATTTTGAATAATAACATCATATAACTATAACTAATATTCAAACATAATATATTATAAAATTCTATAACTAATTATTTTATTTGGGCCAGTCGTTCTGTGATCCGTGATATTATTATACAAAATAATGGAATGAAATGAACACTTTATATATTGGTCACATATTGAACACAATCTAGGCATTCTCCGTAATGAACTAAGGCCATCTTTGGTCTTTAAGGCCCACTCGCATCGCGGGCGGCATGGGCGCGCGACCGCAGCGTGACGCCATCTGTTGTCTTTTATTAGAAATCGTAACAGACGACAAACAACGCGCCGCGCTGGGTTTAGTTTGGCGCAACCGTTGGCGCCGCGCCCGTAATGTGACCAAGCCTTAACCTTTTGACCGCCACAGTCGGCTGCAGCCGTCAGCGGATACAGGGTAAAAGAGTCCTTCATTACCTTGACTTAAAGTTGAAATTCGTGTTACTTCTCAGACATGCTTGGCGGTCAAAAGGTTAATACAGATTGCAAGCACGCAATTCGATATTGGGGGGTTGTACACTAATTCGGTTGGGGGGGGGTTGCATTTGCCCGGGCGTAACTATTTGTATTTTAACAAGGACTATTTTATTTTGACGGTTGGCAATGCGCTGCTGCAGTTCGCATTCTGGAGCTCGGTGTGGATCTGCTTGAGACGCGCGCGCGCAAGGGTCAGATTCGCGTTCGCTGTGCGCATGCTCTCCTGTAAAACATTGATCAGTCAATCAATCAAGAGCTATCAATCAAATGATGAATTTACCAATCCACATTTAATCATTATAGTTATACTGTTTTCTCCCTGCGAATCCACCCGCATAGTTCGAATTTTGTTCACAATTATATGTTTTTTTTTTGTGCGGACCCTGACTCTGTTTCTAAAATAAAAGAACCCTAAGTTACTCCTAATAACATCAGCTATATGCCAGTGAAAGTCCCGCCAAAATTAGTCCAGCCGTTCGTCCAACAGACAGACAGAAAAATAATGTTTTTTGGTAATAGGTTCCATATTTACTTATTCTAAGGTATTTAGTAAAAAGCTGTTATTTTGACATTACAAACAAACGCTTATATTTTATTAATTTGTATATATTTGTGCATGCGCTATCATGACCTGACTGACATTTTGTATGCCTATCGGTAAAACATAGTGATACATTAGCAACATTTTGTGACACCTTATTACCTATGGTTACAAATAAGTAATTAGAATTTGGAAAAACTACATAACTTCTTTTTGAGTTAATCTGATACCACTTGAGGTACTTTACCTCTGGACCTGCGCTTGACACAGTATCCTGAGACACCCCGTATTCTGTCCTCTTGATTCTGGGATTTTGAACCAGTGACTTACTTTGACGACGCGGTTAGCCTAGTTGGTAGTGACCCTGGCTCCGAAGCTAGCGGTCCTGGGTTCCCCCCGGTAACGGCAAATACTTGTGCGATGAGCACGAATGTTTGTTCCTGAGTGTTGAATGTTTCCTATGTATTTAAGTATTTATTTATCTATATAAGTATGTATATCGTCGTCTAGTACCCATAACACAAGCCTTACATTGGGACTAGATCGATTTGTGTGAAGATTATCCCGCAATTTATTTATTTATTTATTAAAAAAAAAAAAATTCACCTGTCCGTTCAGCAGTATTTTGTCCGCTCTGGTCAATTTCTCCACGGCGATCTCAGTGGTATGCTTAACCAAACCTTCGAGGGTAGCTCGCAGGGACACATTGCATTCCCCTGTAATACCAAAACATTGTAGTGACGTTACTATCTTACCTGAATTATAAATCACTAGTGGACCCGCCACAGCTTCCCCCGCAATATTTTTCATACAAACTTTCATCACCCCTTTAGGGATGGAATTAAAAAAAAACCCTCCTTAGTGCACCTCTAGGGTACTCGAGGAAATGTCTCCTCCAAATTTCAAACCTCTAGGACCACCCGTTTAGGCTGTGCGTTGTCTATAAGTGAGTCATGGTACTGTTGTATATGTATAGATTATATCAGACCTTACGGTCAATTCGGAACTCAATACAGCGCTGTCGATGCTGTGAGCATGCTTTAAGCGTATCTTGATGGAATGTAGGGCAGGTTGTTAAATAACTTACACAACTTCTGGTGAAGCAGCGAGTTTGGCAGCCTGCTGTGACTGTGCATGCTCTGGAACGGCACATGTAGTGGAGTGTCCAGGTTTAACGAAGACACTTCTGGCAGCTTGCCTTCTGTATGAACAATACCTTACTATATATGTGCCAACCGTCTGTCATGAGCATAAGAGGATGGAGGTTGGTGACAATGAAATGGTAGCGGTTAAAATCAAAAGGTTTATTCAGCAAAATTCAGCAGCTCTTTTACTTGTCACATGAATAACTTAAAACTGGTTGAAACTACAGCTTCAGACCATCATTACTGAGAAGAAAGGCAACAAGAAACTCAGCAGAAAGTCATCTTTTCAAGCCAAATATTTTTTTAATAATTTAATAATTTATTTATTAGCTTTAAACATGGTACAACTAAAGATGTCACAGAATGAGGCAGGTCCACCTGTTTAACCAATAGGCAAGCAAATGTGTTTTCAATTCAAAATTCACACTATTTAATATAATAATTGAGCTAGTTCAGTAATATGTCTCATTGAAAAATTCATTTATATCATAGAAACTTTTTGTGTTTAGCTATTCATTAAGTTTCTTTTTCATCAATCTGTTATTTAACTATTTGATATATAAAAACCCAAATCAAATAAAATATAAACATTACAAAGTAATAAAGCAATAAAAGATAATTATTACAATTAATAAAAATAAAACTAAACCAATTCTTGAATAATCAAGGAATATGAAACTGTAAAATATAGTATAGAGGACACTATGAATGCTCTTTAGTCATGTTGATATTTTGTATATTTTGCAAGTGCTAAGAATATTTAATGATTTATTAATATATCATACCCATTTGGTAGTTCAGTTTTTCACCCTAAGAACGCAAAAAAGAATGCTACGGATGCCAACAACAGCATTAGCCGACCGAAAGGTATGGAAAACTGCATAATGTTGTTAAAATATGGTATGTGGTGTGTGTATGAAAATTAGTGATGCAACAAATACGAATACGAATATTCGTATTCGGCGAATAGTAGACATTTACCGAATAGGTATTCGTATTCGGCGAATACTAATACGAATATTTAAAAACTGATATTTTTGTATGCAACTCTATTTACTGCAGATTTGAAAAACGCGCGTAAAAATATGACGTGTGCAGAGGCCCTTAACCGCAACGACGACGCAATATTTTTCACTGGAGCCATGTACAGTCGCCTCGGAAAGACTTTTTTCAATGGCTGGGAACATCCAGACTGAAAAAAGAAATCGCCTAAAACCAGAAAATCTACAAATTTTATGTTTTTTAAATAAAAATTTGCCTGTTGTAAATTTTAATTATTAGAAGAGTTAATTCATCAAATAAATAATTCTTTTATTACCATGGCGAGATATTCGTATTCGTATTCGTATTCGCCGAATAGTAGGTTTGATATTCATATTCGTAAAAGTAGTATTCGTTGCATCACTGATGAAAATCCATTGTTGTAAGTATATAGTCGATCGTGGTTAACAATATTTGAAATGCCACATAACTCACAGACAGGGCCTGACAAATAATAAAACAGGAATGCAGAAGGAAATGGGCAAAATTACTTTGCATTGTTTATCAAAAGCTTCAGAATAGTTTAATTCGAATGAACTGGAGTATGAGGTTACAAAAGTAATAGAATCAATAAAGGAATACCATCATCAGATTCAGGTGCTTCCCCGGCAACCACGAAGACTTCTGTCGAAGGAACGTCCATGGACTGAAAGAAAACAAAGAGTTCACAAGGTAATGCAAGAAAATTTCCATCGAAAGACATTACCAACTGCACTTTACACTGCATGTAAAGTATTTCAGAGTTAATTAAAAGTAGAAATATAATTTAAATATTAGTTGCAGTAAAAAACGAGTCGATCTTTGCTACGTACGTACGATGTTTACTTATTACTTACGGGTGATTTACCGACTTCTATCTCAGAATCCGATTCGGAAGCCTCGCCGTCCACCACATTGACTGATTTCGACATTATATTACTTTTGAATAACTTAAAGAAGGCATGAATATTAAAATATTAGCAAAAATAACCAGCTAATGTTTAACTTGTTTCCAACTTAATGACGTTTTAGAGACGTTTTTCCAGTTTCTAGTATAATGTTTAATGTCAGCAAACTTTATATGGCGTTTTTTGATAACCAAAAGCCAGCTGTTTATTAAACCGAGTGCCTAGCACACTGGTTTTTATCGCGCACATAAAGCATCTGTCACTTTTTTACTAATTTGCGGGTGCGAAAGGGAGGAATACTTTATGTGCGCGATAAAAATTAGTGTGCTAGCCCACAGATAATTTTATGTTTTTATTCGATTTGAAAAGGTTACAAACACCATTTTATAAAAAAAAAAATTGTGCTTCATCAAGATAAGGAAATTGTAAACGTACAATAGTTGTCTATATACGTAAACCAAGTCAAACAACGTCTACCGGTTTAGGCGTAGAGGAATGTGATCTGTACTTTAGGCAAAACGGCAAAACATACCTTATTAATATTGTATTAATCTTTTGAACGCCAAGGCTAACAGCGAAAAAACTTGCTACGAGCGCTCGACGACGGCTGTAGCCGTCGCAAATATATAGATAACGGCATATCGTGGCGTCAGGGGCACGGAAAACTGCCGACGGCCACAGTCGACTGTGGCGGTCAAAGGGTTAAGGTTTTTATGTCAAATAAGTGTGACGTATGTTGTAAAAATCATAATACAGTCGCATACACAAATTTTAACTGCTTTAATTTTATTACGCATCTAAACGGAAAAAGTCAGGGAAGAATAAAACACGTAAAACATGAAGAACTTTTTACTATCAGAGTAACGTGGACGTTTTGACACAGTGACAAATTTATAATTATTTACAATAAATAGGTATTCATACGCAATTGGGATACAGGACAATTCCATACCATCTTCATAAACACCAGTATCTAATGTATTCACAAAACCTTAATTACAATTTTCCCAAATTTCACTAGAAAATATCATCCAATACACGTTATTTGACAGGGAAACTCGTAGCTCATACAATTCAATATAAAAAACAGGTACAACCAGTTCGAGTAAGGCTAGCCACTGACTTACAATATAACTGTGCAATATCACTGGTTGCACAATTATATTGATCGTCAGGTTCGATATTGAGCGTCAATATCATCTACTGACGATCAATATAATTGTGCAACCAGTGACATTACACAGTTATATTGTAAGTCAGTGGTTAGCCTAAGATTAAAATATTTTATTATAAATAAAATCAATAAATAATGCAACAGGTTAAAATGTACATTAAAATTATAGCATTTCTTGTTAATATGGACTGCTCGATTGAAATAAAGGAACTACGAAGTACAAGTTGTATTTAACTTTCTTCATGTTTGTACAATCTAAACACCTTAATTTTGTTTATTTTTTAAACTAAAAAATGCAACTACCTCCATTTACAACAAAAACACTATTTGACTTTTTGACTACTTTAAAAAATAATGAATTAGACATAAAAATTAGGAAAACATGCTATATTAATTTGACTAATGACTTTAAGGCTGCGGCACCACCAATGCCGTGCGAGCTAAGAGAGGCGCAAGGAAAAAACCACTAATAGGTTTACTTAATTTTGAAATGCCCGCAATCCTATTGGTCGATTTTTAAAGTTCCGTACCTTAAAAGGAAAAACGGAAAGCTTATAAATGTCTGTCTATCTGTCTGTCTTTCACAGCCAATTCGCTCTGAAACTACTGGACCGATTGAGTTGAAATTTGGTACACATATGTAAGTCGGTGACCGCAACACGGACGCGTAACGTAAATAAATTAATTTTGGGGCCAGTTTTGGGGGGTAAATTAGGAAAGTAAAAAAAAAAGTTATGAAAACTATATTGTGTGACATATCAAATGAAAGAACTTATTGTGAGGATCTTAAATATATATATTTTTTTTAATTTTAAGATGAATAGTTTGGAAGTTATTTAGGAAAATAGTCGAACATTGACCACTCTGCTTATTTATAAGAAGTCTATGGTATTTAAAGTAACATATGAAATTTCAGTTAATCATGTACGGAACGGAACCCTCTCCACGCGAGTTTAACTCGCACTTTTCCGGTATTTTCCTCACGCATCCCTTACGCTTCGCATAGCCGGAAACGCAACCTACCCTACGTTCCAATACGCCACAAGCGTACTCACAGCACCAAAAGCAGGCTATTTTCCGTTCCAAATTTAGCGTAAGCAGACTTATAGCACGCTGTCGGTATTGTGAGCACGCTGTAAACGCGTCTTGGAACGCGGGGCTAGTAGTTGTTGCACATTCACTAGATGGCGTTGTATTAAACCTGAACTGGTTTTGTTTTATTACTTTTATTATTTGCGGCCGATTTACCGGAAGACACAGTATGGGTGGACCAACGACCAAAGGAGCTAGCATAACATTCCCCCGACTTTTGTCACACAGTGCGTCACTGTCAAACTGTTTAAATATGTAAGGGACGCACTGAGCTAGAAATGATCCGCGGACAGGTTGTGCTAGACTAGGTACGCCACCGGGTTTTGCTTATAAGAAATCGCTATACATTTTCCACTCTTTAAGCATGCTCCTTTAGTTCAATCTTCAACATTGATAGCATTTAAAACGGTCATTTAAATTTACTTATTTAATATTAAAACTATATTTTCTCGGTACCTTTTAAATTATAACGAGTTTAAATTTAATTAATCTAGAGGTTCCATTGGCCAAATAAAACACGAACGATCGAAATTAGCGTGAACTATTACAACCGCCCTGACAAAAGTGAAGCAATAAACCGGTGCGCTTTGACATTTGACACTACGGAGCGTCCTTTTTTTTGGAGTTGGAATTTGGAGCCATAAATGGCACCGATTTTGTTGCTTTGAAGACTGCTGTCAAACAGAGTCAATAATAGTTAGGGAGCTGGGTGCCATTTTGGTATATGATTTGTTTGTCTTTCATATTGATAGGGATGAAAGTTTATGTCAATACAAATCGATTTGGTCCAGTAAATGAAAGTCGTATGACCCTGCGTTTTTGAGTAACAACTTTAAAAAATCGTACATAAAAAAATCAGCGACCTAGACGTCTGCCAACTATTTTTTTCTAGTCCTAATGAATCGAATGGACGCAACGAGAATGACGAACAAATGATTTAGTATAGCTTTTTTTTCATTTACATTTTTGCACTTCGTCCCGTTACAGAACAGAGCCCTGCACGTCTGCCTCTTCGATGTTCATCGTTTTGAGGATGATTCTGACCATCAGTCCAAGAGGCAGACACGAACAAATGATTTAGGACACTGTTTTTTTTTAAATTGTCGAAACGCTGTCAATTGAAAACGCAGCGCTACCATGGTGGCAGACTATTTTTCTGTGGTTCTTTACATTGTCATTAATCGAACAATTCAGGTCTGCCAAGCGAACAAATCATATAGAAATTTATAAGTAAATAAGATATAAGTAACGTCAATGCCGAGAGAATGTACGCAACAATGTAAAATCGCGTTTGGTTACCGATGGAACCTTAGACTAGTGTACAGTACTCGTTTTGTTTTATGATAAACAGTTATCGAAACTACACTGAAAATTAACTTGACCTTTAAATAATCTATGCGCACTACAAATTGTTAAATCAGTCAACAATTATTAATTCATTACCTAAAATATCAATCAAACTTCAACTATTCATAAGATACTTTGTAATTCTATTATTAAGATATCAGTAATGCTTATTAAAGAATTAGTATGGTATATTTTACGACTTTCCTTCCGGTTTCGATGCCAATGTTCGGTATGTTTCTATGCGGGCCGGAACAAACCGACCATAAACGACAATTGACTTTATAAGTCTAGACCCTCTGCTCAATTACGCAAACAACAATTGATATCGCTTTCGCGAAAAGTAAACCAATTGTAACCTTATTTACATCGAGTGATGACTAAGTTGATTTGCATTTCGAGCCAAACCAATACCAATTGTGTCACGTAATTGAGCTGCAGTCTCAGCCTTATTCCACCCTCAAAGAAAGTTATAAAATACACATTTGTAACAATAACTGTTGCCCAGTTTGGCTAAACCAAAAAACGATTAACAAATCCATTAGCCTACTTATTAACTTAGGAACTCTCTGCGCTAAATAAATAAAGAAGTGCAACGCAAAATATAAGTCCAAATTTGATGAATACAATTCCATTATATGTTGCACTGAAATTAATTCCTCAATCAATTCCTTAATAACAAATTTTGTTTAATTCCTATGGATCAGTGAATATTTTAAATATATGTTAATATGTTAAATGCAAATTATTCTAAAAACTTATAATTTTTAAATGGCGTTTACCCTAAGAAGCCAACCATACGATTGATATGCATAAAAATTGCATGTATTCATTAAAGATTGCTTAGATTTTTTTAATTTAGACTTATTTTCAACAACACATTCATATTTAACTAGAAAATAGTAGTCTTTATGCAAAACATGCTCATGGATCATCAAAATGTTTCCATGACATTTTGAACATTTGTTATTTTTAAATAATAACAGGTGTACCGTCAATTTATTTTATTAAAAATGGCAAAGACAAAATGCCTTATTAATTTTATATCATATTTAGTTTCAAAACGCTCTTTAGGCACTTACTATTTATTAAAAAATATATGCAGATCAGAAAATAAATGATTAACTGTAATCTGTAGCTCGTTTCAGGAAGCTACAATTTACAATTTCATAGCCAAAAGCTGGCAGCACTGCATGGAATATTCGCTCGTTTCAAAATAAAAAGAAATAATGTGAAATACAAATCCATTCCAAATTCAATTTTAACGCGTTTGAGTAAAGTTTAAAACAAAAGTGAATTTCATTTTGACTTGTTTCCTTTTATTTTTAAACGTGCGATGTATGGGATCTGACATCAGTGTTGCCAAATTGGTTGTAAAATTGAAGCTTGTAGCAACGAGCCACTGGTAGCTTTAAATAACGTTTTTTTTCCTTTTATATTGTTCCGATAAAGGAATCGGAGCAATTAAATTATTAATGCGAATAGCAGGTACATAAAAATGCTTGACTGAATCTACTAGTTATTTCAAAATCCTTAATCAAGGAATAAAAGCCTAAACAGAAATGTTTAAAAATGATTCGACGACGTTTCAAAAAATATCGATCTCGTAAGCTTTTCCAAAAGTTTTGAGTAAATTTTATTAAAATAAGCGGTACTCAGTATACGCTCGAAAGCTTACCCTGTTGCTTTAGATTAGGTTTTAAAATTAATGGAGTACAGTTTCATTTTTAAAAAATATCGATACCAAACTCTAACCAAAAACATTTTTTTAAATATTGGGACTGTAAAAGCTTTAACAAAAATTTGTATGCGATATTAGCCAGATAACTACATTTATCGCTATTAAGACATTAAACGAAATTTATGTCTACAAATGCTAATTTAAATGAAAAAAATAAACCTAAAACGCTAAGTATTTTCTAGTTATACTTATTTGAATTCTACGCCTTCTATGTAACTGACAGTATATTTTAAGAAAACCTTATCAAATTATTATCATTCTACTTAATGCATTTGCTATATACTCACTAGTCATTTGTTTATCACTATTTCCATTTTAAATCTTTAAACAAATTATTATAATGCAAACAGTTTTTTATAAGGGAAAATAGTATTTAATTTTAAGCATCTGAGATTTTTTGCATACGGAACTAAAGATGTTGCCATTGCAAATGTAGTTTCCGATGTAGGCAGGACTCAAACATGTAGGTTACTCGTTTTGTAACATTGCAAACCATGGATGAATAAAACGAGAGGCGAGAATAAGCCGAAAATAAGCCGAAGCTGGTAATATACAGTTAAGTATTCAATAAAATACAACAAAGATAAATCATTTATTGAGCAAACACACACGTCTAGTGCGTCTTTACACATTTGTGAAAATTACCAGCTTTTCGAAGGAAACCATTATTGTTTGACTGAATTGCAGTCGCAATTTAAGAAGTTCACCGATAGATGGCGTCACAGCGTCAGAGGAACGCTTGATTATATGGTGATTGGCAATTCTTTTGCTTAATTCGTCCATGTTGCAAACGAATAAGCTGGCGTGTTATTGCGTAAGTAGAAAGTTTTGTAGAGGGTTATACCAAAGAATGATAACTATTACTTCATAAAGGGGTTAGCGTACCACCGGTCGGTTTCCTTACTCGTCAATTTCCCCAATTCACCAGTTTACTAATTAGACAGTTTCGGTAGGTTGACAATTTCGCTAGTTACGCATTTTCCTGATTCTTCAGTTTCCTCCTTCGCTAGTTTTGCTACGATGTCAGTTTCGTGAAATTGTCAGTATTGCGATCCGCTAGTTTCGTTGTTTGTCAGCTTCGCTAATCGAACGGTTTACTTATTCGTCAGTTAGACAATTTTGCCAGTTTGCTGTTTTCGTAATCCTTCAGTTTCCTCGTTCACTAGTTTTGCTAGGCTGTCAGCTTTGTTAATTCACTTGTCTCCTTGTTACTAGTTTAATTTTTCGTCGATAGGTAGGTTAGGTTTTCATCTGCACTAGTTTCCATATTCGTCTGTTTCACTGGTTGCCAGGATGTAAAGATGTCTGACGAATTCTTATTCATCAGACATCTTTTTATTTATGCATGTTCGCTTTTTGATTGCCGCTCGCTCGTGACAATCTAAACTAACTGACGAACCAGGAAACTTGCGAACCAGGAAACCAACTTAATAGGGAATTTGACAACTTAGTGAAACTGGTAAATGAGGAAATTGGCGAATTCAGAAACTGTCTAATGAGTAAACTGGTGAATTGGGGAAATTGACGAGTAAGGAAACCGACCGGTGGTACGCTAACTCTCATAAAGAACTGATAGTCTTCGCCCCCACTATCGTGCTTATAGCATCGGATACTACAATTGCATATTAACTTTAAGAGGAGTGTGAACCTACGGCTTTTCATACAAAAGGCGATAACGATTTCTACCCCTTAAAGGTCAACCGATGTTGACCAATTTTTGATAGGTTAGTCAGAACAAAATCTGGGTAGGTATATACGTTTTTTTTTACTATAACCCATAAATTAAGTTTTATTGTCGTTTCAGTATTCTCATACAAAACTAGTTTCGACGATCATTTGACTTTGTTGATCTTTAAAATTCAAAAACGCATAGACCTTGATTTTGTTCTGACCTATCAAAAATTGGTCAAAATCGGTTAACATTTAAAGGGTGGAAATCGTTATCACCTTATATATGTAAAGGATGATTTTGGTCTTCACCGTCTTCTTAAAAGCCCAAGAATAATTTAGCGTTGAGCTGTGGGCGCCACTCGTGGTAAAGCTGTTCGAGCGCAACGAACCGGCGCGAGAGGGCGCGCGCGCGCGTCCACCACGCCGCCGCCACGCTGTGGAGGGATGCGTGCGCGCAGCGGCAGTACGGCGGGGGGCGGGGACGTTTTGCCACGGTCCTGGGGAACGTATAAATAAAATCACAAGCCCAAACTAGGAAAACCTGTGTCTTGAT
Organism: Tortricodes alternella; assembly: GCA_947859335.1. Taxonomy (NCBI): domain Eukaryota; kingdom Metazoa; phylum Arthropoda; class Insecta; order Lepidoptera; family Tortricidae; genus Tortricodes; species Tortricodes alternella. Next base: position 3,543,134 of record OX401972.1, read on the forward strand.
TCAGCGACGACGCGGTTAGCCTAGGTGGTAGTGACCCTGCTTCCGACGCTAGCGGTCCCGGGTTCGATCCCCGGTAAGGGCAAATATTTGTATATGAGCTCGAATGTTTGTTCCTGAGTCTTGGATGTTGCATATGTATTTAAGTATTTATTTATCTATATAAATATGTATATCGTCGTCTAGTACCTATAACACAAGCCATTAGAGCTTACTTTGGGGCTAGATCGATTTGTGTAAAGATGGTCCCCTGATTATTATATTATTATTATTATTATAAAAGAAAACGTGATGAGCTTAGACGTCAAGTCAAATATAGTATTTTACTAGTGGCTCCGTGAGCGGTAGACCTCGCGACAAAAGAGTTCAAAAAACTGAATCTAAAACAAAAACCATTTGAAAAAGTAAGAAATAATGATCAATTGGCCTTGCGACAAACTTAACCTTGCCGTTGAAAAACTGATATCTCCATACATCGAGTCAGTTTACCAACACCGCCAGTAAGTTTGTAATTGCAAAAACCTCCATATCTCCGCGATTTTCAAATATTTCGAAAAACTGAATCGACAAAAAAAATTTATACATTTACTGAACCTCCTCACAAAATTTCACGAGAATCAGTTGAGAACTGCGAGCTGTAGACGAGAACAAATGGACATCCGCTGGACATTGGACAACGGACATACGAAAGCATTTTTGCCCAAGCTGAAACGGAGAAGCTTCGCTCGCTTCGCTCGCTCGTTCGATAAAAACGCCATTTCCATAATATTTCTCTGCAAAAATCCTAAACTGCAGAAAACTCTTTCAAGATTATGAAAATTCGGATGAATTAGTATTTATTTAGGGAATCGAATTCGCGACAGCAATCTTCGGAGTCCATTTTTTTTGGGGACAATCTTTTCTCAAATCGATCTAGTCCCTAAGTAAGCTCTAAAGGCTTGTGTTATGGGTACTAGACGACGATATACATACTTATATAGAGAAATAAATACTTAAATACATAGGAAACATCCAAGACTCAGCAACAAACATTCGTGCTTATCACACAATAGTAGATTGTTGCACCAAGCAGAAAGTGATTCATTATTGCGCCGAGTGTTGATTTGGAGCCCGAACGCTAGTGAGGGCTCTAAAAACACGAGCGCAATAACAAATCACTTGATGCGAGGTGCATAATGTGCTTTTCTTTCTACTACTGCTAAAAGTTGGTAAAAAACGTAAAGGTACAGTTAAACCCAACTAGCGAAGTAAAAACGATATTGGCACCTGTTATGACGCACCCTTAGAATTTTTATATAGCCTATGACACTCGCACGTTCTCCTCGAATCTTAAGATACCCTATTTATTCAAATCGGTTTATTGGTTCTGAAGCTAAAGTCGAAAATCCAAAATAAATCCAAGAAATCTTGTATCTAGTCTATTAATTGTCATATTATGCCAATTTTTTTTTTAAATCTTTTTGTAACCCATACTATCTTATCAGCCAGTACTTTGAACATAACATTTTAGACGAGACAATCACAGTTCGATATGGCCGCCGATATGTGGCCTGTTTTTTTTTTTTGTAAGTCCACAGAAGAGTGGTCGGCTGTCTCGTCGGACTGTGAATGGGCGGATTGGGTAACTGTTGGTGTAAACTTCTTGATCAACCAACCAAATTTAAAAAAAATACAAAACAGTGCAATAATGAAATTTGTATGCAACTTTATTTGCTCTAGAGCAAATAAGGGCTGCTTTGTGCTGAGTATTTAAGGCCATTATGATGAAATTAAAGCGTAGTAGGAAGAAAATATTTTTCCTTACCGAGGATCGAACCCGGGACGCTAGCTTCGGAGGCAGGGTCACTACCAACTAGGCTAACCGCGTTATGGAACCACTGGGTTAATTTGTCATAATTTGTTTGCTATCTCTAATTTTCCATGAGAGTTTTATCTTTTTAAAACTATATTATGGGTAGATTTTAAAATGAAAAATAGTAGTTTATGCAACGGTTGCATAATGATAGGCCTTAAAACACTAGTGCGGTTTTCATGAAACGAGCTTTAGCGACTTTTCATAGTAAGATCGCACGTGTGTTTTAAGGCCAAATTATGCAGAGTTGCATACATAACTTTATCTACACACATATTATAAATCCTCCATGATGGGTTCAGAAACAATATTTTCTGGCAACAAGTTATTTGTTGCAATCGTGGCTGCATATTTCCGATATCCGGCGCATTTTCACATCACACACACTCCGAGAAGACTACTATTTATAATTTCAACTAAAATGTAAATTGCAAACAACTTTTTCCATTCAATTCAACAACAATTCTACTTTCGTTCAGCAAAAAACCAACATAATGGCGGCAATTCGATCCTCCGTCAAGACCATTTTTTTTTAAATCATAGACAAACGAATGAAGTCTCTATTCTCACGTCACTCGAGATCAAATGTCGTTCGGTTTATATTAAAAAAAAAACATACTGAATTGATGTTTCGTATCAATAACTGTTTAATATCTATGGATACTAGAATAGAGACCCACTTGAGTTTTGACAGCTGTTCCAAATTTAATCTCATTTCGATACTAAAATCGATACTGTAATAACATTGCAGCACTGGTTTTACCTAATTGGTTGTCATTCCTAAGGTTTTTGATTACACTATGGAGGTTTTATGATATGGGTGCAGATAAACACAAATTAAAACAATTATTTAGGAAAATTAAACATTATATTTAAGTGAGACTGTCTAGTAAACCATTGTTTTACGAGTTATATTATAACATGCTTATCATCCTGCGGCCCTAACATGCATGTCACAAAGATAAATTAGAACCGTTTATTTCTAAGTGCATCTCTCTCACACTAGTGCCGACGAAAGAGATAGTCATATGTAGAGATAGCCGCTGGCATGTCGTAAAAGTCGACTAAGGGACGGCTCCTCTCCAACATGGTGGACTATCTGTATGGGCGATGGGCTGATCACCTGTCACCATACGGTTCATCATACCATCTTAGGACTAATTAAACGAACGTGGCCACTAGTCTTGTGGCTCTGCCCACCCCATTAGGGATTTCGCGCGTGATGCTATGTATGTATGTATGTATGTATAATATAAAGATCCAGGTATACCTGAGGTCGAAGCGCGCGTGCGCGGCGTCAGTCTGCCGTCATAGCGCCATGTCGAACATCTGCAGCGATCGCATGATCACCTCGTCTTTAAGACAGGACTCGAGGAACTCCTCGATGGTGATCACGCCGTCCTGGTTCAAGTCCAGTTTGTGGAACACCCGGTCCACCTGGAATTGGGAAAAATATATTCCTTTATTTTATTTCAGTCATGATTAGCCTTTAAATGTCCCACTGCTGGGCCTTCTCGACTTACGAGACAAACTCGGCAGAAGTCCCCACGCCAGCCCAGTGCGAACAGAATACTTCGCACGCATTAGGTACTTCCTCACGATGTTTTCATTTACCGAAATGCTTGATTACATACTATTATCAAGACGCTTATCCTACTATCCTTACTAATCCTTACTAGTATTAAAAGTGTGCTAAAAGCGTAAATGTGAAAGTAACTCTGTCTGTCTGTCGCGCTTTCACGCCAAAACTACTGAACTGATTTAAATGAAATTTGGTACACAGATAACATACTAAGAAAGGACATAGGCTACTTTTTAATGCGAAAAAATGGGTTGTAAGGGGTTGAAAGGGGGGGTGAAAAGTTGTATGGAAGTATCGTCATTTTTAGAGCTTGAAACTAATTTTTTAGGCTGTTGATTCGATATAAATGAATATGACATTCAAAGTTTGTAAAAGTTTTACCCTCAAGGATGTATGTCAATGTTTTATCTATTCCACGCGGACAAAGTCGCGGGCACAGCTAGTTAAGTATATAACAAAAACAATTCAAATTCAAATCATTCATTCAGCAAATTGGCCATCTGTGGCCTCTTTAACTAGTCACATGAATAAATTAAAATGGGTCGAATCTACCAGCGCTTCGGACAGGACCATCATTACTGAGAAGCGCCGCAAGAAACTCAGCAGAAAATCATCTTTCCAAGTCAAAACATTGTTGTTAAATCAGATATAAAAACCCAAATGAAATTAAACAGAAAGCAAAGATCACAAAAGAAGGATATGCCTATCAGTACAATTTCGTGTAACAAGTCTAATAGAAGGTTGGCAAACGCCAGCGCCATGGCTTAACCACACCCTATTGCTGATGTCTTAGTTCTTACGACATACATACAAAAGTCTAATATTGCTTGATTCACACGCTATCATATCATTGTGGGCGGTGTGGTCGGCGGTGCTGTCTCATACCGCACGATGCGGGAGGGCATTTTTTCAATACAACAGTGTCACTTAATTGGGCGTCAAGCATGCATCAAGGATGGTTGTTGACATGCGACTGAACCTGCGATGGTGTCAGATTCGCTTTCTGACACCTCAAAAGTAATCATCGCTAAAATTGCTTTGAGCAGTTCCTTACCTATTCCTATGACTTCTGTCAATGTTTCTACAAGGTAATAAAGCAATAAATGATAATTATTAAGACTATTAAAAATAAAATAAATCAATTGTTGATTATTCAACGAATATGTACAACTCAGCGCTCATACCATTTTAAAGTTAAGTTATAAAAGTTTAAAGTTTATAAAATTACAGCCAATTATAACACTTCTGCGAACATCTGTACCACAGTTGGCATCTGACATTTCACTGAATGTGTTGCCGTAACAAGAACCGCCATTCAAAAGTTTGCCGCCTCTGTTATTGTCGGGGTGGGAACTGGGAAAACGGAAGATTTAAATTTTGTAAAATTTTTAGATTTATTCGAATTAACATTTATAATTGTCAAAATAAGCTTTTTCGAAAATTGGTTCGGTATTTATCGATGTCTGTTAAAAATAGTTGATAAAAACCTTTTGAAAAAAAGGCAAAAATGGCTCGTGTTATATTGTCGTTTTCTTATTTAAGTACTCGACTAACTAGTTTCAAAACCGACTAGGCCCCCAATTCTCGGTGCATTCGAGATAATCTCACAATCGAGATTGAACATCGTTTGACACAACTGTATGAATCTGACGCTTAATCTCGCAATCGACATTATCTCGAATGCACCGAGAATTGGGGGCCAGACCGTGCAGATTAGGCGTTCGTCTCTTTCGCACCACCTATTGAGTGGCACTTGGAGACAGTGACAGTTGACAATGTGCGCAATAAAAACTAGTCCTATTTGCATGTAAATGTTGTTAATTGGCAATTCTATTACGTCATCACCATAATATTTCACCCCTTCTCTAAGTTACCAATCCTGTGCACCCAGCTGTTAACTTTCCGCCATTTTCCACCCGAGTGCCCCCGAGCGCCGCTTCGTGCAACTTCGGAATTAGGTTATTCCTGAATGGTTAAGTTTACAAAACTTTGACTCTCAATTGGTGAGGAAATGACACTTCACGAACTATGACTATGATACTCTAAGACTGTGGGTAAGTTTAGGTTCATATACTTGAGTTTACCACTGTCACCACTATAAGGGATCCTCCACACTAGCGTCTTTTGAGACGCCGAAGCTCTAAAGACGCTAGTGTGGAGGGTCACTAAAGGTGTATTAGGCTAGCCACTGACCTACAATACAACTGTGCAATATCACTGGTTGCACAGTTATATTGATCGTCAGTAGATGATATTGACGGTCAATATCGACTACTGACGATCAATATAATTGTGCAACCAGTGATATTGCACAGTTGTATTGTAGATCAGTGGCTAGCCTTATGTAGAACCAGGGCCATCTTTACCCTATTGGAGGCCCTGGATACATTAGGATTATATGACTGACTAACTGGTCATAGCTGGGGACCGTTAATCAAATAGT